>JAQPPZ010001335.1:0-727225 GCA_028583015.1 Wollemia nobilis
TTAACTACAAAATTTTTAGTGTTCTCTAGAAATGCACTCCCTAATACCCGAGTCCTTGCAAAAAATTTTTTAATTGTAAATTTTTTAATATTATTTGAAAATGAACTTTGCTTAGGTCAAGACTCTAGTATCATTTAAACTAATTTCTCAGTAAGCCCAAAAATTCCTTGCATATTTTTGTGGAAATTGAAAATTCTTTAAAAATAAACTTTGCCTAGATCAAGATTCTATTGTCTTTTGAATTGCTCTCTCAATATACCCAAAAAGTCCTTGTAGGATTTTGTTTTGTGTGTGCTAGGATAGAGTTTGTTAAGTTTATGGGCTCACAGATATACTTATCTTGTTTGCAGATAATGATTGTCTTGATATTTCAAGGCATCAACTATGAAGGATTACATCATTCCATAGTCGCCTGATATTTTATTAATTGCACTGAAGAGTTACAAGTATCATAGGCCACTTCAAGGGGCAACCTCCTTTATGAGAACACTCCTTTACAATATAATTTTTCAAGATAGCTTTCCTTTCTTACAATGCAATATATAACAATAGCTTTAACTAAAATAGCTTATAATGCAAAAATAGATTAAACCCAAAATAGTTATTTGAGCTATCTAACCCTAACCCTAGCAATTGAGGGTCACCCTTACATTCAAAAGGGGGTGCCAACTTATTATTAAGTAAACTATTATGATAAAATAAAAAGGGTTAGGACATGGGGTCATAAAACCAACATCCTTTTCATAGTTTGATAATATTGATTTAAACTTTGTGGCCTCAATAGCTATGGGATGACCTAAAAGAAAAATATCATCAAGAAATTGGAGATGAGATTCAAAGGGACCATTTCTTGCAATATGAATACCTTTTATTTATTTTTTCATTTTTTCCTTTGAGAAATTTGTCCCTAATAAGAATAATAAATAGATAAGGAGATAGTTGGTCACCCTAATAGACTCCATGAATAACTCAAAGTATCGACTAAGGGATCCATTTATCAAAATAGAATATTTGGAGTGTTATAACATCTAATCCATTCACACTAACCTTCAAAATTAAACTTTTTGAGAATATCATATCTCTAATAGGGGTTCCACTGATCAAAATAGAATATTTGGAGTGTTATAACATTTAATCCACTCATGCCAACAAACCCTATCATATGCTTTTTTCTTATCTAATTTCATAAGAATACATAGCTTTTTTATGGAGTAAATAAAACTTGTGGTCTCCTATGTAATGCTTACACCACAAACAAAACCATCATGTTCCTCTAAGATAACATAACCTAGAATATTTTTCAATCTATTTACATAATTATTGAAATTGTCTATAAATCATATTACAAAGGCTTATTGGACAAAAATAATCAATTTTTTTGTCTCGTCTTTCTTGGGAACCAATATAATAAAGGTGGAATTGATCTTACTTATTGTAGCTTTTTTTCAGGTGGGGATTTTCAATCATAACGACCATATCACTCTTCAATAAATTACAAAAATAACTAAAAGAAAATTGTAGTAAATCCATTAAATCCAAGTCCCTTGTTAGGATGAAAAGAGAGAATTACCTAATTTGTCTCCTCCATAGAGATATTCCTCATCAAGCTCTCATATTGCCCATGTGTGAAAATTGATGGAATATTTTGCAAAATTTTACCCTAAGCCTCCTTGTCTTACCCAACATCTAATAGGATATCTTTAAAATAATTGACTTGTTTCTTCTTGATATCTTCTTTCTCAAGTAAAAAATGTATTGGTAGCAACATAAAAGAATTTTGTATCTCTTCTTAGAATTTCAAAACCAATATAACTCATTCTAATACATTATGATAATAAAAAAAATATTATTTTTCTTGCACATAAGCATCTTGGTCCTTTTCGGTTTAGATTCAATTTCCTTCTTTTATTTTTAAATATGTTATCAAAATATTTTGGCATTCTAAATATTCATTTGGCCCTTTAGATATTTTATATTTTAAACAAATTTATACAAACAAGATCCTTTCAAAATTTGTTTTACCCCACCATACCATAACCATCTAGAAGAGATCAAGGTTTTTGAGCCACATAGATTAAAAGTGAAATGGCATTGGATGACCATAGTGAGTAAACCATATCTCAATAGAATGAGCTTGTGATATCATCTTGCTTGCCATAAAATATCCAAAGACATTTGTATATTCTATTTGCAACCATGTATTGGATAGCAAAAATTTATCTAATGTTTTATGTTATGTAACTTTGTCCAATGCTTCTGTTATCTCATGTATATTGAAATCTTGAATGAATAACATCCCAAAGGGCATTTGAATTGACAAATGAAGCAAAAATTTACATTGATTTAGACCGTCTATAAGTACCACCCTTATTTTTCGAAGGAGATAGAATTATGTTGAAATCTCCCACCCCAAAGAATCCATAGATCGCAAATATGAATCATCATTTTATTTCACAAAAATATGTGGAGGTTCTTCCAACATCTTGCACAAGGAGTAATTATAGTTGGAGCATGTGCATTTATGTTATGATCCTTGTAAAATAAAATAAAAATCCTCACAATACTACAATAACAATAGCAAGTGAGCTTGAAATTAACAATATGGCAAGATGAAATGGAAGTGTAGCATATTATATTGCAAAAGAACAAGAACACGTTACAATATCGCAAGCCTCTTTGAGGGGCCAACCTCCTTAGAAGCAAAGCTTCGATACAACAAAATATGAGATACCTTCATCTATGTTCCCTTGTCTTTTTAAAGACTGTTTGTAACCCTAACTATAATGCTCAAAGGTTGGATTCACATGCAATTGGCCACCCAAGCTAGCATATTCTTCCAAACAAGCAGTTACGTTCTTTATAATGGTTACATTAAATGGCCTCACTTGTCCAAATGCCTCAAATGTCACATACACATTATAAAATATTACATGATATTATTAAGATGGGGTCCCCATGTTAGGAAGGGGGTAATTACATAAAGTTAGGATGGGATCATAAAATGCCCTTTCCCTTCAAAAATCTTTGTCCTTAAGGTTGGAGATGAGGAAACTAATGTTGTAACTGTTAGAGAGGTTCCCATGTATCATCTTCTAGTTGTAAACCCTACCACTGGACCAAAACTTTAGTGATGGGATAGTTATAGAGAGTGCAAGTTCTTTGGTCCAAAATATTGTTAGGCTCCAAAATGATCGAGCCTTCATCATCTATCTCAGGGAGTGTTGATTTGATTTGAATGCAATTATCGACCTTCTTGAGACAAGAGACATGGAATACTGGATGGATATTGTAGGAAGATGGTAACGCACGCTTATAGGCCACTTTTCAAATTTGCTACAATATCTGATAGGGTCCATATAATTGTGCTACCAAATTTTATGAGCTCAAAATTGCACAAAATATTGTTTATAGGGTTGGAGTCGAAGAGTGATCGTATCACCTACATTGAAGCTACACTCATAATAATGTTTTTCAATCTATTATTGCATTTGGTTTTAAGCCAACACCAAGTTCTTCAACTGCTACAAAATTTGAGCATGCTCTTGAAGAGTTGCATCCATCGCCTAAACTTTAGAGTTTCCAAGAACATATGAAAAGGACAACGAAGGTGGGTACCCATGCATTGTCTCAAAAGGATGCATTTTGAAAGTTGTATGGAATAAAGTGTTGTACCACCACTCAGCCAAAGGCATCCACTTCACCCATTATATTGGGTGCTCAAAGATAAAACAATGAAGGTAGGTTTCCAAGCACTTGTTGACAATTTCATTTTACCAATCCATCTATGGATGGTAGGCTAAGCTCATTTGTAGTTGTGTTTCCTGCAATTTAAACAATTCTTGCTGAAATCGACTAGTAAAAGTGGGGTCACAACTAGACAAAATGGATTTAGGCATACCATGGAGTTTAAAAATGGAGTCCATGAATATTTGAGCAATAATGGAGGCATAATAAGGATGGGTGAGGGAATATAAATAAGCATATTTCGAGAGACGGTCCACCACCACAAAAATGATGAATTTTCCTCTGGATTTAGAAAGTATTTCAATAAAATCCATGGAGATATCAGTCCATACATTTTTTGGGATTGGCAACGATTGTAGTTCCTAGAGTATGAACCATTTCACCTTCCATCCATTAGCATATTTCATATTCGACCATAAAATTTTGAACATCTTTTATCATTCCCTCCCAATAGAATGACCTATTAGCTGTCTCATATGTCTTCAAGAATACTAAATCGCCTGTAGTAGGTGAAGCATACATTTTTCTTAAAATATCCTCATGGAGTGATGAATTTTTGGAGATCGATGTGAACCTGATATCTTAACAAGTGTTCATCCCATGAATATTCAACATGTGAATTGGGATCCCTTTGTAGTTGTTCCTACAATACCTATAAAGACTAGTCCTTGGTCGCATCTTCTTGAAGTTGGGAAACCCATTGGGGAAGTGGGGATGAAAGGGCACACACTATTACTTAATCCTTAAACTAACAAGAGAGGGCATCTACGATAATATTCTCCTTTCCTTTCTTATACATGATGTCATTCCCCAACAATTTTGAAACTCATTTATGTTGTGTTGGAGTAGATACCCTTTATTCCAAGGTCCATTTTAATAGAGAAATGTCTCCTAGTGAGATATGGTTTCCAATGATTAACAACATGGAGGATGGCCATCATTTCTTTTTCATAAGTAGATTTTCCCAAATTTTTGCATGATAGCGCCTTACTAGTGAAAGCTAAGGGTCACCCTTCTTGCTTTAAATACAACCCCAATGACATGACCTAAAGCATCACTTTCAACTATAAATGGTTTGGAAAAATCAAGGGTAACCAACACTGGGGTCAAAGTCATAGCCTTCTTAAGATCCGCAGACGTATGTTTTGTTGGAGCTAACGATGTAAATGAATTCTTTTAGGGGTGGCTATTTTTTCATAATTTTTACGAAATGTCAGTAACAGCCCGTGAGCCCCAAAAATGTACGAAATGCCTTGAGAGTTTGTGGCTTAGACCAATTCTATATAGCTTCAATTTTCTTGGGATTAACCTTGACTCCCTCCTATGAAACATTATGCCCCAAGTATTCAACCTCTTGAATGCCAAACAAACATTTGGATCATTTGACAAATAACTAATGGTCTTGCAATAATTTCAAAGTTTGATCCAAATGTTGTAAGTGTTTGACCCAAGTGTAATTGTAGATGAGAATGTCATCAAAGAAAACCAAAATAAACTTGCAAAGAAATGGGTGAAAGACATTATTCATGAGGCTTTGAAATGTTGATGGTGCATTAGTTAGGCCAAATGGCATGACCAAAAATTCGTAATGGTCCTCACAAATTTGAAATGTTGTTTTGGGAATATCTTCCTCCTTGAGACTTTTCTGATGGTAGCCTTAGCAAAGATCCAACTTGGAGAAAAACTTTGTGCCATGTAACTCATCCAACAATTCATCGATCATAGGGATAGGAAATTTCTCCTAAATGGTGAGTTTATTGAGTTGACGAAAGTCTATACATAGTTGCCACGACCCATTTGTATTTCTAACCAATAGTATCGAAGAATAATAAGGATTGTTACTAGGTCAAATTACCCTAGTTTTAAATAACTCTTGAACCAACTTCTCAATTTCTAACTTAAGCACATAGGGGTATCTATAGGGTTTGATGTTAAGTGGCAAGCTACCTAGTATCAATAATATTGCATGATCATGAAAATTATGTGGAGATAATTCCATCAATTCCACAAAAATTGCATTATATTTAGCTAAAAAGAGTTGCAAATCTCCTTGGGGTTCGTCTGCTTCTAAAGTCTGCAATTGAATTTCAAACAATTTTTACTTTCTCCATACAACTTGAACTAAGAACCTATGAAGATCCTATTGATTAACCACAAAGAGTGTAGGACTTCCCATTCTGTGAGAATTGCATCCATAATTCGACAAAATTCTAGGCTATTGTTCCCAAGGTACAAAGCCACTATGCACCTAGCGCAACATCACATCCTCCAAGTGGAAGAACAAACATATCAATTTTGAGTTCATAGTCCACTATCTTCAACTTAACATTTTGACATTTAACCTTACAAGGTAATGTTCCTCCATTTTCCACCATGACTTCAAAAGAGTTGCAAGCATGTATGTAACAATTCACTTGCTTAGCTACTTTGGGATCAATAAAAATATGTGTACTTCCTAAATCAATAAGAATCGTAATTATGTCCTTTTAAGAATCCCACTACCTTCATCGTTTGAGGGGTCAAGATTCTTACAAGTGGATGGACAAAAATATTTGGTCATGGTTCTTCTTGTGCTTCACCCTCATCTTCAGGCTCTTCCTCCTGTGGTTTTACTTCTTCGTCAAGTATTTCATTCATTGTTGATTCATCCACATCCAAAAATAATAATTTATATTGAATACTTTCATGCCAGAATGAGTATTTCTCATGACAATTACAACATAAGCCTTGTGCTCTATGGGCATCCGTTTCCTCCCTAGTCAATCGCTTCATTGGTGGAGATTTATTGCTAGTATTTTATGTGAACTTGGATGGAAATATAGGTTTGGTTTGTGGGAATTTAGATCACTACCTCTGGGCAAAAAAAAATCCTTTGCTAGTCTATCCAATCTTATGGCTTGCATCATAGACTGTGGTTTGAACATTTTTACTTATGCCTTGATATCATATTTCAACCCACTGATAAAATAGCTCTAAAAAAATCTTTCATTCAAACTCTTTGTCCTATTAGCCAATTTCTCAAAATGAGTCTAATATTTCCAAATAGTAGAGGTTTGTTTCAATTTTGTTAAGGCTCCTGTAAAGTCTTCATACTCACTATGGCAAAAATGAGTGAGTAATTGGGACTCAAAGTCTTCCCAAGAAGGGTCAAGAATCATGGTTTGTAACCACTAATATTATTGTAGGACCTCAAATTCAAAGTTAAAGGATGCCATGGTGACCCACAAATATCAAGGAACATTATGAAGTCAAAATAAGTGTAATGTATTTATTCTTCTCTATTTAAATTGCCACCCAATCCTTCAATGTTAATATATTCGTATAATTTTGGACCTTCATTTAATAGCTCTTCAACCTCAAAAAAAAAAATTCCTCAATCCCTATTTTGACTTTAAGTTGGTCATATTTTAGGACGTGCATGTGATCTTTCATTTGTCTCAATTATGTTCCAATGTGTGACATTTGGCTCTATAGGTTACTAAGTGTTTGATTTAATTGTTCCATATATTGGCTTTGTTCCATCTCCCTCATTGCTCCTCTAGTCCCTCTAGCCATATACTTGTGATTTGGACCACCCCAACTAACTTACTAAAAATAAGTGTTGTTCCAAGGGTTACTATTTTTAGTAATGGTGTAAAAAAATGTTTAAGCGTTGTCTGTTTTTCTCCTTAAGATTTCCTTCACCTAAAAAAATGACTTTCTTATTTGGTCCTCAACAACTGCCATATCAATTACTAGTCATTCTATTATCCCCAAGAACTTTATCAAATGTTGTCATTGACAATACTTTGTCTGACACTCATTGATTGTTACTAACAACTATCCTAGGAGACTTTGTTTTGACTTTTACTGACAACTATCCTGGTAGACTTTGTTTTGACTTTTACTGACAATTATGTTTGACACTACTTTTGTCTATCATTGATAAGTGCCTTTGTTCTCGACTATTACTAACCCCAACAATTTCTTCTTCAACAAGAATTTTTTCATAGTATGGTCAAATTCGTGCTAGGTGTAGTCTCCATAGTATGCTCAAATCAGTGGTTTGAGTTTGAGAGGTGTGATCTCTCCGGAGTTACGATTGTACAATTTAGAGCTTTTTCATTCTAGTAAAATTTTAATTTCTTAATTCTACAATGTAAGCAAATCTCTTGGTGATTTGTTCGTCATTTTTTTTCGTTTTCTTAAGTCCTTTTGGCCCAAGTTTAGTTTCTTGCATAGGCTTTGAAGTGTGCTTCCATACCACCCACTTTTTTTATTTGTACTCTTATTATTTTTAATAAGATAAGTCACTTTCAAAAAAGAAAACTCAAAGAAGAGGATGATGCATTGTGTAGAGTGGTTGAGGACATTGACAACCAAGAGGAGATCTACTGAAAACAGAGGGCAAGAACCACTTGATTATTAGAAGCTGATAAAAACACCATTTTTTCCATCGGGCTTCTTTTGCTAGGAGACAAATGAGCAAGATGGAAGCTCTTCAAGATGAGAAGGGGCACTCCTTTGATACAGTCCCAGGTGTGCATTTCCATTCAATGGATTATTTTGTTAAATTGTTTAAGGAAAGTATGGTGCAAGATGAAGAGACTCAAAAAGAAGTTCTTGTTGTCATACCCTTTATTATCTCTAAAGAAGAAAATTGGACCCTACTTATACCCATTGATAGAGGAACTGAAGAAAGGTTTCTTTGAAATAAAAACACTAGGTCGAGATGGCTTTCCAATTGATTTTTTCCAAACTTTCTAGAACAACTTGGAGGAGGATGTAATGGTTGTTATAGAGGATTCTAGAGGTAGTAAAAGAATGCTTAAAGCATTAAATCATACATCCATTGCCTTGATTCTAAAATGGGAGGAGGGGGTGCATATTTCAGATTATAGGTCTATTGCATTATGCAATGCCATATATAAAATAATCATGAAGATAATGGTTGAGCGGCTAAAACCTCTCCTAAATAGCATTATCTCCTTAGAGCAAGGGGGTTTTAAAGTATATTACATTATTTGGTACATGTCAATGGACCACCTTGGGTACATAACTAGAGCAGGATTTTACTTTAGATTAAAGTTAAGTAGTTAAGCAATGTAATAAATGCACAAGTGTCAATGTGCAATGATGTAAATTTACAAGGAGTTCACTTATACGTGAGTCATAGGAAAGGTATATGAAGAGTCATAGGTAGAGTAAGGGCCAAGGAACATATCTTCCTATATATAGGCCTCATGTGAGTAGTGGAAGAGGGGCAGTAGAGAATATAGAGAGTGCATAGTATAGATTAGTAGTGGAGTACAATGTAGCTCTTCAAAATAGTTTATGGAGTGTTCATGTCCTCCATTATACTACATTGTACTATTTTTGTGAGCTTTCATTAATGGCATATTTATGAGTTATTGTAAAAGTTTATCTTATAGTTTTTTGCATATTATAGTACCATTATTATATAATTATCATAGCTTGCTTATTTTACATCTTGTGGTTGCATTTCCTTTATTATATACCCATCAAAAGCTAATAGTGGTATCAGAGCACATGGTAGATCGATAGGAACTAGAAAGAGACCCACAAGAGAGATTGAAAGGAGATTAGAAATCTCATTTTTAGAATTTTTGAAAATTACATTGGCTAAAGTCTTTCCACAGAGTTACAAAAAACTCATGAAGACTAGGACTCAACATTAATTCCATTAGATTGACAAATCAAGTAGTGAATATTGATTATATCTAGATATAGAGTTTCTTCCATTACAATCCTAATACTTTGTTGCAGGAAAAGAAAATTCAAAGAAAGTTGGGAAGCTTCCTACCTAGATCTAGGAAGAATATCTTCTTTGGAATCAATCCAATACCAAAAGCAACAAATGAAATATCGAATATTTGAAGGCTTAGAAAAAATGGTCCCATTGCTAGAGATTGCAGACCTGCAAAGTGCAAAAGAAGAAAAGATCATAGAAACCTTGTTGCAGATACGAGGAAGAAAAGACTCTAGAGAAGAGTCCTAGTGAAGATAGGAGATTAGTGATCTCTATTGAAGATTGAAGACTTCACCTTGAAGAAGTTGAAGAGACCCATAAAAGGTCTCATTCTTGAAGCAACAAATTTTAGATATCCAAGAAGGAAATCTTATTGTAAAACTTCTATAGTAGAAGGTTGAAGAAAAGGTCTTATTGAGAAGACTAGAGAAGTTGCGAGATTTTAGACACTAGAGAAGAGATCTCAAGAAGAAGGAAGGATAAGGCTTGTATAACCTCATTGAAGGAGATTTTGAAGAAGGCCATTAAAGGAGTTTCTAGGAGAACTCATTAGAGAAATCTACCACCAAGGAGAAGTTCCTGATAGTGAAGAACTTGGGACAATTATCGCCATCTGAAAACAAGCCTAAGGGAGAAGAATTTGGCAAGAAGCTTACCAAATTTTGGAGGAGATTGGTGAAGACCTCAAGACTTTCAGATTCTTGAGAAGAAGGCCTAGATTGAAGTTAGAATTCGACAAGGAGGAAGAAGGAGAAAGGAGATTGAAGAAACTACCAAACCTGAGAGGTTTGAAGATTACCATTGAAGGCTTGAAGGTCATTTTGGAGATAGGAGGTTGTTGATTTCATAGCAAAAAACTGAAGGGTTCTTGAAGGAAAATATCACCTGTGATTTGGAGGAGTTCCCTACCATTTTTTTTAGATTCAAGGACAACATTTCAGTAGAAATATTGATTGCTTTGCAATCTAAATTTTTTAGATTTGAGAACAACAAGAAAGCAACAATTTGGGTAGCATCAATAGTTGCTAAGTTTCAAATTTTTAGGATACATCCTGAAGGAGAGTTGAAGCCACCAAACTACAATTTCAGGCAGCAAGATAGAGGAGTTACAAAGTTGTGAATTGGTGAGTTGAGGATCTGTTTTGGACAGCAAAGAAGATCTACGAGTTCATCCAGTAAAAGGCAGCAATAAGGTGAATCTAATCACCTTGAAATTCTTCATCTATAGATATCTTAAAGGTAAGCAACTTAGGTGCAAAGGGTTCATTATTTGAACACTTATATTTGGTTTGTTATTAAGTCTCATTAAGCACCATATTAGAGTTTAAAATTTGTAAGGAGAAGGTTTCATATTAAAGTCTTCAAGGGAGTGCAGAAGATAGTTTCTTTTAAGGTTAATACCTACACATTAAAATAGGAGTTAGATATATTTTGACAGAAAGAAAAATATCATCTTCCTATTATCTACTAGAAGCAAAGAAGACTACATTCTAAAGCATAGACTTTAGTGCTAGATTCAAGTTACTTTTAAGAGTTCTTTACAAGGAGCAATAAGGAGAAATTACTAGTGCATTATACTAGTTACTCTTAAATTTTATTAAGTGCATTGGTTGTTAAGTTAAGGTGGAAGACCAAAGTGCACAAATCAACATAATATCAAAGTGTCTAAAGACACTATTCAATGCAGAAAACCTACAACTTATTGTGGCATAGAGAAGCCACCTAAAAAGGGTGATATACCTCCAAGGAGTGGAGAAGAAAGCCACCATCTCAAATCGAAGAAGAAGCTACAAAAGGAGACTAGGAGAGTCTCATATTAAGGTGCAATTAAGGAACCTATTACAAGTTATTACAAAGTTATTTACAAGCACATCAAAGGAAGACAAAGGTTTAAGTATCTCAAGGATACATTATGTAGCTCATTGTCACATCTACAAGCGGTCACCATTGGCAAGAGAAAGCACAAGACAAGGTGCTTAAGAGTAAAGCCATTCAAAGGGCTTGATACTCGTCTCATCAAGGCGTAACAAGACACTATTGTTCGGTTCTACAGCAATACGAGAGCAGTACCATAGCGGAATACACATATCACAGTGCACAACCTATAATAAAGGACAGACAACAAGGTAAACTATAGTGCAAGTTGAAAGATATCTCATTCGAGTTGGCAAAGACAAGGCGTAGAGCAAAACACCATCATTAGTTGACAAAGACAAGGTATAGAGAAGAGTTATCATTGTTACCCAAGCAACAAGGAGAGTCATTGCACGTCTTGCTATCATAAAGGAGCCATCCATCCATGTTGGAGAAGAGCCATCCATCTACACTGGAGAAGAAAAACCATCTCACATTTTGCTGTCACAAAGGAGCCAAGCAAACTTGGAAATAGTTGGCAAAGATAAGTGTTAAGAAAGAAGCAAGTGAATTGGTACGTTGGAAGTGAGCTTGCATGCAAAGGAAGGTGTATACACTTGGTAATCAACATAAGGCATCTTGTGCCACTTGGCACAAAGGGAGATAGAATGTTTCCTCATCAAAATAATGCTTGCACCAAGGGATATAATGCATTGCCACAATCAAATAATGTTTGCACTCAAGAAGGCACTCAAAGCTACATAATGAATATGCCAAGAGAGGAGAGCACTAGCGATTGGAGTAACACTTCAAAGGGAATCAAATCATTGCTCTAAGCACTTCACACAAGATCTATGTCAGTTGTCTCAACGTTGTCATAGGAATTCCACATACCCTTGAGCACAGTGCACTATAGTACGAGAGGGTAATCTTCTGAAGTATTGTGCTCAGTGCACTATGGACAAATATGCGATCAAAAATATTCCTACGACTAAAGGTTTCTCCTAATTCTAGGGGGTCCTCTAATATCTTGGGATCTCAAGTCTATATACGAGTGTTGTTTGAGGCTTCGGTATTGGAGCCTAATCGCCCCTCATTTCACTAGATGTTTTACAAGCAATCTAGCTTAGCCAATAACGACAACTCCATGATATTTTAAAACCCTCGACTAATAAACTAAAAAGAGAGGGAAAATGACTCAATTTTTTATTCTTTATAGGGAAATAAGCAAGAAAATGAAAACAAAGAAGATTTATACTTAACAAATCAAAATGGCAGAACACGAATTGTTTGCACTGCAACAAAGATGCGGTCCTGGAAAGCACGTGAATACCACTTGTTATGATCCTTGCAATAAAATAAAAACACTTCCACACAATATTGCAATAATAATAGAAATTGAGTTCAAAATTAACAATATTGCAAGATGAAATAGAATTGTGAAGCAAATTATATTGCAAAAAAACAAGAACGCATTGTAGAATCGTAGAGGGAGCAACCTCTTTAGAAGCAAAGCTTCAATACAACAAAATATGAAATACCTTCATCTATGTCCCCTTGCCTTTTTAAAGACTCTTTGTAACCCTAACTATAATGCTCAAGGGTTGGCTTCACATGCAAGTGGTCACCCGAGCTAGAATCTTCTACCAAACAAGCAATTACATTCTTTATAATAGTTACATTAAATGGCCCCACTTGTCTAAACACCACAAATGTCACATATACACTACAAAACATTACATAATATTATTAAGATGAGGTCCCCATGTTAGGAAGGGGTCCTAATAATTTATAACCCCAAGATTGATTTTCCTCTCCTACAAAATAGACTAGCAAGCCAATTAATTTTTGTTTCTATCAATTATCCATCTCATTTGTGTTTGTCCTATAATGTTGAAGTACCTTTGAAAGATCCTATAGAAGAAATTGCCAAACAATCCGACATATTCCACATCTTTTCAAATGCATCCATATATTCTTCACTATTTAATTTTGTTATTTTCATTAAAATAAGCTCAAGATTCTAACAACCTATTAATTCTTCAATAATGGTTTTTAGGGGGTCTTACTCATACCCCTAATATTCCATGATACCATTTTGCTCATCAATTTTCATTTTTTATTTTTGGGCTTAGTCCAACTTTTTGTTACACTTGTAATATTTGTTTTTGGTTTCCCAAATACATATCCCCTTTGAGTTTCATTTTGTCTTTGTTCTTGCTTTAAGGGTCTTCCTCTCCTTTTTCTATTCCCACCACCACAACAATCTTCATCAATATTTTTTCATATTGCTCATAATAAGACTCTTGTCTTGAAGAATCTAAAATGTAAGGAATAGCCTCTCAAACATTTTCTTCTTTGTGTTGCCATGTAAACCCTAAAGTACAAAGACGGTCCTCCATAGTAATTACTTTCTTATGATGATCTAAAAATCCTAAATGTTACCTTGATAACAAAGTGTAAGAATAATCCTCTAGAATAATTAATTTCTTATGTTGCCCTAAAAATCCTAAATTTCTATGGATATCCTCCATACTTATTTCATTAGTATGTTGCTCTTGAAAGCCTAAAGTGCAAGGGATATGCTCTATACTACTATCATTTTTATTGCAAGGAGGGCATTTTATACTGTTTGAGGAGAATAAAATTTATTTACCTAGATTCACCTTGACTTCCTTTCCCTCTGTTGCTTTAAAATTTACCTCCCTATCTTCCTTCACACCTTTAACTCCTAAATTTGAACTTGCAAATTGTCCTTCCTTGTCCCTTGTGTCTTTTGTTTTTTCAAATGGTTGATCTAAGTAAATTGTAATCGCCATCATCATTTGATGATATAGAAGGGCTTTCTTTGCCACATTCTTGGGAGTGGAGAGTCTTTGATCTCATCCACTCATAACATTTGTGACATCTGAATGCAATGTTTTCATCTTCCACTTGTTGATCTTGTTCTCTTGATTCAGATGTTTAAGAGTAATGGATTGTGATAAATGTTTGGAAATATCCGTGGCAACACAAATTGGGATGTGTAGAACATACCTTTGCTCCTTAGTAGTTGGCCCCTCCAAGATGAATATGGAAGCTAATAAGTTGATATAGAGGTCCAAAAAGCATGATCCACATTTGAAGTTTTTTAACAGTTTCTTTCTCCACATAAACTCTCATTTCATGATCTTAAAATTTATTCTCTCCCCTTCAACCATAAGCCACCATTCATTAATTGGTCCTTTATTTTCAAAATAGAAGAGATGATAAGGAAAAAAATCCTTTCAAAATAAAAGCCAATGAGTAATTTGAATTCAATCCCCACTTCCACTTGATTCAGTTTTTAATCTCTAAAAATCCGACTAATATCCATGAAACTCATGTATTAACCCTCTTGTTTGATCATCTCATCTTTAATAGTCATTTTTAGTGTAATATCTATTACTTGGATACCCTTTGCCATAAATTCGCTCTTCCTCTTATTCCAAGTAGGTCATCCTTACTTCGAAAGAGGAATTTCAAAAATGACTTTCTTATCCTACTACCAAGATTTTATGTTTAAAAATCCTTTAGTTCTTGAATTTCCCCAAAAGATCCGAAACAAGAAAAGGTGGTGCTCGTTCCTTGCTCTCAGTTGCCTCTTGTTCATGCTTCTTGCTCGCACTCATAATACTCGCTTGTTTTCTAAACAAGAATGGTGAGGTTCACTCATGGCTCACATAAATGTAACATTTTTTTATTGATTATATGGGATTGAAACAGACCGTTGTTTTATATGATTCTATATTTTGGTTTTAATTCGGTATCCCACTTTCAAAAATCTCTTTCAGAAGGCATTTATTGGCCAGTTCTCCAAATTATTCCTGCACCATACTTCAACCCAGTAACAAGATTTTTCTTAAGCGATTTCTACCTAAACTACACAATCAATCCTACCAACCCCATCTAATGGTCTTATTGCACGTATCTCCATCCCTTCGTTACAAAGAGCCAGACCTGCGTTCCCCTGTATATTGCGTGGATATAATGCAACATTATTCACCAAAGGAAATGCTATTCCGATGGACAAATATGTTATCAAAAGCAAATTTATACATATTAACAGCACACGAATGCCACTACAAATTCAGTGATCTATATATTTGTGCATAATTTGGCACAAATATGCCAGTATGTATAAAAACCGCTGCAATAGATTATTTGTGTTCTTGTCACAACAAAGACTCAGGCAAACTAAAGCAGCGATTACGTGACGTGCATTTATCAGACCTACTGGTCATTCAGAAACACGTCGAGTCTAACCTCACATTCCCTAGATTCCTATGACAGTACAATCACTTCAAATTATCATATCTTAGGAGAAAGCACCCTTCATAAACTGAAATTTGGTCAAGTAGATCATCAGATAAAGCAACTATCAATAGCAGTCCAATATTTAGGGCTGTTGCATCTGTAAGGTCTTCAAACCCAGTAAAATCAGGCAGAGACATTACAACCATCACCTTGGGTCATTTATACTGTTGTCTTTATACAGCAATGATTGCAGTGTGTGTTGCCTTAGTGAAGATATAGATTATGCATCTTGGAGATTCCCTTGGTGTTTAACAGTGCTTTTTAAACAAACAATACACAACATTGTGGATCAATGCACAAAACATGAAGACTGAAGCATAAAATTCATTGTAAACTTTAGAACAAAACACACTCAGTTTTGAAAATGTTTCAGTTTAAAACAAGATTCTTCCTTACGTGAATGCTACCTTGCCTATTTTCTCTGTGATGCCATTTATCTCTGTATTTCTTAACCATACAAATCAGCATCGTAATATGAATTTGAAGCCATTCAGCTATTCTTACGATCAGAAATATGTGCCACCTTCCTGATTAAAAAAAATGCATGAACCAATACTAAATCATGGATTTGCATGGCCAATGACTATATTCAGCAACAAAAAACCAGTCACCAAATCAGCGGTAATAATATGGTTTGGTTTGGTACATGGTACTGTAACTAAGATAGCATTTTATTTGCAAAAATTACTTCAATTTGATTTGCATAAATGCCAAAACTGTTTTTACAAGGCGAAAAACTGAAATATTAATGTACTTGAGTTCTGCCTATATCAATGTAAGCTTACTATGCAAGCCCTGCATTTTTCAAGACAGTTTCAAAAGCTTCTTCACTGTCCCAAGGCACCTGCATGGAAACAATAACAACAAAGTAAACACTGGGACTGGGAAACCTTCAAACAGCATGCAACTATTTAATGATGCCTCTCTAAAGAGCACCTTCCCGATGGCTACAAAAAGAAATAAGGACATGACTTCATCTTGCAGCTTAAAGAGAAAGAACAACAATGCTACTAGATTACCTCAGGCACCTCTCGCTGGAAATGTCTTTCAATCATATCCATTATGTGCTCATCTTGTGCAGTAGTGATGAAATTAAAGGCCGCTCCTGTAAGACAAATTTCCATAGCCCATTTATATGACTTCAGATAAATAAAAATAATATTTATCCTTCGTTTGTAAAAACACATCGATCAGTATGGCAGTTGCATTTATTGTAGGAGGGTGAATGGGGGGGGGGAGAGAGAGAGAGACACCTTTGCGACCAAAACGCCCACTTCGACCGATACGGTGCAAGTATACTTCATAATCAGGACCAAATGGATGATTATGTTTGAAAGGGAGATCAAAATTGACAACCAAAGTTACCTGTTATTACAGTTTGTAAATGTTGAAGTTATTTTTTAAGTCTTTCTAAACACAATAAAAATATGATGAAAAAAGGATATCTAACTAACCAACAAATTAAGTTCCAAACAAAGGGACCTCTGACTAACAAGTTGGCAATGAAATTCCAAACAAGCACAAAAAGCATACCTGTGCTTGATCAAAACCCCGTGCCAGCACGTCAGTCGAAATGAGAATCTTTGTCAATCCTGATCTGAATTCCTTAATTACACGATCTCTGTCCTCCAGCTTAAGACCACCTTGAATTGAAGTACACTTATAACCCTCTGCTTCTAATTTACTATGCAACATACTTGCATTTTCTCTAGTGCGAACAAAAATTATTGACTGGCCAAGCTTTTCAGCTAGTGGGAAAATTCTCTCCTTCAATACCTCGACTTTAGCAAGTTCATCTGGGCATTTCACACGATACTGTTTAATGACATCTAAAGACAACTCTTCCCTTTTCACAAATACCTGATTTGCTTTTGGAATCACCTTGGTTACAAACTGCTTCACATTTTCGTCAAATGTTGCTGAAAAAAGAAGGATCTGCATGATAGAGAGTGAAAACCAGGATGGCATTATAAAATTGCCATAATCAACATGAGCACTTTAGATTAAAATTTACACGCTCAGGAGACAATATGGTGCATAGCAGGCCAACATACTAAAATTATAAATATATTTCTAAACTAAATTTCAAAAAAGAAAAAACATTACAAGAAAATTGAATTCTAATACAGCAATGTAAAAGACTATAGTGTCAAAATAAATGGAGTGCCTATTGATATGCCCAACTACTGGCATGCAAAAAACGAAAATGAAGTACAACTGGCAAAAGATTAATTCATCAAGTTTAGCCCAACCCTCTGGTTAACCCTACATCCTCTAAGTCCTCTGTCAAGAGATTGTCATTCTGAATCTCTCTACTTGCTCATTTGATTTTATCTTCTATCTTTTATTAGTCTCACAAAGTAGAGAATTTTACAAAATCTTTCAATGCATGCACAACCATAGCATAAAATATGAAATTATGATAATAACCAATGGCTGCATTGAATACATTCACATTTTGAACATTATGTGGTTTTCACACTCTGCACTCATAAATCACTGGACTCAACATGTGGCACCAATTATGTTTATTTAGATTGACGTTCATGAAATTGTTTTTTTTGTTTCAAATTTGAATATTTAAGTATTTTGTAAAACAAATCAGCAGCCAAGCCCAAGTCCGGAGTGGATTATTCAACATAAAAAACAAACAAGCATGAGTCCCAAGTTGATCATCCAAAACGAGGATAGGAGCCAGAGCCCAAAGTTGACTCTCCAATAATTGAGTTTGATTCAGTTAACCTTTACCACAATAGATGAGTACATGCAAGATTCAGTAATTGTTCATACAAATAAATCTGTTTTGACCAGTTCAAAACAGATCAGATCAATTTCGAACAAAACAAAACTCAAGTACCCAAAAAGTCCGATAATCACGTTTAAAGACTTTTTTGTTTCCCTATTGACAACCATTGTCCATCAGGTTGTGATCTGGTGGTTAGTGACACTTACAGCCACAATGCCCCCCACATTCCAGGCATGCTCCATGCATCCAGCCTGCAAAATCCCAGGGCAGATACCACTCAGATAGCCCATGCCCAAACCAAAATGAACATCAGGCCACCAGGACCAAGGAAAACTCTAGGCAGGCAGCCAAAGTGGGCAAATAACAAACAGCCAATGCAGGGGCAAGTGGCCCAAGGTGCACATAAACAAGGCAGCAAAGGAATGAAAGCCCACTCCATAATAGCCAATGATCCAAGGCAAAATAAGTATTAAAGGGGTCATGAAAAATAAAATCAAAAGTGACATAAAAATCATCACTTATGGCTTCAAAGATTTATGTAGGAATTGATTCTCGCTGCACACTTCAACAAATTAGTCATATATATTAAAGTATGGCATACAGTAAGCTGCAAGCTTACTGCAGTGGTAAGGGCTTTGGCCTCTCTTTGAAAAGTCCAAGGTTCAAACCCCACTCAGTATGAGAGGACCGGGACCCCTCATAAAAACCTGTGTAAACTCATTGGAAAAAAAAAGAATGGCATACAGTGCAATGGATACAGGAATGTTTTATCAGCTGAACTAAAAAATCAGAAAAATACAAAATTAAAACATATACACAGTTGATGTTTCTTGTAAACCAAAAAGACAAAAACCACCCTGTTTCTCTAATCACAATTTCTATATTCAATAGAATATGTTTATTCAAAATAAATTTATTGCAGTGCAAGAACAGAACACACAGTAATATTGGAATGGCTGTTAGAAATCAAAATCAGCTAAGAGAAATATAGCTTGCACAAGAAAATTAACAGAAGTTTTAAAAAAAAGTGTTTGCACTTGAGTTGGTTAATGTGCATTGCATGAATTTCAATAATAAGACCTTTCCTGAAGCACTAAACAGGGAATCAGGCCTGCATAACTCTTTGCAAGCAACTAAATTTGAGATTTACTTGTTAAAGGAAATGAAAATTCAACGTACCTGACAATTCCCTCGGTTTTTCTGAATGTCTTTTATAATTCTCAATGAATCATCTTTGAACCCATCCTGATGCCCAAAAGACAATAAATATTATTTAATAAATTGGCATCCAAGTACCGCAAACGTCTCAAAATATTAAAAAATTAAAAATAAATTAAAAATAAATCTAAATAAACAAAAAATTTATGAGGATAAAATTAGAACCACTCATAACAACCTATCTTAAACATCAAATGGTATTAGCTCAACCGATTAGATTCCTTGACTTTTATGGAGGAGACCAAGGTTCAAATCTTACCAAATGATACATGCATAATTTCCAAGCTTGTAATATCACCATGTGGTCATGATGTGATATGGGTGGGGCCTGTTTCAATCCCATATAACCCATGCAAAAAAAACTAGCTATCTTAAACTTGCAGACACATGCAATGCATATTGACTAACTAGCACAGACCCATCTTATATTGACCTGACATGTGCCAACAGGTATCCAAAAGACTAGAGACGCCAACCCTAAACTACTTAAACATATGAACATATAGATTTACATAGGGGTCTTTTAGATGCCTCTTGGTGCACATTGGATTTATGTGAGATGGACCTGTAATAATTATCGCCACACACACGTCATAAATATCATTAATATATACCTATCATAGTACATCTTATATGTTAAAATCTTTTGCTTTGTATTACTTAATTTTGGAGAATCAGATGAAAGATCGATATGCAATCCTTTGAAGTGCAAGTATAGTCAAGCAGCTTGCAATTACTTACTCAATGACTTATGTCCTTAAAATGATTGTAATTACTGAATCTTTGAGTGATTTACCACAAACTTGGTCAAAGGGTCAAAACACAAAGAGGTGAACAAAAACATAGTAGATAACATGATAAAGTTCCCTTACTCTCACAGGGGGGGTCTCACTCATCCAAGGGGTGTGCTGGCATGGTTGTGACCTAAAAATTCATGTTTGAGGTCATATTAGATCTCAGCCATATAATTATCTGCCCTCTCAAACATAACCATATTACTATGTGTCAAATTATATAACTACGACTATTCCCTTGCAGTTATGCCTTTCGCTACTGTAACTCTTTGAGCAGAAAAATATGAGAGATGTTATATTCCTGGGTTGTGCATGTGAGCAATGTCAAGGGATAGATCAAGTATGATACAATTGAGTCCCACTATCCATACAAGGGTCACTGTCAAAAAGAGTGGATGATGTTGGCAAAGACCATGGATAGGACTAATCCATGTCCATATGGCAGGAATCAGCAACAATGATCATGATAATTGCAAGTCTTGACCATGACAGAAGACGAATGATCTAGAATAAAGAAGTCATGGTCTAGGGTAAAGAAGCTAGGGTCGATCCTAGAAGGATGTCTCTCATATACCCTGCTACCTTCTGCTGCCAAGATCATCCAAATGGAGAGAGGAACGATAAAACTTGTCTGTCTAAACTTCAAAACTTGTGGACATGAACTATGCTGAGGAACAGGTATGCTTCATCATATATGTGAAGACAATGCCCTTGTAACTCCTTGTGATGAAGGTATTATCACAGATCTAACACCATATGTGAGAGAATGTACTAAGGTGATCAGTTTAGCAGTTTATTGGGACTTTAAGGAACCCTTCAAGGGGTAGGGCTTTAGAGTGGTCTTGATCTTAAAGATATAAATCCAAGCACCTTTGATCTGGATAACGGAAGAATATGGAAGATATAAAGTAGTTCGAGTACATCAAGTGCACAAGGAGCTAGGGACAACTAGGGCTTGTAATTTGTAATTTTGTATCTTTTAAAATTATAATCAATACAGGATGTGTTTAGTGAACTTATGTCACTTTCATGTGTACTTAAAGCTTGAGCCTTGTATGATGTCTTGACTTGAATTGTTGTTTTTATTGCAATATCTGATTTGCATAATGTTAATTCATTGTAATATGCATGAAAAATAAAAAATAAAAAATTAAATTCGTTTTCTTCTATTTCTTTTTTGCCAATTACTTGCTGATTTTTGTAATACTCCTGTCTTTTTCCCCAGCCGATTACTACCCAATACCGATTTCTCTACTATGTCTGGGATCATATGGTGATCATCAGTAATGCATCATCAGAAGCTTTAAAATTTGATGATGTGGCAGTCACTTTGTTGGCAGAAGAGTTGAGGTGAAAAACGTCTCTGGAACCCTCAACCAATGAAGCCCTATTTTTGAGAGGCCAATCTTTCGAGAGGAGTAAACAAGGTAGAAAACAGTCTAGATCTAAGTCTAAAGGACATAAGCAGAAAGGGAAGTGCTGGCATTGTGGGAAGCCAGGGTACTCAAAGGATTGTTGGCAATTAAAGAATGGTGAAAAGCAAAATCAGCCATCAGCTGATGCTAGTGCAGCAGATTCAGGAGAGACGGCAACATGTAAAGCCTTCTGTATCAGTAACAACATATCTGTTTTATATACCTGGGTTTTGAACTCAGGTGCATCTTTCCACATGTCTCCCCACAGAGACTGGTTTGACAAATATCAACCATACTGTGGTGGAAAGGTCTATTTGGGTGATGTTTAGAAATTGTGGGAAGAGGGGATATAAGGATCAGGCTGGACGATGGTAGAGAAAGGATGTTATGTTATGTACAACATGTGCCCGATTTGCGAAAGAATTTGCTCTCAATCAAGATGATGGATAAGCTAGGGTATTTAGTCACTTTCAGTAACAACTACTGCAAATTGTAGTAGCAAAGGGATAATCTTATGGGACCCTATATCGTTTATGCGGTAATAGGGTGACAAACCATGCAGCAGCAACAACTTCTGTTCAGGATGCAGTAATGCTATGGCATCAACGCTTAGGCAAAATGAGTGAAAAAGGTCTGAAAATTCTGCATGACAGAGGTATGCTTTCTGGGATTAAGTCTTGCAATTTAGACTTGTGTGAGCACTGTATTTTTGGCAAACAAAAGAGGGTTCGGTTTACTGCAAGTCCTGGTAAGAGTTTTTATTTTCTGCAACTTATACATTCGAATATATTTGGACCAGTCCGCACTCAGTCCTTAAATGGCGCCATTTATTTTTTGACTTTTATAGATGATTATTCTAGGAGAGTGGGTTTATTTTCTGAAGAAGAAGTCGAAAGCTTTGCAGAAATTTAAAGAGTTTAAAGCACGGTTAGAGAAGAGTTTGGGCAAGTCGATTTTATGTCTTATGTCAGATAATGGGGGTGAATATTGCTCCATGGAATTTGATAAATTTTGTACGTAGGAAGGAATTAAACACCAGAATACAGTACCATATACTCCACAACAAAATGGTGTGGCTGAGCGGATGAATCGCATAATCATGGAACGTGCAAGAAGCATGCTCAGCGCAACCATGATGGAGAAAAAGTTTTGGGCAGAGGCTGTTAATATAGTTATTTATCTTATTAACAAGTCACCTACAACTGCGTTGGATGGACAGATTCAGGAGGAGGTTTGGTTTTGTAAGCCAGTTGATTACTCTCATTTGCGTACCTTTGGCTGTGATGCATTTGCCCATGTACCCAAAGAAAAAAGGTCCAAGCTTGACCCAAAGTCAAGCAAATGTGTTTTCCTTGGCTATGGAGATATAGTAAAGGGGTATAGACTGTGGGATCCTACTACCCACAAGGTAATTATTAGTCGGGATGTTATTGTTGATGAAAAATCCATGCAAATGAAGGAGATACAACAAACTCCTAGTGTTGTACCAGTTGAAGTAGAAATGAATGAAGATGAATGTAAAAATCAGCAAGCCGAAGTTATTGATCAACATGCAAAACAGCAAGTAGAACAACAAGTAGAGCAGCCACAACGGTCCCAATACCAAGAGCCATAATCAACAGATCATTGGGTTAGAAGATCTACACATCCACAAAAGTGTTCAAAAAGGTATTCTCATGTTTATCAGTATTCTTTTGCTTTGTTAACTGATGATGGTGAACCTAGTTCATTTCAAGAAGCTAGAGAGTTTGAAAATGCAAAAAAGTGGAGGAAATCCATGGAGGAGGAAATCGAGGCACTTCACAAGAATAAAACGTGGGAACTTGTGGATCTCCCACCTGGAAGAAAGACTGTTGGAAACAAGTGGGTGTACAAAGTGAAGAAGAACAGCGATGGGTTGTTGGAACGCTATAAAGCTCGCTTGGTGGCAAAAGGCTATGTGCAAAAGTCAGGTATTGACTTTAATGAAATTTTCTCTCCAGTTGTGAAGATGACTACTATTCGAGTTCTACTCGCACTTGTAGTTGCACAGGATTTAGAACTAGAGTAGGTTGATGTAAAGATTGCTTTCTTGCATGGTGATCTCGAGGAAGAGATTTATATGGATCAACCTGAGGGCTATGAAGAAAGAGGCAAAGAGTATTTGGTTTGCAAACTGAAGAAATCACTATACGGGTTGAAATAGGTGCCAAGGATGTGGTACAGGAAATTTAACACCTTCATGAAGAGCCAAGGTTTCAGCAAGAGTGAAGCTGACCATTGTGGATACTATAAGAGGTTTGATGATGGCAGTTTTATTATTTTGTTGTCGTATGTTGATGATATGCTAATTGCAGGCCCCAGCATGAAGAAAATCATTGAACTTAAGGCTCAGTTGGCTAGGACATTTGAAATGAAGGATTTAGGAGCAGGAAACCAAAGTTTAGGGATGAAGATACATAGGGACATAAAAGGAAGAAAGATCTAGTTAAGTCAAAATTCATGTGTGGAAAATATTTTGAAGCGCTTCAATATGTAGAATGCAAAACTAGTTAGTACCCCACTTCTTTCAGACTTAAAATTGTCTTCCAACCAGTGTCCTAGAACAAGAGCAGAGAAGACAAGCACATCTCGTGTACCATATTCATCAGCAGTAGGAAGCCTCATGTATGCCATGGTGAGCACTAGACCAGATATTTTGCCCAAGCAGTGGGAGTAGTCAGCCGATACATGGCAAATCTTGGTAAGGAGCATTAGAATGCGGTGAAGTGGATATTTAGATATTTAAGAGTCACTTCAGATGTTGTCATTTAATTTGGATCAGCAGATTTGCAAGTTAAAGGTTTTGTGGATTCTGATTATGGTGGAGATAAACATAAGATAAAGTCCACTACTGGATATACCTTCACTCTTGCTAGTGGAGTAGTGAGTTGGGCTTCTAAGTTGCAGTTTGTTGTGGCTTTATCAACCACTAAAGTAGAATATATTGCAGTGACTCATGCCATCAAAGAGGCAATTTGGCTAGAGCGACCGTTGGGTGACTTCAAGGTAATGCAGGAGAATTTCTAAATATTGACTTCAAGTGGGAGAATGTTAGGAAGTGAAATCACTATACAGGTGCACAGTCAGCAGAAGCTAAGTTGCAGCAGATGGCTATACTGCTGCTAGACGTCTAGGTCAGACATATGGGCTGCTAGACGTCTAGGCCAGACGTTTAGGCAGTAGACCAAACGTCTAGGCCAAACGTCTAGGCAGCAGACCAGACGTCTAGGCAGCAGACGTCTAGGTAGCAGACGTCTAGGCCAGACGTCTAAGCAGCAAACATCTAGGTCATATGTTTGGGCTACTAGACGTCTAGGATAGACGTTAGGACGTGGCAGATGAATCGTTTCAGTTGCGCATGGAAACGAACAATTTTGCGAAGGCTTCCTTTGGGAGAGGAAACGAACGGTTCAGGGTCTTTCCTTTTTGCTCTATAAAAGGGACTTGATCCCTTGCATATGAAAGTAATTTTGTAACGTGAATGTAAAATTTTGCTGAAAATAATAAAAAGAAGTTGTCATTGCCCCGTTGTTTTCCTGCACATTGCAGGTTTCCACGTAAATCTTTGTGTTACTTGTGTTTCTCCTTGCAGGTCTAAAATATGAAGTTTTTCTTAACATTATTGCAATATCTTTGTGATTGTGTTGATTTTAATGAGAAGGTTCCTAATAAGTGGTATTAAAGCACTTTCCAAGGCCGTGTTCTGCTGCGACTACGACAATTTCTACCATTCCAACTATTAGGTATAAGATTTCGTGTTTTTGTTTTTCACCAGTTTCCTTATTGAAAAAAAAAACCAACCTTTTGTTTTTTGCATTAGTAAGTGAGGGGCGATCAAGCTCCAATACCCAAGCCTCGGACAACACCCGTCTACAAAATTGAGCTCCCACGTATCTTCGGGTATATCGGGAGACCCCCTATGATCAGGAGAAACCTTTAGCCCTTAGGAAAATTTTTGGCCTTGTATTATCCATAGTACACCCAACACAGCATCCGAAAAGATCACCCTTTCGTACTGACAGAGGCATGTAGTGTTCTCAAGGGTATGCGTGGAATTCTCTTTGAGTAGTGGCCTAAAATATTGGTTCGAGCACTATCGTTCGTCATTGCTGTTTAATAGAGGGCCTATGGGCAGTACATACACTCTGGCTTAGAGTACCCAGTTGTGTTGAATATCAAACCTGCAACAAATATCATGTTTTGTGAATATCGAACCTCTAACCATAACCCTACCACAAAAATTGAGCATATGAAGAAGACCTCCTGGTAATGAGCAGTTTTACTGCATGTTTGCTTTCTCTTATGCAAAATAAAAAGAACCCCACACATCACATGGCAATTTAAACACCAAGGAGCTGGTCGTAAAACCCTAGCCCTTGATCAAGACCAACGGTGGATTTCATCACCACCTTGGCTTGAATTTTTGCATCCATAACCCCAATCGCTACTGTTGCTAGACGTAAATCCTAACGAAAGCTGACCGAGTGTAGCTGGGGTGATTCCGCCGCATGAGGATAAGTCTTCTATGGTAGGCGTCAAAAACAAGGCAATCCCCCTTCCATACCGCCTATGTTCCACGTACCATTCTTCTCTCACGTACCAATAGTTTCCCTCACGTAAGGGTGGGTATATAGAGAGGTTTGGTATAACGGCCTGCAATGGTATATCGAACGGGCGACCATTTTTGGGAGTCATAAGAGCCATCATATTGCATTTGCTACAAAACGTTCTTTACAAAACTGTCAAAACAAAAATCAAAACACACTAAACCAGGTTTAGGGCATACCTTTAATCTTTAAATGAGATAATCATTGCTTTGTGTGTGTGTGATATTTTCTTTTTAGTATAGCATAAAAATCATAAAAAGAAATAAAAATCTACGCATCTTGTAGGGAAACACCACCATGGTGTACACCCGTAGCCAAGCCCAATCACGGGCAGGAGCCGCAAAGAGTGTACAAGGGGGCACAAGTCACCTCCGCTATAGCCCCAAGGACTTGGTCATACCACCTTGGTGGCCCGACCCACAAGATAGTCCACATCGTGCCATTTTAGAATGGGACTATAGAGGCACCCCTTCGAGGGGCACTCCCGTCCAACATAGACCCTTTCAGGAGGAGTCCCTACACGTGGCACTCAATATAAACGGGAAGGCTCCCTTAGAAGCTCGGTATGAGTGGCCACCGTGCGATGAAGTGCTAGAACAGCATAGGGTCCATGAGGAGAGGCCACATGATTATGTCATCCCTCCTTTACCCCCCATCACTGTTAGGAATAATAAGCCAAATCCAGAGCACAAGGCTCTTCAAACAGGGCGAGCCAACTCTGCCCGCCCCTTTCACATATACGAAAGGGAGCACGAGGAAGACCATTACATTCCTCAAGAGCAATACACAGCACGGGAGCAATGCGCCTCCGCACCTGCTATCTACCAGAATCACCTACTGAGGCCAGAGCCTCGAGTGAATGCCGCCATCCTCGACAGAGGGAAGCGACCTATAGAGATCTCGGATCATCGCGACCAAGATAAATGCGTAGGAGAGGCATCTAGGCCTCCTAGACTCAAGATGGCGGAACAAATCGACCTGGTAGTCGCCAGACATGCCGCCCACCAAGCGCAAATCATGCAGCTTGAGCAAGACCAACAACAGCTAGAGCATCTATATCGCCTTAGCAAAGAGCGCATTCAACGCCAAACAGATGAGCTGCTCCATAACACTATGCCTGAGAGGGTTCCAACCCCTCGCACCCAAAGAGCAGAACCGTATGAGAGGCTCAACCCCTTGGTACGAGATAGGTCTCCACGACCTTACCAAGTGCTGCCTCCGAGACCTCCTAGACCTGAGCGGGAGGCCACTCCTAGGAACAACGATGGGCACCCTCCGTGGGGACCCACCCATGGTTATAGGTCTCATCCAGAAACTCCTCAAGAAGCCTATGAGGAGTACGAGCAAGAAGAAGAGCGGGCCGAAACGCCCTACCAAGGCGGAGGGGGTGCTATCCGGCCACCCCTCCATAGGCCTTTCCCACAACCCACAACGGGAGCTAACCAAGGAGGAAGAGATCAAATCTTTCGATGCATATAAAGCGCTGCTAGAGCGCTTAGAGTCTGTGGAGACCAAGACTTTTGGGCCCCAAAAGCCCACTTTATGCCAACTCCTCAGTCATCTTGTGCATCCGTCAGTGTCGGCACCCCCTTACCCTGAACACTTTAAACTGCCTCAGTTGGCAATCTTTAGAGGTGAGGAGGATGCCCAAGAACACGTGACTAGATTCCTGAGCCAATGCTTTGGCATTCAGGACAATGATGCTTTGTTGTTAAGAACATTCATCACCACGTTCGCAAGCCCTGCCTCGGATTGGTTCACTCAATTGCCAAAGCACAACATTAGTAACTTAGATCAGCTAGTGGATGCGTTCCTCGAACGCTTCGCCTTCAACACCAAGAAGAAGGCATCACTAAGCGACCTAGCCAACCTCATGCAGTATGAGGAAGAAACCATGGCGGCCTATGGGAACCGGTGGAGGACTTTGCTTTCAAAGCTGCCCTACCTCCCTCCTATGTCCGACCTCACCCAAATGTTCTCAAAGAGCTGTTTGAGATCGATCTCCGTGCTATTGCAGCTACAGCAATATGCCACTTTAGAGGAAGCTTTAGCGCAAGCCAGAATCATTGAGGAGATCAAGATTCAGGATGGCGAGATAGCCAAGCCAAAGAAGAAAGAATGGTCTAAGAACACCAAAATAGGGACCACGCAATAGAAACCCGCTGCGGTCAATCAAAGTTGCTATAAACGTCCCTAAGCCTACACAAGCAACACAGCCCCAAAAGGCTAACTATCAGGCGATGCCTCTTAACAGTTATGATAGAGAAAATCAAAGGCAAGAACAAAATCAGCAACGTCGCCCTAGGCGACAATTCACACCTTACACAGAGTCCAGAGACTCCCTGTTTGACCGCTTGTCAGCGACAAACTTGATCAACCTGCCCGAGAGTCAACCCATAGACCCCAATGCGCCAAAACCTAAGGGCTACAGGGAAGACTTGTACTGTAGGTTCCACAGACGGAAGGGACATGACCTTAATGCATGTTGGAAGTTTAAAGGCTTGGTGCAAGACCTAATAGATAACAAGACATTAGCGGTGGATAATCCCGTGGCACCAAGCAACCAACAAATGGAGGTCTTTAAGGACCCCTTGCCTGCCCATGATGCGTGAGCAAAGACCCTACAAGTCAATGAGGTAACACGGAACCGCCCCATGTAGGGGTATGTAGGGATGATCGAGATAGTGACTCGAAACAAGAGGTACCCGAGCACAGCTGCCCCTACGACAGCTACAGGAGAGGTGCCAACAATGTCACAACCGCAACAACACCTTACGAAACCTCCTCTGCCTAGACCAGTGGCAACGATTCGAACCAAACTCACCCAGAGTTTGAGGACCACATCGGCTAGGCTCTCCATCTACGAGCTCATACAACAATCATCGCCCCATCGAGAGGCTCTAATGGAGATACTAAAAGCCATCGAGTTGCAGCCCCACGAAGCAAACTCCTTCAACAACTTCGTGGGACATGTCAAATGATGCACCGAGCCAGTCATCACCTTTCGAGAGGACGAATTGAAATCAGTGGTCGGTGACATGGCGGATCCACCCCTGCACGTCATCGCGCGGGTCAACGGGATTCCGTACAAGAGGGTATTGGTGGACACTGGCTCATCAAGTAATATCATTACAACAACGGCCTTGAAGCACCTAAAGTTGCCCGCATCTCACATAGTGGCCTCCACCTATACACTGCGAGCATTCAATGATGCAATATGCTCGACAGTTGGCATAATTGTCCTACCCATCCAAGTGGGACAAAAGACTATACCTACATTGTGCCACATCTTGGAGGGTGAGATGGCCTATAACATCTTGCTGGGTCGGCCATGGATTAGGGACATGAAGTGTGTCCCTTCGATAGCTCATCAGTGCTTAAAGTATACATTTGAAGGGCAAGTGCATGTAGTCCCGACAGACTTGGAGCCCTTCAAGTATTGCAATATGGTGCAGCTAATGCCGCAATCGACCCTTCCATCAACGCATTTGGATTTTTAGTTGAATCCATCTAAATAGGGTCCGATTCCGCAGGCATCCCCATTGACAAGTCCATCAAATCCCCAGTCGGGTCCATCTTCATCATCTGGTCCTTCACCAACGACGCCACCTACGGTGGCCACACCGAAGGACAAAGGGAAGAAACCCCTGGAAGAGGCACCGCCATCAGTCTCAACCATCTCTACCGAGGAGATGCCTAGCAGAATGGAAGTCGAGGCTCCTAGTTCACCCGACATGGAGTGGACTCAGGAAGAACTTCCATTCCCTCCCCCTCAATCGCCAACAATCACCGTTGAAATGGCCAATACGGGCCTGGGGGAGTATCTGGTGTGGAACATTGTAGCAACACCCACACTTGAGTCCATGCAGGACATGGGGAGACCTCGCCTCCCCATCGGCACTATTGTTCCTCTAGGCTACCCGCCGAACTAGACAAACTTTGTGTATGGGGGCCTTGATCATGGTATTGAACCATACATGCAAGAGGAAGAAGATGAAGAGCCTTTTACTGAAGACGTCAACTATTTGTCCAACCCAAATTTCGCTTTGAGATACCTTGGCCAATGCAATTGGCATGGATATGGGTTAGGCAGATATGAGCAAGGAGTGCGCGTTCTTTGCCAACCAAGGTATCAGATGCCATACGACAAATCAGGGGTAGGGTTCAACCACCCTCTACCCTTGGACATCTTGGTAGAGAACATGCAAGGCCTAGGGATAGGCAACAAGGGTGGATTGGCATTAGATCCATATGCCAATCCTAACACGACATATACATTGGGGGATTATCTCCCATTGTTGACAACCAACCTTGTTGACCTCAACAACCCTTTCCCTTTGCTCGAGAGAGGAGAAAGTTCGAGAACTCACCTACAAGAGAGGTATAGACAAGGTCAAGAAGGATCTTCAGAAGATGAGTCAGAATATGAAGTAGCACCATGGGACCCCTTCGAATCGGATAGCAATCACTCACAAGTGACCCCCATGGATGATTATCAAGAAAGCCTCTTGGCAATGTTCCCTTTGGATGCTCCAATCGAGCAAGTGCCACCTCAAGAAAATCAGGTCCCCCCGTAGAGAGCGGAACAACCCCGATGGGGCCAGATCAATTTGCTCGAGCAAGACGAGCCTCTAATGTCGCAAATAGTTGTTGGAACCAACGAAGGCCTTTGGATCTCCGACGATGATTATGAAGATGAAACCGAGATGGCATATCTCAATCACATGCGGCAGATGCAACAACAATACCCCCTGGATATTGACGACATATTTGAACAACTAAACATAAGGCCAGGGCATGAGTGGCACCTAAACCCAGCATAGTGGGACCAAGTGTTGAATCTGCCACTTTGGGCATATAGAGAGCACCTACCACCCAGAGACCCTATAGAGATATCAGTGCCGAGGGCAGACCCTATCCTCCTATCCGCACATAGGGCCGATCCATTCGTGCCAATACCTCCAGAGCCAGATCCGGAGCACAAAGATCATTCAAGAATGTCTGAGTCACCACACCCATGGTAATGGAGACCAAAATCATTTCATCAACATGATCTCCATTGACTTAACCGCCCCCATCCACAATCCGGCCGATCCAACATAGTCATTATATCTAGACATAGATGCCATAGACTGGGATCGTGTCAATTCACCACCATCCCCATCAGAGTACTGGCCTTTTGGTGAGATGCTTCATTTCACCCTAGGGCCAACTCAGGATATCTTCCATGTTGAAGAGGAACCCGAGGTTCCCAACGCAGATCTAAACTCAGCAAATGATATCCACTTGATCCCAACTCCACACCAGTTGGAGGACGGATCCCACATGTCGATCGAGGAGATGACCGACGTAGACATCGGCTCAGATCCAATGAATCCACAGATAATCAAGTCAGGGGTAAGTCTATCCCCCGAAGAGCAAGTCGACTACATTGCCCTTCTCAAAGAGAAGAAGGAGGTTTTTGCATGGTCCTACAAAGACATGTCGGGGCTAGATCCATAGCTAGTCATGCATAATCTAACGCTTGATCCGAAAGTCAAGCCGCTTAAGCAAAAACTACGTAAGATGCACCCAATAGTGGCCTTAATGGTCAAAGATGAATTACAAAAGTTGTTGGATGCACAGTTTGTCATCTGCATGGATTACCCACCATGGTTGTCCAACATGGTGCCCATCAAAAATCCCGACGGGAGGATTCGCATATGCACTAATTTTTGAGATCTAAACAAAGCGAGTCCTAAGGATGATTTCCCCTTGCCTAGCATCGACGCATTGGTAGACGCTACAGCGGGCCATGAAATGCTTTCCCTCATGGATGGTTTCTCGGGATACAATCAGATTCGTATTAATCCCGAGGACCAACTAAAAATGGCGTTCACAATGCCTTGGGGGACATTTTGTTATAAGGTCATGCCCTTTGGCCTTAAAAATGCTGGCGCCACCTACCAACGTGCCATGACATACATCTTCCATGATCACATGCATAAAACTTTGGAAGATTACATGGATGATTTGTTGGCCAAATCTCTTTTGCGCCCAGATCATCTCGATGACTTAAGCAAGATCCTCGATCGCCTCATGGAACATAAAGTCAGACTAAACCCCAAGAAGTGCGTATTTGGCATCACATCTAGAAAAATCTTGGGTTTCATAGTCTCAAAGCGAGGCATCGAGGTGGACCCAAACAAAGTCAAGGCAATCCTTGAAATGCTTCCCCCAACTACCATCAAGCAGCTCAAAAGCCTATAGGGAAAGGTCACGTCAATCAAGCGCTTCATAGCGCAGCTATCCGACAAGTGCCGACCCATGAATAAATTATTGCACAAGGGGGTAGCATTTCACTGGGATGACGAGTGCCGACTAGCCTTCGATGACATTAAACAATACTTGGCTTCGCCAGCAGTATTGGCACCACCTAGACCAGGAGTGTCGTTCTACTTATACATCTCAGCTACTGAGGTGGCACTCGGGCACCATGCTAGCCCAGAAAAATGAACTACACAAAGAACAGGCTACTTACTATCTTAGCCGCACCCTGGTTAGTTATGAACTTAACTATGCATACGTTGAGAAGCTCTGCTTGGCAATGGTGTTTGCTACCAAAAAGCTATGCCATTACATGCTGAGCAACACGACGTATGTTGTGTCTAAGGAGAATCCATTGCGGTACATGATGAGTCGTACTTATCATAGTAGCCGCACGGTGAAATGGATCATGTTGTTGACGGAGTTTGACATCGAGTTCATTGGACAAAAATCCATCAAAGGTCAAGTCATAGCCGATCAACTAGCAGAGGCTCCTCTCGAAGACGATCAGCCTCTGACCATAGAACTACCCGATGATGGGGTCTTCCATGTCTCATAATCGCAAGATTCTGATGAGCCTGAGTCACAGGCCGACATAACCCTATTTTTTGATGGTTCTAAATGTGAGCAAGGGGGTGGCACGGGAATTGTATTCTTCACACCGCAAGGGGCTCCAATGCCTCTATCATTTAAATTAGATTTCCCGTGCACCAACAACAATGCAAAATACGAAGCCTTGCTCATAGGTCTTCGGACAACAATCACCATGAACATCAAACGATTGAACATCTTTGGTGATTCGCTGTTAATTGTCAACCAAGTCAAAGGGGTATTCCAATGTAAATGCCCAGTTCTATAGGCCTACAAAGCCCTTGTGGACAAATTCCTGGCAAATCTTGAATGGTACGACATCGAGGCACTCCCTCGATCATCGAATCATTTTGCGGACACTATGGCCTCCTTGGGGTCACTAATCCCGCAAGACATTTCTGGTGATATGACAACCATTCAAGTCAAAACACTATCGCAATCCACGATGGAGCATGCAAGCTCTGACTTAACGCCAGGAATCCACTTGATCCATATTGAACCATCCCCGGACAAGTTCTCTCGAATCCATGATTGTCTGAATCATGCCAACTGGGGGTCCTTGTTCTCCCCTACTCCCCTTAATAGCAACACAACGCTATTCTTACAAGTTCTTTCCCGCTCAACTTTTGCTAGGGATGAACTTCAAGAGGGATTGGCTGTTCATACCATCGAGGTTTTCGATTAGCAGGATTGGTACACACCCATACGAGATTACCTCAAGCTAGGTAACCTCCCACTTGGATTGACGCACGCCGCAAAATGATCATTCAAACAGAAAGCGGCAAAACATGTCTTGTTAGGAGACATTTTGTACCATCGTAGCTACGAAGGAATCCTCCTTCGTTGCTTGGACCAATAGGAGTCCACTTGGGCGATCACCCAAGCGCACGATGGTACATGCGGTGGCCACTTCAGCGGTATGGCCATCGCAAAGCGCATTCTCCGCATGGGCTATTATTGGCCATCTTTAGAGCGAGATTGTTGCGCATATGTAAGGAAGTGCGTGAAGTGTCAACACCATGCCAATTTGACACACGTACCTTCTCAGGCCTTGCAACCGATCCAATCGGCTTGGCCGTTCTCATAGTGGGGCTTAGATCTAATCGGAAATATCTCCCCTGCATCGTCAGGTCGTCACACGTTTATCATAATGGCCACAGAGTACTTCACCAAGTGGGTGGAAGCAATTCCGCTTACCTCTACGACTGGACCCCGCATTTCGGAGTTCATTTTACATAACATCATATGTCATTTTGGTATTCCATCCAAGATAATCTCGGATAATGGGACGTCATTCAAGAACAAAGACGTGTGTGCTTTGACCACAAAGTACAAAATTCAGCATAGTTTTTTGACACCCTATTATCCGCAGGCAAATGGGCAAGCAGAGGCGTCAAACAAAATGCTAGTCGCCATCCTCAAAAAGACAGTCGCAGATAGTCATAAGGATTGGCACATTCAAATCCCGCTTGCCCCGTGGGCTTATCGCACTAGCATTCGGACGCCCATCGGGGCAACTCCATTTTCGCTCGTGTATGGCTCTGAGGCAGTCATGCCTCTCGAGTTGGAAATTCCTTCCCTACGCATATCAATGCAAGAGTTCATCGATGATGACACCGCACGGCAGGCCCGGTTAGACCAGCTTACATTGCTCGATGAACGACGCGTTAATGCTCTCGAGCATTTACGTATCTATCAAGAGCGACTTAAGAAAGCATACAACATGAAGGTTCACCCGAGGGACTTTCAAGTTGGTGACTTGGTCTTAAAAGAGAACCAACAAAATTCTAACTTGCCGCCCCATCTAAGGGACAAGTTCACGGCAAACTGGTTAGGTCCTTATGTCATCGACAGTAAAATAGGACCTGGAACATACCGGCTAGCCTCTCTTGACGGAATCAAGGAACTAGAACCCTTGAACATCAGTCATTTGCGGCCATTCCATATTTAAAAGAGCCATAGCCCAAACCAAAAGCTCCAAGGATTCCCGTAATCGCTTGGTCAACCCAAAATGCCCCAAGGATGCCCATAAACCCTTTGGTCAACCCAAAAGCTCCAAGGATTCCCATAATCGCTTGGTCAACCCAAAAGCTCCAAGGATTCCCATAATCACTTGGTCAACCCCAAAACGCCCCAAAGGTGCCCATAAACCCTTTGGTCAAACCAAAAGCTCCAAGGATTCCCACAATCGCTTGGTCAACCCCAAAAGCCCCAAGGATTCCCATAATCGCTTGGTCAACCCAAAAGCTCCAAGGATTCCCGTAATCGCTTGGTCAACCCCAAAAATGCCCCAAAGGTGCCCACAAACCCTTTGGTCAAACCAAACACCCCAAAGGTACCCATCATCCCTTTGGTCAAACCAAAAGCTCCAAGGGTTCCCACAATCGCTTGGTCAAAAATAAGAAAATTCAAAAACAATAAAATCATCAAAAATAACAAAAATTTGCATCTCATTTCCATGCATACTCAAAATCATCACAACAATAAAGAACTCTTTTTGCATCTCATCTTCATACTCACAAAAATCAATCAATCGAAAACACAAAAATAATAGCTGCATTAAGCATCACATCCATACATTGCATATTTGTTGGTCATATAGGTCAAAGGCACCATAGACTGTAATTACTCGGCAAATCCATCATTTTCCACATTTCTCCACTCTATAAATAGTCCATAAAAAATAAACGCCATTCACATATTTTTCACCATATCATAGTCAGTTGTCTTCTAATGTATCTAGAGTTTTTGTCATTCAACTGTCATTAGCTTTCTAGCCAAATACTATACAAAGTCAGACATATTTTACAAAGGTAGAGTTCTACTTGGATCACACCTTGTTACGTAGCATCCCAACACAAGTTAAAACACATAAAAATTCCCAAGTTGTGTGAACGAAAGATGAAACCTGCAAAGCAATTCAGGATACCATACAGTGAAAAGGTTATCTTGCTCATCCCCCCGTGCGAATGACCCCAAGAATGCCGAGAGTTGGCAAAAGGACAAGCATCTTCCCTACCCAATTCCCCAAGAATCCCAAGTTCTCAAAAAGTTGCAAAACATCAAAAATTTGCAAAAGTCAAAACTCCAAAAAATTTGACATCACAACCAAAGTGCATACATCAAAAGGCACATACAATAGTGATTCTCATCACTCAATATTCAAATCCCTTGCTCAAAAGAAAAAACAAAAATAAACAGTGATTTTTATCACTATAAAAGAGCAAGTATCCCAATACAATTGAAGAAAAGAAGGGAGTCAAACTTGAATCCCTGGAACTCTCAGCATTCAGAAGGTCATGAGGTAAACCTCAGTATCGGTTTGGTGGATAACCTATCGATCACTGGTGGCAAACCTTTCGCATGACGATATATCTGTCACATTAACTTGTGTGCAGATCAATGTTTGCATGTGGATGAGCTAGCTTATGGTATCCTAGATAGCACCGCAGATTAATCTGACTAAATACAACAAAGGAGTTAGTGGAGCTAATTAGGTGATCCTCAGTATAGGTTTGGTTGACAACCTATCTAGCACTGGCGGTATCCTAACAAATACCACATAAACAAACTCAATTGCACACACAGGGATGTGAAATAACTTGGTCAAAGACAAGTCCGATTCATACCTTGTTCAAAAGTCTTGTAAGATAAAAGTACAATCTTGGCTAGTTAGTTAAAACATCCGAGTCTCAGAAAACCTTAACTACATTCTAAACCAACTGTGATATCTTTCATCCTTGCATCGCCATCAAAAAATACAAAAAAATAACATGTATACATAAAAAGTCATTTACCACAACAATCGCCTAGGACAAAAAGCCATAAGTTCTAAACAGTCTATGGTGCCACCGCCAAAAATCACAAATTCAATTCATCCATTCCATTTGCATATCATATAAATTAGAAACATTAGCATTCATTGCAACATATCCATACATAATGTAAATTAACATGCATCCATCAAACATCAGTCACTGTGTATAAAATCAAATCACAACACGTGTATAAAACAAAAGAAAGTCATCTGTATATATATCATCAAAAATGCCTGCAGGCTACAATAAACCGGTCCTCTGACCTCGCAAAAAGGCAAAAGCTCAAAAACCCCCAAGCCTAGGGCGTCGACCACCATGATCACGTAGGATCGGTGCGACGGGAACTACCCCCCGTGGTGTGGGTCCTATGGGACCTCTCGGGCGGATGCTGCTTGCCCCCGCATCACGCCCACTAGTGCCCCCCTCATCCAATCGCCTGTGATGAGACGATGCTGACTAAATACAACAAAGGAGTTAGTGGAGCTAATTAGGTGATCCTCAGTACAAGTTTGGTTGATAGCCTATCTGGCACTGACGGTATCCTGACAAATACCACATAAACAAACTCAATTGCACACACAGGGATGTGAAATAACTTGGTCAAAGACAAGTCCGTTTCATACCTTGTTCAAAAGTCTTGTAAGATAAAAGTCCAGTATTGGCTAGTTAGTTAAAACATCTAAGTCTCAGAAAACCTTAACTGCATTCTAAACCAACTGTGATATCTCTCATCCTTGCATCACCATCAGAAAATACAAACAAAAATAACATGTATACATGAAAATTCATTTACCACAGCAATCGCCTAGGACAACAAGCCATAAGTTCTAAACAGTCTATGGTGCCGCTGCCAAAAATCACAAATTCAATTCATTCATTCCATTTTCATATCATATAAATTAGAAACATTAGCATTCATCGCAACATATCCATACATAATGTAAATTAACATGCATCCATCAAACATCAGTCACTGTGCATAAAATCAAATCACCACATGTGTATAAAACAAAAGAAAGCCATCTGTATATATATCATCAAAAATGCCCACAGGCTACAATAAACCGGTCCTCTGACCTCGCAAAAAGGCAAAAGCTCAAAAACCCCCAAGCCTACGGTGTCAGCCACCATGATCACGCAGGATCGGGGTGACGTGAACTACCCCCCATGTTGTGGGTCCTATGAGACCTCTCAGGGCAGATGCTGCTTGCCCCTGCATCACGCCCACTAGCACACCCATCATCCAATCGCCTGTGATGAGACGATGCTGACTGCTCAGTATCGCTGTCTCTCGTCCAACGCGAAGACCCACCTCCAGGGAGCTCAGGTAACTGCCCACCGAGGCGGATAATCTCTCCCTCCAAATCCATTCGGTGCTGAAACCACTCCGCCTCCCACTGCCGGTACGAAGCCACTACATCATTGCACTGCGCCAACTGAATTCGTAGGAGATCCCTCTCACGCGCAGCATCTGTGTCCCCATCCTGTCGGTGGTACGCAGCAAATGCGTTCTCCCACTCAGCCAACCGAGTCCGCAGGAGATCCCTCTCCTGTAGAGCCTCCCCCAGCTCCTCATCTCACCTCCGAAGAAGATCCTCCAATCGCACTATCTCAACGCGATCCCTGTGGATTTTTAGGACAAAAATTTAGAGCTATCCAATTTGGGCAAAGAAGAGGTAGGGGTCCTAAACACCTTCTGTCATTTTCTGCTTTCTGTTTTATGTTTTCTGGTTATTTGCTTGCTTAAGGAAATTTTTACCGCATGTTTGCTTTCTTTTATGCAAAATAAAAAGAACCCCACATATCACATGGCAATTTAAACACCAAGGAGCTGGTCGTAAAACCCCAGCCCTTGATCAAGACCAACGGTGGATTTCATCACCACCTTGGCTTGAATTTTTGCATCCATAACCCCGATCGCTACTGTTGCTAGACGTAAATCCTAACGAAAAGCTGACTGAGTGTAGCTAGGGTGATTCCCAGCGCATGAGGATAAGTCTTCTATAGTAGGTGTCAAAAACAGGGTGATCCCCCTTCCATACCGCCTATGTTCTACGTACCATTCTTCGTTCACGTACCAATAGTTTCCCTCACATAAGGGCGGGTATATAGAAAGGTTTAGTATAACGGCCTGGCAATGGTTTATCGAAGGGGTGACCATTTTTGGGAGTCATAAGAGCCATCATATTGCATTTGCTACAAAACGTTCTTTACAAAACTGTCAAAACAAAAATCAAAACACACTAAACCAGGTGTAGGGCACACCTTTAATCTTTAAACAAGATAATCATTGCTTTGTGTGTGTGTGATCTTTTCTGTTTAGTATAGCATAAAAATCATAAAAAGAATTAAAAATCTACACATCTTGCAGGGAAACACCACCATGGTGTACAACCGTAGCCAAGCCCAGTCACGGGCAGGAGCTACGGAGAGTGTACAAGGGGGCACAAGTTGCCTCCGCTATAGCCCCAAGGACTTGGTCATACCACCTTGGCGGCTCGACCCACAAGATAGTCCACATCGTGCCATTTTAGAATGGGACTATAAAGGCACCCCTTCGAGGGGCACTCTCGTCCAACATAGACCCTTTCAGGAGGAGTCCCTACACATGGCACTCACTATAAACGGGAAGGCTCCCTTAGAAGCTCAGTATGAGTGGCCATCGTGCGATGAAGCGCTAGAACAGCATAAGGTCCATGAGGAGAGGCCACATGATTATGTCATCCCTCCTTTACCCCCCATCACTGTTAGGAATAATAAGCCAAATCCAAAGCACAAGGCTCTTCAAACAAGGCGAGCCAACTCTGCCCGCCGCTTTCACATATACGAAAGGGAGCACGAGGAAGACCATTACATTCCTCAAGAGCAATACACAACGCAGGAGCAATGCGCCTCCACACCTGCTATCTACCAGAATCACCTACTAAGGCCAGAGCCTCGAGTGAATTTTGCCAACCTCGACAAAGGGAAGCGACCTATAGAGATCTTGGATCATCGCGACCGAGATAAATGCATAGGAGAGGCATATAGGCATCTTAGACTCAAGATGGCAAAACAAATCGACCTGGCAGTCGCCAGACATGCCGCCCGCCAAGCGCAGATCACGCAGCTTGAGCAAGACCAACAACGGCTAGAGCATCTATATCACCTTAGCAAAGAGCGCATTCGACGCCAAACAGATGAGTTGCTCCATAACACTGTGCTTGAGAGGGTTCCAACCCCTCGCACCTAAAGAGCAGAACCGTATGAGAGGCACAACCCCTTGGTACGAGACAGGTTTCCACGACCTTACCAAGTGCTACCTCCGAGACCTCCTAGACCTGAGCAGGAAGCCACTCCCAAGAACAACGATGGACACCCTGCGCGAGGACCCACCCATGGTTATAGGTCTTGTCCAAAAACTCCTCAAGAAGCCTATGAGGAGTATGAGCAAGAAGAAGAGCGGGCTGAAACGCCCTACCAAGGCGAAGGGGGTGCTATCCGGCCACCCCTCCATAGGCCTCAAGTTTCCCACAACCCACAACGGTAGCTAACCAAGGAGAAAGAGATCAAATATTCTGATGCATATAAAGCGCTGCTAGAGCTGTTAGAGTCTGTGGAGACCAAGACTTCTGGGCCCCAAAATCCCACTTTAAGCCAACTCTACAGTCATCCTGTGCATCCGTCAGTGCCGACATCCCCTTATTCTGAACACTTTAAACTGCCTCAGTTGGAAATCTTTAGAGGTGAGGAGGATGCCCAAGAACATGTGACTAGATTCCTGAGCCAATGCTTTGGAATTCAGGACAATGATGCTTTGCTGCTAAGAACATTCATCACTATGTTTGAAGGCCCTGCCTCGGATTGGTTCACTCAATTGCCAAAGCATAGCATTAGTAACTTAGATCAGCTAGTGGATGCGTTCCTCGAACGCTTCGCCTTCAACACCAAGAAGAAGGCATCACTAAGCGACCTATCCAGCCTCAGGCAGTATAAGGAAGAAACCATGGTGGCCTATGGGAACCGGTGGAGGACTTTGCTTTCAAAGCTGCCCTACCTCCCTCCTATGTCCGACCTCACCCAAATGTTCTCAAAGAGTTGTTTAAGATCGATCTTCGTGCTATTGCAGCTGCAGCAATATGCCACTTTAGAGGAAGCTCTGGCACAAGCCAGAATCATTGTGGAGATCAAGATTCAAGATGGCGAGATAGCCAAGCCAAAGAAGAAAGAATGGTCTAAGAACACCAAAACAGGGACCATGCAACAGAAACCCGCTACGGTCAATCAGATTGCTATAAACGTCCCTAAGCCTGCACAAGCAACATAGCCCCAAAAGGCTAACTATCAGGCGGTGCCTCTTAACAGTTATGACAAAGAAAATCAAAGGCAAGAACAAAATCAGCAGCGTCGCCCTAGGTGACAATTCACACCTTACACAGAGTCCACAGACTCCCTGTTCGACCGCTTGTCAGCGGCAAACTTGATCAACCTGCCCGAGAGTCAACCCATAGACTCCAATGCGTCAAAACCTAAGGGCTATAGGGAAGACTTGTACTGTAGGTTCCACAGATGGAAGAGACAGGACCTTAATGCATGTTGGAAGTTTAAAGGCTTGGTGCAAGACGTAATAGATAACAAGACATTAGCGGTGGATAATCTCGTGGCACCAAGCAACCAACAAATTGAGGTCTTTAAGAACCCCTTGCCTACCCATGATGTGCAGCCAAAGACCCTACAATTCAATGAAATAACACAGAATTGCCCCATGCAGGGATATGTAGGGATGATTAGTATAGTGACTCGAAACAAGAGGTACCCGACCACAGCTGCCCCCACGGAAGCTACAGGAGAGGTGCCAACAATGTCACAACCACAACAGCATCCTACGCAACCTCCTCCACCTAGAACAGTGGCCACAATTCGGACCAAACTCACCCAGAGTTTGAGGACCACATCGGTTAGGCTCTCCATCTACGAGCCCATACAACAATCATCGCCCCATCGGGAGGCTCTAATGGAGATACTAAAATCCATTGAGTTGCAGCCCCACGAGGCAAACTCCTTCAACAACTTCATGGGCCATGTCAAACGATGCACTGAGCCAGTCATCACCTTTCGAGAGGACGAATTGAAATCAGTGGCTGGTGACGTGGCAGATCCACCCCTGCACATCATTGCGTGGGTCAACAGGATTCCGTACAAGAGGGTATTGGTGGACACTGGCTCATCCAGTAATATCATTACAACAGCGGCCTTGAAACACCTAAAGCTCCCCACGTCTCACATAGTGGCCTCCACCTATACACTGCGAGCATTCAATGATGTAATATGCTTGACGGTTGGCACAATTGTCCTACCCATCCAAGTGGGACAGAAGACTATACCTACATTGTGCCACATCTTGGAAGGTGAGATGGCCTATAACATCTTGTTGGGTCAGCCATGGATCAGGGACATGAAGTGTGTCCCTTCGATAGCTCATCAGTGCTTAAAATATACGTTTGAAGGGCAAGTGCATGTAGTGCCGGCAGACTTGGAGCCCTTCAAGTATTGCAATACAGTGCAGCTAATGCCGCAATCGACCCTTCCATCAACGCATTTGGATTTTCAGTTGAATCCATCTAAACAGGGTATGATTCCGCAGGCATCCCCGTTGATAAGTCCATCAAATCCCTAGCCGGGTCCATCTTCATCATCTGGTCCTTCACCAACGATGCCACCTACAGTGGCCACATCGAAGGACAAAGGGAAGAAACCCCTGGAAGAGGCACCGCCATCAGTCTCAACCATCTCTACTGAGGAGATGCCTAGAAAAATGGAAGTCGAGGCTCCTAGTTCACCCGACATGGAGTGGACTCAGGAAGAACTTCCATTCCCTCCCCCTTAATCGCCAACAATCACCATTGAAATGGCCAATACGGGCCTGGGGGAGTACCTGGTGCAGAACATTGTAGCAACGCCCGCACTTGAGTCCATGCAGGACATGGGGAGACCTCGCCTCACCATAGGCACTATTGTTCCTCTAGGCTACCTGCCAAACCAGACAAACTTTGTATATGGGGGCCTTGATAATGGCATTGAACCTTACATGTAAGAGGACGCAGATGAAGGGCCTTTTACTGAAGACGTCAACTATTTGTCCAACCCAGATTTCGCTTTGAGATATCTTGGCCAATGCAATATGGGTTAGGCAGATATGAGCAAGGAGTGTGCGTTCTCTGCCAACCAAGGTATCAGATACCATACGACAAATCAAGGGTATGGTTCAATCACCCTCTACCCTTGGACATCTTGGTAGAGAACATGCAAGGCCTAGGGATAGGCAACAAGGGTGGACTGGCATTAGATCCATATGCCAATCCTAACACGACATATACATTGGGGGATTTTCTCCCATCATTGACAACCGACCTTGTTGGCCTCAACAACCCCTTCCCTTTAATCGAGAAAGGAGAAAGTTCAAAAACTCACCCACAAGAGAGGTATAAACAAGGTCAGGAAGGATCTTCAGAAGACGAGTCAGAATATGAAGTAGCACCGTGGGACCCTTTTGAATCGGATAGCAATCACTCACAAGTGACCCCCATGGATGACTACCAAGAAAGCCTCTTGGCAATGTTCCCTTTGGATGCTCCAATCGAGCAAGTGCCACATCAAGAAAATCAGATCCCCCCGTAGAGAGCGGAACAACCCCGATGTGGCCAGATCAATTTGCTCGAGCAGGACGAGCCTTTAATGTCGCAAACAGGTGTCGAAACCAATGAAGGCCTTTGGATTTATGACAGTGATTATGAAGATGAAACTGAGATGGCATAGCTCAATCACGTGCGACAGATGCAACAAAAATGCCCCCTGGATATTGACGACATATTTGAACAACTAAACATAGGGCTAGGGCATGAGTGGCACATAAACCTAGCGCAGTGGGACCAAGTGTTGAATCTGCCACTTTGGGCATATAGAGAGCACCTACCGCCCAGAGACCCTATAGAGATATTAGTGCCGAGGGCAGACCCTATCCTCCTATCCGCACATACGGCCGATCCATTCGTGCCAATACCTCCAGAGCCAGATCCGGAGCACAAAGATCATCAAGAATGTCCAAATCACCACACCTGCGGTAATGGAGACCCAAATCATTTCATCAACATGATCTCCATTGACTTAACCGCCCCCATCCGCAATCCGGTCGATCCAACACAGTCATTATATCTAGACATAGATTCCATATACTGGGATCACGTCAATTCACCACCATCCCCATTAGAGTACTGGCCTTGCGGTGAGATACTTCATTTCACCCTAGGACCAACTCAGGATATCTTCCATGCTAAAGAGGGACCCAAAATTCCTAACGATGATCTGAATTTAGCGAATGATATCCACTTGATCCCAACTCCACACCAGTTGGAGGACGGGTCCCACATGTCAGATGAGGAGACAAGTGACATAGACATCGGCTCTGATCCAACGAATCCACAGATAATCAAGATGGGGGTAAGTCTATCCCCCGAAGAGCAAGCCGACTACATTTCCCTTCTCAAAGAGAGAGAAGGAGCATTTTGAGCAACAAAGTGCTGTCGTTTTACATCCTCACACCTTTTTATTTGTGCCTTTCACATCCTTGATCTCTTTTGGAAGGGAGGTCATAGGGTGGTTATTGGAAGCGCAAATTCGGAACCAAAACCTAAAATTTGGCCATAACATCCTACCAAATTTGCCGACAACACCCCACAAGAGGTTTTGGACCCATCCCAAGTGGATTGGTGCCAAAATCGGACCCCAAAGGCAGGCGTCCTGCCCCCGGGCACCCCCCGCACTGATGCAGTCCTAATCACCCCGCCCCGAAGTGATTAGAAATCTATAGCAGATTTCAGTTCTGTTATTTTTACATCTGATTCTAGGTTGCTTAGATAGGCTTGCATTCAAATTTCAAATAATTCTAAGCAGTTTTGATCATGTTTTTGTTATTTCTCACTTTCGCTAACATGCAAGTAGCATCATCAAATTCTCGGCAATAGAGGCCGAATTGGCAAAATCTGACCTTCTGGGTCTTTCCAAAATACCCCATTTTACCTAACCCCTAACTTTGTAGGTGATTTGGAGCCACTCGAATGGGACATTTGGGACAGTGCTTTTTGACGCTTTGTTGCAGGTCTAATCGTCCCGCCCCGAAGCGATTAGAAATCCGTGGCAAATTTTTCGACTGTTCCATTTGCAGTGCCCTCCTGGTAATGTCCTCATGCTTCTATTAAATTTTCAGATCATTCTGATGTTATTTAGTTATCGTTTTATTTGTTTTTCACGTGCACTAAGCTTAGGCTTGGGGACTGCATGTTTCATCTTATCTACAGGTGCTACTGACTGTTTTCTATTTCCTTGAACGCAGGATCTCGACATTAGAGGAGCAGCAAGGAGTCAAAACTCATCAACACAAGCGGCGTCGACATTTGGTCTGCCCATTCTACATGTGGGCATGCGGAAGAAGGAATACCATCTGTTGATGTGACAAGAACATATTTAATGCTCCTAGCCCCTAAAAAAGGAGGAGACGGATCGTAACCGGGTTCTAAAGCATATTAATAAAAAGGGTTGTACTCCATATTCGCTTTTATACCTTGTTTCAATGTGTTTATGTTTCTCTCCTTTCATGCATTTCAGTTCGTAGGATTTAGCATTAAGTTTAGTTTTGTTTTCATCGCATCTTGGCATCTCCTTTTCATTTCGTTTTGATAGGCTAAAGTTTGCTACTAGAGGGCGTGATGCGGGGCGAGCAGCAACCGCCCTGAGAGGTCTCATAGGACCCACACCACGGGGGGTAGTTCCCGTCGCACCGATCCTGCGTGATCATGGTGGCCGACGCCCTAGGCTTGGGGGTTTTTGAGCTTTTGCCTTTTTGCGAGGTTAGAGGACCGGTTTATTGTAGCCTGTGGCATTTTTGATGATATATATACAGATGACTTTCTTTTGTTTTATACACGTGTGGTGATTTGATTTTTTTCCCGTTGACTGATGTTTGATGGATGCATGTTAATTTACATTATGTATGGATATGTTGCGATGAATGCTAATGTTTCTAATTTATATGATATGCAAATGGAATGGATGAATTGAATTTGTGATTTTTGGCGGTGGCACCATAGACTCGTTTAGAACTTATGGCTTTTTGTCCTAGGCGATTGTTGTGGTAAATGACTTTTTATGTATACATGTTATTTTTTTGTATTTTCTGATGGCGATGCAAGGATGAAAGATATCACAGCTTGGTTTAGAATGTAGTTAAGGTTTTCTGAGACTCAGATGTTTTAACTAACTAGCCAAGACTAGACTTTTATCTTACAAGACTTTTGAACAAGGTATGAATCGGACTTGTCTTTGACCAAGTTATTTCACATCCTTGTGTGTGCAATTGAGTTTGTTTATGTGGTATTTGTCGGGATACCGCCAGTGCTAAATAGGCTGTCAACCAAACCTATACCGAGGATCACCTAATTAGCTCCACTAACTCCTTTGTTGTATTTAGTCAGATTAATCTACGGTGCTATCTAGGATACCATAAGCTAGCTCATCCACATGCAAACATTGATCTGCACACAAGTTAATGTGACAGATATATCGTCATGCGGGAGGTTTGCCACCAGTGACCGATAGGTTATCCACCAAACCGATACTGAGGTTTACCTCATGACCTTCTGAATGCTGAGAGTTCCAGGGATTCAAGTTCGACTCCCTTCTTTTCTTCAATTGTATTGGGATACTTGCTCTTTTGTAGTGATAAAAATCACTGTTTATTTTTGTTTTTTTCTTTTGAGCAAGGGATTTGAATATTGAGTGATGAGAATCACTATTGTATGTGCCTTTTGATGTATGCACTTTGGTTGTGATGTCAAATTTTTTGGAGTTTTGACTTTTGCAAAAATTTTGATGTTTTGCAACTTTTGAGAACTTGGGATTCTTGGGGAATTGGGTAGGGAAGATGCTTGTCCTTTTGCCAACTCTCAGCATTCTTGGGGTCATTCGCATAGGGGGATGAGCAAGATAACCTTTTCACTAGATGGTATCCTGAATTGCTGTGCAGGTTTCATCCTTCGTTCACACAACTTGGGAATTTTTATGTGTTTTAACTTGTGGTGGGATGCTACGTAACAAGGTGTGATCCAAGTAGAACTCTACCTTTGTAAAATCTTTCTGACTTTGTACAGTATTTGGCTAGAAATCTAATGACAGCTGAATGACGAAAACTCTAGATACATTAGAAGACAATTGACTATGATATGGTGAAAAGATGTGAATGGCGTTTATTTTTGATGGACTGTTTATAGAGTGGAGAAATGTGGAATTATGGATGTGGAGAAATGACAGTCTGGTGCCTTTGACCAGATGACAACAAATATGCAATGTATGGATGTGGAGCTTAATGCAACTATTATTTTTGTGTTTTCGATTGATTGATTTTTGTGAGTATGAAGATGAGATGCAAAAGAGTTCTTTATTGTTGTGATGATTTTGAGTATGCATGGAAATGAGATGCAAATTTTTGTTATTTTTGATGATTTTATTGTTTTTGAATTTTCTTATTTTTGACCAAGCGATTGTGGGAACCCTTGGAGCTTTTGGTTTGACCAAAGGGATGATGGGTACCTTTGGGGCGTTTGGTTTGACCAAAGGGTTTGTGGGCACCTTTGGGGCATTTTTGGGGTGACCAAGCGATTGTGGGAATCCTTGGAGCTTTTGACCAATTGAGTTTGGGACCAAGCGATTACGGGAATCCTTGGAGCTTTTGGGGTTGACCAAGCGATTACGAGAATCCTTGGAGCTTTTGGTTTGACCAAAGGGATTATGGGTACCTTTGGGGCTTTTTGGGGTTGACCAAGTGACTACGGGAATCCTTGGAGCATTTTGGGGTTTGACCAAGCGATTATGGGAATCCTTGGAGCTTTTAGGGGTTGACCAAGCGATTGCGGGAATCCTTGGAGCTTTTGGGTTGACCAAGCGATTATGGGAATCCTTGGAGCTTTTGGGGTTGACCAAGCGATTATGGAATCCTTGGAGCTTTTGGGTTGACCAAGCGATTATGGGAATCCTTGGAGCTTTGTTGCCAGGGATGGTTTGGGCCGGGAAGGGATTATGGGAACCTTTGGGGCATTTTGGGGTTGACCAAGCGATTATGGGAATCCTTGGAGCTTTTGGTTTGGGCTATGGCTCTTTTAAATATGGAATGGCCGCAAATGATTGATGTTCAAGGGTTCTAGTTCCTTGATTCCGTCAAGAGAGGCTAGCCGGTATGTTCCAGGTCCTATTTTACTATCGATGACATAAGGACCTAACCAGTTTGCCATGAACTTGTCCCTTAGATGGGGCGGCAAGTTAGAATTTTGTTGGTTCTCTTTTAAGACCAAGTCACCAACCTGAAAAGTCCCTCAGGTGAACCTTCATGTTGTATGCTTTCTTAAGTCGCTCTTGATAGATACGTAAATGCTCGAGAGCATTAATGCGTCGTTCGTCGAGCAACGTAAGCTGGTCTAACCGGGCTTGCCACGTAGTGTCATCATCGATGAACTCTTGCATTGATATGCGCAGGGAAGGAATTTCCAACTCGAGAGGCATGACAGCCTCGGAGCCATACACGAGCAAAAATGGAGTTGCCCTAGTGGGCGTCCGAATGCTAGTGCGATAAGCCCACAGGGCAAGTGGGATCTGAATGTGCCAATCCTTATGACTATCTACGACTGTCTTTTTGAGGATGGCGACTAGCATTTTGTTTGACGCCTCTGCTTGCCCATTTGCCTACGGATAATAGGGTGTCAAAAAACTATGCTGAATTTTGTACTTTGTGGTCAAAGCACGCACGTCTTTGTTCTTGAATGACGTCCCATTATCCGAGATTATCTTGGATGGAATACCAAAATGACATATGATGTTATGTAAAATGAACTCCGAAATGCGGGTTCCAGTCGTAGAGGTAAGCGAAATTGCTTCCACCCACTTGGTGAAGTACTCTGTGGCCGTTATGATGAACGTGTGACGACCCGACGATGCAGGGGAGATCTTTTCGATTAGATCTAAGCCCCACTACGAGAATGGCCAAGCCGATTGGATCGGCTGCAAGGCCTGAGAAGGTACGTGTGTCAAATTAGCATGGTGTTGACACTTCACGCACTTCCTTACATACGCGCAACAATCTCGCTCTAAAGATGGCCAATAATAGCCCATGCGGAGAATGCGCTTTGCGATGGCCATACCGCTGAAGTGGCCACCGCATGTACCATCGTGCGCTTGGGTGATCGCCCAAGTGGACTCCTGTTGGTCCAAGCAATGAAGGAGGATTCCTTCGTAGCTGCGACGGTACAAAATGTCTCCTAGCAAGACATGTTTTGCCGCTTTCTGTTTGAATGATCATTTTGCGGCATGCGTCAATCCAAGTGGGAGGTTACCTAACTTGAGGTAATCTCGTATGGGTGTGTACCAATCCTGCTGATCGAAAACCTCGACGGTATGAACAGCCAATCCCTCTTGAAGTTCATCCCTAGAAAAAGCTGAGCGGGAAAGAACTTGTAAGAATAGCGTTGTGTTGCTATTAAGGGGAGTAGGGGAGAACAAGGACCCCCAGTTGGCATGATTCAAACAATCGTGGATTCGAGAGAACTTGTCCGGGGATGGTTCAATCTGGATCAGGTGGATTCCTGGCGTTAAGTCAGAGCTTGCATGCTCCATCGTGGATTGCGATAGTGTTTTGACTTGAATGGTTGTCATATCACCAGAAATGTCTTGCGGGATTAGTGACCCCAAGGAGGCCATAGTGTCCGCAAAATGATTCGATGACCGAGGGAGTGCCTCGATGTCGTACCATTCAAGCTTTGCCAAGAATTTGTCCACAAGGGCTTTGTAGGCCTGCAGAACTGGGCATTTACATTGGAATACCCCTTTGACTTGGTTGACAATTAACAACGAATCACCAAAGATGTTCAATCGTTTGATGTTCATGGTGATTGTTGTCTGAAGACCTATGAGCAAGGCTTCGTATTCGGCATTGTTGTTGGTGCACGAGAAATCTAATTTAAATGATAGAGGCATTGGAGCCCCTTGCGGTGTGAAGAATACAATTCCCGTGCCACCTCCTTGCTCACATTTAGAACCATCAAAAAATAGGGTTATGTCGGCCTGTGACTCAGGCTCATCAGAATCTGGCGATTCTGAGACATGGAAGACCCCATCATCGGGTAGTTCTATGGTCAGAGGCTGATCATCTTCGAGAGGAGCCTCTGCTAGTTGATCGGCTATGACTTGACCTTTGATGGATTTTTGTCCAATGAACTCGATGTCAAACTCCGTCAACAACATGATCCATTTCACCGTGCGGCTACTATGATAAGTACGACTCATCATGTACCGCAATGGATTCTCCTTAGACACAACATACGTCGTGTTGCTCAACATGTAATGGCATAGCTTTTTGGTAGCAAACACCACCGCCAAGCAGAGCTTCTCGACGTATGCATAGTTAAGTTCATAACTGACCAAGGTGCGGCTAAGATAGTAAGTAGCCTGTTCTTTGTGTAGTTCATTTTTTGGGCTAGCATGGCACCCAGTGCCACCTCAGTAGCTGAGATGTATAAGTAGAATGACACTCCTGGTCTAGGTGGTGCCAATACTGGCGGTGAAGCCAAGTATTGTTTAATGTCATCGAAGGCTGACTGGCACTCGTCATCCCAATGAAATGCTACCCCCTTGTGCAATAATTTATTCATGGGTCGGCACTTGTCAGATAGCTGCGCTATGAAGCGCTTGATTGACGCGACCTTTCCTTGTAGGCTTTTGAGCTGCTTGATGGTAGTTGGGGGAAGCATTTCAAGGATTGCCTTGACTTTGTTTGGGTCCACCTCGATGCCTCTCTTTGAGACTATGAAACCCAAGAGTTTTCCAGATGTGACGCCAAATACGCACTTCTTGGGGTTCAGTCTGACTTTATGTTCCATGAGGCGATCGAGGATCTTGCTTAAGTCATCGAGATGATCCGGGCGCAAAAGAGATTTGGCCAACAAATCATCCATGTAATCTTCCAAAGTTTTATGCATGTGATCATGGAAGATGTATGTCATGGCACGTTGGTAGGTGGCACCAGCGATTTTTAAGGCCAAAGGGCATGACCTTATAACAAAATGTCCCCCAAGGCATTGTGAACGCCATTTTTAGTTGGTCCTCGGGATTGATACGAATCTGATTGTATCCCGAGAAACCATCCATGAGGGAAAGCATTTCGTGGCCTGCTGTAGCGTCTACCAATGCGTCGATGCTAGGCAAGGGAAAATCATCCTTAGGACTCGCTTTGTTTAGATCTCAAAAATCAGTGCATATGCGAATCCTCCCGTCAGGCTTTTTGACGGGCACCATGTTGGACAGCCATGGTGGGTAATCCACGCAGATGACAAACTGTGCATCCAACAACTTTTGTAATTCATCTTTGACCATTAAGGCCACTGTTGGGTGCATCTTACGTAGTTTTTGCTTAACTGGCTTGACTGTCGGATCAAGCGTTAGGTTATGCGTGACTAGCTACGGATCTAGCCCCGACATGTCTTTGTAGGACCATGCAAAAACCTCCTTCTTCTCTTTGAGAAGGGCAATGTAGTCGGCTTGCTCTTCGGGGGATAAACTTACCCCCAACTTGATAATCTATGGATTCATTGGATCAGAGCCGATGTCTACGTCAGTCGTCTCCTCGACCGACATGTGGGATCCGTCCTCCAACTGGTGTGGAGTTGGGATCAAGTGGATATCATTTGCTGAGTTTAGATCTACGTTGGGAACCTCGGGTTCCTCTTCAAGCATGGAAGATATCCTGAGTTGGCCCTGGGGTGAAATGAAGCATCTCACCGAAAGGCCAGTACTCTGATGGGGATGGTGGTGAATTGACGCGATCCCAATCTATGGCATCTATGTCTAGATACAATGACTGTGTTGGATCGGCCGGATTGTGGATGGGGGCGGTTAAGTCAATGGAGATCATGTTGATGAAATGATTTTGGTCTCCATTACCATGGGTGTGGTGACTCGGACATCCTTGATGATTTTTGTGCTCCGGATCTGGCTCTGGAGGTATTGGCACGAATGGATCAGCCCTATGTGTGGATAGGAGGACAGGGTCTGCCCTCGACATTGATATCTCTATAGGGTCTCTGGGCGGTAGGTGCTCTCTATATGCCCAAAGTGGCGGATTCAACACTTGGTCCCACTGCGCTGGGTTTAGGTGCCACTCATGCCCTGGCCTTATGTTTAGTTGTTCAAATATGTCATCAATATCCAGGGGGTATTGTTGCTGCATCTGCCGCATGTGATTGAGATATGCCATCTCAGTTTCATCTTCATAATCACTGTCGGAGATCCAAAGGCCTTCATTGGTTCCAACAACTGTTTGCGACATTAGAGGCTCGTCTTGCTCGAGCAAATTGATCTGGCCCCATCGGGGTTGTTCCGCTCTCTGCGGGGGGACCTGATTTTCTTGAGGTGGCACTTGCTCGATTGGAGCATCCAAAGGGAACATTGCCAAGAGGCTTTCTTGATAATCATCCATGGGGGTCACTTGTGAGTGATTGCTATCCGATTCGAAGGGGTCCCATGGTGCTACCTCATATTCTGACTCGTCTTCGAAAGATCCTTCTTGACCTTGTCTATACCCCTCTTGTAGGTGAGTTTTCAAACTTTCTCCTCTCTCGAGTGAAGGGAAAGGGTTGTTGAGGTCAACAAGGTCGGTTGTCAACGATGGGAGATAATCCCCCAATGTATACGTCATGTTAGGATTGGCATATGGATCTAATGCCAATCCACCCTTGTTGCCTATCCCTAGGCCTTGCATGTTCTCTACCAAGATGTCCAAGGGTAGAGGGTGGTTGAACCCTACCCCTGATTTGTCGTATGGCATCTGATACCTTGGTTGGCAGAGAACGTGCACTCCTTGCTCATATCTGCCTAACCCATATCCATGCCAATTGCATTGGCCAAGATATCTCAAAGTGAAATATGGGTTGGACAAATAGTTGACATCTTCAGTAAAAGGCTCTTCATCTTCATCCTCTTGCATGTAAGGTTCAATACCATGATCAAGGCCCCCATATACAAAGTTTGTCTGGTTTGGCGGGTAGCCTAGAGGAACAATAGTGCCTATGGGGAGGCGAGGTCTCCCCATGTCCTGCATGGACTCAAGTGTGGGTGTTGCTACAATATTCCACACTAGGTACTCCCCCAGGCCCGTATTGGCCATCTCAACGGTGATTGTTGGCGGTTGAGGGGGAGGGAACGGAAGTTCTTCCTGAGTCCACTCCATGTCGGGTGAACTAGGAGCCTCGACTTCCATTCTGCTAGGCATCTCCTCAGTAGAGATGGTTGAGACTGATGGCGGTACCTCTTCCAGGGGTTTCTTCCCTTTGTCCTTCGGTGTGGCCACCGTAGGTGGCATCATTGGTGAAGGACCAGATGATGAAGATGGACCCGACTGGGGATTTGATGGACTTGTCAACGGGGATGCCTATGGAATCGAACCCTGTTTAGATGGATTCAACTAAAAATCCAAATGCATTGATGGAAGGGTCGATTGCGGCATTAGCTGCACCGTATTGCAATACTTGAAGGGCTCCAAGTCTACCAGGACTACATGCACTTGCCCTTCAAATGTATACTTTAAGCACTGATGAGCTATCGAAGGGACACACTTCATGTCCCTGATCCATGGCCGACCCAACAAGATGTTATAGGCCATCTCACCCTCCAAGATGTGGCACAATGTAGGTATAGTCTTTTGTCCCACTTGGATGGGTAGGACAATTGTGCCAACTATCGAGCATATTGCATCATTGAATGCTCGCAGTGTATAGGTGGAGGCCACTATGTGAGATGCGGGCAACTTTAGGTGCTTCAAGGCCATTGTTGTAATGATATTACTGGATGAGCCAGTGTCCACCAATACCCTCTTGTACGGAATCCCGTTGACCCACGCGATGACGTGCAGGGTGGATCCGCCATGTCACTAGCCACTGATTTCAATTCGTCCTCTCGAAAGGTGATGACTGGCTCAGTGCATCGTTTGACATGTCCCACGAAGTTGTTGAAGGAGTTTGCTTCATGGGGCTGCAACTCGATGGCTTTTAGTATCTCCATTAGAGCCTCCCGATGGGGCGATGATTGTTGTATGAGCTCGTAGATGGAGAGCCTAGCCGATGTGGTCCTCAAACTCTGGGTGAGTTTGGTTCGAATCGTGGCCACTGGTCTAGGTGGAGCAGGTTGCGTAAGGTGTTGTTGTGGTTGTGACATTGTTGGCACCTCTCCTATAGCTATCGTGGGGGCAGTTGTGCTCGGGTACCTCTTGTTTCGAGTCACTATACTGATCATCCCTACATACCCCTGCATGGGGCAGTTCTGTGTTACCTCATTGACTTGTAGGGTCTTTGCCTATGCATCATGGGCAGGCAAGGGGTCCTTAAAGACCTCCATTTGTTGGTTGCTTGGTGCCACGGGATTATCCACCGCTAATGTCTTGTTATCTATTAGGTCTTGCACCAAGCCTTTAAACTTCCAACATGCATTAAGGTCATGTCCCTTCCATCTGTGGAACCTACAGTACAAGTCTTCCCTGTAGCCCTTAGGTTTTGGCGCATTGGGGTCTATGGGTTGAATCTCGAGCAGGTTGATCAAGTTTGCCATTGACAAGCGGTCAAACAGGGAGTCTCTGGACTCTGTGTAAGGTGTGAATTATCGCCTAGGGTGACGCTACTGATTTTGTTCTTGCCTCTGATTTTCTCTATCATAACTGTTAAGAGGCACCACCTGATAGTTAGCCTTTTGGGGTTGTGTTGCTTGTGCAGGCTTAGGGACGTTTATAGCAACCTGATTGACCGCAACGGGTTTCTATTGCATGGTCCCTATTTTGGTGTTCTTAGACCATTCTTTCTTCTTTGGCTTGGCTATCTCGCCATCCTGAATCTTGATCTCCTCAATGATTCTAGCTTGCGCTAGAGCTTCCTCTAAAGTGGCATATTGCTGTAGCTGCAATAGCATGGAGATCGATCTCAAACAGCTCTTTGAGAACATTTGGGTGAGGTCGGACATAGGAGGGAGGTAGGGCAGCTTTGAAAGCAAAGTCCTCCACCGGTTCCCATAGGCCGCCATGGTTTCTTCCTCATACTGCCTGAGGCTGGCTAGGTCGCTTAGTGATGCCTTCTTCTTGGTGTTGAAGGTGAAGCATTCGAGGAACGCATCCACTAGCTGATCTAAGTTACTAATGTTGTGCTTTGGCAATTGAGTGAACCAATCCGAGGTAGGGCCTACGAACGTGGTGATGAATGTTCTTAGCAGCAAAGCATCATTGTCCTGAATGCCAAAGCATTGGCTCAGGAATCTAGTCACATGCTCTTGGGCATCTTCCTCACCTCTAAAGATTGCCAACTGAGGCAGTTTAAAGTGTTCAGGGTAAGGGGGTGTCGGCACTGATGGATGCACAGGATGACTACGGAGTTGGCGTAAAGTGGGCTTTTGGGGCCCAGAAGTCTTGGTCTCCATAGACTCCAAGCGCTCTAGCAGCGCTTTATATGCATCGAAAGATTTGATCTCTTCCTCCTTGGTTAGTTCCCGTTGTGGGTTGTGGGAAACTTGAGGCCTATGGAGGGGTGGCCGGATAGCACCCCCTCTGCCTTGGTAGGGCATTTCGGCCCGCTCTTCTTCTTGCTCATACTCCTCATAGGCTTCTTGAGGAGTTTTTAGATGAGACCTATAACCATGGGTGGGTCCCCACGGAGGGTGCCCATCATTGTTCCTGGGAGTGGCCTCCCGCTCAGGTCTAGGAGGTCTCGGAGGTAGCACTTGGTAAGGTCGTGGAGACCTATCTCGTACCAAGGGGTTGCGCCTCTCATACGGTTTTGCTCTTTGGGTGCGAGGGGTTGGAACCCTCTCAAGCATAGTGTTATGGAGCAGCTCATCTATTTGGCACCGAATGCACTCTTTGCTAAGGTGATATAGATGCTCTAGCTGTTGTTGGTCTTGCTCAAGCTGCATGATCTACGCTTGGTGGGTGGCATGTCTGGCGACTGCCAGGTCGATTTGTTCTACCATCTTGAGTCTAGGAGGCCTAGATGCCTCTCCTACGCATTTATCTCGGTCATGATGATCCGAGATCTCTATAGGTCGCTTCCCTCTATCGAGGTTGGTGACATTCACTCGAGGCTCTAGCCTCAGTAGGTGATTCTGGTAGATAGCAGGTGTGGAGGTGCATTGCTCCCGCATTATGTATTGCTCTTGAGGAATGTAATGGTCTTCCTCATGCTCCCTTTCGTATATGTGAAAGGGGCGGGCAGAGTTGGCTCACCCTGTTTGAAGAGCCTTGTGCTCTGGATTTGGCTTATTATTCCTAATAGTGATGGGGGGTAAAGGAGGGATGACATAATCATGTGGCCTCTCCTCATGGACCCTATGCTGTTCTAGCACTTCATCGCATGGTGGCCACTCATACCGAGCTTCTAAGGGAGCCTTCCCATTTATATTGAGTGCCACGTGTAGGGACTCCTCCTGAAAGGGTCTATGTTGGACGGGAGTGCCCCTCGAAGGGGTGCCTCTATAGTCCCATTCTAAAATGGCACGATGTGGACTATCTTGTGGGTCGGGCCGCCAAGGTGGTATGACCAAGTCCTTGGGGCTATAGCGGAGGTGACTTGTGCCCCCTTGTACACTCTCCGTAGCTCCTGCCCGTGATTGGGCTTGGCTACGGGTGTACACCATGGTGGTGTTTCCCTACAAGATGCGTAGATTTTTATTTCTTTTTATGATTTTTATGCTATACTAAATAGAAAATATCACACACACACAAAGCAATGATTATCTCATTTAAATATTAAAGGTGTGCCCTAAACCTGGTTTAGTGTGTTTTGATTTTTGTTTTGACAGTTTTGTAAAGAACGTTTTGTAGCAAATGCAATATGATGGCTCTTATGACTCCCAAAAATGGTCGCCCCTTCGATATACCATTGCCAAGCCATTATACCAAACCTCTCTATATACCCGCCCTTACGTGAGGGAAACTATTGGTACGTGAGAGCAGAATGGTACGTGGAACATAGGCGGTATGGAAGGGGGATCACCCTATTTTTGACACCTACCATAGAAGACTTATCCTCATGCGCTGGGAATCACCCCAGCTACACTTGGTCAGCTTTCATCAGGATTTACGTCTAGCAACAGTAGCGATCGGGGTTATGGATGCAAAAATTCAAGCCAAGGTGGTGATGAAATCCACCGTTGGTCTTGATCAAGGGTTGGGGTTTTACGACCAGCTCCTTGGTGTTTAAATTGCCATGTGATGTGTGGGGTTCTTTTTATTTTGCATAAAAGAAAGCAAACATGCAGTAAAACTTTCCCTAAGCAAGCAAATAACCAGAAAACAAAAAACAGAAAGCAAAAAATGACAGAAGGTGTTTAGGACCCCTACCTCTTCTCTGCCCAAATCGGATGGCTCTGAGTTTCTGCCCTAAAAATGCATAGAGAGCTATTCATCCCTGGGTGGGATGAATAATAGAACTGTATTCATCATAGGGTGGGGCGAATGCCCATTCGTCCCTGGGTAAGACGAATTCCAGCTCTGTATTCGTCACAGACTGGAACGAACAGCAGTCCAACGTTTGAAAACTTGGTACCTGCAAGCAAAAACAAGCAATTTTTTATCAGACTTCTGATCTCAAAAATAGAGGACAAGGTCCCACCGTGATCGCCACTGAAAGCACGAGGATACGGAAACAAAAAGGAAATGCCAAGGTGCGATGCAAACGAAACTAAACTTAACGCTAAATCCTACGAACTGAAATGCATGAAAGGAGAGAAACATAAACGCATTGAAACAAGGTATAAAAGTGAATATGGAGTACAACCCTTTTTATTAATATGCTTTAGAACCCGGTTACAATCCGTCTCCTCCCTTTTTAGGGGCTAGGAGCGTTAAATATGTTCTTGTCACATCAACAGATGGTATTCCTTCTTCCGCGTGCCCACATGTAGAATGGGTGGACCAAACATCACCGCCGCTTGCGTTGATGAGTCTTGACTCCTTGCTGCTCCTCTAATGTCGAGACCCTACGTTCAAGGAAATAGAAAATAGTCAGTAGCACTTGTAGATAAAATGAAACATGCAATCCCCAAGCCTACGATTAGTGCATGCAAAAAATGAATAAAATGATAACTAAATAACATCAGAATGATCTAAAAATTTAATAGAGGCATGAGGACATTACCAGGAGGGCACTACAAATGGAACAGTCAGAAAATTCACCACGGATTTCTAATCGCTCCGGGGCGGGACGATTAGACCTGCAACAAAGCGTCAAAAAGCACTGTCCCAAATGTCCCATCCAGGAGGCTCCAAATCACCTGCAAAGTTGGGGGTTAGGTAAAATGGGGTATTTTGGAAAGACCCAGAAGGTCAGATTTTTCCAATTCGGCCTCTATCACCGGGAATTTGATGATGCTACCTGCATGTTAGCAAAAGCGAGAAATGACAAAAACATGATCAAAACTAGCTCAAAATGATGTGAAATTTGAATGACAACCTATCTAAGAAACATAGAATCAGATGCAAAAATAATAGAAAGGAAATCTGCTACAGATTTCTAATCGCTCCGGGGCGGGGCGATTAGGACTTCAAGAAGTGTGGGGGGCGCCCGGGGGCAGGACGCCCACCGTTTGGGGCCCGATTTCGGCACCAATCCACTTGGGATGGGTCCAAAACCTCTTGTGGGGTGTTTTCAGCAAATTTGGTAGGATGTTATGGCCAAATGTCGGGTTTTGGTTTCGGATTTGCGCTTCCAATAACCACCCTATGACCTCCCTTCCAAAAGAGATCAAGGATGTGAAAGGCACAAATCAAAAGGTGTGAGGATGTAAAATGGCAGCACTTCATTGCTCAAAATGCTCCTTCTCTGTATATTTTTGGGGTGAGAAGACTCACCATTTTATAGACCTGACGGTCTCTTTGGATGAGCATGCAGAGGCGCCACTTGGCAATCATGCCTTCCTAGGGGGGAGAAGATTCCTCCCTGATTAGGGGCTCCATGACTGCCCCTGTAACTGCCTCTAGCGCTCAAAAATGCTCACTCACACTCCCATGCAATGAAGGAAGAGTTAAGTGGCGGATCTGAGCTGCCATTTGTCAAGATTTGACTTTTTGCCCGTCAAACCTGCTATTCGCCCCACCCTTGGAGCGAATACTACTAATCGTCCCTGGGTGGAACGAATACCAGTTTGTAATCATCCCTGGGTGGAACGAGTAGAGAGCAGAGTGCCTAAAAGGTGCCAAATTGACCTCTGACCTTCCAAAACTATTGTGTGAGTGGTTAGGACCACTGTTTAACCTCTCGGGGCTGCCCCAGGGGTTGTGTGTGTCAATGCGATCCGTGTTTGCAGTCACATAATCAGATTGGTGTTGTTTTGGCAATCATGCCTTCCCAGGGATGAATAGCTCTCTGTGCATTTTTAGAGCAGAAATTCAGAGCCATCCAATTTGGGCAGAGAAGAGGTAGGGGTTCTAAACACCTTCTGTCATTTTCTCCTTTCTGTTTTTTGGTTATTTGCTTGCTTAGGGAAATTTTTACTGCATGTTTGCTTTCTTTTATGCAAAATAAAAATAACCCCACACATCACATGACAATTTAAACACCAAGGAGCTGGTCATAAAACCCCAACCCTTGATCAAGGCCAATGGTGGATTTCATCACCACCCTGGCTTGAATTTTTGCATCCATAACCCCGATCGCTACTATTGCTAGACGTAAATCCTGATGAAAGCTGACCGAGAGCAGCTGGGGTGATTCCCAGTGCATGAGGATAAGTCTTCTATGGTAGGTGTCAAAAACAAGGTGATCCCCCTTCCGTACCGCCTATGTTCCATGTACCATTTTTCTCTCACGTACCAATAGTTTCCCTCACGTAAGGGCAGGTATATAGAGATGTTTGGTATAACGTCCTGGCAATGGTATATCGAAGGGGCAACCATTTTTGGGAGTCATAAGAGCCATCATATTGCATTTGCTACAAAACGTTCTTTACAAAACTGTCAAAACAAAAATCAAAATCCGTCAAAGTAAGAAACAATAGGGACAGGGTGGTTAGCGTCAGTAACAGTCGAGATATTTAGTCAGTAACAGTCAATACAAGGTTGTCAGTTGTTAGTGTCAGTAATAGTTACCTATGACAATCAAAATTTAAAATAGACAGGGAATAGCCCATGACATTGTAGGACCAGACAGTTGACATAACTGTGTCAATAGTCAAAGCAGAGTTAGACCAAACAGTTGACAGCATAGTGTCAAGATTGACTGAGCAGTGTCAATAGTCAGAACAGACAATACAGAGTATCCTAAGAGGTTAGCTGACAAAAAACCAAATTTTTGAGAGAACCAAGCCTCAAGAAGGAAAACCGACAACACTCAAAGACAACACCCCCTAGAAATAAATAAATAAGTCTGGGGTGTCCAAAACCAATGTTGTGGTATATAGCTCATTGTAACTGTCTCGTCAGGCTGATTAGTTTGGTATATAGCCTCCATGCACATTTTAAGGGATGCCCAAAAATTTCATCATGCGACCTAGTCCACTACAATCACCTTTTCGAGCTGATCATATTGATACATAGCACCGACCACTTTTCGGGCTCTTTCTAAAAATAGAAACCCCTAAAATCAAATTTCTATTTTTAATAAGCATTACCAACAGGTCATAACTTTTAGAACATGGCTTCAGGTACTCAGGAACAACAAAAGCAAAAAGAATTAGACGCACAAATTGCTAAGCACGTGGATTATTTGGAAAACAATTAGGGGCCCAATTAGGCAACAACTTAGACTAATTAAAGACAGGACTCAAAAATTTCCAAGAGTCCATGAATTTTGTCACTAGGACACAAAGGGAAATGAAGGCATAATTAAAAGATAAACTTGGAGAATTGGATAGTCATGTCTCTGCTGATTCCCTCCCACATGATAGATTGGGTCATCAGGAGCAACAAGATGCAGCTACGAGTCGCCATTAGAAGAACATACCAAATAACAATGGATTTAAGTTGCTTAAATTAGACTTCCCAAAATTTAATGGAAAATATCCAAAGGGGTGGATCTGTAAGGTAGAACAATATTTCAATCTTCATAATGTACCACACTACATGCATTTGAAAATTGACTCTTTCAATTTTGAATCAGATGCACCACATTGGTTTCAATGGCTTAGGAAGGTCAAACCTAATCTTTCTTGGCATGAATTTGAGCAACATCTACTCACTCGCTTTGGTCCTAGTGAGTTTGAAGATTTTACAAGAGCTCTTTCTAAAGTAAGACAAACTTCAACCGTTCGAGAGTATCCAACTCAATTTGAAAAACTGGCCAATCGTATCTGGTTTAAATGTCGACTTCTTTCAAAATTGTTTTGTGAGAGGTTTGAAGGATGACATTAGCGCTGAGGTTAAAATGTTAGATTGGCAATAAATTTGGCTAGATTGGCAAAAGACAAATTTGAGGCTCAAGGATGCACTTCTAAATTTCCTTAATCTCGGCCACCATTTCCGTCCACGCCTATAGCAAGTCCTACCACTAAATCTCCAACCATAAAAAAATTGAATCACAAAGATATGGCGAACAGAAGGGCCCAAAGGCTATGCTATAATTGTGATGAAAAGTATTCCTCAGGGCACAAGTGTGTGCATCAAAAATTGTCTCTGCTGGATATGGATGAGACACCAACCGCAGAATCTTCAAAGGAAGAAGAGGATCCTTAAGAGGCAAAAACCACATAACAGACCGAAGTTCCAGAGGAATCCCAACTAGAAATCTCAATGCTTTAGCAGGAGTATCAACTCCCCAAATGATGAAAGTAATCGAATACTTCAAAGGACAAAGGGTCATCATTCTTATTGACTTTGGCAGTACACAACTTTATTGATCCATGTATGACCAAACAAGGAAACTGTTACATTACTACGTGCAATTTCTTTCTCGTCATGATTGCTAATGGAGGCACCCTACCATGCAAAGGAAAATGTCGTAATGTCAAAATCCAAATTGGAGAATATAAATTCAAGACAAACTGAAAACACGAGATTTCGGAAACAAAAAGGATAAACTAAAAATGCAATGTAAACGAAACTAAAATAACGCTTAAACCCTATGTTATTGAAAAATGCGTAAAAAGAAAGAACATGAACACAAGATATCAAAGCAATATAAAAATCGGCCCTTTTATTGATATGCTTTGCAAATTTGTGTTACAATGCGTCTCCTTCCTTTTTAGGGGATAGGAACGTTAAATGTTGGTCTTTTACAACTTGTTTCAGAATTCCTTCTTCTGTGTGCCCACATATAAGATGGGCAAACCAAAACGTGGCCGCCGCTTGCGTTGGTAAAGGTAGATTCCTCGCTGCTCCTCTAATGCTGCAAATCTGCGTTCAAAGAAACAAACAAAGAATCAATAGCACCTGTGTATGAAAAATAAAAGTTAAATAGAACGATAGTTAAAATGAGTCTAAATAAACTGAAAACTCGACAAAAGCATAATCATGAAACTAGTTAAATACTGCAAAAGAAATAGTCACCAAAAGCAATAAGGCGGGGGGTGCCCGAAGGCAAACCACCCGCGGGTGAAACTTTGTTTCGACACCAATCCGCTTGGGATGGGTCCGAAACCTGATGTGATGTGTTGTCGGAAAATTGGTAGGATATTGTGGTCAGAAAAATCGGGTTTTGGTTCTTGATTCGTGCCTTCAAAAGTCATCCACTAACCTCTCTTTTGATTAAGAGATTATGGATGTTGAAAGCACAAATCGCAAGTAAGTGAATTAGCAGCACTTCGTCGCTCAAAATGCTCCTTCTCTATATATCTTTTGGGTGAGGAAGCTCACCATTTTATAGACCCAAGGGGTCTCTTTGAATTAACATGCAAAAGTGTTTCTTTGCATGAATGTTTTTTTGTGAAGAGAAGACTTCTTCTTGATCAAGGGCTTCTTAACTGCCTCTGTGCATATCTTTGTATGTTTAGAAAAGCTCACTCGCACTCCCATGCAATGAAGGGATAGCTAAGTGGCAAATCTGAGTTGTCTTAAAAATCTCACTCCCATTCCCATGCAGTGAAGGGACAGTCAATTGGCAGATATGAGTTTTCAAAAGAACTCACTTGCACAACTATGCCATGCAAGGAAAGCTAAGTGGTAGTTCTGAGTTGTCATGCACCGAGATCTGACTTTTTGCTGGTCAAACCTGGCGTTCGTCCCACCCCGAAGCGAGCGCTGGTAATCGTCTTTGGGTGAAACGAGTACTAATCCGCACTCGTCCCTGGGTGAAATGAGTACAAATCCGCACTCGTCTCTAGGTGGAGCGAATAAGAAGTAGAGTGTCTAAAAGGTGCCAAATTGATCTTTGACTTGCAAAACTGCTGTGTGAGTGGTTAGAACCACTGTTTAACCTCTAGAGGCTGCCCTGGGGGTTGTGTGTGTTAGTGCGATCAGTGTTTGTAGTCACCTAATCGGATTGGTGCTGTTTTGGTGTCTACAGATGCCTCTTTTTGGAAAGCACCGCACATGGTGCGATCGTCGAGCAAAAATAGATAACCAAAGCACTAATGATTAGGGTTTCTCAGTAACCTAACCAACTCTTGATGCCCCAAGTATAGAAAGGGCACGCATTCTTGAATCCTTGCTTCTGACGAGCTAAGGAACTTAAATCAAGCATTAACCTGGCTCGGTGAGGTATTACTTGAACTTAGACATTGATCGATCATGAAGAGGCAAAGGGCGCAACCTTTTGTCCGTGGGAACCTTGAGTTCATGATTCATGAATGCCAAGTATATGATCGCTTTGTGATAATTGCTTGTTTGTTGCCCCAAGCAGGGGCGCGATTGTCTTTTGCAATGATCCTTTGAATGCGTGTTAGTTCCAAGATTGGGTATATTGTTGTTGATTGGCAGCTAAGTGTGACTACCCCCTCAAGCGACGAATCGATGAGGGAATGACCGACATGAGAAAAGCGACGAGTCGCTTGACCTCAGATGACTTAAGTGAGGGTGCTTTCAGATGTTATCTGATGCATGCTTGAGTAGTTTCCCGATTGTTTTGACCTATTTTTGGTGGGTGTGAACCCATTTTGGGATGCCATTGGGGGTTAACATTGGCGAAAATCCGTCTTCCCGTGGAGCGGTCCGGCTACGGTAGCCTTCTTGGGGTCTAGGATAGCGACAAGGTAGACCTCGACATCAGTTTTCTTATGCCAAGAGGTACAGTGCAAGAGCATTGTTGTCCAGCAATTTTTAATTGTTTTGTGGGCATTTGTCATTTTTATAGTTTGGGTGTTTTTGTTTTTTTTTTTATTCGTCCCAGGGGGGACGAACGCCATGATGGTACTCGTCCTAGGGTGGGACGAGCGCGCCTCCGAGGAAAAAGCGCTCGTTCCAGTCAGGGACGATTACCAGCAAGAAAAATGGTATAAATAGGCAAAAATGACGGATTTGGCTCATTTGCATTGTTCATCGATTGCGATTTGGAGCTCTGGGTAGGAGGAGGTAGATTTTCTGACGCAAAGCACTGCCAGATTTTCTAGCCACCATGAGTGCACAGACCGGGTCGTCAGGCGGCGGAGCCGAGGCGAGACCAGTAAGTGCACTATCTCCTCGAGTTTGAATTTGAAAAATGCAAATGTGTTTTTATTATGTTTTTCTTTTGTTTAAGACATGGAACCCTAATTAATTAATTTAAAAGGTGAATGAATTAAAGACCATGAAACCAAATGAAACGTGGAGGCAAACCGATGAAAATTTAGATGGAAAACCGTAGGATAAACCCAAAATGAAACTTAGAGTAACACCTTAGGGTAACCACGGTTATAAAAATGTTTTTTTTTTTAGGTGAATGGTAAAACTTAGGTCAAAACCGTAGGTAAACCATGCCCTTTTTTTTGTTATTTTTATGGAATTAAAAAATGAAAAATGGATGAACTTTTTTTGTTGAAATGGTAAACTTAGGTCAAAACCGTAGGTAAACCATGTCGCATTTTTTTTGTTATGTTTATGGAATTAAAAAAATGAAAAATGGATAAAAAATTTTGTTGAAATGGTAAACTTAGGTCGAAACCGTAGGTAAACCATGTCGAATTTTTTGTTATTTTTATGGAATTAAAAAATGAAAAATGGATGAATTTTTTTGTTGAAATGGTAAACTTAGGTCGAAACCGTAGGTAAACCATGTCGCATTTTTTGTTATTTTTATGGAATTAAAAAATGAAAAATGGATGAATTTTTTTGTTGAAATGGTAAACTTAAGTCGAAACCGTAGGTAAACCATGTCGAATTTTTTGTTATTTTTATGGAATTAAAAAATGAAAAATAGATGATTTTTTTTGTTGAAATGGTAAACTTAGGTCGAAACCGTAGGTAAACCATGTCGAATTTTTGTTTGTTTTTATGAAATTAAAAATGAAAAATTGATGAATTTTTTTGTTGAAATGGTAAACTTAGGTCGAAACCGTAGGTAAACCATGTCGAATTTTTGTTTGTTTTTATGAAATTAAAGATGAAAAATAGATGAATTTTTTTGTTGAAATGGTAAACTTAGGTCGAAACCGTAGGTAAACCATGTCGAATTTTTTTTTATTTTTATGGAATTAAAAAATGAAAAATGGATGAATTTTTTTGTTGAAATGGTAAACTTAGGTCGAAACCGTAGGTAAACCATGTCAAATTTTTATTTGTTTTTATGAAATTAAAGATGAAAAATGGATGAATTTTTTTGTTGAAATGGTAAACTTAGGTCGAAACCGTAGGTAAACCATGTCGAATTTTTGTTTGTTTTTATGAAATTAAAGATGAAAAATTGATGAATTTTTTTTGGTTGAAATTGTAAACTTAGGTCGAAACCGTAGGTAAACCATGTCCAATTTTTGTTTGTTTTTATGAAATTAAAGATGGAAAATGGATGAATTTTTTTGTTGAAATGGTAAACTTAGGTCGAAACCGTAGGTAAACCATGTCGAATTTTTTGTTATTTTTATGGAATTAAAAAATGAAAAATTGATGAATTTTTTTGTTGAAATGGTAAACTTAGGTCGAAACCGTAGGTAAACCATGTCGAATTTTTGTTTGTTTTTATGAAATTAAAGATGAAAAATAGATGAATTTTTTTGTTGAAATGGTAAACTTAGGTCGAAACCGTAGGTAAACCATGTCGAATTTTTGTTTGTTTTTATGAAATTAAAGATGAAAAATGGATGAATTTTTTTTGGTTGAAATGGTAAACTTAGGTCGAAACCGTAGGTAAACCATGTCGAATTTTTGTTTGTTTTTATGAAATTAAAGATGAAAAATTGATGAATTTTTTTGTTGAAATGGTAAACTTAGGTCGAAACCGTAGGTAAACCATGTCGAATTTTTTGTTATTTTTATGGAATTAAAAAATGAAAAATTGATGAATTTTTTTGTTGAAATGGTAAACTTAGGTCGAAACCGTAGGTAAACCATGTCGAATTTTTGTTTGTTTTTATGAAATTAAAGATGAAAAATGGATGAATTTTTTTGTTGAAATGGTAAACTTAGGTCGAAACCGTAGGTAAACCATGTCGAATTTTTGTTTGTTTTTATGAAATTAAAGATGAAAAATGGATGAATTTTTTTGGTTGAAATGGTAAACTTAGGTCGAAACCATAGGTAAACCATGTCAATTTTTTGTTGTTGTGGATAAAATGTAAGATGAAAACTGGATGAATTTTTTTGTTTTCAAATGGTAAACTTAGGTAAAACCGTAGGTAAACCATGTCAATTTTTTTTTTTTTGTAATGGATGTACATGTGAATAAAAGATGTTACTGTACAGTTGTGCATTTTTGTACATGTGATGGTCATTTGATGCATGTTTTTGATGTGTGTTATTTTCGGTGATATGCAGGTGGTGAAGAGTCGACATCGAGTACCGATTGTTTTTTCTAATGCCCGCGAGGCATTGAGTGCAGAGGACTGGGAGTGGCTTGATGCCTTAGGGCTCAAGAATGTGGCTCGGTTGGAGGTAGTTGTTGCGAATCGGGCGTACATGACAGCTTTGATCAGCCTATCGAATGTTCGAACGAACACCTTCCATCTTCCGACAAGGGAGATGACAGTCACCTTAGAGGACGTGTATCGGATTCTCTAGATTTTGATAGACGGGGTTCCCATCCGGACGACGCCATGAGGCCAGAGGACGGCTGTACTGACTCGATATTTTGGACATGGGGAAGATGTGGATGGGATGAGCTTAGTGGAGAAGGCTGAGCTGAATTTTCAGATTGGGGGGATTCTGGTACGATGGTGGTATGCGAGGGGAATGTTGGGAGTGAGGCATGCACTACTCATGAGCCTCATTTCCAACATGCTCCTGCCAAACTCGTCAGGAGCGAGGTTCCCATGGAACCTATTGGAGGTGGTGTGGCAGTTAGTGGAGTGTCCTGGGACAGAGCCAGTGATCATGAGATGGGACCAGACGCTCTTGGCTCAATTATATGATGAGTTGTATGAGGTCCGCTGTCGAAAGCGGAAGGGGATTGGTTGTAGTTACTTGTTGCAGTGCTAGGCATGACAGCATATAGCCGTAGAGTGACCACGAGGGCTACCCTGGACAGTTTCACCCGTGGGTGGTTTGCCTTCGGGCACCCCTCGCCTTATTGCTTTTGGTGACTATTTCTTTTGTAGTATTTAGCTAGTTTCATGATTATGCTTTTGTCGAGTTTTCAGTTTATTTAGACTCATTTTAACCATCGTTCTATTTAACTTTTATTTTTCATACACAGGTGCTATTGATTCTTTGTTTGTTTCTTTGAACGTAGATTTGCAGCATTAGAGGAGTAGCGAGGAATCTACCTTTACCAATGTAAGCGGCAGCAATGTTTTGGTTTGCCCATCTTATATGTGGGCACGTGGAAGAAGGAATTCTAAAACAAGTTGTAAAAGACCAACATTTAATGCTCCTATCCCCTAAAAAGGAAGGAGACGCATTGTAACACAAATTTGCAAAGCATATCAATAAAAGGGCCGATTTTTATATTGCTTTGATATCTTGTGTTCATGTTCTTTCTTTTTACGTATTTTTCAATAACATAGGGTTTAAGCATTATTTTAGTTTCGTTTACATTGCATTTTTAGTTTATCCTTTTTGTTTCCGAAATCTCATGTTTTCAATCACTTAGTGAACAGGTGTCACTAAGTGAACTAGCTAGCCACAAGCAGTATGAGGAGGAATCTATGGTAGCATATGGGAATCGATGGAGGACGATGCTTTCAAAGCTGTCCTACCTCCCTCCTATGTCCGACCTAACTCAAATGTTTGCAAAGAGCTGTTTGCGAAAGATCTCTGTACTATTACAGCTGCAGTAATACGCCACTTTAGAAGAAGCTCTGGCACAAGCTAGAGTTATCGAAGAGATCAAGATACAGGATGGCAAAATTGCCAAGCCTAAGAAAAAAGAGTGGAATAAGAGCACCAAAACAGGGAATATGCAACAGACACCCGCCACGGTCAATCAAGTTGCTATCAATGCCCCTACGCCTACCCCAGCGACACAGCCTCCAAAGGCTAATTATCAGGCGGTGCCTCACAATAACTATGAGAAAGATAATAAAAAACAAGATCAAAATCAGCAACATCGCCCTAGGTGGCAATTTACACCATACACCGAGTCTAGGGACTCCTTGTTTGATCGTTTGTCAGCGGCAAACTTGATTAATTTGCCAGAGATTCCAACAATCGATCCTAATGCGCCAAAGCCTAAAGGCTACAGAGAGGATCTTTTCTGGAGATTCCACAGAAGGAAAGGGCATGACCTTCACACCTGTTGGACATTTAAAGGTTTAGTGCAAGATCTCATTGATAATAAAACATTGGTAGTGGATAACCCCATCGCACCCAACAACCAACAAATGGGTGTTTTCAAAGATCCTTTACCCACACATGATGCACAAGTAAAAACTCTTCATGTAAACGAAGTGCAACAGAATTGCCCCATGGAGGGGTATGTTGGGATGATTAGCATTGTGATAAGAAACAAGAGATACCTAGGAGCTGCACCTGTGACAGCCACCAAAGAAGTTCCATCCACGTCACAACCTCAACCGAATCCTACACAGTTGCCCCCGCCTAGACCAGTGGCCACGATTCGCACTAGACTTACTCAAAGTCTACGGACCACATTGGCTAGGCTCTCCATCTATGAGCTTATTCAACAATCGACACCCCATCGGGAAGCTCTTATGGAGATATTAAAGGCAATTGAGTTGCATCCCCACGAAGCAAATTCGTTCAACAATTTTGTGGGGCATGTCAAACAGTGTACTGAACCAGTCATTACCTTCAGGGAAGATGAGCTAAAAATGATGACTGGAGATGTAGCGGATCCACCCCTGCACGTTATTGCGCGGGTCAACGGGACTCCGTACAAGCGGGTGTTGGTAGACACTGGTTCATCCAGTAACATTATTACAATCGCTGCACTGAAATATTTGAAGCTGCCAGCCTCTCACATTGCACCTTCCACTTATACTCTTCGAGCATTTAATGATGCGATATGCTCGACAGTTGGCACAATTGTCTTGCCCATACAAGTGGGACAAAGACCATTCATACGTTGTGCCACATTTTAGAAGGTGAGATGGCTTACAATATCTTGCTTGGGCGGCCTTGGATCCGGGATATGAAGTGTGTCCCTTCAATTGCTCATCAATGCTTGAAATATACATTTGAAGGACAAGTGCACGTGGTCCACGCAGATTTGGAACCTTTTAAATATTGCAACTCAGTGAAAATCATGCCGCAGTCGACCCTCCCTTCAATGCATGTGGATTTCCAGTTAAATCCATCTAAAAGGGGTCCGACTAAGCAAGAATCTCCATTACCAAATCAATCAAATTCCCAGGCGGGTTTATCTTCTTCATCCGGTCCTCCCACAACGATGCCACCTACGGTGGCAACACCAACAGACAAAGGAAAGAAGCCCCTGGAAGCGGAACCACCTTTAGTCTCCAACATCTCTACAGAAGAGACGCCTCATAGAATAGAAGTTGAGACGCCTAGTTCACCCCACATGGAGTGGACTCAAGGATAACTCTCATTCGCTTCCCCTCAATCGCCAACGATTACTATTGAGATGTCTAACACAGGCATGGGGGAGTATATAGTGCGCAATGTTGTTGCAACGCCCACACTTTAGTCTATGCAAGACATGGGAAGACCTCGACTCCCCATAGGCTCCGTGGTTCCTTTAGGCTACCCACCTAATCAGACAAAATTTATTTTTGGGGGCCTAGATCATGGCGTTGAACCTTCTCTACAAGAAGAGGAAGATGAAGATCCCTTTGTGGAAGATGTCAACTATCTGGCTAACCCAGACTTCGCATTATGATATCTTAGCCAATGCAATTGGCATGGATACGGGTTAGGCAGGTATGAACAAGGAATGCATGTTTTGTGCCAACCAAGATACCAAATGCCTTATGACAAGTCAGGAGTAGGGTTTAATCACCCTTTGCCCCTCGACATCTTGGTCGAAAACATGCAAAGCCTAGGGATAGGCAACAAGGATGGGTTAGCATCAGATCCATATGCCAATCCAAATACAACTTATACACTGGGGGATTATTTCCCATTACAAACAAATAACCTTGTTGACCTCAACAACCCTTTTCCTACGGCCGAACAAGGAGAAACCTCATGGACTCACCCACAAGGGGAAGATGGACAAGACCACGAAGGGTCTTCTGAAGATGAGTCGAAGTATGATCATTCATACGAATATCCAATGAATGACGATCAGGAAAGCTTCCTGATGATGTTCCCATTGAATGATCCCAGTGATAATAGACTACCTCAACAACAATAATATCTTTTAGACATAGATGACATGTTTGAACACTTACACATAGGTCCAAGACATAGGTGGCATCTCAACCCGAAGCAGTTATAGCAATTACTGCACCCGCCACTCCAGGTATACAGAGAGCATCTTCCACCTGGCGACCCTATCAAACCATCAGTGCCTCGAGCAGACCCTGTTTGTAGGTCCGCGCATAGGGTTTATCCCTTTGTGCCAGTTCCTACAGAGCCAGATCCAATGCACCAAGAACATCCTGAATGTCAGAGTTATCACACTTGCGGTAATGGAGGTTACCATCATCTCATAAACATGATCTCCATTGACTTGATCGCCCCCATCCATGATCCAGCCAATCCAACACGATCATTGCATCTAGACATAGAGGCTATCGATTGAGATTGCGCTGACACACCACCATCTCTATCAGAGTATTGGCCTTGCGGTGGGATGTTTCATTTCACCCCAGGATAGACTCAGGATGTCTTCCATGCTGAAGAGGAACTTGACGTTCCTAATGATGATCTTAATTTAGCAAACGATATCCATCTGATCCCAATTCCACACCATTTGGAATACGGATCCCATATGTCGGTCGAAGCAATGACTGATGTAGACATCAACACAGATCCAAAAAATTCATGGATTCTCAAGCTGGGGGTAAGTCTTTCCCCCGAAGAGCGAGCCAATTATGTTGCCCTTCTTAAGGAAAAGAAGGAGGTTTTTGCATGGTCATACAAGGATATGCCGGGACTAGACCCATAGCTAGTCACGCATAATTTAACGCTTGATCCGACAATCAAGCCAATCAAGCAAAAACTATGCAAGATGCACCCAACAGTGGCCTTAATGGTAAAAGATGAGTTACAAAAGTTTTTGGATGCCCAGTTTGTCATCTGTGTGGATTATCCGCCATGGTTGTCTAACATGGTTCCCGTCAAGAAGCCCGACGGGAGGATTCATATATGCACCAATTTTTGAGATCTTAACAAAGTGAGTCCTAAGGATGATTTTCCCTTGCCAAGCATCGACGCATTGGTAGACGCTACAGCAGGCCACGAAATGCTTTCCCTTATGGATGGTTTCTCAGGATACAATCAGATTCGTATCAATCCTGAGGACCAACTAAAAACGACATTCACAATGCCTTGGGGGACATTTTGCTATAAGGTCATGCCTTTTGGCCTTAAAAATGTCGGAGCTACCTACCAACGTGCCATGACGTACATCTTTCAAGATTACATGCACAAAAATTTGGAAGATTACATGGATGATTTATGGCCAAATCTCTTTTGCGCCCAGATCACCTCGGTGACTTGAGTAAGGTCCTTGATCGCCTCATTGAACATAAAGTCAGACTAAACCCCAAGAAGTGCATCTTTGGCGTCACCTTTGGAAAACTCTTGGGTTTCATAGTCTCCAAACGAGGAATTGAGGTCGACCCAAACAAAGTCAAGGCAATCCTTGAAATGCGTCCCCCAACCACCATCAAGCAGCTCAGGAGTCTGCAGGGAAAGGTTGCATCGATCAAGCGCTTCATAGCGCAGTTATCTGACAAATGCCAACCCATGAATAAATTATTGCATAAGGGGGTCACATTTCATTGGGATGACGAGTGCCAATCCGCCTTTGACGACATTAAACAGTACTTGGCTTCGCCGCCAGTATTGGCACCACCTAGACCAGGAGTGTTGTTCTATTTATACATCTCAACCACTGAGGTGGCACTGGGTGCCATGCTATCCCAGAAATATGAACTTCACAAAGAACAGGCTACATACTATCTTAGCCGCACCCTGGTCAGTTATGAACTTCACTATGCATACGTTGAAAAGATTTGCTTGGCAGTGGTGTTTGCTACCAAAAAGCTACGCCACTACATGCTTTGTAATAAGACATATGTTGTGTCTAAGGAGAATCCATTGCGGTACATGATGAGTCGTACTTATCATAGTAGCCGCACGGCGAAATGGATCATGTTGTTGATGGAGTTTGACATAGAGTTCATTGGACAAAAATCCATAAAAGGTCAAGCCATCGTCGATCAACTAGCTGAGGCTCCTCTTGAAGACGATCAGCCTCTGACTTTTGAACTACCTGATGATGGGGTCTTCCATGTTTCAGAGTCGCCCGATTCTGATGAGCCTGAGTCACAAGCTGACATAACCCTATTCTTTGATGGTTCTAAATGTGAGCAAGGGGGTGGCGCGGGAATTGTGTTCTTCACTCCACAAGGTGCTCCAATGCCCTTGTCATTTAAATTAGACTTCTCGTGCACTAACAACAATGCAGAATACGAAGCCTTGCTCATAGGTCTTCAGACAACAATCACCATGAACATTAAATGATTGAACATCTTTGGTGATTCGTTGTTAATTGTCAATCAAGTAAAGGGGATATTCTAATGTAAATGTCCAGTTTTGCAGGCCTATAAGGCCCTTGTGGACAAATTCCTGGCACAACTTGAATGGTATGACATCGAGGCACTCCCTCGATCATCAAATCGTTTTACGGATACTATGGCCTCCTTGGGGTCACTCATCCCGTAAGACCCTTCTGGTGAAATGACAACCATTCAGGTTAAATCATTATTGCAATCTGCGATGGAGCGTGCAAGCTCTGATCTGATGCCAGGAATCCACCTGATCCAGATTGAACCATCTCCGGATAAGTTCTTTCGAATTCGAGACTGTTTGATTCAAGCCAATTGGGGGTCCTTGTTCTCCCCGACCCCTCTTACTAGCAACACCACGTTGTTTTTACAAGTTCTTTCCTGCTCAGCTTTTGTTTGGGATGGACTTCAAGAGGGATTGGCCGTTCATACTATTGACTTTTCTAATCAGCAAGATTGGTACACACCCATTCGGGATTACCTCAAGCGAGGTAATCTCCCACTTGGATTGACACAAGCCACGAAAAGATCATTCAAATAGAAAGCGACAAAGCATGTCTTGTTAGGAGACATTTTGTATTGTCAAAATTATGAAGGAATCCTCCTTCGTTGTTTGGACCAGCAAGAGTCCGCTTGGGCGATCACCCAAGTTCACGATGGTACATGTGGTGGCCACTCCAACGGTATGGCCATCGCAAAGCGCATTCTTCGCATGGGTTATTATTAGCCATCTTTAGAGCGAGATTGTTGCGCATATGTGAAGAAGTGCGTGAAGTGTCAGCACCATGCTAATTTGACACACGTACCTTCTTAGGCCTTGCAGCTGATTCAATCGGTTTGGCCTTTTTTACAGTGGGGCTTTGATCTAATTGGAAAGATCTCCCCTGCCTCGTCTGGTCATCACACATTTATTTTAACGGCCATAGAGTACTTTACCAAGTGGGTGGAAGCAATTTCGCTGACCACTACGACTGGATCCCGCATTGCGAAATTTATTTTGCATAACATCATATGTAGTTTTGGTATTCCATCCAAGATCCTGTCAGATAATGGGACACCATTCAAGAATAAAGATGTGCGTGCTTTGACCACAAAGTACAAGATTCAACACAGCTTTTCAACACCCTATTATCCGCAGGCAAATGGGCAAGCAGAGGCGTCAAACAAAATGCTAGTCACCATTCTCAAAAAGATAGTTGCAGACAATCATAAAGACTGGCACATTCAGATCCCACTTGCCCTATGGGCTTATCGCACTAGCATTCAAATGCCCACTAGGGCAACTCCATTTTTGCTGGTGTATGGCTCCGAGGCAGTCATGCCTTTTGAGTTGGAAATTCCTTCCCTATGTATTTCAATGCAAGAGTTCATCGATGATGACACTGCGCGGCAAGCCCGGTTAGATCAACTGACGTTGCTTGACGAACGACGCGTTAATGCTCTCGAACATTTGTGTATCTATCAAGAGCGACTTAAGAAAGCATACAACATGTAAGTCCACCTTAGGGAATTTCAGGTTGGTGACTTGGTCTTAAAAGAGAACCAGCAGAATTCTAATTTGCCATCCCATCTACGGGACCTCTCAGCATCACAAAAACAAAAAACTCCAAGCATTACCATAACTGCTTGGTCAACATAAACATTAAAAAAAAAAAAAATCAACAAAAACAACACAAAAATCAAAATCACAAAAACAATTGCATTTCAATTCCATGCATACTCATAGAAAAAATCAAAATCACAAAAACAATTGCATTTCAATTCCATGCATACTCATAAAAGAAATCAAAATCACAAAAACAATTGCATTTCAATTCCATGCATTCTCATAAAAATCAAAATCACAAAAACAATTGCATTTCAATTCCATGCATACTCAAAAAAAAAATCAAAATCACAAAAACAATTGCATTTCAATTCCATGCATACTCATAAAAAAAATCAAAATCACAAAAACAATTGCATTTCAATTCCATGCATTCTCATAAAAAATCAAAATCACAAAAACAATTGCATTCCAATTCCATGCATTCTCATAAAAATCAAAATACAAAAATATAGGTTGCATTACGCATCACATCCATACATTACACATTTGCTAGGTCATACAAGTCAAAAGCACCATAGACAGTCATTACTTGGCAATTTCATTCTTTTCCACATCAGCTCCATTTTCATAAACGCCTACATCTAGAATAGCACCATCGCCATTTTTTTTTTACATCGTCCGTTGTCTTCTAATGTATTTAGGGTTTTCGTCATTCAGCTGTTTTTAAATTTCTAGCCAAAAACTGTACACAGTTAAGCAGATTTTACACGGGAAAGTTTTACTTGGATCACACCTTGTTACGTAGCATCCCAACACAAATTAACACACATATAAAAATTCCTAAGTTGTGTGAACGAAAGATGAAACCTGCACAGTAATCCAGGTCACCATAAGCGAAACGGATATCTTGCTCATCCCCCTGTGCGAATGACCCTAGGAATGTTGAGAGTTGGCAAAAGGACAAGTATCCTCCCTACCCAATTCCCCATGAATCCCAAGTTCTCAAAATTTGCAAAACATCAAAAATTTGCAAAACGTCAAAACACTAAAATTTGACATCCTACAGTGCACACATCAAAAGACACAAATAATAGTGATTCTCGTCACTCTATATCCAAATCCCTTGCTCAAAAAAAAAAAAAACAAATAAAACAAAAATAAACAGTGATTTTATCACTACAAAGGAGCAAGTATCCCAATACAATTGAAGAAAATAAGTGAGTCGAACTTGAATCCCTGGAACTCTCAGCATTTCGACAGGGCATGAGGCAAGCTTCAGTACTAGTTTGGTTGATAGCCTATCGGTCACTGGCGGTAAACCTCCCGCATGACGATATATCTGTCACATTAACTTATGTACAGATCAATGTTTGCATGTGGATGAGCTAGCTTACGGTATCCTAGATAGCATCGTAGATTAATCTGACTAAATACAATAAAGGAGTTAGTGGAGCTAATTAGGTGATCCTCAGTACAGGTTCGGTTGAAAGCCCATATGGCACTGGCGGTATCCTGACAAATACCACATAAACAAACTCAATTGCACACATAGGGATGTGAAATAACTTGGTTAAATTCAAGTCGGATTTAGACCTTGTTCAAAAGTCTCGCGAGATAAATGTACAGTCTTGGCTAGTTAGTTAAAATATCTGCATCTCAAAAAAGCTTAACTCCATTTTCAAACAACCGGTACATTTCATTCCATACATCACCATCAAAAAATAGACAAAATACAAAAACAAAGTTTTCACATGCACAAGCATTCCACAAAGTTATCCCATTACTATAGCAAGTCAGTCAAATCTTATACAGTTTATGGTGCATTGACAAATCATTAACAATTCATTTCATTCATTCCATATGCATACATCATCCAAATTAGAACCATCGCATTCATAATCGCATATGCATACATCAATATAAAAACATGCACATAACAATAAATCATAAAAAAATATACAAACACCAAAAAGAGTCATCTGTATATATATATATATCATAACAAAATTGCCCGTAGGCTATAGTGCACCGGTCCTCGGACCTCGCTCCCATAATCCAAAAACTCAAAAACCCCCAGCCTAGGGCGTCGGCCACCATGATCACACAGGATCGGTGCGACGAGAACTACCCCCTGCAGTATCGGTCCTTTGGGACCTCTCAGGGTGACTGCTCGCCCCTGTGTCACGCCCACTAGCGCCTCCCTCATCTCGTCGTCGACGACGGGATGATGCCGACTACTCTGTCCCGCTGTCTCTCGTCCAATATGATGAGCCACTCATCGAAGGCTCTGGTATTCGCCCACCAAGGCGGATAATCTCGCCCTCCATCTCTCGTCGATGCTGACTCCACTCTGCCTCTCGCCTACGGTAGTACGTGATTGCATCATCGCGCTATGCTAGCTGCACCCGCAGGAGATCCCTCTCCCATGCAGCATTCGTATCACCCTCCTGTCGGCGAGACGCAGCCCCTGCGCTCTCTCGCTCTGCCAACTGTGTCCGCAGGAGATCCCTCTCCTACGTCATCTCCCCAAGCTCTCCATCTCGCCTTTGCACCACCTCCGTCAATCGTGCCACCTCCGTGCGCAACCCCGCCTCTGTATCCCCCTGCTCAATCGGCTGTGTCGACCTCTCTCGTGCATCATCCTGCTCCGGAGCATCCTGCATCTCTGGCTGCTCCTCCTCACCAAAGTCCTCTCCTACATCTGCAACCTCCACCATGTCCACATCAGCAGGAGCTCCCCAACCCTCTCCTCCCCCCCCCCCCCCCCCCCCCCCCCCCCCCCCCCCCCCCTCCCCCACTCCTGGTACTCGGCAGTCACTCCGACGTCATCCACGTCTGGAATGTCCAGTATTGTATCCGCCTCCTCCCCCAATGGCTCGAGGATCGGCGTAGCTAGGGTCCTCTCATCGCTCCGACACCGATAGACTACGGGTTCCCCAGGCAACCCCTAGCGTACCCCAAACTGTCGTGTCACTCGGAGATAATGAAAGTACTCCTGCTCCATCTCGTGTCGTCCAATGACCCATCTCCCCCTCCGGACCCACCGAAGCCACTCATCAGCCTTTGGCCATGCGGGACAATCCCGATATGGCCTCCATACCACATCTCCTGGAGTCAGTCATGCCAATGCATCTCTATAATGGTCCACGTCTCCCGCAAACCGCCGACTCTGCCCCCGCTCCTCAGACCGATACCATAAAGCACCATAACCAATATCTTTGTCCACCATGTCAGCCCGTGTAGTCCAGGGTAGCCCTCGTGGTCGCTCTACGACTATATGTTGCCATGCCCAGCACTGCAACAAGTAACTGCAACCAATCCCCTTTTGCTTTCGACAGCGGACCTCATACAACTCATCATATAATTGAGCCAAGAGCGTCTGGCCCCATCTCATGATCACCGGCTCTGTCATAGGACAATCCACTAACTGCCACACCACCTCCAATAGGTTCCATGGGAACCTCGCTCCTGACGAGTCTAGTAGGAGCATGTTGGAAATGAGGCTCATGAGTAGTGCATGCCTCACTCCCAACATTCCCCTCACATACCACCATCGTACCAGAATCCCCCCAATCTGACAATCCAACTCAGCCTTCTCCACTGAGCTCATCCCATCCACATCTTCCCCATGTCCAAAATATCGAGTCAGTATAGCCGTCCTCTGGCCTCGTGGCGTCGTCCGGATGGGAACCCCGTCTATCAGAATCCGGAGAATCCGATACACGTCCTCTAAGGTGATTGTCATCTCCCTTGTCGAAAGATGGAAGGTGTTCGTCCGAACATCCCATAGGCCGATCAAAGCTATCATGTACGCCCGATCCGCAACAACTGCCTCCAACCGAGCCACATGCTTGAGCCCTAAGGCATCAAGCCACTCCCAGTCCTCCGCACTCAACGCCTCGCGGGCATTAGAAAAAATAGTCGGTACCCGATGTCGACTCTTCACCACCTGCACATCACAGAAAATAACACACATCAAAAACATGCATCAAATGACCATCACATGTACAAAAATGCATCAACTGTACAGTAACATCTTTTATTCACATGTACATCCATTACAAAAAAAAAAAAAAAAATTGACATGGTTTACCTACGGTTTTACCTAAGTTTACAATTTCAAAACAAAAAATTTCATCCAGTTTTCATCTTACATTTCATCCACAACAACAAAAAATCGACATGGTTTACCTATGGTTTCGACCTAAGTTTACCATTTCAACAAAAAAATTCATCAATTTTTCATCTTTAATTTCATAAAAACAAACAAAAATTCGACATGGTTTACCTACGGTTTCGACCTAAGTTTACCATTTCAACAAAAAAATTCATCCATTTTTCATCTTTAATTTCATAAAAAAAAAAAAAAATTCGACATGGTTTACCTACGGTTTCGACCTAAGTTTACCATTTCAACAAAAAAATTCATCCATTTTTCATTTTTTAATTCCATAAAAATAACAAAAAATTCGACATGGTTTACCTACGGTTTCGACCTAAGTTTACCATTTCAACAAAAAAATTCATCCATTTTTCATCTTTAATTTCATAAAAACAAACAAAAATTCGACATGGTTTACCTACGGTTTCGACCTAAGTTTACCATTTCAACAAAAAAATTCATCCATTTTTCATCTTTAATTTCAAAAAAACAAACAAAAATTCGACATGGTTTACCTACGGTTTCGACCTAAGTTTACCATTTCAACAAAAAAATTCATCCATTTTTCGTTTTTTAATTCCATAAAAATAACAAAAAATTTGACATGGTTTACCTACGGTTTCGACCTAAGTTTACCATTTCAACAAAAAAATTCATCCATTTTTCATTTTTTAATTCCATAAAAATAACAAAAAATTCGACATGGTTTACCTACGGTTTCGACCTAAGTTTACCATTTCAACAAAAAAATTCATCCATTTTTCATTTTTTAATTCCATAAAAATAACAAAAAATTTGACATGGTTTACCTACGGTTTCGACCTAAGTTTACCATTTCAACAAAAAAATTCATCCATTTTTCATTTTTTTTAATTCCATAAAAATAACAAAAAAATTCGACATGGTTTACCTACGGTTTCGACCTAAGTTTACCATTTCAACAAAAAAATTCATCCATTTTTCATTTTTTAATTCCATAAAAATAACAAAAAAATGGGCATGGTTTACCTACGGTTTCGACCTAAGTTTTACCATTCACATAAAAAAAAAACATTTTTTATAACCATGGTTACCCTAAGGTGTTACTCTAAGTTTCATTTTGGGTTTATCCTACGGTTTTCCATCTAAGTTTCCATCGGTTTGCATCCATGTTTCATTTGGTTTCATGGTCTTTAATTCATTCACCTTTTAAATTAATTAATTAGGGTTCCATGTCTTAAACAAAAGAAAAACATAATAAAAACACATTTGCATTTTTCAAATTCAAACTCGAGGAGATAGTGCACTTACTGGTCTCGCCTCGGCTCCACCGCCTGACGACCCGGTCTATGCACTCATGGTGGCTGGAAAATCCGGCAGCGCTTCGCGTCAGAAAATCTACCTCCTCCTCCCAGAGCTCCAAATCGCAATCGATGAACAGTGCAAATGAGCCAAATCCGTCATTTTCGCATATTTATACTTTTTGCTTGCTGGTAATCGTCCCTGACTGGAACGAGTGCTTTTTCCTCGGAGGCGCGCTCATCCCACCCCAGGACAAGTACCATCATGGCGTTCGTCCCCCCCGGGACGAATAAAAAAAAAAACAAAAACACCCAAACTATAAAAATGACAAATGCCCACAAAACAACTAAAAATTGCCGGACAAAAGTGCTCTTGCACTTAACCTCTTGGCATAAGAAAACTGATGTCGGGGTCTACCTTGTCGTTATCCTACTCCCCAAGAAGGCTACCATAGCCGGACCGCTCCACGGGAAGACGGATTTTCGCCAATGTTAACCCCAAATGGCATCCCAAAATGGGTTCACACCCACCAAAAATAGGTCAAAACAATCGGGAAACTACTCGAGCATGCATCGGATAACATCTGAAGGCACCCTCACTTAAGTCATTTTGGGTCAAGTGACTCGTCGCTTTTCTCATGTCGGTCATTCCCTCATCGATTCGTCGCTTGAGGGGGTAGTCACACTTAGTTGCCAATCAACAACAATATACCCAATCTTGGAAATGACACGCATTCAAAGGATCATTGCAAAAGACAATCGTGCCCTGCTTGGGGCAGCAAACAAGCAATTATCACAAACTGATCATATACTTGGCATTCGTGAATCATGAACTCAAGGTTCCCACGGACAAAAAGTTGCGCCCTTTGCCTCTTCATGAATGATCAATGTCTAAGTTCAAGTAATACCTCACCGAACTAGGTTAATGCTTGATTTAAGTTCCTTAGCTCGTCAGAAGCAAGGATTCAAGAATGCGTGCCCTTTCCATACTTGGGGCATCAAGAGTTGGTTAGGTTACTGAGAAACCCTAATCATTAATGCTTTGGTTATCTATTTTTGCTCAGCACTGCACCATGTGCAGCGCTTTCCAAAAAGGGGCATCTGTAGACACCAAAACAACACCAATCCGATTATGTGACTGCAAACACTGATCGCACTAACACACACAGCCCCCAGGGCAGCCCCTAGAGGTTAAAACAGTGGTTCTAACCACTCACACAGTAGTTTTACAAGTCAAAGATCAATTTGGCACCTTTTAGACACTCTGCTACTTATTCGCTCCACCTAGGGACGAGTGCGGATTTGTACTCGTCTCACCCAGGGACGAGTGCGGATTGGTACTCGTTTCACCCAGAGACGATTACCAGCGCTCGCTTCGGGGTGGGACGAATGCCAGGTTTGACCAGCAAAAAGTCAGATCTCGGCGCATGACAACTCAGAACTGCCACTTAGCTTTCCTTGCATGGCATAGGAGTGCGAGTGAGTTCTTTTGACAACTCATATCTGCCAATTGACTCTCCCTTCATTGCATGGGAATGGGAGTGAGCTTTTTAAGACAACTCAGATTTGCCACTTAGCTATCCCTTCATTGCATGGGAGTGCGAGTGAGCTTTTCTAAACATACAAAGACATGCACAGAGGCAGTTAAGAAGCCCTTGATCAAGAAGAAGTCTTCTCTTCACAAAAAAGCATTCATGCAAAGAAACACTTTTGCATGTTAATTCAAAGAGACCCCTTGGGTCTATAAAATGGTGAGCTTCCTCACCCAAAAGATATATAGAGAAGGAGCATTTTGAGAGACAAAGTGCTGCTAATTCACTTACTTGCGATTTGTGCTTTCAACATCCATAATCTCTTAATCGAAAGAGAGGTTAGTGGGTGACTTTTGAAGGCACGAATCAAGAACCAAAACCCGATTTTTTTGACCACAATATCCTACCAATTTGCCGACAACACATCACATCAGGTTTCGGACCCATCCCAAGCGGATTGGTGTCGAAACAAAGTTTCACCCGCGGGTGGTTTGCCTTCGGGCACCCCCGCTTTATTGCTTTTTGGTGACTATTTCTTTTGTAGTATTTAGCTAGTTTCATGATTATGCTTTTGTCAAGTTTTCAGTTTATTTAGACTCATTTTAACCATCGTTATATTTATCTTTTATTTTTCATACACAGGTGCTATTGATTCTTTGTTTGTTTCTTTGAACGCAGATTTGTAGCATTAGAGGAGCAACGAGGAATCTACCTTTACCAACGCAAGCGGCGACAACGTTTTGGTTCGCCCATCTTATATGTGGGCACGCGGAAGAAGGAATTCTGAAACAAGTTGTAAAAGACCAACATTTAACGCTCCTATCCCCTAAAAAGGAAGGAGACGCATTGTAACACAAATTTGAAAAGCATATCAATAAAAGGGCTATTTTTTATATATTGCTTTGATATCTTGTGTTCATGTTCTTTCTTTTTACGCATTTTTCAATAACATAGGGTTTAAGCGTTATTTTAGTTTCGTTTACATTGCATTTTTAGTTTATCCTTTTTGTTTTCGAAATCTCGTGTTTTCAATGGGGGATTATTTCCCATTACAACTCAAACTCCGGAAAACACGAGATTCCGAAAACAAAAAGGATAAACTAAAAATGCAATGTAAACGAAACTAAAATAACGCTTAAACCCTATGTTATTGAAAAATGCGTAAAAAGAAAGAACATGAACACAAGATATCAAAGCAATATAAAAAATTGGCCCTTTTATTGATATGCTTTTCAAATTTGTGTTACAATGCGTCTCCTTCCTTTTTAGGGGATAGGAGCGTTAAATGTTGGTCTTTTACAACTTGTTTCAGAATTCCTTCTTCCGCGTGCCCACATATAAGATGGGCGAACCAAAACGTTGTCGCCGCTTGCGTTGGTAAAGGTAGATTCCTCGTTGCTCCTCTAATGCTGCAAATCTGCGTTCAAAGAAACAAACAAAGAATCAGTAGCACCTGTGTATGAAAAATAAAAGATAAATCTAACGATGGTTAAAATGAGTCTAAATAAACTGAAAACTTGACAAAAGCATAATCATGAAACTAGCTAAATACTACAAAAGAAATAGTCACCAAAAGCAATAAGGCGGGGGGTGCCCGAAGGCAAACCACCCGCGGGTGAAACTTTGTTTCGACACCAATCCGCTTGGGATGGGTCCGAAACCTGATGTGATGTGTTGTCGGCAAATTGGTAGGATATTGTGGTCAAAAAAATCGGGTTTTGGTTCTTGATTCGTGCCTTCAAAAGTCACCCAATAACCTCTCTTTCGATTAAGAGATTATGGATGTTGAAAGCACAAATCGCAAGTAAGTGAATTAGCAGCACTTCGTCGCTCAAAATGCTCCTTCTCTCGTATATCTTTTGGGTGAGGAAGCTCACCATTTTATAGACCCAAGGGGTCTCTTTGAATTAACATGCAAAAGTGTTTCTTTGCATGAATGCTTTTTTGTGAAGAGAAGACTTCTTCTTGATCAAGGGCTTCTTAACCGCCTCTCGTGCATGTCTTTGTATGTTTATAAAAGCTCACTCGCACTCCCATGCAATGAAGGGATAGCTAAGTGGCAAATCTGAGTTGTCTTAAAAAGCTCACTCCCATTCCCATGCAGTGAAGGGAGAGTCAATTGGCAGATATGAGTTGTCAAAAGAACTCACTCGCACTCCTATGCCATGCAAGGAAAAGCTAAGTGGCAGTTATGAGTTGTCATGCGCCGAGATCTGACTTTTTGCCGGTCAAACCTGGCGTTCGTCCCACCCCGAAGCGAGCGCTGGTAATCGTCTCTGGGTGAGACGAGTATCAATCCGCACTCGTCCCTGGGTGAGACGAGTACCAATCCGCACTCGTCCCTGGGTGGAGCGAATAAGTAACAAAGTGTCTAAAAGGTGCCAAATTGATCCCTGACTTGTAAAACTGTTGTGTGAGTGGTTAGAACCACTATTTTAACCTCTAGGGGCTGCCTTGGGGGCTGTGTGTGTTAGTGCGATCAGTGTTTGCTGTCACATAATCGGATTGGTGTTGTTTTGGTGTCTACAGATGCCCCTTTTTGGAAAGCGCTGCACATGGTGCAGTGCTGAGCAAAAATAGATAACCAAAGCACTAATGATTAGGGTTTCTCAATAACCTAACCAACTCTTGATGCCCCAAGTATGGAAAGGGCACGCATTCTTGAATCCTTGCTTCTGACGAGCTAAGGAACTTAAATCAAGCATTAACCTGGTTCGGTGAGGTATTACTTGAACTTAGACATTGATCGATCATGAATAGGCAAAGGGCGCAACCTTTTGTCTGTGGGAACCTTGAGTTCATGATTCACGAATGCCAAGTATATGATTAGTTTGTGATAATTGCTTGTTTGCTACCTGCGCGATTGTCTTTTGCAATGATCCTTTGAATGCGTGTCATTTCCAAGATTGGGTATATTGTTGTTGATTGGCAACTAAGTGTGACTACCCCCTCAAGCGACGAATCGATGAGGGAATGACCGACATGAGAAAAGCGACGAGTCGCTTGACCCAAGATGACTTAAGTGAGGGTGCCTTCCGATGTTATCCGATGCATGCTCGAGCAGTTTCCCGATTGTTTTGACCTATTTTTGGTGGGTGTGAACCCATTTTGGGATGCCATTTGGGGTTAACATTGGCGAAAATCCGTCTTCCCGTGGAGCGGTCCGGCTATGGTAGCCTTCTTGGGGAGTAGGATAACGACAAGGTAGACCCCGACATCAGTTTTCTTATGCCAAGAGGTTAAGTGCAAGAGCACTTTTGTCCGACAATTTTTAGTGGTTTTGTTGGCATTTGTCATTTTTATAGTTTGGTTGTTTTTGATTTTTTTTTTTATTCGTCCGGGGGGGACGAACGCCATGATGGTACTCGTCCTAGGGTGGGACGAGCGCGCCTCCGAGGAAAAAGTGCTCGTTCCACACAGGGATGATTACCAGCAAGCAAAAAGGTATAAATAGGCAAAAATGACGGATTTGGCTCATTTGCATTGTTCAGCGATTGCGATTTGGAGCTCTAGGGAGGAGGAGGTAGATTTTTTGATGCGAAGCGCTACCGGATTTTCCAGCCACTATGAGTGCACAGACCGGGTCGTCGAGCGGCGAGCCGAGGCGAGACCCGGTAAGTGCACTATCTCCTCGAGTTTGAATTTGAAAAATGCAAATGTGTTTTTATTATGTTTTTCTTTTGTTTAAGACATGGAACCCTAATTAATTAAATTAAAAGGTGAATGAATTAAAGACCATGAAACCAAATGAAACGTGGATGCAAACCGATGGAAACTTAGATGGAAAACCGTAGGATAAACCCAAAATGAAACTTAGAGTAACACCTTAGGGTAACCATGGTTATAAAAATGTTTTTTTTTTATGTGAATGGTAAAACTTAGGTCGAAACCGTAGGTAAACCATGCCCATTTTTTTTGTTATTTTTATGGAATTAAAAAATGAAAAATGGATGAATTTTTTTGTTGAAATGGTAAACTTAGGTCGAAACCGTAGGTAAACCATGTCAAATTTTTTTGTTATTTTTATGGAATTAAAAAAATGAAAAATGGATGAATTTTTTTGTTGAAATGGTAAACTTAGGTCGAAACCGTAGGTAAACCATGTCAAATTTTTTGTTATTTTTATGAAATTAAAAAATGAAAAATGGATGATTTTTTTGTTGAAATGGTAAACTTAGGTCAAAACCATAGGTAAACCATGTCAAATTTTTTGTTATTTTTATGGAATTAAAAAATGAAAAATGGATGAATTTTTTTGTTGAAATGGTAAACTTAGGTCGAAACCGTAGGTAAACCATGTCAAATTTTTTTTATTTTTATGAAATTAAAAAATGAAAAATGGATGAATTTTTTTTTGAAATGGTAAACTTAGGTCGAAACCGTAGGTAAACCATGTCAAATTTTTGTTTATTTTTATGAAATTAAAGATGAAAAATGGATGAATTTTTTTTTGTTGAAATGGTAAACTTAGGTCGAAACCGTAGGTAAACCATGTCAAATTTTTGTTTGTTTTTATGAAATTAAAGATGAAAAATGGATGAATTTTTTTTGTTGAAATGGTAAACTTAGGTCGAAACCGTAGGTAAACCATGTCAAATTTTTTGTTATTTTTATGAAATTAAAGATGAAAAATTGATGAATTTTTTTTGTTTGAAATGGTAAACTTAGGTAAAACCGTAGGTAAACCATGTCAAATTTTTGTTTGTTTTTATGAAATTAAAGATGAAAAATGGATGAATTTTTTTGTTTTGAAATGGTAAACTTAGGTAAAACCGTAGGTAAACCATGTCAAATTTTTGTTGTTTTTATGAAATTAAAGATGAAAAATTGATGAATTTTTTTTTTGAAATGGTAAACTTAGGTAAAACCGTAGGTAAACCATGTCAAATTTTTTTAAAGTGAGGTAGGTAAACCATGTCAAATTTTTTTTGTAATGGATGTACATGTGAATGAAAGATGTTCATTGTACGATTGATGCATTTTTGTACATGTGATGGTAATTTGATGCATGTTTTTGATGTGTGTTATTTTCTGTGATGTGCAGGTGGTGAAGAGTCGACATCGGGTACCGACTATTTTTTCTAATGCCCGCGAGGCGTTGAGTGCGGAGGACTGGGAGTGGCTTGATGCCTTAGGGCTCAAGCATGTGGCTCGATTGGAGGTAGTTGTTGGGGATCGGGCGTACATTACAACTTTGATCAGCCTATGGGATGTTCGGACGAACACCTTCCATATTTCGACAAGGGAGATGACAATCACCTTAGAGGACGTGTATCGGATTCTCCGGATTTCGATAGACGGGGTTCCCATCCGGACGATGCCACGAGGCCAGAGGACGGCTGTACTGACTCGATATTTTGGACATGGGGAGGATGTGGATGGGATGAGCTCAGTGGAGAAGGTAGAGCTGGATTGTCAGATTGGGGGGATTTTGGTACGATGGTGGTATGCGAGGGGAGTGTTGGGAGTGAGGCATGCACTACTCATGAGCCTCATTTCTAACATGCTCTTGCCAGACTCGTCAGGAGCGAGGTTCCCATGGAACCTATTGGAGGTGGTGTGGCGATTAGTGGATTGTCCGGTGACAGAGCCGATGATCATGAGATGGGGCCAGACGCTTTTGGCTCAATTATATGATGAGTTGTATGAGGTCCGTTGTCGAAAGCGGAAGGGGATTGGCTGTAGTTACTTGTTGCAGTGCTGGGCATGGCAACATATAGTCGTAGAGCGACCACGAGGGCTACCCTGGACTACACGGGTTGACATGGTGGACAGAGATATTGGGTATGGTGCTTTATGGTATCGGTCTAAGGAGCGAGGGCAGAGTCGGTGGTTTGCGGGAGACGTGGACCATTACAGAGATGCATTGGCATGACTGACTCCTAGAGATGTGGTATGGAGGCCATATCGGGATTGTCCCGCATGGCCAGAGGTGAATGAGTGGCTTCGATGGGTCCGAAGGGGGAGATGGGTCATTGGACGACATGGGACGGAGCAGGAGTACTTTCATTATCTCCGAGTGACACGACAGTTTGGGGTACGCCAGGGGTTGCCTGGGGAACCCGTAGTCTATCGACGTCGGAGCGATGAGAGGACCCTAGCTGCGTCGATCCTCGAGCCGCTGGGGGAGGAGGCGAATACAGTACTGGACATTCCAGACATGGATGACGTCGGAGTGACTACTGAGTACCAGGAGTGGTGGACGCTCCGACAATGGCGAGGTGAGGGGCCATTGGGAGGGGATGAGGCAGCAGTAGGCGGAGAGGGTGTAGAGGCACCAGGAGAGGGTTGGGGAGCTCCTGCTGATGTGGACATGGTGGAGGTGGCAGATGCGGGAGAGGAGTTTGGGGATGAGGAGCAGCCGAGAGATGCAGGATGCTCCGGAGCGAGGCTGATGCTCGAGAGAGGCCGACGCGACGGTTGTGCGAGGGGGATACGAGAGGCGGGGGTTGCGTGCTGAGGTAGCACGATTGACAGAGTTATTACGAAGGTGAGATGGAGAGCTTGGGGAGATGGCGCAGGAGAGGGATCTCCTACGGACATAGTTGGCAGAGCGGGAGAGCGCAGGGGCTACGTCTCACCGATAGGAGGGTGATACGGATGCTGCACGGGAGAGGGATCTCCTGCGGGTGCAGCTAGCACAGCGTGATGATGCAATCATGTACTATCATAGGCGGGAGGCAGAGTGGAGTCAGCATCGGCGGGAGATGGAGGGCGAGATTATCCGCCTTGGTGGGCGAATACCAGAGCCTCCGGTGAGTGGCTCATCGTATCGGATGAGAGACAACGGGACAGAGCAATCGACATCATCCCATCGTAGGCGACGAGATGAGGGAGGTGCTAGTGGGCGTGATGCAGGGGCGAGCAGTCGCCCTGAGAGGTCCCAGAGGACCGATACTACAGGGGGTAGTTCTCGTCGCACCGATCCTACGTGATCATGGTGGCCGATGCCCTAGGCTGGGGGTTTTTGAGTTTTTGGATTATGGGAGCGAGGTCCGAGGACCGGTGCACTGTAGCCTGCGGGCAATTTTGTTATGATATATATATATATACAGATGACTCTTTTTGGTGTTTATACATTTTTCATGATTTATTTTTATGTGCATGTTTTTATATTGATGTATGCATATGCGATTATGAATGTGATGGTTCTAATTTGTATGATGTATGCATATGGAATGAATGAAATGAATTGTTGATGATTTGTCAATGCACCATAGACTGTACAAGATTTGATTGGCTTGCTATAGTAATGGGATAACTTTGTGGAATGCTTGTGCATGTGAAAACTTTGTTTTTGTATTTTGTCTATTTTTTGATGGTGATGTACGGAATGAAATGTACCGGTTGTTTGAAAATGTAGTTAAGCTTTTACGAGATGCAGATATTTTAACTAACTAGCCAAGACTCGTACATTTATCTCGCGAGACTTTTGAACAAGGTCTAAATCCGACTTGAATTTAACCAAGTTATTTCACATCCCTGTGTGTGCAATTGAGTTCGTTTATGTGGTATTTGTCGGGATACCGCCGGTGCCGGATGGGCTTTCAACCGAACTCGTCTCGAGGATCACCTAATTAGCTCCACTAACTCCTTTATTGTATTTAGTCGATTAATCTGCAATGCTATCTAGGATACCATAAGCTAGCTCATCCACATGCAAACATTGATCTGTACACAAGTTAATGTGACAGATATATCGTCATGCGGGAGGTTTACCGCCAGTGACCGATAGGCTATCAACCAAACCGGTACTGAAGCTTGCCTCATGACTCGTCGAAATGCTGAGAGTTCCAGGGATTCAAGTTCGACTCCCTTCTTTTCTTCAATTGTATTGGGATACTTGCTCCTTTGTAGTGATAAAATCATTGTTTATTTTTGTTTTATTTGTTTTTTTTTTTTTTGAGCAAGGGATTTGGATATGGAGTGATGAGAATCACTATTGTTTGTGCCTTTTGATGTGTGCACTGTAGGATGTCAAATTTTAGTGTTTTGACGTTTTGCAAATTTTTGATGTTTTGCAACTTTTGAGAACTTGGGATTCTTGGGGAATTGGGTAGGGAGGATGCTTGTCCTTTTGCCAACTCTCAGCATTCCTAGGGTCATTCGCACAGGGGGATGAGCAAGATAGCCATTTCGCTTATGGTGACCTGGATTACTCTTGCAGGTTTCATCTTTCGTTCACACAACTTAGGAATTATTATATGTGTGTTAATTTGTGTTGGGATGTTACGTAACAAGGTGTGATCCAAGTAAAACTTTCCCATGTAAAATCTGCTTAACTATGTACAGTTTTTGGCTAGAAATTTAAAGACAGCTGAATGACGAAAACCCTATATACATTAGGAGACAACTGACGATGCTAAAAATGGCGATGGTGCTATTCTAGATGTAGGCGTTTATGAAAATGGATCTGATGTGGAAAAGGATGGAATTGCCAAGTAATGACTTTCTATGGTGCTTTTGACTTGTATGACCTAGCAAATGTATAATGTATGGATGCGATGCCTAATGCAACCTATATTTTTGTATTTTGATTTTTATGAGAATGCATGGAATTGGAATGCAATTGTTTTTGTGATTTTGATTTTTATGAGAATGCATGGAATTGAAATGCAAATGTTTTTGTAATTTTGATTTTTTTAATTTTTTTGATTTTTTTTTTTTGAGTATGCATGGAATTGAAATGCAATTGTTTTTGTGATTTTGATTTTTATGAGAATGCATGGAATTGAAATGCAATTGTTTTTGTGATTTTGATTTTTTTTTTTTTTTTTTTTTTTTTTTGAGTATGCATGGAATTGAAATGCAATTGTTTTTGTGATTTTTGATTATTATATTGTTTTTGTTGATTTTTATTTTTGAATATTTATGTTGACCAAGCGATTATGGTAACGCTTGGAGCTTTTGGTGTTGACCAAAGGGTTTATAGATACCTTTGGGGCATTTAGGGTTGACCAAGCGATTATGATAATCCTTGGAGCTTTTGTCTTGACCAAAGGGTTTATAGATACCTTTGGGGCATTTAGGGTTGACCAAGCGATTATGATAATCCTTGGAGCTTTTGTCTTGACCAAAGGGTTTATAGATACCTTTGGGGCATTTAGGGTTGACCAAGCGATTATGATAATCCTTGGAGCTTTTTGTTTTGACCAAAGGGTTTATAGATACCTTTGGGGCATTTAGGGTTGACCAAGCGATTATGATAATCCTTGGAGCTTTTAGTTGGACTATGGCTCTCTAGATGTGGAATGGCCTCAAATGAATGATGTTCAAGGGTTCTGTTTCCTTGATTCCTTCAAGAGAGGCAAGCCGGTATGTTCCGGGTCCTATTCTACTATCAATGATGTAAGGACCTAACCAGTTTGCCGCGAACTTGTCCCGTAGATGGGACGACAAATTAGAATTCTATTGGTTCTCTTTTAAGACCAAGTCACCAACCTAAAATTCCCTAAGGTGGACTTTCATGTTGTATGCTTTCTTAAGTCGCTCTTGATAGATACGCAAATGCTCGAGAGCATTAACGCGTCGTTCATCGAGCAACGTCGGTTGATCTAACTCGGGCTCGTCGCGCGGTGTCATCATCGATGAACTCTTGCATTGAAATGCGTAGGGAAGGGATTTCCAACTCAAAAGGCATGACCGCCTCGGAGCCATACACCAACGAAAATGGAGTTGCCCCAGTGGGCGTTCGAATGCTGGTGCGATAAGCCCATAGGGCAAGCGGGATCTGAATGTGCCAGTCTTTATGATTGTCTGCAACTATCTTTTTGAGAATGGCGACTAGCATTTTGTTTGACGCCTCTGCTTGCCCATTTGCCTACGGATAATAGGGTGTTGAAAAGCTATGTCTGAATCTTGTACTTTGTGGTCAAAGCACGCACATATTTATTCTTGAATGGTGTCCCATTATCCGACGGGATCTTGGATGGAATACCAAAATGACATATGATGTTATGCAAAATAAATTCCGCAATGCGGGATCCAGTCGTAGTGGTCAGCGAAATTGCTTCCACCCATTTGGTAAAGTACTCTGTGGCCGTTAAAATAAACGTGTGATGACCAGACGACGCAGGGGAGATCTTTCCAATTAGATCAAAGCCCCACTGCCAAAAAGGCCAAACCAATTGAATCGGCTGCAAGGCCTGAGAAGGTACGTGTGTCAAATTAGCATGGTGCTGACACTTCATGCACTTCTTCACATATGCGCAACAATCTCGCTCTAAAGATGGCCAATAATAACCCATGCGAAGAATGCGCTTTGCGATGGCCATACCGCTGAAGTGGCCACCACATGTACCATCGTGAGCTTGGGTGATCGCCCAAGCGGACTCTTGCTTGGTCCAAACAACGAAGGAGGATTCCTTCATAATTTCGATGATACAAAATGTCTCCTAACAAGACATGCTTTGCCGCTTTCTGTTTGAATGATCTTTTCGTGGCTTGTGTCAATCCAAGTGGGAGATTACCTAGCTTGAGGTAATCCCGAATGGGTGTGTACCAATCTTGCTGATCAGAAACCTCGATAGTATGAACGGCCAATCCCTCTTGAAGTCCATCCCGAACAAAAGTCGAAGCGGGAAAGAACTTGTAAAAACAACGTGGTGTTGCTAGTAAGAGGGGTCGGGGAGAACAAGGACCCCCAATTGGCTTGAGTCAAACAATCTCGAATTCGAGAGAACTTATCCGAAGATGGTTCAATCTGGATCAGGTGGATTCCTGGCGTCAGATCAGAGCTTGCACGCTCCATCGCAGATTGCGATAATGTTTTAACCTGAATGGTTGTCATTTCACCAGAAGGGTCTTGCGGGATGAGTGACCCCAAGGAGGCCATAGTATCCGCAAAATGATTTGATGATCGAGGGAGTGCCTCGATGTCATACCATTCAAGTTGTGCCAGGAATTTGTCCACAAGGGCTTTATAGGCCCTCAAAACTGGACATTTACATTGGAATATCCCCTTTACTTGATTGACAATTAACAACGAATCACCAAAGATGTTCAATCGTTTAATGTTCATGGTGATTGCTGTCTGAAGACCTATGAGCAAGGCTTCGTATTCTGCATTGTTGTTAGTGCACGAGAAGTCTAATTTAAATGACAAGGGCATTGGAGCACCTTGTGGAGTGAAGAATACAATTCCCGTGCCACCCCCTTGCTCACATTTAGAACCATCGAAGAATAGGGTTATGTCAGCCTGTGACTCAGGCTCATCAGAATCTGGCGACTACGAAACATGGAAGACCCCATCATCGGGTAGTTCGAAATTCAGAGGCTGATCGTCTTCAAGAGGAGCCTCGGCTAGTTGATCGGCGATGACTTGACCTTTTATGGATTTTTGTCCAATGAACTCTATGTCAAACTCCGTCAACAACATGATCCATTTCGCCGTGCGGCTACTATGATAAGTACGACTCATCATGTATCGCAATGGATTCTCCTTAGACACAACATACGTCTTATTACTGAGCATGTAGTGGCGTAGCTTTTTGGTAGCAAACACCACCGCCAAGTAGAGCTTTTCAACGTATGCATAATTAAGTTCATAACCGACCGGGGTGCGGCTAAGATAGTATGTAGCCTGTTCTTTGTGAAGTTCATTTTTTTGGGATAGCATGGCGCCCAGTGCCACCTCAATGGCTGAGATGTATAAATAGAATGGCACTCCTGGTCTAGGTGGTGCCAATACTGGCGATGAAGCCAAGTACTATTTAATGTCGTCAAAGGCGGACTGGCACTCGTCATCCCAATGAAATGTGACCCCCTTATGCAATAATTTATTCATGGGTCGGCATTTGTCGGATAACTACGCTATGAAGCGCTTGATCGACGCAACCTTTCCCTATAGACTCCTGAGCTGCTTGATGGTGGTTGGGGGATGCATTTCAAGGATTGCCTTGACTTTGTTTGGGTCGACCTCAATTCCTCGTTTGGAGACTATGAAACCCAAGAGCTTTCCAGAGGTGACGCCAAAGACGCACTTCTTGGGGTTTAGTCCGACTTTATGTTCAATGAGGCGATCAAGGACCTTGCTCAAGTCACCGAGGTGATCTGGGCGCAAAAGAGATTTGGCCAACAAATCATCCATGTAATCTTCCAAAGTTTTGTGCATGTAATCATGAAAGATGTACGTCATGGCACGTTGGTAGGTGGCTCCAACATTTTTAAGGCCAAAAGGCATGACCTTATAGCAAAATGTCCCCCAAGGCGTTGTGAATGCCATTTTTAGTTGGTCCTCAGGATTGATACGAATCTGATTGTATCCTGAGAAACCATCCATAAGGGAAAGCATTTCGTGGCCCGTTGTAGCGTCTACCAACGCGTCGATGCTTGGCAAGGGAAAATCATCCTTAGGACTCGCTTTGTTAAGATCTCAAAAATCGGTGCATATGCGAATCCTCCCGTCGGGCTTCTTGACGGGAACCATGTTAGACAACCATGGAGGATAATCCACACGAGATGACAAACTGGGCATCCAACAACTTTTGTAACTCATATTTTACCATTAAGGCCACCGTTGGGTGCATCTTGCGTAGTTTTTGCTTTACTGGCTTGATTGTCGGATCAAGCGTTAAATTATGCGTGACTAGCTGTGGGTCTAGTCCCGGCATATCCTTGTATGACCATGCAAAAACCTCCTTCTTTTCCTTAAGAAGGGCAACATAATCGGCTCGCTCTTCAGGGGGAAAGACTTACTCCGACTTGAGAATCCATGGATTCATTGGATCCGTGTCGATGTCTACATCGGTCGTTGCTTCGACCGACATATGGGATCCGTCTTCCAACCGGTGTGGAATTGGGATCGGATGGATATCGTTTGCTGAATTAAGATCATCATTAGGAACGTCAAGTTCCTCTTCAGCATGGAAGACATCCTGAGTCCGTCCTGGAGTGAAATGAAACATCCCACCGCAAGGCCAATACTCTGATGGAGATGGTGGTGTGTCAGCGTGATCCCAATCTATAGCCTCTATGTCTAGATGCAATGATCATGTTGGATTGGCTGGATCATGGATGGGGGTGGTCAAGTCAATGGAGATCATGTTGATGAGATGATTGTAACCTCCATTACCGCAAATGTGACAACTCGACATTCGGGATGTTCTTGGTGCGTTGGATCTGGCTCTGTAGGCACTGGCACAAAGGGATCAGCCCTATGCGTGGACCTGCAAACAGGGTCTGCCCTAGGCACTGATGGTTTGATAGGGTCTCCAGGCGGAAGATGCTCTCTGTATACCTGGAGTGGCAGGTGCAGTAATTGCTATAATCGTGCATCGGGTTGAGATGCCACCTATGTCTTGGACCTATGTGTAAGTGTTCAAACATGTCATCTATGTCCAAAGGATATTGTCTTGCCCTCTGTGGGGGGACCTAATTTTCTTGAGGTAGCCTACGCTCATTGGGATCATTCAATGGGAACATCATCAAAAAGCTTTCCTGATCGTCATTCATTGGATATTCGTGCGAATGATCGTACTCCGACTCATCTTCGGAAGACCCTTCGTGGTCTTGTCCATCTTCCCCTTGTGGGTGAGTCCATGAGGTTTCTCCTTGTTCGGCCATAGGGAAAGGGTTGTTGAGGTCAACAAGGTTATTTGTTTGTAATGGGAAATAATCCCCCAATGTATAAGTTGTATTTGGATTGGCATATGGATCTGATGCCAACCCATCCTTGTTGCCTATCCCTAGGCTTTGCATGTTTTCGACCAAGATGTCGAGGGGCAAAGGGTGATTAAACCCTACTCCTGACTTGTCATAAGGCATTTGGTATCTTGGTTGGCACAAAACACGCATTCCTTGTTCATACCTGCCTAACCCGTATCCATGCCAATTGCATTGGCTAAGATATCGTAATGCGAAGTCTGGGTTAGCCGAGATAATTGACATCTTCCACAAAGGGATCTTCATCTTCCTCTTCTTGTCGGGAAGGTTCAACGCCATGATCCAGGCCCCCAAAAATAAAGTTTGTCCGATTAGGTGGGTAGCCTAAAGGAACCACGGAGCCTATGGGGAGTCGAGGTCTTCCCATGTCTTGCATAGACCGAAGTGTGGGCGTTGCAACAACATTGCGCACTATATACTCCCCCATGCCTGTGTTAGACATCTCAACGATGAATCGTTGGCGATTGAGAGGAAGCGAATGGGAGTTCTCCTTGAGTCCACTCCATGTGGGGTGAACTAGGCGTCTCAACTTCCATTCTATTAGGCGTCTCTTCTGTAGAGATGTTGGAGACTAGAGGTGGTTCTCGCTTCCGGGGGCTTCTTTCCTTTGTCCGTTGGTGTGGCCACCGTAGGTGGCGTCATTGTGGGAGGACCGGATGAAGAAGATGAACCCGCCTGGGAATTTGATTGATTTGGTAATGGAGATTCTTGCTTAGTCGGACCCCTTTTAGATGGATTTAACTGGAAATCCACATGCGTTGAAGGGAGGGTCGACTGCGGCATGATTTGCACTGAGTTGCAATATTTAAAAGGTTCCAAATCTATGGGGACCACGTGCACTTGTCCTTCAAATGTATACTTCAAACATTGATGAGCAATTGAAGGGACACACTTCATATCCCGGATCCAAGGCCGCCCAAGCAAGATATTGTAAGCCATCTCACCTTCTAAAATGTGGCACAACGTATGAATGGTCTTTTGTCCCACTTGTATGGGCAGGACAATTGTGCCAACTGTCGAGCATATCGCATCATTAAATGCTCGAAGAGTATAAGTGGAAGGTGCAATGTGAGAGGTCGGCGACTTCAAATGTTTCGAGTGCAGCGGTTGTAATAATGTTATCTGGACGAACCAGATGTCTACCAACACCCACTTGTACGGAGTCCCGTTGACCCATGCAATAACGTGCAGGGGTGGATCCGCTACATCTCCAGTCACCATTTTTAGCTCATCTTCCCTGAAGGTAATGACTGGTTCAAGTACATCGTTTGACATGCCCCACAAAATTGTTGAACGAATTCGCTTCGTGGGGATGCAACTCAATTGCCTTTAATATCTCCATAAGAGCTTCTCGATGGGGTGCCGATTGTTGAATAAGCTCATAGATGGAGAGCCTAGCCGATGTGGTCCGTAGACTTTGAGTAAGTCTAGTTCGAATCATGGCCACTGGTCTAGGCGGGGGCAACTGTGTAGGATTCGGTTGAGGTTGTGACGTGGATGGAACTTCCCTGGTGGCTATCGCGGGGGCAGCTCCTGGGTGTCTCTTGTTTCTTGTCACAATGCTAATCATCCCAACATACCCCTCCATGGGGCAATTCTGTTGCACTTCGTTGACATGAAGAGGTTTTGCTTGTGCATCATGTGTGGGTAAAGGATCTTTGAAAACACCCATTTGTTGGTTGTTGGGTGCGATGGGGTTATCCACTACCAATGTGTTATTATCAATGAGATCTTGCACTAAACCTTTAAATGTCCAACAGGCATGAAGGTCATGCCCTTTCCTTCTGTGGAATCTACAGAAAAGATCCTCTCTGTAGCCTTTAGGCTTTGGCGCATTAGGATCGATTGTTGGAATCTCTGGCAGATTAATCAAGTTTGCCGCTGACAAACGGTCAAACAAGGAGTCCCTAGACTCGGTGTATGGTGTAAATTGCCGCCTAGGGCGACGCTGCTGATTTTGATCTTGTTTTTTATTATCTTTCTCATAGTTATTGTGAGGCACCGCCTGATAATTAGCCTTTGGAGGCTGTGTTGCTGGGGTAGGCTTAGGGGCATTGATAGCAACTTGATTGACCGCGGTGGGTGTCTGTTGCGTATTCCCTATTTTGGTGCTCTTATTCCACTCTTTTTTCTTAGGCTTGGCAATTTTGCCATCCTGTATCTTGATCTCTTCGATAACTCTAGCTTGCGCCAGAGCTTCTTCTAAAGTGGCGTATTGCTGCAGCTGCAATAGCACAGAGATCTTTCGCAAATAACTCTTTGCGAACATTTGAGTTAGGTCGGACATAGGAGGGAGGTAGGACAGCTTTGAAAGCATCGTCCTCCATCGATTCCCATATGCTACCATAGATTCCTCCTCATACTACTTGAGGCTAGCTAGATCACTTAGTGATGCCTTTTTCTTTGTATTGAAAGCAAAACATTCTAGGAATGCGTCCACTAGCTGATCCAAGTTGTAGATGCTATGCTTCGGTAGATGGGTAAACCAATCCGAGGCAGATCCTGTGAATGTGGTTATGAATGTTCTTAATAGCAATGCATCATTGTCTTGTATACCGAAGCATTGGCTCAAAAATTGAGTCACATGCTCTTGAGCATCTTCATCCCCTCTAAAGAGTGCCAATTGGGGCAGCTTGAAATGTTCGGGGTATGGAGGTGCTGGCACTGATGGATGCATCGGATGACTACGGAGTTGGCGTAAGGTAGGCTTTTGGGGCCCAGCAATCTTGAGTTCCATAGTCTCCAAGCGTTCTAACAACACTTTGTATGCATCGGAGGACGTAATCTCCTCCTCCTTGGTTTGCTCTCGTTGTGGGTTGCGGGGAACTTGAGGCCTTTGGAGGGATAAATGGGTAGCATCCCTTCTGCCTTGATAGGGCATTTCAGCCCGCTCTTCTTCTTGGTCATAATCCTCATAATCTTCTTGAGGAGTGTTTGGCCTAGGCCTGTAAACATTGATGGGTGCCCGCGGAGGATGCCCATCACGGTTGCGGGGAGTGGCCTCCCGCTCAGGTCTAGGAGGTCTTGGAGGTAGTGCTTGCTGAAGTCATGGAGACCTGTCTCGCACTAGGGGGTTGTGCCTCACATACATCTCAGATTGTTGTGCATGAGGGACTGGGGCCTTCTCAAGCGCATTGTTGTGAAGCAATTCAGCTTGTCTGACGCTGAATGCGCTCTTGATTAAGGCGACACAAATGTTCTAATTTTTGTTGGTCTTGCCTAAGCCGCGTGATTTGCGCTTGGCGGGCGGCTAGTTGGGCAAATGCCAAGTCATTTTGTTCCATCGTCTCTTGTTTAGGAGGCCTAGATGTCTCCCCTACATATCTGTTTCGATCATGGTGCTCTGAGACCCCTATATGTTGCTTCCCTCTGTCGAGGTTGGCAGCATTGACTTGAAGCTCTGGTCTCAATGAGCGATCTGGATATAAAGCGGGTGCAGACGTGCATCATGCCCGCACTGAGTACTATTCTTGAGGAACGTAGTGACCCTCCTCACTCTCTCTGTTATATGCATAAAAGGTGCGGGCAGAATTGTCTTGCCCTGTCGGGAGAACCTGATATTCTGGATATGGTCTACTGTGTCCGACATTAATCGAGGGTAAATTAGGAGTAACAAAATCATATGGTTCCTCCTTTTGGACCCTTTGTTGTTCTAGAGCAGTACACAACGCTTCATCACTAGGCCACCCAAAATGAACTTCCAAGGGAGGCCTCGTACTTAGACCAAGTGCTACATATTGGTTATTTTCTTGAAAAGATTCTTGTTGCTTAGGAGTACCCCCTAAGGAGGTGCCTCTATAGTCTTGTCTATTGATGGCATGAGTTGGAGTGCCCCTCAAGGAGGTGCCTCTAGAGCCATGTTCTATGACTGCATGGGTTGGAGTGCCCCTCAAGGAGGTGCCTCTAGAGCCATGTTCTGCATGGTGTGAACTAACTTGTGTACCTTGTCGCCAAGGCGGGATGGCCAAGTCTTCAGGGCTATATCGGAGACGATTTGTCTCTCTTGGTGCATTCTCTGCAGCTTCTGCCCGTGATTGGGCTTGGCTACGAGTAAACACCATGGTAATGTTAACCTAAAGATGCAGAAATTCTTTTTATGATTTTCTTTTTATGATTTTTTTTGTCTAAACAGAAAATAGCATACACACACAAGCAATGATTATCTCTTTTAAAGATTAATAGTGTGCCCTAAATCTGGTTTAGTGTGTTTTTGTTGTTTGTTTTTGTTTTTGAAAATTTTTGTGAAACGTTTAAATGCAATTATGAAGGCTCTTATGACTCCCAAAATGGTCGCCCCTTCAATATACCATTGCCGGACCGATATACCAACCTCTCTATATACCCGCCCTTACGTGAGGGAGACTATAGGTACGTGAGAGCAGATGATACGTGGAACATAGGCGGTACGGAAGGGGAATCGCTCTGTTTATGACACCTACCATAGAAGACTTATCCTCATGCGCTAGGAATCACCCTAGCTACACTCGGTCAGCTTTCGTCAGGATTTACGTCTAGCAACAGTCGCGATCGGGGTAATGGATGCAATATCTCAAGCCAAAGTGATAATGGAATCCACCTTTGGTCTTGCTCAAGGGTTGGGGTTTTACGACCAACGCCTTGTGTTTAAAATACCACGTGGTGTGTGGGGTTCATTTTAATTTGCAAAAATTGAAACAGGCAAACGAAAAAGAAATCTTTCCCTAAGCCATACAAAACTGAAAACCAGAAAACAGAAAAACAAAAATTTGACAGAAGCTTTAAAACCCCTACCTCTTCTCTGCCCAACAGGATGTTTCTGATTTGCTCTAAAAAATGCACAGAACTATACTCGTCCCTGGGTGAGGCGAATATCAGAACAGTATTCGTTCCAGGGTGAGACGAATGCATATTCGTCCCTGGGTGAAACGAATAAAAAATTCTGTAATTGTCACTTGCAGAAGCGAATAACAGTCTGATGATTGAAAAATAGGTACCTGTAATCAAAACAAGCAATTTCAGATCAGGAATCTAACCTAAAAAAAATAGAGGACAGAGGTCCCACCGTGATCGCCATTGAAAACACGAGATTTCGAAAACAAAAAGGATAAACTAAAAATGCAATGTAAACGAAACTAAAATAACGCTTAAACCCTATGTTATTGAAAAATGCGTAAAAAGAAAGAACATGAACACAAGATATCAAAGCAATATAAAAATCGGCCCTTTTATTGATATGCTTTTCAAATTTGTGTTACAATGCGTCTCCTTCCTTTTTAGGGGATAGGAGCGTTAAATGTTGGTCTTTTACAACTTGTTTCAGAATTCCTTCTTCCGCGTGCCCACATATAAGATGGGCGAACCAAAACGTTGTCGTCGCTTGCGTTGGTAAAGGTAGATTCCTCGTTGCTCCTCTAATGCTGCAAATCTGCGTTCAAAGAAACAAACAAAGAATCAGTAGCACCTGTGTATGAAAAATAAAAGATAAATCTAACGATGGTTAAAATGAGTCTAAATAAACTGAAAACTTGACAAAAGCATAATCATGAAACTAGCTAAATACTACAAAAGAAATAGTCACCAAAGGCAATAAGGTGGGGGGTGCCCGAAGGCAAACCACCCGCGGGTGAAACTTTGTTTCGACACCAATCCGCTTGGGATGGGTCCGAAACCTGATGTGATGTGTTGTCGGCAAATTGGTAGGATATTGTGGTCAAAAAAATCGGGTTTTGGTTCTTGATTCGTGCCTTCAAAAGTCACCCAATAACCTCTCTTTCGATTAAGAGATTATGGATGTTGAAAGCACAAATCGCAAGTAAGTGAATTAGCAGCACTTCGTCGCTCAAAATGCTCCTTCTCTGTATATCTTTTGGGTGAGGAAGCTCACCATTTTATAGACCCAAGGGGTCTCTTTGAATTAACATGCAAAAGTGTTTCTTTGCATGAATGTTTTTTTGTGAAGAGAAGACTTCTTCTTGATCAAGGGCTTCTTAACCGCCTCTCGTGCATGTCTTTGTATGTTTAGAAAAGCTCACTCGCACTCCCATGCAATGAAGGGATAGCTAAGTGGCAAATCTGAGTTGTCTTAAAAAGCTCACTCCCATTCCCATGCAGTGAAGGGAGAGTCAATTGGCAGATATGAGTTGTCAAAAGAACTCACTCGCACTCCTATGCCATGCAAGGAAAGCTAAGTGGCAGTTCTGAGTTGTCATGCGTCGAGGTCCGACTTTTTGCCGGTCAAACCTGGCATTCGTCCCACCCAGAAGCGAGCGCTGGTAATCATATTTGGGTGAAACGAGTACCAATCCGCACTCGTCCCTCGGGTGAGACGAGTACCAATCTGCACTCATCCCTGGGTGGAGCGAATAAGTAGCAGAGTGTCTAAAAGGTGCCAAATTGATCCTTGACTTGTAAAATTGCTATGTGAGTGGTTAGAACCACTGTTTAACCTCTGGGGGCTGCCCTGGGGGCTGTGTGTTAGTGCGATCAGTGCTTGTTGTCACATAATCGGATTGGTGCTGTTTTGGTGTCTACACAAACATGTTTGCCCTTACCATTAGGTGGGTGTGATATAGTTTTGGGAGCACAATGGTTGCGGATGTTAAGTCCAATTTTATGGGATTTTTTTGAGTTGTGGATGAAGTTTAGTCAAGAGGGGACTGAATATACGTTACATGGCATGAAAGTTGGTGCGGCTCAATTTAATTCTACCCATAAGATGGAAAAGTTGTTACAAAAGTCCTCTCATGGAGTGATGGCACAAATTTTTGCTATCGATGCTTCCGAGGAAGGGGAAAGGGACCATCTAGTGCAATTGCAAGGTTTATTGAACAAATATGCTCAAGTTTTTGAGGAATTCAAGGGACTACCTCCTCATCGCTCTCATGATCATGCAATTTAGCTTTTTCGTGGTAGTCTTCCCCCAAATGTCCATCCCTACATGTATCCTTATGCTCAAAAATCCGAAATTGAGAAAATAGTTCAAGAGCTTCGTGTTGCCAAGGTTATCCGTCCTAGTGTTAGTCCTTGTTCTTCTCCGATGTTATTAGTACGAAAAAAGGATAGAACTTGGCGCTTGTGTAGGGATTATCAAGACCTCAATAAGATCACTATTAAATATAAATTCCCTAGTTTAGTGACAAATGAATCACTTGATAAGTTGCATGGGGCTAGATATTTTTCCAAGTTGGATTTGCTATCAAGATATCATCAAATTCGACTAAACGATGAGGACATTCCCAAACCGGCTTTCAGAACTCATGAAGGGCATTATGAATTCCTGTTTATGCCATTTGTATTAACCAATGCACCTTCTACCTTCCAGAGTTTGATGAACTCCATTTTTCAACCTTTCCTTATCAAATTCATTTTAGTCTTTTTTGATGATATATTGATTTACAATCATTCATGGGAAGAGCATCTCTAGCACTTGGATCAAGCACTCCAAATTTTATCTACCAATTAGCTCTATGCAAAGCGGTCCAAATGTTCTTTTGGACAACAAGAGGTTGAATACTTGGGTCATATTGTCACTAAGGATGGAGTTCACGTTGATCCCAAGAAGATTCAAGTTGTTCAAGACTGGCCTAAGCCTCGTACCATAAAGGGAATTCATGGATTTTTGGGACTCACTAGATATTACAAGAAATTTGTGAAGAATTATGGAAAGATATCAGCCCCCTTGACAGCTATGGTAAGGAAGAATTCCTTTATGTGGACAATACCTGTGGAGAAGGCTTTTGTAGAGTTGAAGCATGCTATAACCACTACTCCCGTATTAGCAATGCCTGATTTCTCTAAACCTTTTGTCATTGAAAGCGATGCATCTAGAAATGGTATTGGGGCAATTTTAATGCAAGAAGGTAGACCTTTGGCCTTCACAAGTCAAGCACTCTAAGGCAAGAATTTGGGCAAGTCTAATTATGAGAAGGAAATGCTTGCCATTTTACATGTTGTAAGTCATTGGCGACCATATCTCATCAAGAGACATTTTTCCATGAAGACTGATCATCAGAGTCTTAAATACTTCTTAGAACAAAGGGTGGCCACCCCATAACAACAAAAATGGATTTCTAAATTGTTGGGTTATGATTATGACATCACCTATAAGAAGGGTAAGGAGAACGTTGTGGCAAATACCTTGTTCCGATTCCATGAAGAACAAGAAATGCTCTATGCTATATCCACACCTCTTTCGCAATGGATTCATCATCTCTAGGAAGAACTGATCAAGGACTCCTCTTTGCAAATTTTCTTCCATAAAATCCAAGCAAATCCTCCTTCATGCCTTGGCTATACTTAGGATGGTCAAGATTTACGGTACCGTGACCGTCTTGTTGTGCCCCAACATTCACAAATAAAGGACCTCATCCTACAAGAGATGCGTGCTTCCCCAACAATTGGCCATTCAGGGTTTCTCAAAATCTATACAAGGACCAAGCGTACCTTGTTCTGGAAGGGAATGAAAAAGGATATTCATACTTTTGTGGCTGAATGTGATCATTGCCAACTTATGAAAGGTGAAAATGTGTGTTCCCCTGGTACCCTTCAACCATTGTCAATTCCTAAACAAGTCTAGACATATATCTCTACTGATTTCATTGAAGGGTTACCTACATCTAGAAGAAAATTGGTTATTCTGGTGGTAGTGGATCATCTTATGACGTATGCTTATTTTTGTTCCCTATCCCACCCTTACACCACCTTCGTTGTTGCTCAAATCTTCCTAGACTCCATATTTCATCTCCATGGAATGCCTCAATCCATTGTCTCTGATAGGGATCCTACCTTCACCAATCGTTTTTGGAAGGAATTGTTCAAGTTGCAAGGAACCCAGCTCAAGATGAGTTTGGCCTATCATCCTCAAACTGGCCAAACTGAAATTGTGAATAAATGCTTGGAAACATACCTTCGATGCTTCACCTTTGAACATCCTACATAATGGGCCAAGTGGCTTCCTGTGGCTGAATGGTGGTATAACACAACATATCACACTGCTCCTAAGGTGAGCCCATTTGAAGCAGTCTATGGTCAACCACCACCAACACCATCTTCTTACATTCCAGGAAGTTCCAAGGTTCAAGCTATGGATTCCACTCTCTGCCAACATGATTCCATTCTTCGCCAACTCAAGATCAATCTAGACTTGGCTCGAAACTATATGAAAAAACAAGTTGATCACCACCGCACTAAACATAGCTTTGAAGTCGAGGACATGGTTTTCTTTGCTTAAAGCCATACCAATAGTCCTTTCTCTAGCTCCGTGGGTGTCAGAAACTTGCTGCAAAATATTATGGTCTGTATTAGGTATTACAAAGGATCGGGTCGATAGCCTACAAACTAGCCCTTTCAACTACTTCCAAAATTCATCCAATCTTCCATGTTTCTTCTCTCAAGCAGGTTGTGAGCAACAAGGTCCAGGTGTAGTCCACACTACCAGAGTTGGATGATGAACACTCAATCATTCCTGAACCTAAATGCATTCTAGACCACAGATAATGTACCCTTCGTCGGCATGTCATCACCGATGTTCTTGTTCAATGGCACGGCTTACAACCTGAAGATGCTATGCGGGAAACACTTCAACAGATTCAACAACAGTTTCCTCATCTTCAACTTTGAGGACAAAGCTTTTCAAAGGGCTTTTCGAAGGGCAAGGGCATGTTAGGAACCCATCCTAACACTATGATGTAATAACCCTTGCTTAACGTGGGGACATCCATGATAATATTTTGTAATAGTTTGTACTAGTTTGTGGCATTAGAAGCGCCTAGACAAGTGTTGCTATTATATGTAACTGTTGTCAAAATGTAATTGTTTTGTTGGTAGAAGATTCTAGCTCGGGTGGCATTTTGCATGCAAGCCAACCTTGAGCGTTAGGTAGAGAGATGAAGTCTTTAAAATTGCGAGGGGTAGGAATGAATGTATATTTTTGCATAATTGAATGAAAGTATTGGAGGAGGTTGCCCCCTAAAAATGGCCTGCAATCCTATGTTACTTTGTGAGATTGAACATTTCTGCACTTATATTTCGTATTGCAATATCTTACGTTTCATGCATTTATGTTTTATTGCAATATTTTTGTGAATGTGCTGATTTTAATAAGAAGGTTCCTGACAAAAAATCTCAAGGCTAAGGGACCAATGATGCCAAATATAACTGAAGTGAGTAATTGTACTATCAAGAACATACACGAAAAAATCGACAGAGAAAGCCAACTAATCCAAGCATATTATCAATAGATGACTTTAATGATTGATTTATGCATGACACTTTTCTCAAGGGGACATTTTTTAATCCAAGGAGAATAGAAACAATGGGGAAGGAAATCTATATAAATGTGAATAGATTATAGAACCATCCCTCGCTGTAGAACAAAGGGAAGGGTATAAATATGCCTCTCCACCTAGTGCACAATCCCCTAGGCACTTAAGTAGTACAGTAATAATGGAAATCTCCCAAACATCCCAAATATCTTGATGTTACAAATAGACAAGTTGGTCCCTGTGAAATTGCTAAAATTTCTAAATGTTGTCTATGAAGTCTGACTATCAATGTTGTTGAGACAAGAAGGAAAACATGGAAATAAAGCCAATCTTCTAAGTTCTCAACTTAGCTGATAAAGTCATTTTCAAGTCTATCACCACGTGAGTCCTATCAAATGCCTAATGTAGCCTATTTGGTTGTGCTAAGTTTGACAAACTTATGGTGACATCTTTTAATAGAGGAGTGCAAAATGTCAGACGGTAAATATGTCATGTGTCACGTCTTAAGCAAAGGTAGATAATACAGAGTGTGCCAAAAATAAGCAGGAGGGCTTGTAAAAAATATCCAGGATTCGAAATTGTGTAAACCATTTGCAAGGCTTTCTCTATGAGATGCAATACTTCTTCTCTGCTCTATTTAACTTCCTTCTCACAATGTAAATGGAATGATCAAGTCCATTCGCACTTTTTTGTGCAATGTTCACCCATTGAAAACAGTAAGGCATCCACAGCTTAAAAACACTAGGATTAAACCAATGGCTCCTTCTCAAATTCTGATTTCTCTCTTCGCCCCATGCAAGATCAAGCTTGAAGACCAACAAAAGGAATGAGTCTGAGAGACCCATAGTGTGAGACAAGCAGCCAATCAAGAGCTCGGGGTATAGGCCAGGTCAATTAGTCAAGCCACTCAATGAGGAAATAACTAACAAGCCAAGTCCATCAGATCACTGTCTTGGTACAGTCCAGATAGGCTGCATTGCACTTATGCAATACACCCAACAAGAAGCCCAATTTGGGAAATATATATAGCACATCTTCTTGCTGACTGATCAGGTCAAATAAGAGGATTCAAACTGAAAATGACCATAAAGCATGAAATTATTACTCTAAAGTCTAAGTCAATAATATTTCATGTCATGATTTATTAGAGTTGATAAACTCTTAAAAAAATTGATTGTCTTATTGAAATCATTGTAAAAGATTAATTTAACAACTTTATGATCTTAACCATCCACGCCATGCTCCTGTCAAAGCAGTAGTCAGTCTGCTATGTAAAACACTGATCTTTAAATAAATATGTTTTTATATCAGCATCATTGCTGGTAACAGAGTAAATTAAAAGCCTTGGGACTTGTATGAGTTGGAACTGAGAAAATGAAGTCAAAAACTCAGACATGAGCCATACAAGAAATGAAAAGATGAACAAATCAAAGATGAGGCCTTGAATGAAAAAATAACCAACTCTGGATCAAACAGGCAAATAGCAGTTCTAGCAAAAATCACAATACTTTCGGACCCTCGTAATCAAGACATTGTACTATTATAACTTATATTGCTACAAGTCGGATTTGCAAGCCGGTGCATGATTTGCAGTGGACAAGTTTTTGCAGCCTAAAGTTTGTTTCAATAGAAGTGGAGTCAAATTTTAAGCCTAAAACATGAAGGGCGTTAGAAAAATGATTATCAAGATATGCAACACAGATTTTGAGACATTTGCAGACCCTATTCATGGCAGATGAATTATAAGATCAATATCATATTTTGTTGAACATAGTCAAGTGTCTTCTATTTTGTGGTTGATGTGAGATTATGTGTTGCACACCATGCCTTGTCAAAGATCAAAACAGAGTAGTAATTTCAAGTCATGCTAATAATGTTTCATGGTAGTGTTTGAAAGCACCAAGACCAAAAATTTTAAATAGAAAACAACAATTATGTCAAGCAAGATGGCAGAACAAAATATTAAAGCCAAGAAATACAGAATTAAATTCACTGAGCAAAGAAGGATTTTGAGGCACATCAGAGCCAAAACTTAAAGCAACTGAAGCAGAAAATTAAGGTGTAACTTCTACAAAGCCACCAATGGATCCACGATTGAGGGAAGAAAAATTCTACGACTACAAATTGTCACCAAGCATCCAAGCCAAAGTGCAACAAAACATGCTTATCTTTACATTCCCATGTCAAAGTACTAAATCAATGCCAATTGAAGAAGTGCGGTCCTTAAAAATATATAATCTAATTCTAGTAAGGTCAAGAATAATATTTTGAATTTTTAAAGAAATGTTAAATTTTCATGGCACAAGTGTTTTTTTTTTCCAATCTCAAAGCCTGACAATGGTGTTCCCATTGGGATAAAGGTTATAAATTTTCCACGAATTTTTCAATAAGGAATAGAGAAATGAGTTTAAAGAATTGCAGTCCTTCCCAAGTATATTATGTAATTCAAGGAAGGTGATGAATAATATTTTCAATTTAAAAGAAAGTCTAAACTTCTAATGGCACAACTGTTTTTATAATCTCAAAGCTTGACAATGGTTTTGCCATTGGGGTAAACATCATAACTTTTCACAAATTTTCCAATAACAAATAGTACAACAGGATTAAGAGAGTGTTTTCAGTTTAAAATCTTAGGAGTAACAAGGCTAAAACCCAAAATTGAATAGAAGGCTGTCATTCTTTTCAACTTCATATGAAAAGTTATCAATTTGAAATATATATTATTTAGATTCAATATATTTAGAATCGATATATTGTTCATCTGGAAAAGGTTAATTTAAAATTCCTGATGTCTTTAATGTATAAAGCCAACTACTTTGTACTCTATTGACTAACCAAAGACCTAGTAAAATGGCCTAGGTTAGTCACTTTGCATTTTCTCTGAACTTTTTCAGGTTTTCTTTGTATATTTTGTCCAATTTGTCGAAGAATCATGCTGACACTTGTGAATTTTATTTCTAAGAGCCACAAGCTGACTTCATTGAATTATGCTGTTTGGTAAATCCTCATGACAGATACAGTAATTTCAACAAAATCTTGATAGTCATCAACAAGATGGATCTATAATCAGCAAGCATTCATCTTAAAGAGCAAAGATGATATGACACAATATGTAATAGCTTAGTATTAATCAAAGCTTCTTGCAATTGGGAAGAAGTACAAGTTGAAATTGCTAAGCATCTATATTAAGGGCTAAAAGTTTTTTTTTTTTTGACCCTCAACTTATGAAAAAGTTGATCTTTACAAATAACTATATAAGTTCAGACTCTACAAAGACGGATCATGATGTTTTTTACTGTTTGTGAAGAAATAAAAGTAAGGATAAGTGGTGGAAAGTGAGGAGTTTCACACCATAAACCAAGGTTCTAATCCCATGGGTTAAAATTTAGTATGCCCGCGGAATTTGGAGCACATAGTGGGGAGTGAAGAATTTCACACAATAAGCCCAGGTTCAAATATCATGGGTGAGATTTAACATTTTATCAAATAGCATGAGCTCAAGTGGTTCAAAAAAAAAATGGACTTTCAAGGTTGAGACCTAGGTTCAAATCTTGCCTGGCAATATACACATAATTGCCAAAGTGTTATTGCAATACCACTATGTGATTTGTTGAAATACCGTTATAACCTGATTGCAATGTAATACAGGTGAAGCTCATTTCAACACCAAAAAAAGGATTATATATCAGCTATATGGGATTGAAAAAGGCCCGACCCTAATCATATTGATGTAATAACGAAAGGGTCCATTTCAATTCCATATAACTGATACATGTATTCCACACAGAATATTTGTACAGGTCGTCTTCCTCAAAGAACGCTCAAGATCAAGTCTCAACAGGCATAGACGCCCTGTGTGCGTGAGTTGTGGGTGCTTGACCAAAGTGAGTTGTCCTGACCTCACTGTAAACAAAATCTGTGGTAGACAAATTGGAAAAATCAGCTATTTCTAAACTTTGACGAAGAATTGTTTATGGCTGTAAAAATGAATGGGTTATCATGTTCCTGCGAACACTTTCTAAAAAATGCTCAAAATAGCTGAAACACTGACCTCTATCAAATTCACTAACATACAGACGCTGCTAAGGGTACATGACAAGGAATTTTGTAAGCAAAAACAAGCAAGTGATGATGCAGATGCAAAAGCTGAGGTGCAAGTAGAGGCAAGCACAAAGGCAGTCAACACAGATGATTCATAAAACAAGGGAAAACAAAGAGGCAGATATGATTAAAAGGGGCAACCTACAGGTTGAAAGAAGCATCTTCTTCTACACTCATGTTGGTCACATAAGAAGTCAACGCCTTGTTATTGATGTAACAAAATTGGACATTAGGCTAAAAAAACTTGGATGTGTGAAAAAATGTCTGCAAAACGCTCAACACAGTATGCCAATGCCAGAGATGATACAATACAGGGATATGTTTTCATGAGTCATATCAGTAAACCATAGTTCATCAAATGTATCTGTTCTAGACACAAGTGCAATTTGGCATTACGAATCATGACCAAAATTTCTTGTAGATACTTTGAAAACCAAAGCATGGTTCATCAACATTCGTAAGTCATACTGGTAACCATAGTTCATCAAACATAACATATATATTATAGACACAAGTGCAACACAAAATTATGAAATATCACCAAGATTTCTTGTAGATACTTTGAAAATCAAAGCATGAGACCATTAGACTAGTTGATGACAATTTTTTCATATTTTCATGGTCCTAATGCAATAAAAATGAAATTTTCAAAAAATAACATTAAATTCATTGATGATACTTTCTGTGTTCCAATGTTGAAGATAAAGTTCCACTCATTAATCACTATCATATGTCAAGAACATCAGATTGCAACAGAAAATGGAATTTTTCAGGATTAATCACATCCAGGATGGATAAAGTATTATTTTGTACAGGTTAAGAAAACAGAAACATTTTAAACAGGTGATCACCAAACAATCAAATCATTCTAATGCAATAAAAGACATTTCAGATAGAAGAGACTTATTTGAAATGTAAGTAAAATGTAAATACATGCTTAGCCAAATGACAAACATACGATAATAGAAAAATGAGTGGAAATGAAGCTGATATTTGCTTACATATCAATATCCTCAACATCCTCTTGCAAATTTTAGTAAAGAAAATGAAATAACTCTAGAGCAGGAAATGAAATGTTTCTTGTGAGATAAGTACCTGTACTAGCATATGATCAGCTTCATCAAAAACGAGTATAGTGATGTATCTCATACTCAAAAATTTTGTGGACATCCATCTTTTTAGTGTACCAGGTGTGCCAATCACAATATGCTCAGTGACTGATCCACGTCTTGAAGTTGAGACATGTCTTCCAACATCAGTAGGTACAGCACACACTGAGGTTATACTTGTGTACTTACCCATTTTTTGGAGGACTTCTTGATTCTGTAAAGAAATTTTAAAAATGAGAATTGGAAATCAAAGTCCTGCAAAACAGAAACATTGCAAAGAGCTGCATAATAATCCTGTTCACTATGATACAAACCTGCATTGCCAGCTCTCTCGTTGGACATACACACAGAGCTTGTGGTGCATTGACCTTAGGATTAACTCGGCTTAACATACCCAGAACAAAACAAGTAGTTTTTCCAGATCCATTGTGAGCCTGTGCAATTAAATTTTGATAAGGTGGTAAAATAATCACTGGAAGAGTTTCTTCCTGGATCTTGCTTGGCTTCTCAAATCCCATCTCAGAATAAAGACCCCTGAGTAGTTCAGCTGAGAGGTTCAAGTCCTCAAATGTTTTTGCTGAAGTATAAGGAGTGTCACCAGAAGTAACCTGCATAATATAACAATTCAAAAAAAATGAGCTACAAATGCACAAAACAAAAAGGAAAAGAAAAAGATAAATTAATTAGATAGTTCATATATTGGCCTTTAATAGAATCAGCAAAACTTGATCAGTGCTGTTTTTCTTGAAAGTAGCTTTTGACTTTTTCCCCCCTCCTCCTCATGGCAGCCTTGTAGGCAATTTGTAGACTCTGTAAGAAGCTTAAAAGATCTGGAAGATGGCCTCTGTATAGGACTACAAGAATGCTCTTCATCACTCTCGGTTGAGATGGAACAAAATTGGGGCACTGCATTGTAAAAGCAAGCATTGACCTTGATTGTGATGTAATCACTTTTACAGACTGGTTACCAAAGAAGAGTTCCTCACCCAATTGTGTTCATCCGACATTATGTCTAAGTAAATAACAAATTAAGCGTTCCCTTGATTTGAATTTTATTCTTATTTCATCCAACCATGGGGCTTATAACCAAGATAATATCAACAGAAGCATAGGAGATGGAAAATAGGATGGGGAATTAGGTTCTAGTTATTGCAAGAACTGGTGATAAAGGTCTAGATAATCCTTGTCATTTTGTTCAGATTACTCAATGCAGCCCAAGTAATATCCTATGAATCCTAGTACCTGTTCCTTGTGGTGTGTCTGAGTGTAGTAACAGGATGCTGTTGAAGTAACATAGAAGAATATGTCATATGTGTAGTGTTATTGTGATCAGAGGGACCTGTTGAAGTATGGGTTAGTCGTAGAGATGATTATAAGGGTTCTGAGTTCAAAAGGGAAGAGTTTTGATCAAGTATTGGTATTTTAAGATCCGATTAACCCTAGAGATACCTGAACAAGGAACAAGTTGGAAAGTACTAAAATGTCATAGTAGAAGTTACTCACTCAGTGCTTTGACAAAATTAGAGAGCAGGCGATAAGAGACTAACCAGAATATTGTAAGCCTCGATGTTGTGTAGCTAACCAATTGATAATATGATGTATAGTAGGGTTATGGCATAACCCAATTGTGGTGCACATAACCTTAAGTTAATTATGGATCAAATGTTTAACATGTGGGTTAAGTATTTACTCTACCATGGTCTCATTAGCTTTCAGGCTATATATGTAGGACTCATCATTTCAATAACACCATCTCATATTTATCTTATATTGTACTCTCCTGTTAAGAAATACACAAGGTTTGTTGTATGATGTGACCCTACCTCGATGGTATATTGGTACCAGCCATTTATCTCTTATGGGTGTGTATTTTGGCTAGCACTCCTATATTTTTGTATGTTTTCATACAATGCAGTTAAACTAGGATCAAATCTTCAGATACTTTATCCTTTTCACCATATCCATGTGATTCCTCAAAATGTTTTTGGTGAACTTGTAGCCACCTCGACAAATCAATGTTGATGAAGCTAAACCTGCTGCTAGGAATCACAGGAGAAGGCTTGGTTATTTTCATGCTTTTCTTTATCGAAATTAGGGTTTGATGGTTATCATCCTTTTCAGATTCTTCTTCATGATAATCTCAATTCGCATTTCACACTAAATTTCACATCTACCTAAGAATGAATCCTCAACTTCTTCCCAAGAAAGTTCATCTTTTCTTTCAAGGGGTTTCCCAATAAGCACTAGCCTCACACCTCAAAGCCCTAAATTTGCATGATTTTTGCATTGAATATCATCCGGTAACGCAGCCTGAGACCTAAGAAAACAATCTCTCATACCAGTGTTGTCTCTTTGTGTAACAAATAAGTGCCCCAAAATAAAATTCCCAGAAAACCTAAATGCTCTAAGGGTTAAACTTATGACAAAAAAATGATCCAAACAGACGAGCTAGGAAGCATTACTCCCTTAATACACATCAGATTCTCTATTATGACCCCTTTCTAGAAATGGCATCAAATTTGGCATCTTGTAGCCATGACTCCCTCAATACTGATCAGGTTTTCAAATATAACCTCTTTCTAGAAATGGTCTCAAATTTGGCATCAAACATCATAGGTTAGACCACAACCAGCAGTTTTGAATGCCAACATCAGAAAGTTGTATCTCATATTTCAAGGCTCAAAATTGACAATTACAGCCCAAAATTTTGACTCCGTCTTGGTTAAAAAAGCATTACATATTCCTAAAAAATACTAAAAATGAACTTAGAGAGCTTAAATGTCAATTATAAGCAAGTTACTTGAATGGCCTCCAATAGAAATGGAGATTCACACATAAGTGACTTAGAGAGCTTAAAAGTCAATTTTAAGTGAGTCAATCAGTTTGTCTCCTGTAGAAATGAAAATCGACACAAACAATTTAGCAAGCTTAAAGGACTTTTAAGCAAGTTTTAGGGTTTAAAAACTCACTCCTGAAGTCCTCTGCAAAACTTGTACTGCTAGTCTTCCATCCTATGCTCCGATGCACCCTCAAGTGCTTTCCACATTGAGAATAACCAACATTCCCTTCTTCCTTATCTTGGATTGCAAGAAATATATTGCATCCTTTATGTAACTTGAGTTTTTGGTTTCCTTAGTGTCCACAAACATCACAGGCCTACACATGCTGAATTTTGAAATAGAGTAAAGGAACATGAGAACCAAAACCCAGTATACCAATCCTGGCAAGTTTTGGTGACTACTCACTGAGGAATCTCACAAATACTTGCCAGAAATTGGTCACAAGTCTGGAGAGTGAGTTACTCATTTGGCCTTTTGTCTAGCATGTACTTGTGATTCTGTGAATACATTGTAAGTTTTGGAACTATGATGTATCTCCCTCGATTCTTCTTGAATTTGCTATTATGACCTTATATTGAAAATAGCATAACCTTTATGATGCAGGAGCATCCAGTGGTGTAAGGGCAATCTTGCATCACCAAAAAGAAAGAAATTGTATTTTCTCTTTCAGTTGTAAGTCAAGTCCATGATGACACTTGGGAGGTATAAGTCAGTCAGAAGTCCAAAAAGGCGAAAAACAATACCGGCTATTTTTAGTAAGTCAGCCTAAATGGGCACATATGGATTTGAAAATTTTCCCCAAGGAGCGGGATTGAAAAATGTATTCGGTGGTGAAAGAATCACCCCAATAGCCTGAATGGTTTGAGAGATATTAAAATATCCGTCCCCAGAAATCTCGCCAATAAGGTTTAAAAATAAATTTTGAAGACCTTAGAGGTCCCAATGAAGGATGAAAAGTTTTGGCTTTGTAGATCCCTTCGCAAGCTTTCCAATGATTTATTATAATAGCAAATCGTACACCTGAGTCAAAAGTTATGGTTCCGGGCTGAAATTCAAATTTGAATATATTCTTGAGCGGAAAATGAAAATGAAAATTTCAGATGAATATCTTCTTGGGCGGGAAAAGGGGAGTTACGCTTTCCAAAATGTTCTATGGAAGTTATTAAATGGGGAAGATGGATCACCAAAAGGCAATCCAGGGAAGACAGATCGTGGCTCCAACTTGCAGATTTCGAGTCGATTTTCTTTGTGATAAAATCGGCCTTGTGGCCGTAGCATTGTAACTCTGATTCTATATTTGCATTTCATTGAAATAATATCATATGTTGTGTTTCTTCTGAATTTTTCTGTGATTTGAGTTTTGTGTGAGTGTTGGGTGGAGTAGCCCTTCACCACTTTAGCATCAGCCCCGATAAGGGTGATCATAATCTAGCTCCTACTCTGATCATAATGCTGTCCAAGGTTATATTAAAGGAGAACTCAAAGGACTTCCCAAACCCTTCATATTATATGTTAGCCAAGCTTTCTTGCATAAGAACTTAGATCTAAAGGGTATTACTCTTGGTACCTTGCAGACTTCAGATGACACCCTTTGATGAGGAATCATATAATATAAAGTATATCTTAGAATATATTAATTAAATGCCAATTCTAGAAGCTACCTAGTGTTGCCGCTCATGGCATTTCTAGAAGGCATTATTTAGTATATTCTAAGATATACTTTATATTATACTATTCCAGATTTGGCATTTAATAGGTTGGTTGTTCGACCATGGTATTTTAATAGGCTGGTTGTTCGACCATGGTATTGGTTGGTAGTTTTGATCAATCAGGTGGATTGTAATAGGCACATAATGCCTATAGATTCATGTTGTATGTTAAATGCAAATCAATAAAAAAGGATTTTGAGTTTCAGTCTCCCAATCCACATCAGTTTGGTATTAAAGTGGTGAAATCCACCCTCTGAGGGGGATTTCCATCCCTCTCTTCCCTGTCTTCATCCGTTTAGTTTATTGTCTTTGTTTCAGGATATTGGGTTTACCCATTGTTTATTCATGAATGGCAGCAATCTGCTTGTTCTAAGTGTCCATGTGTTTCTGTATACAAGGGTTCTAATCTCCGATCGGGTCCTCCTGTCTCTATTTACCACACTGCTGGTCTTTTTTGTGGATATTTTGCCAGCTTACTGGCATCGCAATATGAGTTGCTTGTTACCAATGAGACATAGTTTGCAGTTGTTTTCCTGTTGTTTGGAAAGCCCACTGTATTCTCATTACCCTTTTGTTCACACCCGCACTAGCCATCTTACCCCCACTACCACGGCTGATCCATATCGGGTCCAAAACAACACGACTCGTTCAAGGTGAAATCACTTTGAGCTCTGGTGGACCTTCTTTTCATTTTCCTAAATCGACGACTCCTGTTGGATGTAATGGTGGCTCCTCCTCATCGCCACTGTCACTTCAGTCATCTCGGGTTTGGGCTTCTACATTTGCTATGTTTTTCCGATGGCATTGTAGGCACTCTTGTCACCGCCAAGGCTCCCAATGAAAACCCACTGGACGCCCCTCCCGACCATGTGATCGTCGGTTTCCTCCACTTCTAGGACAAACGGGTAGGTGTCTTTCCACTGCTCATAATCATCAATAGTGGCCCCACAGTGGCCGGCCCACTGCACCCCCCAACGGTCTCCACAATGGCCCCTTGCGGCCCCGCCCCCACGGATTTATCATAATTCTTGCCTGGAGCAGCATTTGACCCTATCTCCCACATCGATTTTGTGTCTGAACGCACAGTCCACCCCCAACATCATAGTGCAGCATTGTAGCTCAACTGTCATGTCATCATTGTAGTCTAGTGGAGCTTGGTTTCTTTTCCTGCTCTCTGCACAGTCCTCCGGCAAGATCTGCTGCTCCACCTATATCTCAACCTTGGCGACTGCCTCGACGATGGCGAGTTTCAGATAGATGTGCTGCAAACCCACTGTTGTTGCATCACTATTCTATTTTAAAACACCTTGGGAAACCCTAACCCAGGGAGAAGGCTTCTCGGGAGATTTTTCTGTGATCTTCATGGCGGCCTTATGGCCAGCCCCTTGGGCCTCACATCCGTGCTTGTGATCAAAGCGAGTTGAAGACTGGTCCACTTCACAATGTCCTCCTGTGTGCCGCGTGCAACCCATATAGACCTGGCGAATATACTTTATATTATATGATTCCTCATCACCCTTGTTATTCAATTCAAATATGCAAAGAACATTTATAAGTGTTATGAGTTAAAAAGAAACATTTTTCGCCCTCAACAAGGTCTATTTAAATGCAAACCCTACACATCTACTAAAGAAGGAAGTCCAGAGGGGCTGCATTCAGATTGTCACAACTAGATTGGAGAACAAGTAGGCAATAATTTGCGATCATTGAGCAGTCATTAGTCACTTCCCTTCCTCTGCTCCCTACAAGTGATGAAGAATTTCTACCATTTGTTGAAATTGCAATAGCATAATTTAATTGCCCCTAGACACTTTCCATAACATTATTTTTTCTAGTGACCTCATCTTTGTCACTGAGACTGACAAGAGCCTAGAATAGGCCCTTCTGTTATGAACCTGCAACTTGAAATCTGAATTGAATGCAGAAAAGAATCGTTGTTTGAATAGAATCGCAGTTTGTATTGAAAGGCAGAAACCCACAATATAATAAATTAATGTTCTTGGATGATCTTTGGAGCATCCTCCTTGTCCTATTTACATCTTATCTAAAAGGTGTGAATGGTGAAGGGATGTGTCCCTTTATAATACAATATAATATATAATATGATTAAGAGTTACGTTAGGAGGGTCCTAACATGCCACCCTCCTTTGAAAAAGCTTTGTCCTCAAAGCTGGAATTGCAAAAATTGTTGTTGAATCTGGTGGAGCGTCTCCCATGTAGCATCCTCTGGAGGTAGACCTTTCCATTGAATCAATACCTCGGTGATGGTGCGGTTACGGAGGCGGCGCATACGTCGGTCTAGGATAGCTTCTGGTTCAACCACAAGAGCTCCATTATCTGAAAATTCTGGAAGTTGAGTTTGCGTAACGATGTTAGTGCCTATTACGGCTTTAAGACAAGAAACATGAAATACCGGATGGATTTTGGAAGATTATGGTAATTCAAGTTTATATGCAACAGGTCCAATACGCTGTAGAATTTTATAAGGGCCATAAAATTTTGGTGCTAATTTTTGCGACCCTTTTATTTTCAATGAAGTTTGACGATATGGTTGGAGGCGGAGAAATACCATATCCCCTTCTTGAAAAACCCTTTCAATCCGATGTTGGTCCGCTTGTTGCTTCATGCGGTGTTGAGCGATATGTAGATTGTCCTTCAGAGCGCGAATGATATTATCTCGAGTGACCAGCTCCATCTCTACAGCTGGTACTTTTGTACTTCCTGGAAGATAAGAGGTTAGAGATGGGGGTGATTGGCCATATAATGCTTCGAAAGGGGTCATTTTTATGGTTGTGTGATATGTGGTATTATACCACCATTCAGCTAGTGGAAGCCATTTAACCCAGTGAAGGGGTTTGGTGGAAATAAAGCATCGGAGATAGGTTTCTAAGCACTTATTGACAATTTCAGTTTGACCATCCGTTTGTGGGTGGTAAGCGGAGCTCATCCGAAGTCGCGTACCTTGGAGTTTAAATAATTCCTTCCAAAAATTACTAGTGAAAGTGGGATCACGATCACTAACGATAGTAGAAGGCATGCCATGTAATTTAAAAATATTGTCAAGGAAGATTTGAGCAATAGTACTAGCGGTATAGGGGTGAGCTACTTGGAAAAAAATGGGCGTATTTAGATAAACGATCTACCACCACTAGGATCATCGTTTTTCCTGCGGATTTTGGAAGACCTTCAATGAAATCCATTGAAATATCCTCCCATGTCCTGGTTGGTATGGGTAGAGGTTGAAGAAGGCCCGGTGTTGCTACTGTTTCACCTTTATTTCTTTGGCATGTTTCACATTCATTGACGAACTTCTTGATATCATTTTTCATCCCTCGCCAATAAAATGATTTAGTCACTCTTTTGTAGGTTTTTAGGAATCCAGAGTGGCCTGCAGTAGGTGTAGCGTGTAGCTCATGTAGAAGCTTTGGACGATAAACCGATGTAGGTGAGAGGACCGGACGTTCTTTGTAACGAAGCATGTTACCTTGCCAAGAGTAGTGGGGTTTACTCATGGGATTTTGTTGTAGTTGTTGAATTATGGTGTGTATAGTAGGGTCCGCATACCATTCATCCTTGACTTGTTCGATCCATGTAGGGATGGGGCAGGAAAAAGCATGTAATTGTGAAGTTTCTTCGAACTTTCTGGAAAGTGCATCCGCAACCATGTTATCTTTCCCTTTTTTGTAGATGATTTCATAATCATAGCCTAATAGTTTTGTTACCCACTTTTGTTGTTTTGGAGTGGTTATCCGTTGTTCAAGAAGGTATTTTAGGCTATGGTGGTCGGTGCGGATAATGAAATGTTTTCCAATAAGGTATGGTCTCCAATGTTGGATAGCATGGACCATAGCTAACATTTCTTTTTCATAAGTGGAACGTGCTAAATTCTTTTTGGAAAATGCTTTACTAGTAAAGGCTAAGGGCTTCTCATTTTGCATGAGCACCGCTCCCATTCCCAATCCGGAAGCGTCGCTTTCAATAATGAATGGTTGGGAAAAATCTGGCATAGCTAGGACGGGGGTGGTACACATGGCGTTTTTCAAAGTCATGAAAGCTTCATTCGCTTTTGGAGACCATATGAAGGCATTCTTTTTAAGTAGGGCTGTTAAGGGTGCTGCTATTTTCCCATAATCTTTAACAAATTTGCGATAATAGCCCGTTAATCCTAAGAACCCACGCAACCCTTTTAGAGTTTTTGGAATTTGCCAATTTTCCACATCTTCAATTTTTCGGGGGTCTACTTTAACTCCTTCCTTGGAGACAATATGTCCAAGATATTCAATTTCCTGCTTCCCAAAGGAACACTTTGATCGCTTTGCGTATAATTGATTTTCTTCCAAGATTTTGAGTGCTTGCGCTATATGTGTTAAGTGCTCTTCCCATGTCTTGCTGTAAATCAAAATATCGTCAAAGAAAACTAAAATAAATTTTCGAAGGAAGGGAGAAAATACCTTATTCATAAGACTTTGAAATGTGGATGGAGCGTTGGTGAGGCCAAAAGGCATCACCAAGAATTCATAATGTCCCTCGTGGGTGCGAAAAGCAGTTTTGGGTATATCGCTTTCCTTAACTCGAATTTGGTGGTAACCTGATCGTAAATCGAGTTTAGAAAAATATGCGGCTCCATTTAGTTCATCGAGTAGTTCATCAATGATTGGAATAGGAAATTTGTCTTTAATCGTTATTTTGTTGAGAGCGCGAAAATCCACGCATAGGCGCCATGATCCATCCTTTTTTCTTACTAGTATGACTGGCGAAGAGTAGGGACTTCTACTAGGTCGAATGACCCCTGCCCTTAGTAGGTCTTGTACTAATTTTTCTATTTCCGTCTTTTGTAAGTATGGATATCGGTAAGGTCTAATATTTGGAGGTTGGTGTCCCGGAAGTAATTGAATAGCATGATCATGGCTTCGTTGTGGAGGTAATCCCTCTGGTTCTTTGAATATTTTATCATGTTTCTCTAGGAGTTCTATTAATTCGGGTGCCTCTGGTTGCTCTTCGGTGGTGTTTTGCAAGGAAAATAGTTGGGCAACCATGCCTCTTCCTCCTTTTCGAAGAATCTTTTCCATTCTATGGGAACTTACGATTTGTGTGGGACCTGTTTTTAAACCTTGAATTGTGTATGTTTGGTTGTTTTGTATAAATTGCATCCATAACTCTTCAAAGTCCCATTGAATTTTGCCGAGCGTTCGTAGCCATTGTACTCCCAAAACAATATCACATCCTCCTAATGGTAGTACATACATATCTGCTTTCATGTTATATTCCCCCATCGTGAGTTTGATATTCCTGCATTTGCCTTTACATGCAATTTTTCCTCCATTGCCAATCATGACTTCGAAGTTATTGCAGGGATATATAAAGCAATTAGCTTGTTTGGCCAAAATGGGGTCTATAAAATTGTGAGTGCTACAGAGTCTAAGAGCACAATAGGGTTTTGTTTCTTAAAATACCCTTTTACCTTCATTGTTTGTGGAATCGAGTATCCTGCTAATGCGTTAAAGGATATTTTTGTTTTATCTTCTTGGTTTTCTTCTGCAACCTCAGTTATTACTTCCACTTCTATGTCATCCTCCTCTTTGGGAGTGCAATCAACTGTGTCCAAAATATATAATTTCGGTGAGATGCATTTGTGGTTGGGGGTAAACTTTTCGTCGCAGTGGAAACATAGGCCCTTTTCTCGTCTTTCTTTTAGCTCTTCTTGGCTAATTCGTTTAATTGGCATGACCTTATTCAGTTTTTGGCTGGTGTAGGTATTTGGTGTTTTTCCTGAAAAAACTCTTCCTATTCGCCTTTGGTTATTGTTCTTCTCTTCTATCATTTGTGCTAATGCCACTGCATGCATCATATCGATAGGATTTTGTATTTGTACCTCCATTCTAATGTCTTCTTTTAGGCCACTAATGAAACAACTTTGGAAGAATGATGCATCTAGTCCTGTTGTAAGGTTCGCCAATTTCTCAAATTGTGCTTGGTATTCCCTTACGGTGGAGGTTTGCCGCAATTTAGTGAGGGCTCCTGTGAAGTCTTCAAATTTAGTGGGGCCAAATCGCAACATTAAGTTTTTTGTGAATTCGATCCATGTGGGCGGACCTTTTGTTTTCTCATACCATTGATACCACTGGGTAGCAATTTGTTCCAAGTGAAATGATGCGATACGGACTTTCTGAATCTCCGGAATTTGATATAAGGCAAAATATTGGTCTGCCCTATATATCCAATTTGTGGGGTCGCCTCCATCAAATTTTGGAAAATCTAGTTTTGTGGTACGGGGAAGGATTGATGTATGTGGTCCCCCTATTAATGTTTGTTGTGGTGGCGTAGTGTTCTGTTGTCCATTTTGCATGAGCAGCAAATTTTGTTGTACTAAGTCCATGGAATGGGTTGTAGCATCCAATTTAGTGGATATATCTGTATTCGAGTTGGTGATGTTTATGGTTAGGTCTGCTATTTTGGTAGCGATTTTATCTTCTAAATTGTCCTTCCAAAACGCCATTCCTTGCATCATGTCTCTCATTTCCTTGGAAAACTGCGAGAGTTCTTTCGTAATTTCTTTTGAAACCTCCTTCGCAATCTCCTTCGTTGTGTCTTGAGATCGTCTTCCCTCGGCCATTTAGGGTGTGGTTGGTTTATAAGTGAGTTGAATATGCAGAAATTAGTTTTGTCGAAAAAAATTGTCTGTCTCCGCCGCGTTTAATTTTGCGTACTTGCTGCTCTTTGTTCACACCGAATGATATTTTCCTCGCCTGTACTCGCTGTTGGGGTTTTCTAACTCCGGTAATGCGTGATGCTGTCCAAAAAATTCTGTATGCTACCTTTGCTGGCGACTGTGGCCTACTGTGTAACAGTTCCGTCAGTAATGGTTAGAATGTGTGCTGAAAAGAAAACGTTGCCGAGTAATGGCCTGTCAGTAACTAGAGCGGGGTGGGGAAAAAATTTCAGGTCTTTTTAGCTCTGATCCAGTTGTTATGAACCTGCAACTTGAAATATGAATTGAATGCAGAAAAGAATCGTTGTTTGAATAGAATCGCAGTTTGTATTGAAAGGCGAAAACCCACAATATAATAAATTAATGTTCTTGGATGATCTTTGGAGCATCCTCCTTGTCCTATTTACATCTTATCTAAAAGGTGTGAATGGTGAAGGGATGTGTCCCTTTATAATACAATATAATATATAATATGATTAAGAGTTACGTTAGGAGGGTCCTAACACCTTCCTTCTATTGGTAATAATTTTGCATCTCATCTTTAAGGAATAACACCGGAAGATCAAGTGAAATTCAAGGGTCTAGAGAAGGCGTGCATTGCATCATCAAAGATGCATTTGAAACAGCTTATCTTTGCTAGAACTCTAATGTTCACTGTAAAAACACGTGGATTCAAGCCTGGATCTCATCTTAAAATGAGATTCATTTCAAACAGAACCAAATTCCATTATCTGCTCTTTCTCCTTTTCACAGTTTGCATTTCCAAAAAGGTCATATCATTTCTGGTCTCATTATGATTTTTTAATAGCAACTTGTTTCTTCACAGTTTCCATCCAACCAACTCATCTCATTTCCATACTTTTTGTTTGACATTATTTGAAGATTGTTCTTTGGTTCTCTCTTACTGGTAAAAACTTATGAAAAGTTGTTCCGAAATTTAGCTTCTCCTTCCATTTTTATACAAAGACCATTGTATTTTGTTCTAAGTCATATCCAATATATCTATTCTAAAAATGCAAGGTAGTACTTCTCTTTTATGGTCTTCAAGAATCAGACACAAAGATAGTACAGTCTTGAGAGGTGTATTTGCACTCAACTGTCGGATGCATGAAAAATCCAGGACATGCACATTGCAACTTGTTTTGGGCCATGACACCAGCTATGTCTGTTATTCTCTATTACCATTACAGTCTTCATTTATTTTGCTTGGCCATGTTCTACATATCACAGCTCACTAATGTGAATGTTCTACCAAACACAAAAGCAAAGGTTTAAGGTAGCTATGCATTTATAGTTCTGCTCTATACTAGCAGTTTGGAGGCTGGACACTGTTTCAGGTATAAGTAAAAGCAAGTACAAGTAGACGACACCCAATAATAGAGTAACAGAAAGCTTAACTAGAGACACAAAAATAACAAATATAAAATCTTTAAATCTAAATCATTATGCAAACCTAGGAGTCTAAATTTGTATTAATATGTTCAACATAAACTACCTTGTTTTCAACATCTAAAAGCAGCCAAGTAACTTGACAATTTCATGTCAGATACAAGAAATATGTTAAAAATATCTGGGGGCAGATTAAAATAAAGTTGGTCAAGACTTATGAAAGTAAACAAATGCAGAGTTGAAAATCTACTATTAAAGTTAAAAAAGCTTTTCTGCTATAGATATTTGCATGCAATTTGAAATGTAGTTTTATTCTTTTGTTCAATTATTCAGCATAGCCAAGTTATTATAACACGTGCCCAACATGATGTTTTATCCAAACCAATGAGTAGTCCTGTTTTTATATCCTTCTACAGGCAGCATTTCTTTGAGGTCAGCATGAAACAGTGATTTACATTCACTTAAACATGAAATCAAGCACTTCTTCTCAATGTTATGTTTACTACTCTCTCGATATTAGAACAGAGTAATTCATTTACTAATCTAGTCTAAGGAAGTTGACACTAATTAAGACTCCAATGATGGAAGAGAATGAAAGAAAATTGTTAATAGCAAAAACCACAAAACAAAATGGACCATTTGGACTCCAAGTAAAACCGAAAATAGAAGTAAAACAAATGCCAACAGCATGTACGATAAGAAAACAATAAGGAGAGTTTACAAAAAATGCAAACAATACAAAGTAACCTCTACGACATTACATGATTCCCAGTACATATAAAGTTCAGCAGATATCATAATACAAAGTGAAATGAACAGCTCCCACAGAAGGCCAATCATACAAGAAGCACAAGAGGAGAAACAAAACTCCTCTATGATTGCAGCCCAGATTCTTCTTGACAATCTGAATACCCCTTTAAACATGGTCAAGTAGTACGAACATGGTTTGACATTAGAACTGATATTGAATCCCACTAAACACTTGACCATATCGAACTTTAAGCTTTATCTCATCTCTATGTTAAATAAATCCAACACCAACAGTCAACAGTTGCAAGAGATGGAGAACAAGATCTTCAATCAGTAAAAAGTTCATGTGTAAAACCGATGTCAAATAGAAGTTCATTGGTAACAAGTATATACCCTAAAGTTTAAGCCGGCTAATGCAAACATGTCAAGAGACTTCACCCTATGCAAGCGAAGGCATAAATATCATGAACAACACAAACAGTGAACAGAATGTTATTGAGACAAGTAAGATGATCATCTTATCAATTAACTTTGACATAAAACTATGGAAAACACTTGGCACAAACTAATAAACAAATTCAGAATTCATGTTACCAACAATGAACCTAAACTCTCCAAAAGTACTAGACATGGAAGGAAAATTAAGAAGTATATACCGCTTTAATATGTGATTCATCTGAGTCAGCTGGTTCAATAAGTTTATCACTTTTCAGCACAACTTCAGGTTTGTCCACAGTTCCCTTCTCATTCAGCTTCAATGAACTCATGTCTATTGCACCAGAAATCTTATAATCCATTTCTTCCACAACTTTATCATCATCCAACTCTTCATCCTTCATCATTCCAGATATATCCTCCTTATTTTCATTTGTTGATGAATCTTTTTCCTGCCACATTACATTTTCTTCTCTGTGAACCACAGCATTTCCCTTCCCATCCTCTGCCATTTAGAACAGATGAAGAAAACCTAGACCACCCAAGAAATATGATCAGAAATCCCAACTATAAATACTTCAAATATAAAACAAGACATGTCAGTCCAAGATTTGTTTTAGCAAAAAGATAAATGAAAATCTGCTACTGCAAATAAATCTTCTATTTACGGTTTAAATCGTGAAATTCCAAACTACGAGCAAAACATATGCAAAAATAGATAAAACATTGACCTGGTTTATACCTTTCTTTTTTCAAAATCGAGCTGTGCAGTTGAGTCTCTTGAACAGGGGCTGCTTGTCTTTAATGAACTTTGAAATCAGTGTCCAGACCTATTCAAAATTGAAGTATATAGTGGGCTTAGTACACTTTTTGCACTTTGGCTGAAATTAAAATAAGATTTGTAACCAAAATCATCAATGGCAACCAGAGTTGTAAAAATTCAATTCAGGCAAGTTCTAATATATGGATGAGGAACGCGGTCAATGAGTTCAGAATAGAACAAGCTGCAAAGCATATTAACAGAATCATCACAATGTACCTCAAAGCAAAACTTGGAAGCAATAAAAACAGCGATGAGAAGTAAATCGTCGACAAAAGAATACACTCAAAGACTGTATTACAAAACGGTCACGTGAATCGATTGACCTACGTAGAAGAGAACTGCAACTACAGCCAAGAGAGTAGTACGTGAGCACGACTAGCATAGATTCTGACGGTTTCCTTACAAAAATGGCTTGTGTTATGAGAGATAGCTAACAAGTTTTCGTTGCCAAGAACAAGAAACCAAACTAAAGCTCAAGCTGAAGCTGGAGCTAGCCGCTAGGTATAGAATTGAGACAGTAAAAGAAACTAGAGCAATAACATAAATATATAAAAATTTGACAAACCTCCGTAGGCAAGTGTGGATGTGATTGTAATATATTAATGAAAAGTTTATTTCTGAATTTCTCATGGTATAAATGCGCACTGTTGCAGGACAGTAAGCCGCAAAATCTGGATGCAAGCCAGGGAGGATGTTCTAGATAATGCTTAGCCAGATTCTTAATTTTCTCGACAATAGTTTTGCTCAACGTCGTTCTAATAAGGAAATGGAAATGCAAACTTAGTTATTCTGCTTGTATAAGTTTCTTGAGGTTGTTGTAACGGCATGCATGCAATGGAGGTGTATTATTATATTAATTAATTTGAGGTTGTTGTAACGGCATGCATGCAATGGAGGTGTATTATTATATTAATTAATTAAAAAAGCAAGAAGGAAACCGACACAAATCGAACCAGTGATCATCAACGTTAAAAGCCCTTTAATGCGAAAACCCTTGCCGCCTTAGATTCATGAACTGCCTAAGAATTTCAAAGGTTCGCTGCAAGATGGCGAAAATCCAGCATGGCAAAAAAATTTAAAACGCCTTTTCGTCCGCGAAGGCAATTTAATATTTATTTAGCATTCGGATTTTGTATTGGGTTACATTTTAGAGTTTTTTTTTTTTTTTTTTAATGTTTTTAAAAATTGTTAAAATTATAATTATTATTTTTGTTAATAAAGTTTTAGTTTAATGGTAGAGATGAATAAATGAAATAAAGATTTTAATTATATGGGACCTTAAATATGGAAGTACAATTACTCAAATCATATCATATGATCTTTAATATTTTTTTTAGAAGGTTATTCTTTCTCCTCCTGTTGATTTGTGTTAGTAATTCTCCAACTTTTTTCATTTTACTGTCTTCAAATAAATTTGCCATAAACCTGTTTCCAAGTGTTTCTTTGTATTTGTCACGGATATCTGAAAAACTCGAGCATTTATAGATAAAGTGTTTCTTTGTCTCTACTGCCCCTGTGTTGTATAGAGTACATATCCTTTCTTCCCATTGTTCTTTGGGCATTGTCCATCTCCCTGTTTCACATCTAAGCCTATGAGAGCTAGTCCTTATTTGAGCAATGAGTATTTTTTCCTTCCACTTGATTTCAGTGCCTATATATGTTTTTTCCTTGTGGTCATACGTTGGGATAAAATTTGCAATATAATATTGTCTTTTCCCGCTTGCATTTTTCCACATTTCACTTCTAAACTTTTCATTCACATAATTTTTTGTCTTTGTTGACATTTGGGCATTCATTTATGTTGATTTCCCAACGTTTTATCCATTTCTGATTTTGTTTCATCCAAGTATTCTTTCGCCTATGCAACTCTTCGTCTCTAACTGCCCTAGATGTAATTTACACTAGCTTAGATATAAAGGATATATATTTAAAAACGTCGAGAGTTATCAATCTCGAGGTGCCTATCTCATTTCTTGGGGGTGTGATCTCCAAGATAGGCGTCTCGGGATTGATAACTCTCGAGTTTTTAGATATATATCCTTTATATCTAAGCTAGTTTAAATATTTTAAATGTTTTTGTTAATGTCGATTTTTTTAATTAAAAAAAAAATTGTTTAAGACGTGGTATGTATGACCTTTTTGCCTCCCACCCCGGTCTGCCATTGTAGGAACGCCTCTCGTTTAAATATTTTAAATGTTTTTGTTAATTTTGCCTCCCACCCCCATCTGCCATTGTAGGCTCGTTTAAATATTTTAAATGTTTTTGTTAATGTCGGTTTTTTTAATAATAATAAAAAAAAATGTTTATGGCATGACATTATGACCTCTTTGCCTCCCACCTCATGTGTCATTGTAGGAACGCCTCTCAACGTAACTAGTTTAGATATAAAGGATATATATCTAAAAATGCCAAGAGTTATCAATCCCGAGGTGCCTATCTTGGAGATCACACCCCCAAGATCAACGGTTGGTTAGTCCGTTGTTTTAATTTAAATATTTTAAATGTTTGCAACAGTTGGTTATTCGGTTGTTTTAGTTTAAATATTTTAAATTTTTTTGTTAATGTCAATTTTTTTAATAAAAAAAAAAATTGTTTACGACGTGACATATATGACCTCTTTGCCTCCCACCCCCTGTATGACCTCTTTGCCTTCCACCCCCTGTCTATCGTTGTAGGAACACCTCTTGACGTAATTAAAGTTTAAATCTTAAATTTGTAAAAGATATTGTAATTAGTTTGAAGACATAGTCAAAAAAAATAATAATAATTAATTAAAGTAAAGAAGTATTATTTTTATTAAATGGATTGAGTTTAATTAATTAAATGTTTATCAAATTATAACTCATGGTAGATTAATTAAATCAAGTTAACTTATTCTTAAATATGATTTTTATTTTTCTTTTTAATAAAAAGTTTCATCTTATCAAGACTATGAAGGCGACGTCCATAGGGGAGGAAGAAGTGCAAGGCCCTTGAGAAACATGTCCCCAATCGAGTTATGATGTCGTTATTAGAGTCGATGCTATTTATACAGCTACTGGAGTTTAATGCCCTCGTCTTTGCTAGAAAAAAAATCGATATCCAAGGGGGTAGGAACCGAAGCAAAAGCAGGAGTGGGGTTTGTATGGATATGCAAGGTAGGTGGAAGAAAAACAGAGCGTAAATTAGATCGTATCTGGTACTGAGGTCAAATTTTGCCACATGGATGCAACATCACACCCAACGGTTGTTATTGACAATGGTACCAGTTACACAAAGATGGGTTTCACTAACAATATGGAACCATGCTTTATCATCCCTACTGTTGTGGTAGTGAATGAATCATTTCTAAGTCAATCGAGAGGCTCTAGAAAGGGAAGTTGGTTAGCACAACATAATGCATGTGTCATGGCAAATATTTATTTCTTTATTGGTGATGAGGTTTTGCCTTAATCTCATTCTAGCAACACATACATACTCAGTTATCCTATACGCCATGGTCAAAAACAAAGAATATGTGGAAAAAATTGTTTGAAACAATTAATGTTTCGATCCTTTGTGTAGCAATGCAGCAGGCGGTCCTTGCTTTGGCTATTGGGTATACAACTTCTAAATGTGAAATGACAGGTGTGGTTGTGAAGCAACACCAAGAGAAAGGGATCAATTGAATGACTAACTTCACAAGGACCACAATTTCATAGATAACCATAAACTACATGTACAACAGTATGGAAATTACATCCCCACTTGAAATGCACAATACCATTACTTGAACAATATTGTGGTCTTCACTTGAAGAGAATAATACTGTTCACTTGAACGACTATTTTGGTGCAACCACTTGAACAAGCAATGTTCCCTTCCTTGAATGATAGTTCTTTCTGTTGGCAATTTGAGTTATTTTATGTTGTTGTTGATGTCACATTGATCACATTGAGTTTTGGTGGCCAAAGCATTTCATAAATAAGCATTTATGATATTTTGGAGAGCATGGATATATACAGGGTTTTTGTGAAAACCAAGGTAGGCAAAATAATAGATTTTATTTAAAACCATGGATGACAGATTTGAAATGAGTTTTTCTTAAAACCCAGATTGACTTTTTGTTTCGTCGAAAAAGGTGCCCCAGTGATAGAGATATTTATTTTTAAATATTTAGTTTAAATTTTAAACTATTTAAAATTTAGATTTTAATTTTAAAATTAAATATATTAATTTTAGCGCCGACTAAAGAAAGGAGGAAAGACTATATTAATTTATAGAGCCGACGTCTAAAGAAAGAGGAAAGACATATATATATGCCAACAAAAGCTTAGACTTCATGAAACCCAACGCTTATTTTTTGAATGCCTTCGATTGGGGAATGAATTGCAAAAAGAGAGAGAAGTGTGACTTTGGTCTATTGAAAAATTGTTCACAGAGTTTAATAAGACGCATAGGCATCTTTGGCCTAGCGGTTCGTGCGTTGTGTGTTACACAAGAGGTCCTATGATCGAGTCCCGTCATGGTTATTTGTTTTGTTGAAGCGTTCGAAGCACTATTAAGTTTTTCGAAGGGTGCAGAAGTTTATGATATAAGTTTTTGTTCGTGTCCCTTTGGACACGTGAGGGTGTGTGGCCCAACGGCAGGCTGGTTGTGGTTAAAGCGCTGAGCAAGGAGACATCAAGATCGAATCCCATCAGGGACAGAGGCAAGTTAATAATTTTTTAATATATTTTATTTTTCTAAAGTTGCCCTAGGAGGAATAAGGGTTGTGATGCATGTTTAGAAAAAGAGAGATTTTTGGTGTTTCTCCTTTTGAAAGTATATCATATTATATATCGTTGGAAATCTTATTTCGAGGGCTATTTGATTAACTTGCTTAGAGGGAGAAATAAGGTGTATGTAAAGATATCTTTTTGTTTTTGTAAAGGGTTTCAAAAGTGAAGGTTGTTTTGTTCTTTTTCAAAGGTGATTAATTCTTTCATGAGGGGACATGTTGTATCTTATTGAGTAGGAGTGATAAGGTGTTATTTGGATATTATTATTGTGATATTAATCATGATCTCTAACCCTTGTTAAAAGTTGAAAAAGAAGTTTGTTGAGTGTGGCAGATTTAGTGGACAACCAATAAGGCATCAAAAAGGTATGAGCAATATTCTCCATTGACTTTGTTTATGGTGGTTGATTTCTAAAATATCATTGGAGAGAAAAGGATTGATTGTGGTTTCCTTTTCGAAAGTGGTTGGTTGAATGCTTCAAGGTTTTCTGGTTTGAGAGTTATGTTTAAACCTTGTTTTATAAGCATAGTTGTTGAAGCCCATTGGTTATGCAAAGAACTTGAGTTAAAAAAGAACATGAGTATCATTGTTATGTGAGATTTATGGTTGAGCATTGTTGGAAACATTTGAGTTGGTTGATTCATGCTTGAACTAGGGTTTTGTGAGAAAGAGTTTTCCCTCATTGTGATTGGTTGAGTTGAGTTGATTGAGCCTAGTCAAGTGATTGAGTGATGTGATTGTTCAAGTTCCATGAAACAAACTATTCTATAATTTTGATTTGAGTTGAGGTTGATCCTTTGAGAAGGCTTGCTAGAGTATTTTTGGGCAAGTTCTTGGTGAGCTTGCTAGAGTAGTTTTGGGCAAGTTCTTGGTGAGCTTGCTAAAGCAAATCAGTGGATTGCCTACCTGACCAGATTAGTGTATTTTCTAGCTTTGAGCAGATCAAAGTAATCATTTGTATAGGGATAAGGATCCTTATTTCTATTTGAAATATTATAAGGAGATTATATTGTGGAGTACCCCACATTGGGGGAACCACGTTAAATCTTGTGCCTCAATTGTGTGTGGTGATTTGTGCACTTATTTACTATTGCTATCCATGTCATTAATGCACACTGCTATATTTGGTTATTACAATTAAGGACACTTGATATTGGTTTAGAAAGAAAGTAAAAAGTGGGTGCTATACTATTCACCCCCCTCTCAATATAAGCTTATTTTCTTCACTTACTTGAACATTAGCTGACTTGAATGTCCATTTCTTGAACAACAATGTTTCCCCACTAAATGGTGCCTTGAACTTGCACTTGAATGGTGATTAGTTCTTCAAATAAACGGTGTTATATTTGAACGACACTCTTAATATTTATAAGAATGGTAATCACACGTTTCTCACTTGAACAACTTTGATGCCCACCTTTTCATTTTAACTACACTTGCCTTTGAACTATGTTCACTCCCTCACTTGAACAGTGGTTTGGTTCTTATTGGAACAAGGCTAGGTTCTTTCTTTGAATGACAAATTTGTTCAAACTATCTTCTACATATTGGAATGATACCCCTACTCAGACTACAACCACACTTTATCTTCTTTTGTAGTCTTGTAATCCTACACACATCAATTATATTACACAACATGCAAATCTAGTAACAGAGTGCACCCACCATTTGACATGCATACAAAAAATAAATTAGAGTGGAGAATGATTTTTTATTGCTATTATGGTATGGTTCTACACATAGCAATGTAGTGCTTCCAACCTAGACTCCTACAATTATCCCTACTCTCAAACACCTTCATGCAGGTCACATCTAGGTTTCTCTCCCTCCTCTCTTCTCCTCAAGCTTTTTTCCCTCTTTCCTCTAAGTATTCCCTATGCATCTTATCCCCTTCCTCTTCCCTCATTTATATGTAGGATTTGGTAGTTATCCAAACAATTTTTCAATCGTTTAATAAATTTTTAATAAAAGATAATATGCTCCCACATCAAACTTATCGAGCAAGAGGTTTGAAATTATAATGTCCACCCCTTGTATGTGTTTTGGAATGCAAAAGATGTTTTTATGTAGGTCTGATATGAGTTGTTTTGGTTTGTTGATATGATGTATTTTTTCAATGCCAAAATGAATGATAACAAGCAACAATAATATCTATCTAATTTCCAAATGAAAGGAAAGACAATATATTGCAATTTGAACACTTTATTGAACTCCAAATCAAAAATACAAAGTTCTGATATATTTGTCTCAGACCTGATATATGGAGTTTCAGATTTGAATAAGATTACAAAACAGTGCCAAAGTTGCTCCAATACGATCTCCCAAGCTTGCTTGATGACTCCCCGATGCAAGTGATGATTATAAACCACAATGGATGCTATGAAATGATAGTAATCAGGTCTGAACCAGATTTGTCTTCAAAATAAGCAACAACAGCTCCAACACTCCACTAACAAGTAGAAGACAATTCCAACACATGCATCTCCAAAAATATGAAAGTGATATGTCAATTAGGCACTAATATGAGTGAATGAAGGACTGATATTGAACTTATCTTCAGACATTAATGGCAGCCCTTTGATGCTTCAGACTTATGAATGACCCCAAAATGGTATACAAACTTACCCGAATTAATGCTAAATGATTCTTTGATGTCACCCAATGATATGTCATTGTAATAAGACCCAATGGATGATAAAAGGATCAGCTTTCTGAAGTCTGATCAGAACTCTGTGTACTCAAAAAATGGTCTCATAACAGCTCCTTGAAGTCCTCTAACAATCAACAAACTTGCCACAATGTTGGTTTCCCAAGGAGGCGCTACCAAGGTATGATATTTCCCTTATGTTATGACATAAACATAACCCTTCAACTGACTAAAAATGAGTCTGTTACAACGTTGTCTTCAGACTGATTTTCTGCCCATCACCCTCAAAATGTGACCAATACAATGCAATAGATCAAATCGCCCATACCATGAGATGCTCCAGCTATTGAACAATGAACAATTCGCATTAACACTACCCACAAACACCAAAATTATGACTTCAAGGAAGGGGCGGCTAGCTGGAAGTTTTGGCCCTCTTTAGAAAATGATTCCCTTCATCATAGATCACAAATAAGCACTCAAAACGATCGTTGTTCCAAAGGCAATGTAATGAATCAATACCCATAAAGAGATGAGCCTTAAATCTGCAACTATGAACAAAAATATAGGTCTGAAGCAAAATAACCAGTCAACCCTAATGCCTACAAAATTAAATAAATTCCTCTCCCAAGGGTACCAAATTTGTACTTGAAATGATCGTTATGCTCCAAGGTTCAATATGCAACAATACCCATAACTATATATCCTTCCAATCTGCAAATATGAATAAATATAGAGGTCTGAAGCAAAATTACAGTCATGAATAATCACATGCAAATACCTCTATTTGAGCTCCAATCCTCAATATGAATATGGATTCCTGAATGGCTGAAGAAGAGCAACAAAACCCATGTCTTCTTTTTGCCCAAAGCTGATCTTCACCAATCAACAAACCCTAAGCTAAAATAAAATCTGAAGCACAATGAGTTACTTGTTGTAGTAACTCCTCTAATTGGCTAGGTATGGTCTTGCACATATGAAACCAATGTTCTCATGGAGGTTGACTCCCCACAAGCTCCAACACTGCACAAATCTGCAATGCCCTCAAAAATTTGATCACCAAAACAAGCAAATATCCAATATCCCCAAATGAGTTCACAACTCCCTTATTTATCTTTGCATTGACTATCTTCTAGAAGCTTCAAGAAGGGGGGAACGCCACCTTGACCCCTTTCCTAGTGAACTCAACGTTGTTTTAAAACACATGGCCCCCTTTATAATTTTTAATTATAATTTTCCTTTATAAAATTATTTTATAAATATATATATTATGCATAAAGGGAAATAAATCATCTAAGGCCAAAAATATCACCCATGACCCAAAAATGGCCAATCAACTACAGAAGTCCATGCTGGAGCTTGAACCAAGATATATTCTCCATGGCATTGAGTCCCTTAGCATCACTTTGCATGACCTACAAGGACTCTAAATAGGTCATCAGGATCATTACCACCAAGTCACTGAAAATGGGGACATTACAGTCTTCCCCCCTTAACATTGCTTGTCCTCAAGCAATGGCAAGGTATACCAGGATCCCACAACATCCTCTGAAAAATCTCACTGTGCTGATGTTGAGCCTCTATGAACCAAATAGAAAATCCATTATGCACTAACTGTACATTTTGTTCTTGTAACCCATGCACAACCAACTGGACATGAAGCTCACTCATACTGACATTGCACATGCCAAACAACTGCATCTAGGGGAATGGTCTGGAAATGTGCCCAATATCCAAATCCCAAAATGCCATGTGTGTAATAGGCCTCTGAGTGTCGAAAGGGATGCACCAAGCACTATCAATCTGCCACTACTCCAAAAATAGATAACTCTTTCTCCCAGGAGTATCATCATGATGGGATCACACCATCCTTGATGCCATAGGAACTAAAAAGGGGAAACATGTTGGAAACCTACAAAGCAACACCCCCTCACTGGTAACTAAATCATCCTTAAGCTCCTCCTCATGTGGTGTGGGTAGTGTATCATAATGAGCTGGCCACGCAATCTGATTGTGCCCAATAAGTCCCTCCATTCGATTGAAGGTGACTAAGCAAGGTCCTCCCGAAGTCATTCCTCTCAACACAACCTTCTGACCCTTCACCTTAAACTTTACCTCTAACTTCTAAAAATTGAAGGTGACATCTCCCAAGGTACGTAGCCACTGAATACCAAGGATTATATCTAAATTCTTTGTGTCGACCACAAAGAAATCATCGCACAACTCATAGTTTCCCAGTTTAAGCTTCAGTTGTGGCACTTTCTTGGTGCATGATATGGAGAATCCATCTGCAATTATAACCTTGATTTCATCCACATTCACCATTCCCAATCCTTTGCGTACCACAAGCTCCTCAACAATGAAATTATGTGTGGCCCCTATGTCAATCAATGTAACCACACACTGCCCCTATAAAACACCTTGTATCCTGATGGATTGTGCTCCCTGTAAGCTGCGAAGATGTGCAACTGTATTACTTTCCTTGTCCTCATGGTTTGGAGATTTTTTTGGCTCATCTGTAGCCTCTTCTCCACTACTGCTCCCACTATCTGAATGCTGATCTAAATTTTTTGAATTGTTCTCATCATCCGAATAGTACCTAATCAGCTGCAACTTTCCCTTAAACTCGCACTTATGACCTGGAGTCCAAGCTTTCTTACAAGTAAAGCATAGTCCCTTCTTTCGAAGTTCGTTAAGGACATCAGAATCAAGTCTTGTAGTTGTACTCTTTGGCTGCTCTGATTCCTTCCTAAGTGCCTTTTTATCTTCATCTCTTTTGATCTCTCGACCATCCTTCCCCTTGAACTCTTGTCCATATTTCCCTTTGAACTGGCTCTTGGACTTGGCTGAAGTGATCTCCATGTCCCTAGCATGTCTAATGGCATCCTGTAGTGTAGTTGGGTTGAATGCCTTAACCCAACCTCTCAATGGCTCAGATAATCCATCCATAAATAGGATCACTAAGCACCTCTCTGACATATCCGTAACCATGATGGACAATCTCTAAAACTCAGCTATGTAGGCATCCACTGAACTCCACTACCTCAGATGAGTCAACTCTTTGAACTCCAATTCCTGCTCCCTCCTATCAAATCTTCGTTGGAGCCTTTCTGTAAACTCTGCGTAAGTATCCACTCTTTCGTGTCCAAGAGTCTGTATCCCATGGTGCCACCAATCGTGAGCGACGCCCTCCAAATGTAGAGTACAAAACTTAATGGCGTCCTCTTCTATCATTTGGTTCAGCTATAAATATGTGTCCATCTTTTGGACCCAAGCCTTTACTGTCATCCTCCCTAAACCATCAAAGAAGGGGATGTGTATCTTGCCTATTCTCTTCTGAATTACCCTGGCTGGTGTATGATGTTATACCCCACCCTGTCCTTGTTGTATGTGACCCTGATGTCCAACACTCTACTAACAAGTAGAAGATAATTCCAACACATGCATCTCCAAAAATATGAAAGTGATATCTCAATTAGGCACTAATATAAGTGAATGAAGGAATGATATTGAACTTGTCTTCAGACATTAATGGCAGCCCTTTGATGCTTCATACTTATGAATGATCCCAAAATGGTATACAAACTTACCCAAATTAATGCTAAATGATTATTTGATTTCACCCAATGATATGTCGTTGTAATAAGACCCAATGGATGATAAAAGGATCAACTTTCTTAAGTCTGATCATAACTCTGTGTACTCAAAAAATGGTCTCATAATAGCTCCTTGAAGTCCTCTAACAATCAACAAACTTGCCACAATGTTGGTTTCCCAAGGAGGCGCTACCAAGGTATGATGTTTCCCTTATGTTATAACATAAACATAACCTTTAAACTGACTGAAAATGAGTCTGTTACAACGTTGTCTTCAGATTGATTTTCTGCCCATCTCCCTCAAAATGTGACCAATACAATGCAATAGATCAAATCGCCCATACCATGATATGCTCCAGCTATTGAACAATGAACAATTCACATTAACACTACCCATAAACACTAAAATTATGACTTCAGGGAAGGGGTGGCTAGCTAGAATTTTTGGCCCTCTTTAGAAAATGATTCCCTTCATCATAGATCACAAATAAGCACTCAAAACGATCATTGTTCCAAAGGCAATGTAATGAATCAATACCCATAAAGAGATGAGCCTTAAATCTGCAACTATGAACAAAAATATAGGTCTGAAGCAAAATAACTAGTCAACCCTAATGCCTACAAAATTAAATAAATTCCTCTCCTAAGGATACCAAATTTGTACTTGAAATTATCGTTGTGCTCTAAGGTTCAATATGCAACAATAACCATAACTATATTTCCTTCCAATCTGCAAATATGAATAAATATAGAGGTCTGAAGCAAAATTATAGTCATGAATAATCACATGCAAATACCTCTATTTGAGATTCAATCCTCAATATGAATATGGATTCCTGAATGGTTGAAGAAGAGCAACAAAACCCATGTCTTCTTTTTGCCCAAAGTTGATCTTCACCAATCAAGCAAATATCCAATATCCTCAAATGAGTTCACAACTCCCTTATTTATCTTTGTATTGACTATCTTCTAGAAGCTTCAAGAAGGGGGGGACGCCACCTTGACCCGTTTCCTAGTGAAATCAACATTGTTTTAAAACACATGGCACCATTTATAATTTTTAATTATAATTTCCCTTTATAAAATTATTTTATAAATATATATATTATGCATAAAGGGAAATAAATCATCTAAGGCCAAAAATATCACCCATGACCCAAAAATGGCCAATCAACTACAGAAGTCCATGTTGGAGCTTGAACCAAGATATATTCTCCATGGCGTTGAGTCCCTAAGAATTACTTTGCATGACCTACAAGGACTCTAAATAAGTCATCAGGATCATTACCACCAAGTCACTGAAAATGGGGACATTACAAAAATTTATAATTGAGATGTTATGATTTTTCATAAAGCATTCATCCATGTCATTACTTCAATGTCTGGTTCTTCCATTTGACCAGATACTCATGATATACTTTACCTCTCATATTCTTAGTCATTCTAGAATCTATCATTGCCTAATAATGACAAACCTTTAATGATTACTAAATGATAAGTATTTACAAGACTCCTTCACACCAAATAATATTTACGAAGTGCTTCCAAGGTACCAAATAATGTAATAAACTCTAAAAGACTCATAACAATCCTAAAATCCTCAAACTAGGAAAAGTCTTAACCCCAACTGAAAGCAAGTCATATACCAAGCTCTTAATAGATCTTCGTGACATCTTTGCTTGTTCCTATATAGACATGATAAAACTTGATTTCTCTCTATTCATCCATTATTTGGTTGTCAAATCATATGTTAAGCCTGCTAAGTGAAAGCTATAAAAAATGCATCCTAGAGTCATATTGCTTGTTAAGGAGGAGCTTCATAAACTCCTTGACATTGAATTTATCAAGGCAATTGATTATTTTGATTAGATCTCAACATTATCCCCATTTTCAAGAAAGAAGAAAGCGTTAGAGTCTATACCAATTTTTAGAACATTAATAAAGCATGTCCAAAATATTATTTTCCTTTGTCAAACATTGACATGATTTTCAACTTCACTATAGGTTATGGTTATTCTTGATGGATGGATTCTCAAAATATAATAATATTTGATTTACCTTTGAGGACCAATCTAAAATTTCTTTTACTACCTCTTAAGGAACTTTCTATTATAAAGTCATGCCCTTTGGCCTAAATAATTTGGTCACAACCTACAAAATAGCCATGATGTATATCTTCCACGATACGATGCATTATATTGTTGAAGACTATGTTGACAATCTGTTTGGTTGGTCTATAAATTAGTAAGATCATGTTCAAGACCTAAGATGCATTTTGAAGTGGTTGAGGGAGTACAAGTGTTGGCAATTTTGGGAACATTGAGTACATTGCTTTTGACTAAGTTTAGTTGTTGTCATTGATGTCAAAGAGTTATTGGTAGATGTTGTTTTTGATATCGAGGAACCTTTGGAGCAACTTGTTTTTATGTCCAAGGATGTGTTTTTGTTGAAGGTTTTAGTTGGTCAGTAAGCCTCCAAGAAAACAGAGTAGCCCAGTTGCCAAAAATCTAGAAAAATATTAAGTAGAATAAAGTTTGCAGGCTGCTAGAAAAACTGTCACGATTTCGCGACATGTTTGAGGAGAGAGAAAGTCACGATTTCGTGACATGTTTGAGGAGAGAGAAATTTTTGCCAGAACTGTCGTGATTTCGCGACATGCAGGAAGGCAGAGGCAAAGCAGGCAAAAGTGTCACGATTTCGCGACATGTTTGAGGAGAGAGAAAGTTCGGCCAAAACTGTCGCGATTTCGCGACATGCAGGAAGGCAGAAGCACAACGGGCAAAAAGTATCGTGATTTTGCGACAAGTTTCGAAGAAGTTGTATAGATGCAGAAAGTGTCACGATTTTGTGACAAGTTGAGTTGGCAGTGTTGAGTTGCAGGAAGTGTCACGATTTCGTGACAAGTTTCGAAGAAGTCGTACGGATGCAGAAAGTGTCGCGATTTCACGACATGTTCCAGTTTTGCGATCAGTTGGCAAGAAAGATCCAAAGGCAATGAAAGCATCATGATTTTGCGACATGTTTCATTTTCGCTAGTGCTAACCAAAAAAAGGATGAAGAAGCGAGAGGTGTCACGATTTCGCGATAGAGTTACTGATGACATCAGCAAAAGGCAAAGGTGTCGTGATTTTGTGATAGTTGCGGAGAAGAAGGCAGTGAAGTTCAGAGCGTCATGATTTCGCAACCAAAATCATGATGATGTCAGCAAGAGGCAAAGGTGTCACGATTTCGTGACAGTTGCGAAGAAGAAGGCAGTGAAGTCTAGAGCGTCACGATTTCGCGACAAGATTCATGATGACGTCAACAAAAGCTGTAGCGTCGCGATTTCATGACAGCAAAGGAGAAGAAGGCAGTGAATTCTAGAGCATCATGATTTTGTGACAAGATTTGTGATGACGTCAGCAAAAGCTGTAGCATCACGATTTCGCGACAAGATTTGCGATGACGTCAGTAAAGGCTGTAGTGTAGCGATTTCGTGATAGCAACGAAGAAGAAGGCTGTGAAGTTTAGAACGTCATGATTTTATGACAAGATTCATGGTGATGTCAGCAAAGGCTGTAGTGTCACAATTTTGTGATAGTAAATCAAAGAAGGCGCTCGACAAGAGTAGTGTCACGATTTCGTGACAGCGTGTAATACAAGGTGTGCGACAGACCAAGGCGTAGCAATATCGCAACATGTTTGAGTGTCGCGCGAGAAAAGTCACAGAACAGTAGAAGCATTTGAAGCCGACGAAGTTAACCTTTGCCGACAAAGTATAAAGTCTTACAGCCGACGTGGTAGAAGATTGAACAGCCGACTAAAGATCAAAGATTTCATCTTGAGATTGTGAGTATTAAAGGAAGACTATTTGAGCATTTTTGTGTGTGATCGAAGTGTGCGTTTGTAATGCGATCTGCGTAAGTAAAGTGCGGGGATAAGTTTGATCGTCAAGAAGTTGAGTGTGGAAAGTCTTGTTGTTGTGGTTTCACAAAGGGTGAAGACAGTACTATGGTGGATGCGCAAAGGAGTAGAAAGTGTTGGTGTTGTGACATTCGAAGACAGCACACAAAAGTGAAGGGTTCGACAGTCGAAGTGCTGTGTACTGTTGTGTGCTATTGTGGTTGCACAGAGAGGGAAGACAGTACTACTATGGATGCACAAAGGAGTAGAAGGTGTTGTAGTTACAACATTCAAAGACAGCACGTAGAAGTGAAGGGTTCAACAACCGAAGTGCTATGTACTACTGTGTACTGCTATAACTGCGTAGAACTGTGCGAGAGTTGGTTTCGACCAAACATGACTGTAATAGAACAGTGAAGACTTGGAGGTAGCTTTGTGCAAGCATTTGAAGAGCTTGTGAACCGTTCTTCTTTCACCAGTTTGAGGACCAGATTAAGGACAAAATTTGAGGCAGGAAGAGGACAAAATTGTGCCAGACCGAAGGACTGTGTTTTGGTGCAAAAAAGAGGACCAGCTTGCTGTGACAGAGTTGAGGACAAAGATCTCTAGCCAGAGCAGTGAAGACATGTGTCTTCTGTGGAAAGAGTTCCACTTGCTAAGGGCAAAAGAGATAGAGGTCCTCTAGAGGATCACTAGCAAAGTTGAATTAGGGGAAGGTGTCTCCTTTGAGCTGAGGCTCATAAACATTGTAATCGGGGAGGTTTCCCAAAGGTTTTGATATAACTTTTAGAAGAAAAGTTTTTATCCGTGGATTAATTTGTTGTGTCTCATTGCGGATTGCTTCTTGTGCACTGTTTTATTGATGTCATTACTGCTATCTTATTCTGCTTGTTAATAATTTGAAAGCTGTAGTGATAAATCAAGTTAAAAAGGATCTTATACTGTTCACCCCCCCTCTCAGTATAAGCTTGTGTTCTTCAATTGGTATCAGAGCCAGTGCCTTTGGAAAGTTTAACAGCTTGAAGGAAAAGTTTACAAAGAACACAATGGACTACTCGAGTAGAAATGCAGCACCTATTCTTGACGGATCAGATTTTGGTCTGTGGAGTGCAAGAATGAAAGTCTATCTAATGGCTCTCGGTAATGAGGTATGGGAAGTTGTTGAATATGAATATACCATTCCTACAAATGGTCCTTACACTAAAGAAGACAAACTTCTACATCACAACAATTCAAAAGCCATGAATGCAATATTGAAGGGTTTACAAAAGGCAGATCTCACTAAAGTTATTCACTGCAAGACATCCAGTGAAATGTGGAATCAATTACAGGTTGTTCATATAGGTGATGCAAATGTTCGAAAGGCCAAGTTAAGACATTTTAAAGGTATGTTTGAACAACTCAAGATGAATGATGATGAAAAGATTAGTGACTACATGCTCCGGATGGATGAAGTTGTTAATTCTATGAAAGACTTAGGTCTTGAACTTTCTGAAAATGATGTATGTGATAAGATTTTAAGATCTCTTCCAAATAGATTTAGCGAAAATATTTTTGCTATTGAGGAAGCCAAAGATTTAGATAAATTGAAAAAGGATGAGCTCCATAGTATTCTTGCAACATTTGAATTGAGGACACAAGTGAAAGTTAATGTAAAGAAAGAGGCAGCTTTCAAAGCTATCAAGAAATCGAAGCGCAAACAGATTCAAGAAAGTGATGAGTCTTCTAGTGAGGAAGAGGCATATTACAGCAGGAAAGGCAAGTTTTATAGAAAGCACAAAAGCAAGAAAAATATAAGATGTTTCAACTACGGGAAATTTGGTCACTATGCTACTGACTATACTGTCTCTAAATATGAAAGTGATGAAGATATACAGGATGTTAAAAGCAAGGATTCTGAAAAGCACAGGTATTACAGAAACAACAAAAATGAGTACAACAATCACCAGAAAAGCAAAGATGAGTACAACAATCATGGAAAGAGGCATTCTCACAAGAATAAGAAGAGCTTCTACTTGGACAAAGCAAGTAAGTGTTCTAGCAGTGAAAGTGACAGTTCTTCTAGTGATGATGAAAATGAGATGCTGTTCATTTCAGAAAAAGAGGAAGAACCGAAACACAAATTCATTATCATGAAATGTTTTAGATGTGGAAATTTTGGGCACCTTGAGGATGATTGCGGAAATGATGATTTGGCTACTAGTATGTATGAGGATGTTTCAAAAAACCCCAATGAAGATGCATGTATGGTTTTTGAAAAAGGTAGCACCTCGAGTGATAAGAAATCTGAAAAAGGTTGTGATGATTCAAAGCGCCATCAAATAGAGGATCTTGAATGCGAACTCAATAATGCTCTTAGTGTTTTGAAAAAGGAAATAAAGAAGAATGATAGACTCAAGATTAAGGTAGATGAATGCTGTATGGAGATAGATGAACTTGTAGAAAATCTTGAAGTATCTATGGCTAAGACACAAGAACTCAAAAATGAGTTAGAATCTAAAATTCTGGAGTATAGTGAGTTAGAACAAGAAATAGCTTCTTTGAAAGAAGAAAATAAAGAGTACAAGGATAAGCTCTATAGATTTCAGGATAGATCCAAGAAGGTTAAATTTCTCATCGAAGGACAGATAAAACCAACAGATAAAACAGGTCTCGGTTTTATTAAGCCCCACAAGGAACAGGTTGGTGAATCTAGCAAAATATTTCAAAATAAAGAGAGTCATGTTGAAGAAAATACTTCAGATCATGAGTCCATAAGTGATGAATACGCAGAAACAGAAAATGATATTCAAACTGAGAAGAAGAAGTTTTCGGGACCCATGAAGTCGAACAAAAGAAAATTTCACGGCAGATGTTATGTGTGTCATAGATTTGGTCACATGGTTGTACAGTGCATGACTCAAATGCAGAGAGTAAATGACAGTTTCAGGAGACGTAATTTCTTTCAAGGGTATTGCTACTCTTGTCAAAAATTCGGGCATAAGGCAATTTTTTGCAAGACACATAACACGAACTGGGTTAGTCAGAATAGGCGAATTCAAAGAACAGCCATGACTGATATTGTTACCTGCTATAAATGCAACAATGAACGACACCTAGCTAGACAGTGTAGAGCTGATCTTCTGAGATACAGGAACAGAAACAACAACATGAACAAGTTCAAGAATCAAGGCATGGACAAAAATAAGAAAAATGACATGAACAGATCCAAGGATCAAGGTATAGATAAGAATAAAAAAGATAAAAGAAATAGGAACAGTAGTATTAACAGGTCCGAGGATCAGAACAGATGACAGGAACAAAAATACAGGAAAAGAATTCAAGAGAAGGCCCGGCAAAGAAATCTTGGACACTAATGATGATGAGTGTTTAATGGGAGTGTCACTCCCAACCCTATTTTAATCATCTCATCAGGAGATGGGGGAGGGACTAAGCTAAGAGGCTCTTTCTTAGTCTCGAGCCCCAAAGATGACCCTTTGCCATTGATGACAAAGGGGGAGAAATTTAAGTAAGGGGGAGAGTTTTCAAGTGGAGAGAAGAGCTTCAAGTCAGGGGGAGAAAAACTTGAAGAGATTGGTTTCAGTTTTGGCTATTGGAAGATGTGTTTTAGTTAAGGGTTGCCATCAATGACAAAGGGGGAGATTGTTGGCAATTTTGGGAACCTTGAGTACATTGCTTTTGACTAAGTTTAGTTGTTGTCATTGATGTCAAAGAGTTATTGGTAGATGTTGTTTTTGATATCGAGGAACCTTTGGAGCAACTTGCTTTTATGTCCAAGGATGTGTTTTTGTTGAAGGTTTTAGTTGGTCAGTAAGCCTCCAAGAAAATCAGAGTAGCCCAGTTGCCAAAAATCCAGAAAAATATTAAGTAGAATAAAGTTTGCAGGCTGCTGGAAAAACTGTCACGATTTTGCGACATGTTTGAGGAGAGAGAAAGTCACGATTTCACGACATGTTTGAGGAGAGAGAAAGTTTGGCCAGAACTGTCGTGATTTCACGACATGCAGGAAGGTAGAGGCAAAGCGGGAAAAAGTGTCACGATTTCACGACATATTTGAGGAGAGAGAAAGTTTGGCCAAAACTGTCACGATTTCGCGACATGCAGGAAGGTAGAAGCACAACGGGCAAAAAGTGTTGCAATTTCGCGACAAGTTTCGAAGAAGTTGTACGGATGCAGAAAGTCACAATTTCGCGACAAGTTGAGTTGGCAGTGTTGAGTTGCAGGAAGTGTCGCGATTTCACGACAAGTTTCGAAGAAGTCGTACGAATGCAGAAAGTGTCACGATTTTGTGACATGTTCCAGTTTCGTGATCAGTTGACAAGAAAGATCCTAAGGCAGTGAAAGCGTCGCGATTTTGCGACATGTTTCATTTTTGCTAGTGCTAACCAAGAAAAGGATGAAGAAGCGAGAGGTGTCGCGATTTCGCGACAGAGTTACTGATGATGTCGGTAAAAGGCAAAGGTGTCGCGATTTCACGACAGTTATGGAGAAGAAGGCAGTGAAGTCCAGAGCGTCGTGATTTTGTGACCAAAATCATGATGACGTCAGCAATAGGCAAAGGTGTCACGATTTCGCGATAGTTGCGAAGAAGAAGGCAGTGAAGTCTAGAGCATCGTGATTTCGCGACAAGATTCATGATGATGTCAGCAAAAGCTATAGCGTCGCGATTTCACGACAGCAAAGGAGAAGAAGGCAGTGAAGTCTAGAGCGTCACGATTTCATGACAAGATTTGTGATGACGTCAGCAAAAGCTATAGCATCATGATTTCGCGACAAGATTTGTGATGATGTCAGCAAAGGCTGTATTGTAGCGATTTCATGACAACAACGAAGAAAAAGGCTGTGAAGTTCAGAACGTCATGATTTTGCGACAAGATTCATGGTGATGTCAGCAAAGGCTGTAGTGTTGTTATTTTGCGACAGTAAATCAAAGAAGGCGCTCGATAGGAGTAGTGTCATGATTTTGCGATAGCATGTAATACAAGGTGTACGGTAGACCAAGGCATAGCGATATTGCAACATGTTTGAGTGTCGCACGAGAAAAGTCATAGAACAGCAGAAGCGTTTGAAGCCGACGAAGTTAACCTTTGCCGACAAAGTATAAAGTCTTACAGTCGACGTGGTAGAAGATTGAATAGCCGACTAAAGATCAAAGATTTCATCTTGAGATTGTGAGTATTAAAGGAAGACTATTTGAGCATTTTTGTGTGTGATCGAAGTGTGCGTTTGTAATGCAATCTACGCAAGTAAAGTGCGGGGATAAGTTTGATCATCAAGAAGTTGAGTGTGGAAAGTCTTGTTGCTGTGGTTTCACAAAGGGTGAAGACAGTACTACGATGGATGCGCAAAGGAGTAGAAAGTGTTGGTGTTGTGACATTCGAAGACAGTGTGCAAAAGTGAAGGGTTCGACAGTCGAAGTGTTGTGTACTATTGTGTGCTGTTGTGGTTGCACAGAGAGGGAAGACAGTACTATCGTGGATGCGCAAAGGAGCAGAAGGTGTTGTTGTTGCAAAATTCAAAGATAGCACGTAGAAGTGAAGGGTTCAACAACCGAAGTGCTGTGTATTTTTGTGTACTGCTGTAACTGCGTAGAACTGTGCGAGAGTTGGTTTCGACCAAACATGACTGTAACAAAACAGTGAAGACTTGGAGGTACCTTTGTGCAAGCATTTGAAGAGCTTGTGAACCGTTCTTCTTTCACCAGTTTGAGGACCAGATTGAGGACAAAATTTGAGGTAGGAAGAGGACAAAATTGTGCCAGACCGAAGGACTGTGTTTGGTGTAGAAAAGAGGACCAGCTTGCTATGACAGAGTTGAGGACAGAGATCTCTAGCCAGAGCAATGAAGACAGGTGTCTTCTGTGGAAAGAGTTCCACTTGCTAAGGGCAAAAGAGATAGAGGTCCTCTAGAGGATCACTAGCAAAGTTGAATTAGGGGAAGGTGTCTCCTTTGAGCTAAGGCTCATAAACATTGTAATCGGGGAGGTTTCCCAGAGGTTTTGATATAAATTTTAGAAGAAAATTTTTTATCCGTGGATTAATTTGCTGTGTCTCATTGCGGATTGCTTCTTGTGCACTGTTTTACTGTTGTCATTACTGCTATCTTATTCTGCTTGTTAATAATTTGAAAGCTATAGTGATAAATCAAGTTAAAAAGGATCTTATTTTAGTTCACCCCCCCTTCTCAGTATAAGCTTGTGTTCTTCAACAAGGTATGCCTAAAACCTTAAAAGTGCATCTTTGGGGTGACATCAAGTAAATTATTGGTTTTATTGTTCTTTATGTGGTATCTAAGTGGACCATGATAAAATTGTAGCTATAGTTGATATGTTTCTCTCAAATATTAACCTAGCTCTAGAGCCTCCAAGACATACTTCAAGCTATAAGTAAATCCATCTCCCAACTTGTTGATAAGTATTAGCCATTCTCCAAACCATTAAAAAAAGGATGCAAAATTTAAGTGGGACGTTGAGTGTCAAGAGGATTTTGATACTCTTATGACCTATCTCTTAACCCCTCTTGTCCTTATTCCTCAAAACCCATCTAAATTGTTGTTGCTATATATCATCAATGAACATGTCCTAGGTGTTATGTTGGTAGAATATGATGACCAGGATAGGGAAGAAGCCACCTATTACATTAGTAGGACTTTATATAATTATTAATTTTATTATATTCCCTTAGAAAAGCTTTGCCTTTTTATAGTGTTTACTTTATCAAAATTTAGACATTACATGCTCAATAAAAAAATCTTTGCTATTGCAAGGGTCAACCCCTTGTGATATCTTATGTCAAAATCATATCTCTTGGAATGAATCATTAAATGAGTTATCACCTTTAGTGGGTTTGATCTCTAATTCATCAACCAAAAATCTATGGAAAGCGAGGTTATTGTTGATCAATTAGTAGCTACTACATTATAAGAAAACTATCCCTTAGTTGTAGATATTCCAGGGTTCTTAATCTAGAAGTGAAACAACTAGACTCTTGGAACCTATACTTTTATTATGCTCCATGTGTAAAAGGAGTGGGGTTAGAAGTTATCTTGGTCACTCCTAAGAAACAAGTTATCTCTCTATATTTCAAGTTGTACTTCTCATGCACCAACAATACCATAAAGTACAAAGCTCTTATCTTTGAATATTCCTAGATTGTGATCAAGTAGGTTAAGAGTGTCTATCAAATAAAGGATAAGAGGCTAAAACCTTACAAAGATATTGTTTATAAGCTAATAATATAAATTTATGAGTTTACCATTGACACCATTCCATGGTCTATCAATCATCATGCTAAAGCTATAGCTACAATTGCTTTCGTTATCCCTCTTGAGCTAGATGATGAGAATGTTATAATAATTATTCTATGGATTAAGGAACAAATGATCTTTGAATCTAGCTATTTTCATTTAAATTTCCTTGTTGTTGATGCATCTTCCCCTCTTGATCCTTGGTATAAGGATATTTTTTCTTTCATTAAGGATGACACCTTGCTTAAAGGTTTGAACCATAATGAACGTAAAAACTTGAGGCAATATGCTTGTCGATATGTCATCATTGGAAATATTTTATACCATCACTTATTTTATGTAATTCTTCTTAGATGCCTAGCCATAGTTGAATCTTAGATAGTTGTTCAAGAGGCCCATCATGTTTCATGCATTGGCCAGTTTAGCAAAAATTCCATCGCTAAGAAACTCTTGCATATAGGTTATTATTGACCCCCCATGAAGAAGGACTCTTGTGACTATGTTAGAAATTGAAATAAGTGTAATAAACATGGAAATATTATCTATGCATCCTTCTAAGACCTCCAATACTTGACCTCCCCTTGAACCTTCTCTATTTGGGGTTTGGATATCATTAACAAGATAAATTTGATATCGTTAGATAAGCATAAGTTCATATTATCAATAATTGAATATTTCACCAAGTGATTCAAAGCAATGCCTTTGTCCTCATGTATTAGAGTCCAAGTCTCCAAATTTATTCTTAACCATATTCTCCGTTGACATGGCATCTCTTCCATGCTAACCTAAAAATCTACATTAAGTATAATATCTACATTAACCTAAAAATCTACATTAAGTATAATATCTACATTAACCTAAAAATCTACATTAAGTATAATATCTAGCACAAATGATCAATGCCTTATTATTCATGAGGTAATGACCAAGTTGAAGCTTCCAACGAAGCCCTAATCAAGATCCTTACAAAGCTTATCAGCAAGATTGGTTGGGATTGGCATATATAGCTTTATCCTACCTTATGGGCCTATTACACTAGTTTTTGAACTTCCATTGTTGCAACACCTTGTGCCTTGGCATATGGGACTCAAACCATATTTCCATTTTGGTTGGAGATGTCTTCCTTATGTATTTTATTACAATATGCCTCTATCAAAAACAAATATCATCATACCTATCTTAATTAGTTGGAACTGCTTGAAAAAATTAGATCCATATCTTAGAAAATCGATGGGTCTACTAGCAAAGGCTTAAGCTTGCCTATGGAAAAAAGGTGTGACATTTTTTCTTTGAAATTGGTGATGTATATCCCAAAGAGAACCAATAAAATACTAATATCAAAGCCAAGCTTAAATCCAATTTAATCCCAATTGGCTAGGTCCATTTATAGTCATCGCTAATTTTGGTTTAAGAACTTACCACTTGGATATACTTAATGAGAGAATTTAAAGAACCTGTAAATACAATGCATTTAAAAATATATTACATCTAAATGTCCATCGACTACTTATTACATTTATTTTCCTGCCATTGCTTGCTTGCATGGTCGTCTGTTTCACGACTGCTTGATCTCACATTTTCTTGTTTGCACGTGCCTAGTCTACTTGTTGCATATCAATTCAAGAATCCATAATGATGAAAATAATTACCGTAGTCAATAATATTATATTTTACATTGTGCTTGCACTAGGTGATGGATGCAAGTGAATCCCCTTGTCACCTCTTTGTGAATCAAACGTAGGTATGTGCAACCATCTCTCTTTATCAATTTGTCTCAAAATCAACTAATTCTACTATCTTCAAGAATTACCATATTATCACTCTCAAATTACTTATAAACCTAATAGATGATGGAATTCGTAGGTCCACTACTAGGCAAGCGTATAATACCTTATAGATATACTAAGAAATGGACTCACAATGTCTATCATCCTCATAAATTTATAAGGAACCAAGAGTGATCTCTCACATACTTCTCTTTGTCCTATATTTATATATTCTTTTATAAACTATTCATGTGTTTCTTATAGTCCTTTTATGCAAAATAAAATACTAAATTCCACTTTTATACAAAAGAGGTATAGGAAGCACTTCAAAATTATCTAGTTTATATCAATTTCCACATTCTTCCATATTACAACTCTCTCCCTTTCCACATGATGAATGCTATAAGCATTGTAGATACTATTGATATTTGTGAACACCTTCTAAACTCGTGAGGGAATGGGGTATGTAAACATGCCATGCAATAGATCTACATAGTTCCTTTCCTTAAATAGTTTATAAGATGTCCAAGAATAATATATCACATACTTTGAGCTCTATGATGAAAATTATGTCATCCTCATAACATTGATGGAAAAAAACCATATTCTTCCATCTCATCATGGGATACACGATCAACACTATGATAGGTGATAATAGCCCTATCACTTCCTCATTTTGTCTCATCACCAATTATTAAAAATGATAATAGTATACAAGTGATGATATCCCAATCCAACATCTCTTTCTTCTATCTCATCACTAGCGACATGATTAACATCATGATAGTCTATAGGTGATGATAGCCCAATCCAACATCTCTTTCTTCTATCTCATCAATGGATACATGATTAGCACTGCACTAGTCCACAGATGATGATAGCCCAATCAATTTCATCATTTGTTCCCCTACTCAATACCTTCATGTGTGGGGGAAAAAAGGAGAACTTTTTGACACCTTAGTTCTAGGATCAAACCATCAAAAGCATAAAATTTTACACATGTGAGATCAAATTATTGCACTACTTTATTGAAACTAGATTCAATTTATTTTGAGTAGGCATTGAGAAATCATGTAGGTCATCTCTCTAATGTGCTTTAATCACTATTATGGATAGGTTTGATAGGTTGCCTTGCGATCAAATATTTAAGTTCTTCCTGGCAAGACATCGCATATATCCAATGGTGCCACATCATAGGTGATTGTGATATGTATCATTTTGGTATTGTACTTGAGGGTGCAATGATGCCTAACATTTATACTTTTCCCTAGTTGAAGCCAAGTCAAATAGTAACGATGAGGATGCACCATGGTTTGAAGGTCAAGTGGCTTGATTTTGTCTTATAAGATAATGTTTTTTGGTTTCGAGTATCAACTATGATGTGAAGGGGCTTGCACTTCACCCAACAATGAGTGTTGAAGAGACACCCTCATTCTTCAAAGGGATAAAATTTTGAGGCATTATCTACCTATTGAGTTCTTAGGATCAAAAATTTCATGTTTACCTCCTATTCTCCATCAAATGGAGATGAACATTCATGCTCCTCTGGATGGACCACTAGTGTGTTCTACTAAGCTTGACACTCTAAATTGTTGTGTGGATTTTATGGTGGTTGCACCATTTATTGTTTATATTTTGTTTGCCATTGTTTTACAACTCAAGTGGCATGGGATTGGATGACATAGGAGGTCCCTTAGGCATGAGCGCTTCAGGAAAGCAAGCATTTGGTGGCTTTAGTTTTGTTATTGAGGTGTGTTGTAGGTAATGACAGGGCTTTTTGTTTGAATTTTGATTTATCTAATTTAGATGCAAGATGCTATGCCTATGCCAAATAATTGATAGAAATGAACTCCATATTAGACCAAACATGATATTGTCAGTCATTGACATACTTGAGTACCAAGTTCTTCTCATATTCTTTGATGTGAAGGCAATTGAGATGATTATGAAACTTGTTAGTGTAGATGATCATGGAACTTGTTGATATGGAAATATTGAAGATAATTATTATTTGGAAACATAGGACTTAAATAAGTCCAAAATGTAAACCGTAATCTTGGAAATCATCAACTGCTCCAAGGATTTACGTACAAAAATCAAGGAAAGGCTAAAACATAAGCCCTACAATAACGAGAAGTAAAACACCTAGACTTAGACTATTCAACGGAGCTTATCAACAACTCACGTTGATTATTCTTATGACTAAGCCTAATTAAAATATCCTAGGTCTAAAAAGAAATTAGCCCCTAGGTCTAAATTTCCTCATCATTTGTCTCAAAAAAAGAAGCATTGGACTCCAATGCTTTTAACAAAGAGGGAAAATCCTGGGACAGAATGTGAGCAGAAATCTAGCGAGCCTGATGTGGAAATTGGCCTCGTCGGGCCACAAGATATGAAGTAGAAGCACCTTGGTGTGTTTGTTGGGTTTTCGTATCAAAGACTGTATCGACGTCAAGCGAAAGCTGAGCATCAGGAACCACATCAACTGGATGTATGATGGCTGGAACTGTTTCTAGTGTGGAATCATAGTATGGTTTGAGAAGATCAACATTGACGACATCGTGAATGCCAAGATGAGCTGGAAGGTCCAAGCAAAAGGCATTCTTAGATATTTGCTGAAGAATAGTATAAGGCCCATAACAAAGAGGCTTGATTTTGCTATTTGCCTTATCTGCAAATCGACGTTTGTCAAGATGAAACCATACTTTGTCACCAACTTGAAAGGAATGAGGTGTGTGATGTTTGTCCATCTGTTGTTTCTACTTTTGCTAAGTCTTCTGAAGAATTTGAACCACTTTGGCTTGAAGACTCTGCAAATGCTGCACAAAAGAGTTGGCCTTGTCTTGTTCCTTCTGAATGTGCATTGTGGTTGAAGAAGGAAAAGACAAAGGTAACTCATAAGGAGCAAGTGGTTGAAAACCAAAACACACTTCAAATGGAGAGTGCCCGGTAGAACTGTGGATGGCTGTTGTAGGCATGCTCAATGTGAGTGAGGCTTAAGTCCCACTTGGCTGGAGTGGAATTATGGTAAATCCCCAAACTCTGCACTAGAGTACGATTAACTACCTCTGTCTGCCCATCGGATTGAGGATGATAAGCGATGAGAGAAGTTAAGAGATACTCCCAAAATCTTCCAAAGTGATCGCCAAAAGTGACCCACAAAGCATGAGTCACGATTAGAGACAATGTTGGTAGGAAGACCAAAAGAATGCCATACCACCTCAAAGAAGAGTTGGGCAAGGTCTTGTGCAGTACTTGTCTTGCGACAAGGAATGAATTTGGCCATTTTGTTGAATCTGTCCACCACAACAAAGACACAATCATGCTTGCGTACTGTCATTGGAAAACCGCTCAAGAGATCCATGGAAATGCTTTCCCATGGACGAGAAGGAATGGGCAAAGGCATGCTCATTCCCAATGTCCTATTGGATGATTTGGAGCGATTACAGACTGCACATTGTCGCAAGAAGCGAAGAACATCTCTTTGCATGTGTGGCCAAAAGAAAAACCGCTGAAGATGATGAAGAGTTTTCTGCCTACCAAAATGTCCCCCATAGAGTGTGGAATGAGCCTCCTTCAAAAGAGACTCCCTGTTCCCATGAGGAACACAAAGTTTATCCAATTTGTACAACATTCCATCCTAAATATGAAAGTCCTGAAGAGCTCTCAAATTTTAAGAAGAAGGATTGGAAAGTTGGTGGAAAACTTTGCCAAAATTTGGATCCATAGGATACTATGTAGGCCAAGTTTGGAAGCCAAGATGGGAAGTAGTGACAACTGTCAAAACAAGAGTAGAAGGAGGACGACTCAAATAATCAGCCACTACATTGTTTCATCCTTTCTTGTACTTGATTCCTAAATGGAATTGTTGCAAGTACGATGCCCATTTCATGTGCCTAGCTTCCTCAATTTTTGTTTGAGATTGAAGAAACTTAAGGGGCATGTGATCTGTATGAACAATTGTTTCTTTTCCCAAGAGATAATGCCTCCAATACTTGATTGCTTGAACCAAAGCATAGAACTCTTTATCATATGTAGAATAGTTCTTCTTGGCCTCTGAAAATATTTTTGAATGGTAGGCCACTGGATGGCCATTTTGCATGAGCACAACTCCAAGTGCAACTTGCAAAGCATCAATTTCTATCTCAAATGGTTGAGACAAATCAGGAAGAACAAGAACTGGTGCAATACTCAATTTGTGTTTCAATGTGTCAAAGGCTTTTTGTTGTTCCTTTGTCTACTGAAACTGAACTTTGATCTTCGTCAAATAGTGTAAAGGTGCAGCAATAGAAGAATATCCTCCAATGAACTTGCGATAGAAATTAGCAAGTCCAAGAAAACTCCTTAACTCTGTGACTGAAGTAGGAGTTGTCCAAGAGAAGATAACTTCAACTTTTGAAAGATCTACTTGCACACCTTTTTCACTAATTACAAATCCAAGATAGGCAATGAATGTTTGCCCAAAGGAACATTTAGGAAAATTTGCATACAATTGGTTCTTTCGAAGAGTTTGAAGAACCATTTCCATGTGTTCCAAATGTTTCTTCCAAGTAGAAGAATATATAAGAATGTCATCCAAATAGATGATTACAAATTGATCTAAAAAATCTCTGAATACTTCATTCATCAGTCGCATGAATGTAACTGGAGCATTTGTAAGGCCAAAGGGCATGACAAGCCACTCAAAGAGTCCCATTTTTGTCTTAAATGTTGTTTTCCAAGTGTCTTCTGCTTGAATTCTCACCTGATGATACCCACTTTTGAGATCAATCTTGGAGAAGAATTTTGCACCTTGGAATTGGTCCAAGAGATCATCAATGTGAGGAAGTGGATAATGATTCTTGATTGTAATCTTATTAAGGGCCCTGAAATCAATGCATAATCTCCATGTGCCATCCTTCTTCAACATAAGCAAGATAGGAGAAGCACAAGGGAAAGTACTAGGTTTGATGAACCCTTTAGTCAACAATGCTTGAATTTGCTTTTTAATTTCTTCCATTTGCACTATTGATTGTCTATACATTGAAGAATTAGGAAGAGAAGATGCAGGAACAATATCAATACTATGATTAATCTGTCTTTCAAGAGGAAGACTTGTGGGTTCTTGAAAAACATCAGAAAATGATTGAAGTATTGAATGAACTGAAGAACTCCTGTTAGTAGTGTGCTTAGGTTCTTGCTTTTCTTCTTGAATTGGTCTGATGAAGATGAGTGCTAATTCCTTTGCTTGATTTATAGCTTTGCGTGCTTGTCTACAACTCAAAATCAAATTATGTGGAGTTTGTTGTGTACTTCTGATTATGAAAGTTTTATTGTCTTTGTGCAAAGTGTATGTGTTTTTGTACCCATCATGTATAGACCTCCTATCGTATTGATAGGGTCTTCCAAGCTGTATCGCTCCAAATTTTTCACACCCTTACCTTCAGGCTATAGGATCCATGTCCGGAAGGGGGATGTGAAAAAGATGGCACGGTACCTCGGACTGAGAGGCCTTGCAAAGGTCCCGCCTCTTGGGGGAGGTGTATTATGGTGATTTTTTGACGGATGGTGGGGTTCACCAGGAAACGTTTAATGGCAGTTTCCACGCCTAGGTTGGGAATGTGTTTAATGTGTTCAGTTTTAGCCTTAAACATCCAAGTCCTAGGTTTGGCCAAAATGCGTCTAAGCTATTCTATATGAAATGCAGATTTAAATGAATATAGAGAACAAAATTAGACAGAAAACAGAGAGAAAAGGCTAAATTACAGAGCCATACCTGATCCGGATGTCTGATGGAGATTTTGATTTTTGAAGTAGTCAAGATCACCTCTGATTTGACAGGATCGTCTGCTATCAGACAAGATCGTCTGAGATTTGACGAATTCATCAGAGACCTGCAATCAGAGAAGTAGACACAAAATGCAAAAAATACAACCATTCTAACAGAGGGAAACAATGTAAAATGACAATAACAATATCAAACTGAGAATTATAAACAGAAACATGAATGCATTATACTGATTTAATGAAAATTATAACTTAATTATGCATTTGATCTAGATGGGTGAACTCCAAGATGCGAAATAATAAAGAATAACTATAGAATTAACTAAATGCAGAATAATACAACAGAAAAGAGATGAAGAAATGCAAACTCTCTGGGCACTGATTGCCCCCAATGATGATTGCAGTCGAAATCGTCTCTTATTCGACAGGATCGCCTCCGATTTGAACAGGATCATCTGTGACGATGTAAGCTTGCTCCGACTGAAAAATACTAAGGTACCTGCAACAAAATTTGGATATAACAAGTGCAAATAGTAATTTAGGATGTCTAGTGTGTGTAGAATTCGAGTTACAGGGAATTTCAGCCAGGGGGATGCTAAGGGGAGGGCCTAGGATTAAATAGGCTTAGGAGGGAGGTTAGGAGGTTGGAGATCATCCCTATTTGGGAGATATCCAACAAGGAGGGTCTCAACGGTGCAGACACGCTTCTGCCCAGATTAGAGACACCGTTAGAACAGAAGCTAATCATGAAAAATCAATTTTGGGACAATATCGTTTGGACGTCCTAGCCCAGACAAAATCATCCGATCTGAGGCAATATCATCTTATCGACGATGATATCGTCAAACGGTCAAAACAAACTCTAAAAATGGTGCGAGAAACAAGGAAACAGATTAAACAACAGTTTGGGAGCAGTTTTGGAGGTTGAAATTTGAATTTGAATTATTTACTAGAGTAAGTGTAATTATTAAGGTTTTACTGCACCAATTTTGGGGTGCTCCATTTTGCCCCCTCTTTAGCGAATTTTCTAAAGAAAATGCATTAAATATGAGTTCTTCTTGATCTACGAGAAAGAAAATATTATTCCCATTTTTAGGTGACAATTATAGGTCGAATCGTATGACAACTTACTATGGTGCCCCCTCCGTGTTTTTACCCAAATCGAACGTTTGAGGTAAAAACACGGAAAAGCAAAATTTTAAAATGTTTTTAATTGTGTTTTGAATAAAATTAAGAAAAATAGGGTAAAACCCTAATTCATTGTTACTATTTATTTTTTTGGTTTTTAGAGCTCTATAAGCAAAAATGGTCGAGACAGTGCACAGATCGACAAAGGTCCGACGCGGGCTACGGGTAAGAGTCTAAACTTAGCTTAGAATGGTTTAAGTTGAATTTACATGCTTTTTAGATTGATTTTAAATAAATTTTGAGCATCACGGCCGTTTTTGGGCCGTCGACGTCATCGAGACGAAATCGTCCCGATTTCGACGAAATCGTCTCAAGTTCGCCGATTTCGTCGAAGGGCAAAATCGACGAAAGGGGGACAATTTCATCAAATAAGGGACGATTTTGGCTTGCAAAATCAGAGACGATTTTGCTCAAATTTGGGACGATATCATCCAATAGTGGACGATATCATCATTTTGTATAAAATTGAACTAATTTTACCTGCATTATTAATCACTTGAGTTTTTATTAATGATTTTTTATTGTGTTGTTGTTTATGTTGCAGAGAGGTTTACTAAAGAGCAGAGAATGGAAATACGGTGGGTTGAGAGATGACTTGGCCGCTCTATCACGAGCGAGAGCGGGATCGGCTCGCTCAGAGCCAGCTTACGACATGTGGCGTAAATGCCACAAGTTTCTACGGACATGGGGCTACCGACGACCCGGCAGAGAGGTGGTATCCACGTTCTTCCTATTTTTGGTTACCCATAGGGGAGATGACTCCCACATTGGAGGATGTATGGAGGATTTTGAGGATCCCCATACAAGGACGGTTGATTACTCCTGCGACCAATCAGGGCCATGCTATGATGCGGTTGTGTGGCGATCCGAGCTTCACCCTAGAGAAGGGCGGAGTGAACATCGAGGCGCTGTGTCAGATGCCTGGGGCATCCAGACTCACACAGGTTTTGGTCGAAGTGGTGGGTGGACTTTTGCTGTGCCACCAGAGCGGGTGCAGGGTACCATGGGTGCTAGCAGATGTGATCTGCAACATGCAGAACCATGGTTACAAATTTTCTTGGGGCAATTTTGTTCTATGCCAGTTGTACAGGATCCTGCACGAGGTTGTGTACAAGGGCGGTCGATGTCTGGTTATGACATCACTTCTACAGGTTTGGTGCTAGGAGCACATTGCAGTGTGGAGGCTAGTAGGGCTTCCTTTGATAGGGATTGATGGGGAGAGGCCCCGAGTTTTCTACTGGTGGCTTCGGAGATGGGCACAACAGCAGATTGATCTACTGATGTCCCAAAGACTGTTGGATGACCTTATCCCAAACCAGATCACCTAGAGGCCTTAGAGGGATCATCTATGGTGGGCCGAGGATGGAAAGGAGCTAGCTCGCATCAAGAAAACCTGTTGGCTAAGGATGGAGAGGGGAGAGGTGGAGCTCCACCGCTACGATCGAGTTTTACGATAGTTCGGTCTATAGCAAGGGATCCCATCTCTCAGGGATTACGAGTTTTCTTGGACTGTCCGGGATAACACTACAGTTAGCGAGGCTCTAGATATGCAGCGCTTCTAGAGTCAAGATGCGGATGATGCCCCCATTTAGCCAGTGGATGGGGACGACGTTGGAGTAGCCGACGGCTATTATGCCTGGTACACAGGCATATGCCCTCCTCGGATGATGAGGGCTCAAGGTTCGATTCATGTAGTTGTGCATCGGATGGGGAGGTGGTGCCAGGCGGCCATTGAGGCAGCACAAGGTCATGACGGGAGAGAGTAGAGGAGACCACAAGCGCAATAGAGGCCACGACAGTGGGAGAGGAGGGAGGAGAGACCCCCTTCTCCACAAAGAGAGAGGCCACCATTGCCCGATAAGGGCAAGGGTGTTGACACTGGGGAGAGCAATGAGACATCGACTCTTCGAGCAGAGACAGTCCATCTCCAGGCATAGGTGTAGACCCTGTAGAAGGAGGCTGCATGCCACCGAGCTAAGGTGACACAACTCAGAGATGAGATTGCACGCCTCAGAGCACAGGGTGGAGGGGCGAGCACTCGGGAGCTAGCACGGGCTATTACCCAGATCACTTTTTATCAAACACTATACCACCAGATGGTGCCAGAGGAGGAGAGATTACCACTGTCGGCTAACATCGTGGATCCGATCAGGATTGGGTCGTCAAGGACTTCATCTCGATCCACGACTAGGACTCACAGTACCACTCATACTGCGATGGGGCCACCCCGTCCACCTTAGGGCGGGGGAGGAGATGAGGCTGAGAGCTCGAGGGGTTCTCGAGGCTAGATACTACAGATTGCACTACACAGATTGAGACAATTTTTATTATTTTTGAGAGAGGATTGAGTATGCCAAGGTATAGATTGTGACATACCGATTCGGTTTTGATATGATGTATATATATTTGTGATATATAGATGAGATATTTTGGATCATATGACTTGTCTTATATGTTTTTATGATGCTTTTAAATGTTTTGATTGATTGATTTGATGATTCATGTAATTACGTCGTTGGAAATATTATGGTTTGAAATGTCATGTTTAAAAAAATTTAAATGAAAGAATCTGATAGAACAAATTGGTTGTTTATGATGTGATGATTTGATAAAAAAATAAAAAATAAAAATAAAAATAAAAAGGGACTTTTAACAATAATTTCAAAGGACATTGTCGCTATTATAGACCATTTCATGGAGTCACCGCTCACTCGGTCGTCAAGCTAATCCCAGTATAGAAATATTGTTAAAAGTAAAAGAGTGCTTAAGAGACTATCTTAAGACTTTGGTGCAATGGTGCAAATGATGATGATGATGGTTTGTTTTCAGAGTTTCATAAAAATAGTATGCATGAAATAATGTTAAAATGATTTTTGCTAGGCATAAATTCCTAAGTGTGATAAAATGTTTGGATAATGCCCTAGGAATTATACCATCATTGCAAAATGGAAGGTTGACGTAATGACATGAAATATGATAATGTGCATGCTTTTTGTTAAAAAACATAATTGTATAATAGAATGATTTAAGTCATATGGTTTTCATGATTTTTAAATAAATGGGGAATAAAAATTGTTACAATGGTTTGCGCTAGGCATAGAATATGTAGGTATAGACTTATACCATCATCGTGAAATCCAAAAAGAGATAGTTTTATTGCATGGTTGATTTTAATAAACAGAAAATATGAAGATGAGGACTTGCGCTAGGCATAAAATTCCAATTTTGGTTTTAGAACTATACCATCGTCGCGAAAGTCGATAATATATATGTGTGTGTTTTGATTGTATGGTTTGAAAGAAATTTTGATCTTTTTGATTATGCATGTAGTTGTTTTTATACTAAACAACTATACTTTAAAGAAGAAAATGAATTTATTCCAAACGATTTGCAAAAAAAATATTTCAAAGTATCTTAAAGACAAAAGTTAGATTTATAAGGAATCCCATGTGCATATGTGAATTCATTTCCAATCTTGATTTATCATAATGATACACAAAATCTCTCAAATACAAAATGTGTGTGCAATTGCTATGTTCGTTTACCAGTTTTGAGCAAGATAATATGATACAAGTGATTTGAATGAACCAAATAAGTGTTCATTAACCATGATGTAGATGCATATAACCATACTAGACTACTATGTAAGTCGGATTATCAAGAGCTAGCTGATCCATAAGCCGACATAGGTCTGTACAAAAGAAGGTCGCTAATGTGACAGACATATCGCCACGCTAGGAGTTACCCAAGGCCAAGCAGGTTGGGCACAAACCACCTGTTATGGGGCTTACCTCACAGTTTTCGAATAATTGAGAATTCCAAGGATTCAATCTCATCAACCCTTCTTTCCTTTTAAAAGGGTAGAGAAAGGGATTTTATTGCTTTTGCTTTTGCTTTCTTTTGTATTTTTGCTTGATAATGTTGTAATGATAAAAATAATATTTTTCTTTTTCTCTTTTTCTTGAACTTTGCTCTTTCTTTTTTATCTATGCTAGGGATACTTACTCGGATTAGCTGTAGAGCAAGGGATTTTTATTCTGGGTGGGGGTGAACTTGTCATTTTGCCAATTCTCAAATATTCTAGACCATGTGCATGATAGGATAGCAGGGGAAACTTTTCGCTCAAGAAACCACTTCTACTATGTAGCAAAGCATGGAAATTACAAATATAATCATTTTATTGTGAAAGAATGTGCTTGGTTTAAGTAAATAACAAGATCAATTCTCTGTGCTCAAACTTTATTTAATTGAATTTTGTGAACTTTGATATAAGAGAGATTAGTAATCATGTCAGATAAAAATCAAGATATTTATTTTGTGTTTGTGAAAGTGAGGGATTCCAAATAAATGCTAATTTATCCAAAATAATTTGAAACATATAACTACAACATTTGTAAGAAGAAATATATATATAAATACTTTTGAGAAGTTTTGAGAATGTTGACTCTCTCTTTCTTCTTTATGTTGTTTTTGTTTCGAAAGAGTCAAGAATATTGCTGTTTTTTTATTTTTATTATTATTTTTTTGTTTTTGAAAGAATTAACAAGTGCCATAAATAAATACAAGAAGTAGTTTTGAATATTTTGATGATTATGAATGTTTTTGGTGTTTTTGAATTTATAAATTGAAAGAAATACAAGATAGTGATTTTGAAATATTTTAAACAAATATATACAAGGATGAAATGACCAAATTTATACATAGTAACGTTTAAGATGCAAAATGTTCATGGGTTATTTAAGTTCTTTACCATCTAAGGTAGATAATTTGTATGCTCCTGATTCAAATTTAGCAGTGATAATGTATGGTCCAAGCCAGTTGGGCTCAAATTTACCTTTAAGGTCCTTAGTTGCATTAGTATTTTTTTGATTTTCCTTTAAAACAAGGTCGTCGATCTCAAAGGATCGATGATGAACTTTTTTAGCATATGATCTTTTAAGCTTGTTTTGGTAGGCACGGAGATGCTCCAAAGCATTGATGCATTTTTCATCTAGGAGTTCCAGCTGACTGAGTCTGCCAGACTGATATTCATCTCCTACTTTGATATCTTGAAGTAGTAGAGCCAAATAAGGAACTTCTAATTCAAAGGGAAAAACGACTTCAACACCATAAACCAAAACAAAAGGTGAAGTTCCAGTGGGAGTTCGAATATTAGTTCGATAGGCCCACAAGGTTGGATATAACTGAATGTGCCAATCGCGACCAATTTTATTGACCAATCTTTTGAGAATTTTGATTAAGGTTTTGTTAGATGCTTCTGCTTGACCATTACCCTGAGGATAACAGGGAGTGGACCAGCGATGTTGAATCTTATATTTTTGGCATAATTTTTTAACATCTTTATTTTTGAAACAAGTTCCATTATTAGAGATGAGATCTGCAGGAATTTTGTACCTACAAATGATTTGATTAAAAATAAATTTAGAGACTTGTGTGCCAATGCAGGAAGCTAAAGGCATAGCTTCAACCCACTTTGTGAAATACTCAGTGGCGGTTATGATGAATTTGTGTCCATCAGATGACACAAGATTGATTTTGCCAATAATATCTAAACCCCATTTTGAAAAGGGCCAAGGAGATGAAATAGCCTGCAGTTCTTGTGCAAGCGCATGGACAAGGTCAACATGTTTACGGCACTTGTCGCAATGGCGCACATAATCATGTGCATCATTCTCCATGGTAGGCCAAAAGTATCCTATCCTAAGGAGCTTTTTAGCAATGACACTACCACTGAAGTGTCCTCCACAAGATCCATTGTGGGCTTCACTCAAGGCTGATTTGGATTCTTCTAAATTCAAACATCTTAATAGGATACCTTCAAAAGATCTCTTATATAAAGTATTGCCAATTATTACAAATCGACTTGCTCGTCTACGTAATAACCGATGCTGGTTTCTATTAGAATTGGTAGGGAAAGTCCCATTTTTGAGAAAATCAAATATATCCGTATACCAAGGTTTAGGAGTAGTTTCATTGATTAGGAACACATCCAAAGGTTCTAAGCATGACTTATTTGAAGCGGGTTCCTAAAGTCGACAAATAATGATAGTGGCATATTCGTCATCTAACTCCAAGGGCAGGAGAGATGCAATCATGCGCCATAGCGTCGACTACACGATTGCAAGTTCGAAGAATAGCTTCCAAGGTAACTTGATCAAAGAGAGACATTAATTGTAAAACATAGGCTTTATATGGGCACGATTTATCATCTCCGGGTCCGATAAACTTCATTAATTTGGTTTATAACAAGTTGAGAATCACCAAAAACTAACAGATATTTAATTTTTAGCACCAATGCGGCTCGTAATCCAAGGATTAGAGCTTCATATTCAGTAGTATTATTGGTGCAAGCAAATGTTAATTTGAAGGACAGAGGAATAAGATGTTTTTGCGGGGATATTAAAATAATACCCACTGACCCCACTCATGCATTGGGCTCCATCAAAGTATAAGGACCATTGTTCAATATGGTATGCCTCTAATTGAAGGCATTCATCAGGAAACTCAATGATGAGGGGATGGGTAGACTCTAAGGGTGCAACAACTAATTGATCTGCTATGATTTGACCCTTAACAGACTTTTGTCCTATGAACGTGAGGTCAAACTCGCTTAGAGCAAGAACCCACTTGGCTGTGCGACCCGATAAATAAGGTCGAATCATGAGATACCTTAAGGGATCATATTTAGCAATGACATAAGTTTTTTGACTAAGCATATAATGGCATAATTTTTGCGTAGCAAACACAACTGCTAGACATAGTTTTTCTAATTTTGTGTAGCGGGTTTCATAACTAATGAAGGTTCGACTAATATAATAATTAGCACGTTCTCTCTTTTCATCATCAAGCTGAGCTAACATAGCTCCTAAGGCAGAATCTGAAGCTGAAATATATAGGAGAAATGGGCGATCAGGTCTAGGCGGTGAAAGCACAGGTGGGTTAAGGAGGTATTGTTTGAGAAGTTCAAAAGCTTCTTTACATTCATCGTCCCAATTAAAAGGGACATCCTTCTTAAGGAGTTTAAGAAAGGGACCGGTTTTGTCCGCCAGCTTATCGATAAAGTGACAGATGGCTTGAAGCTTACCTTGTAAACTTCGTAACTCAGATATATTAGTAGGTGCGGGCATATCAATGATAGTCGTAATCTTGAGAGGGTCGATTTCGATACCACGTAAAGAAACTAAAACCCCTAATAGTTTATTGGACTTAACTTCGAATATGCATTTAGCTGGATTTAATCGAATAAGATATTCTCGTAATCGATTAAAAACTTTTCTCAAATCATCTAAATGATTATCTTCATTAATAGAGCGAGCTATAATATCATCTACATAATCATGTAGGATATCATGCATCATGTCATGAAAAATATAAGTCATAGCTCGTTGATAGGTTGCACCTACGTTCTTTAAGCCAAATGGCATCACTTTCCAACAAAAGGTACCCCAGGGGGTAATAAAGGCTGTTTTAGCCTGATCTTTAGGAGCTATCCTGATATGATTATAACCGAAGAATCCATCCATTAAGGACATCATCCCACTCCCGAAAATAAATTCAATGATTTGATCCATGTTTGGAAGAGGAAAATCATCTTTAGGGCATGCAACGTTAATATCTCTAAAATTTGTGCAAACCCTAACTTTGGTGGCTTCTTTCTTGGTGACTGGAACTACATTTGAGATCCATTCAGCATAATCAATAGCTTGTATAAAAACAACATTCAGGAGATTTTCTAACTCCCCTTTGACTAGCAAAGCCACTTTGGGATGTATTTTTCTAAGTTTTTGTTTAACAGGTTTAGCATCCGGATGGACCACTAGGTGATGCATGACTATAGAAGGGTATAGACCTAGCATATCTTCATATGTCCAAGCGAAGACATCTTCATATTCTTTAAGGAATGCAATGTATTGCTCTTGTTTTTCTTGACTTAATTCTGATCCAATATATTGATTAGGTGGGGCAGGTGAAACGCCCAACTCTTGTAATGCTTGTAAGGTTAATTTGGATAATTCATCTTGAGGAGTCGTGACCTCAAGTTGGGCTATAGTTGGTATAGAACCATCAAAATAAAATCCATTGTGTAACATATCTTCAACGGAGACATCATGGAAGATATCTCCTTCCAACTCCTCATCGGAGTCAGCAATCATTTCAGGGTAAGCTATGGATAGCATGTTACATGTAAATGGCTAATTTTTTAGAGGCAAATCATCATGCCTATCCAAATAATCTTGATAACATATGAGTTGATCATCATCTTCAAAAGGAAAGGGTTGACCCTTACTAGGAAATAGGCCCACACCACAACGGGTAGGCCACGGTTCTACCTCGAAAGTTTCTTTCATGCCATTTTGGAAAGGTCCCAAGCCTTTCCCTTTATATCCCATTTTAAGCATTATGGGTTTAGCTTTAATATATTCATTGGTAAAATAACATCGAGCATATCCCTCATGATGAGTTGTGATATTTCGAGGGATTCTTCCCTAGTCATATCCTTTATAAATGAAGGCACAACTCTTGACTTGGTAAGTACTTCCCATAGGTTGTGGGAGGCCCAAAGTACGAGGAGATGGCGGTAAGTTATTTAAAATAATTGAATCTTGCATGAAAGCATTTGTTTTTTCTGATATTAAGATTGTGGATAAATCTGGTAAAAGTTCATCAAAAAGAGCATAAGATGTAGAAGGATCATTCCCTATATCTTTAGATGTGGAAGGTATGATAGATGTTGATAATGTGGAAGTGTTAAGAGATGGGTCTATAGGTTTTGAAATTATAGGGATAGAACATGAAGGATTGGTCATGGATTGAAGATATTTTTGAGGTTCTAGAGTGGTTTGTTTAGAAGATTGTTGATCTATATATGGGGGTGAAATGAATGGAGGGGAAATATGTGAAGCCATGGGTGTGTGTTTCACAGTTTTAGATGAAAAATAATAATTAGGATGTGTGGATGACAGAGCAGGGCAAAATTGCACTCCAACGGGTTCTTCCAAAGCACACATATCAAAGGGTCTAGGATCACCGTGGATAGTGACCAACTAATTTTTAAATTTGAATTTAACACATTGGTGTAAAGTTGATGGGACAACCCGCATCGCATTGATCCAAGGAAGACCCAAGAGTATATTGTACGATGCGGGGAAATGTACAATAAACATGGTCATATCTAAGGTTCGAGGACCAACTTGCAATGGGATGGTAATAACTCCACACGTTTCTTGTTTTCATCATTGAAAGCTTTGATAATCATGTCAGTTTTCTTCATTTCATCACTTCTAAAGCCAAATCGTTGGTAGAAGTCAAAAGTGCAAATGTTTAGAGATGAACCATTATCAATCAAGACTCTTTTAATAGCTACATCTCCAATTAGAGCAGTAATATATAAGGGATTATCCTTATGTAAACTGTGTTGTGGGATATCTTTATCCCGAAAGTCAATACAATCAACTTCTTGAGTGATGATAGTATTGGCCATGGCTTCAGGTTGAATGTTTTGAGGTACCATCATTTGGCTTAATGTAAGCATCAACTCATCCCTATGGGTGGGAGAAGATCTTAATAAATCCAGAAGGGAAATTCTAGCGATAGTATTGGATAATTGCTCATTAATATTGTAAGGGGGTTTAGGTTGAACATTAGAAGTATGATTCCCTTTATTGGGATTTTTCAAAACAAATGGAGCTGATCCATCATTCTGGTTTGGTTCTTGTTGAGAATTTTGAGCCTATTTTCGGGTAACAACTCCAATGGTACCTACAATGTTATATTGAAGACGTTGAACTGGTCTCGGTTGAGCATTTATGGCTTGTTCATTTGGGAGGAATTGATTAGAAGAGGGTCGAGTAGTAACTCTTCTAGGAAATGGTTCTTCTGGAACCATAGCATCTGTGATGGGTTGAATAGGATCTAATTCATTTTCAAAACTATTCGATTGGTTTGAAGTGATGTCCATTTCACTTTCAGTATCTAATTCTACATCACTAGAATTTGGAGTTTGAATATTATGTAGGGGCCTGGTCGTAACCATGGATAAGGTTGTGTCAAATATTTGAGGATCATGATTAAGTAAATGTCCACTAATGGTCCCTACATATCGGGTAGGAGGAGAAACATTATGATGTTCAATTTGATTGGCCACCTCTTTACCATGTCTTGGTAAAGGGTGTTGAAATATGTCTAATGATTGATTAGCATTTTGATTTTGATTTTGGGGAATGGTCTTTTGAGGATTATTAGGAGCATTTTGTTTAGGTTGGAAGGCTTGCACCTCCATTTCATTATTATCAATCAGATCCTGTATTTTATGTTTCAACCTTTTACAAGCGTTGGTAGAGTGTCCAGGCCCTCTATGGAAATCATAGTGTAAGTCAGCTCTGTATCCTGGTATAGTTGGATCAGGTTCCCGAATAGCTGGTAATTGGGTCAAACCTCTTTCGAGTAATTGAGGTAAAATAGTTGATAAGGGTTGATTCAATCTAGTAAATTCTCGAGGAGGCTTATCAGGCGATTTCAATATAAATTTTTTTGTTGTTTTTGTTGCATTGATATTAGCAACATTTCTGCTGTCAGTGACTCCATCACCTACGACTTGTTTGTTTTTATATTGATTTCTAGATGTTTTCTCATCATCTTTCTTCCTAAGTTGGCCTCTCCTAATGAGGGCATCTTCTACTCTTCGAGCTAAATCTATAGCCTGATCGAAGGTAGTTAAAGTAGTAGTTGATAGCTCATAAGATATTTGTTCTTGTAAATTATTAATAAAAATGTCCAACATTTCCCTATAAGGTAGCACAAAGTGCAGTTTTCCCATCAACTGCCTCCATCTAGCTAAGAAATCGACAAAACATTCATCCTTGTCTTGTTTTAATTTGTATAAATCTTTAATGGTTACATGCCTCTCGATGTAGGCACTAAATTGATGGACAAAAGATTCAGTTGTTTCTTCAAAGTTTCTCAAAGAATGAATGGGCAATTGATAGTACCACTCTAATGCCATTCCACATAAACTTTTCGAGAACATTTTTAGTAATAACAAGTCATCATGTGATATATCATGACATGCTATCCTAAACATGTGAAGATGCTCTATGGGATCTTTGGTTCCTTTATATATAGGCAAGATGGGCATGGGAAAATGCTTAGGGTGCAGTTGTGCTACAACTATGGGATCCAAAGGTTGACTACATATCTCTCAATAATTGTACGAGGGACGGTAAGGATCTATCTGGTCCATATGCGAAGTTAACTGTTTCACCATGGCTTCCAGATTACTATTTTGCCCACCATATTGGTTCGGTAGGGCATTGATATGGGATTTGTGAGCATATGATGGAGGGACATGAAGATTAGATGCTATGTTGCTATTATGTAAATTGTTGGTAGGAAAGGTGTTATGAAGGAATTTTGAAGTTGTATTATGTTGTATTCCAGATTGTTGAAAATTGGTGTTTGGATTCATTTTAGGTTTTTGTTTACTTGAAGCATATTGACAGGAAGTTTTCTTTTGTGTGGGAATGATTTTAGGCTCAATAACAGGTTCCTTAGGAGGTTGGGTAACCTATTGTTTTGGCATGTTCTGAATCATAGTGACCATATCTCTATTGGATGGTCTAGCCTTATCACTTTCTTGATCAATGAAAGACAAGGGATTAGTGTGCACATCAAACATATGTTCCATGGCTGCTTGAGTGTCACTAATTTGCCCTTTATCAATACAAACTGCCATATTAAGAGCACCGATGTTATTATTGAAAAATTTCCAGAGATGATCTAAGTTGTCAAAAGCAATAGTTCCATCTGGAGCTACTCTAGGGGATGAGGATCCATCCTATTTAACATTTTCTTCTTGTTCATTGTCTTCACCTAGGTCATATTCTGGTTGATCTAGAGTTTCTCCTTATGAAATTTGATCTTCAAGAAGGACATTTGGGTCTCTAGTTTTATCTTCTAACCAATCTTCTTCTTCTCCTTCAGTTTGTTTACCATTCCTAAGTTTAGGCATTGTGCTTAATTTAGATTTCCACAAATAAATATATATATATATATATATATATATATATATATATATATATATATATTTGTGGAAATCTAAATTAAGCACAATGCCTAAACTTAGGAATGGTAAACAATATGCAACAAGCTTAAGAGGTATATATTAATTTCACCAAAATAGCACCAATCCGATTATGTGACAACAAGCACTAATCGCACTAACACACACAGCCCCCAGGGTAGCCCCCAGAGGTTAAATAGTGGTTCTAACCACTCACACAATAGTTTTGCAAGTCAGAGATCAATTTGGCACCTTTTAGACACTTTATTGCTTATTCGTCCCACCCAGGGACGAGTGCTAGTTTGTACTTGTCCTACCCAGGGACGAGTGCGAACTGATACTCGTCTCACCCAAAGACGATTACCAGCGCTTGCTTTGGGGTGGGACGAATGCCAGGTTTGATCGGCAAAAAGTTAGATCTCAACGCATGACAACTCAGAACTACCACTTAGCTTTTCGTGCATGACATAGGAGTGCGAGTGAGTTCTTTTGACAACTCATATCTTCCAATTGACGTTCCCTTCACTGCATGGGAATGAGAGTGAGATTTTTAGGACAACTCAGATTTACCACTTAGCTATCCCTTCATTGCATGGGAGTGCAAGTGGGCTTTTCTAAAACATACAAAGACATGCACAGAGGCAGTTAAGAATCCCTTGATCAAGAAGAAGTCTTCTTTTCATACAAAAAGCATTCATGCAAAGAAACACTTTTGCATGTTAATTCAAAGAGACCCCTTGGGTCTATAAAATGGTGAGTTTCCTCACCCAAAAGATAGATAGAGAAGGAGCATTTTGAGCGACGAAGTGCTGCTAATCCATTTACTTGCGATTTGTGTTTTCAACATCCATAATCTCTTAATCGAAAGAGAGGTTATTGGGTGACTTTTGAAGGCACGAATCAAGAACCAACACCGATTTTTCTGACCATAATATCCTACCAATTTGTCGACAACACATCACATCAGGTTTCGAACCCATCCCAAGTGGATTGGTGTCGAAACAAAGTTTCACCCACGGGTGGTTTGCCTTCGAGCACCCCCCGCTTTATTTCTTTTGTAGTATTTAGCTAGTTTCATGTTTATGCTTTTGTCAAGTTTTCAGTTTATTTAGATTCATTTTAACCATCGTTAGATTCATCTTTTATTTTTCATACACAGGTGCTACTGATTCTTTGTTTGTTTCTTTGAACGCAGATTTGCAGCATTGGAGGAGTAGCGAGGAATCTACCTTTACCAACGCAAGCGACGACAATGTTTTGGTTCGCCCATCTTATATGTGGGCACGCGGAAGAAGGAATTTTGAAACAAGTTGTAAAAGAGCAACATTTAACGCTCCTATCCCCTAAAAAGGAAGGAGACGCATTGTAACACGGATTTGCAAAGCATATCAATAAAAGGGCCATTATTTTTATATTGCTTTAATATCTTGTGTTCATGTTCTTTATTTTTATGCAATTTTCAATAACATAGGGTTTAAGCGTTATTTTAGTTTCATTTACATTGCAATTTTAGTTTATCCTTTTTGTTTTCGAAATCTCGTGTTTTCAATGGCGATCACGGTGGGACCTATGTCCTCTGTTTTTTTTTTAGGTTAAATTACTGATCTAAAATTGCTTGTTTTTTTACAGGTACCTATTTTTCAACATCGGACTGTTATTCGTCTCTGCAAGTGACGATTACAGAATTGGTATTCGTTTCACCCCGGGACGAATAAACTATTTGTTTCACCCTGGGACGATTACGGTTCTGTTATTCGCCTCACCCAGGGACGAGTATAGATCTGTGCATTTTTCAGAGCAAATCAGAGACATCCTATTAGGCAGAGAAGAGGTAGGGGTTTTTTTTTTTAAAGCTTTTGTCAAATTTTTGTTTTCCTATTTTCTGGTTTTCAGTTTTGTATGGCTTAGGGAAAGATTTTTTTTTCGTTTGCCTGTTTCAATTTCTGCAAAGTAAAACGAACCCCACACATCACGTGGTATTTTAAACCAAGGCGTTGGTCGTAAAACCCCAACCCTTGAGCAAGACCAAAGGTGGATTCCATTATCACTTTGGCTTGAGATATTGCATCCATTACCTCGATTGCGATTGTTGCTAGACGTAAATCCTGACGAAAGTTGACTGAGTGTAGCTTGGGGTGATTCTCAGCATGCGAGGATAAGTTTTCTATGGTAGGTGTCATAAACAGAGCGATTCCCCTTTTGTACCGCCTATGTTCCACGTATCATCTGCTCTCACGTACCTATAGTCTCCCTCACGTAAGGGCGGGTATATAGAGAGGTTGGTATATCGGTCCGACAATGGTATATTGAAGGGGCGACCATTTTGGAAGTCATAAGAGCCTTCATAATTACATTTAAATGTTTCACAAAAATTTTAAAAAACACAAAACAAACAACAAAAACACACTAAACCAGATTTAGGGCACACTATTAAATCTTTAAAATAGATAATCATTGCTTGTGTGAGTGTATGCTATTTTCTGTTTAGACAAAAAAAAAAATCATAAAAAGAATTTTTGCATTTTTAGGTTAGCATTACCATGGTGAATACTCGTAGCCAAGCCCAATCACGGGCAAAAGCTACAGAAAATGCACCAAGAGAGACAAATCATCTTTGATATAGCCTTGAAGACTTAGTCATCCCGCCTCGACGGTAGGGTATACCAGTTAGTTCACACCATGCAGAACATGGCTCTAGAGGCCCATCATTGAGGGGCACTCCAACCCATACAGTTATAGAACATGGTTCTAGAGGCCCCTCCTTGAGGGGCTCTCCAAGTCAGGCCTTCAATAGACAAGAATTTAGAACCCCTTCCCTAAGGGAAACTCATGAGCAACAAGAATATTTTCAAGAAAATAACCTATATATACCACCTGGTCTAAGCACGAGGCCTCCTTTGGAAGTTTATTTTGGATGGCCTAGTGATGAAGCATTATGTACTATTGTGGAACAAAAAATGGTCCAAATGGAAGAACCATATGATTTTGTGGTTCCTAATTTACCCCCGATTAAGGTCGGACACAGTAGACCATATCCAGAACATCAGGTTCTCCCGACAGGGCAAGACAATTCTGCCCGCACTTTTTATGCATATCATAGAGAGAGATAAGAAGATCACTACATTCCTCCAAAACAGTATCCAGTGCTGAAACGATGCACGTCTACACCTGCTTTATATCCAGATCACTTATTGAGACCAGATTTTCACGTTAATGCGGCCAACCTCGACAGAGGGAAGCAACATATAGGGGTCTCAGAGCACCATAATCAAAACAGATATGTAGGAGAGACATCTAGGCCTATTAAACAAGAGACAACATAACAAATTGACTTGGCATTTACACAACTAGCCACCTGTCAAGCACAAATCATGTGACTTAGGCAAGAACAACAGGAATTAGAAAGTTTATGTCGTCTTGATCAAGAGCGCATTCAGCGTCAGACAGTTGAATTGCTTCACAACCATGCGCCTGAGAAGGCCCCAGTCCCTTGTGCACAACAATCTGAGATGTATGTGAGGCACAACCCCTTAGTGCAAGACAGGTCTCTGCGACTTCAGCAAGCATTGCCTCCAAGATCTCTTAGACCTAAGTGGGAGGCCATTCCCTGCAACCATGATGGGTATCCTCCGCGAGCACCCATCCATATTTACAGGCCTAGGCCAAACTCTCCTCAAGAAGATTATGAGGATTATTACCAATAAGAAGAGCAGGCTGAAATGCCCTATCAAGGCAAAAGGGATGCTACCCATTTATCCATTCAAAGGCCTCAAGTTCCCCACAACCCACAACAGAAACAAACCAAGGAGGAGGAGATTACGTCCTCTGATGCATACAAAGTGTTGTTAGAACGCTTAGAGACTATGGAACTCAAGACTGGTGGGCCCCAAAATCCTACCTTACGCCAACTCCGTAGTCATCCGGTGCATCCATCAGTGCCAGCACCTCCATACCCCGAACATTTCAAGCTGCCCCAGTTGGCACTCTTTAAAGGGGATGAGGATGCTCAAGAGCATGTGACATAATTTTTGAGCCAATGCTTTGGTATACAAGACAATGATGCATTGCTATTGAGAACATTCATAACCACATTCACAGGATTTGCCTCGGATTGGTTTACCCATCTACCAAAGCATAGCATCTACAAATTGGATCAACTAGTGGACGTGTTCCTAGAACATTTTGCTTTCAATACAAAGAAAAAGGCGTCACTCAGTGATCTAGCTAGCCTCAAATAGTATGAGGAGGAGTCTATGGTAGCATATGGGAATCGATGGAGGACAGTGCTTTCAAAGTTGTCCTACCTCCCTCCTATGTTTGACTTAACTCAAATGTTCGCAAAGAGCTGTTTGTGATTGATCTCTGTGCTATTGCAGCTGCAGCAATATGCCACTTTAGAAGAAGCTCTGGCGTAAGCTAGACGTATCGAAGAGATAAAGATACAGGATGGCGAAATTGCCAAGCCTAAGAAAAAAGAGTGGAACAAGAGCACCAAAATAGGGAATACGCAACAGAAACTCGCTGCGGTCAATCAAGTTGCTATTAATGTCCCTACGCCTGCCCAAGCAACATAGCCTCTAAAGGCTAATTATCAAGCAGTGCCTCACAATAATTATGAGAAAGATAACAAAAATCAAGATCAAAATCAGCAGCGTCACCCCAAGCGAAAATTTACACCATACACTGAGTCTAGGGATTCCTTGTTTGACCATTTGTCAGCGGCAAACTTGATTAATCTGCCAGATACTCCAACAATTGATCCTAATGCGCCAAAGCCTAAGGGTTACAGAGAGGATATTTTTTGTAGATTCCACAGAAGGAAAGGGCATGACCTTAATGTCTGTTGGACGTTTAAAGGTTTAGTGCAAGATCTCATTGATAATCACACATTGGTAGTGGATAATCCCATCGCGCCCAACAACCAACAAATGGGTGTTTTCAAAGATCCTTTACCCACACATGATGCACAAACAAAACCTCTACATGTCAATGAAGTGCAACAAAGTTGCCCCATGGAGGGGTATGTTGGGATGATTAGCATTGTGACAAGAAACAAGAGACACCCAGGAGTTGTCCCACGCCAGCCACTAGGGAAGTTCCATCCACATCACAACCTCAACCGAATCCTACACAATTGCCCCCACCTAGACCAGTGGCCACGATTCGAACTAGACTTACTCAAAGTCTACGGACCACATCGGCTAGGCTCTCTATTTATGAGCTTATTCAACAATCGGTGCCCCATTGGGAAGCTCTTATGGAGATATTAAAGGCAATTGAATTGCAACCCCACGAAGCGGATTCGTTCAATAATTTTGTGGGGCATGTCAAACAGTGTATCGAACCAGTCATTACCTTCAGGGAAGATGAGCTAAAAATGGTGACTGGAGATGTAGCGGATCCACCCCTGCACGTTATTGCGCGAGTCAATGGGACTTCATACAAACGGGTGTTGATAGACACTGGTTCATCCAGTAACCTTATTACAACCGCTGCACTAAAACATTTGAAACTGCTAGCCTCTCACATTGCACCTTCCACTTATACCCTTTGAGCATTTAATGATGCGATATGCTCGACAGTTGGCACAATTGTCCTGCCCATACAAGTGGGACAAAAGACCATTCATACGTTGTGCCACATTTTAGAAGGTGAGATGGCTTACAATATCTTGCTTGGGCAGCCTTGGATCCGAGATATGAAGTGTGTCCCTTCAATTGCTCATCAATGTTTGAAGTATACATTTGAAGGACAAGTGCACATGGTCCCCGTAGATTTGGAACCTTTTAAATATTGCAACTCAGTGCAAATCATGCCGTAGTTGACCCTTCCTTCAACGCATGTGGATTTCTAGTTAAATCCATCTAAACGGGGTCCGACTCAGCAATAATATCCATCACCAAGTCAATCAAATTCTCAGGCGGGATCATCTTCTTCATCCAGTCCTCCCACAATGACACCACCTACGGTGGCCACTCCAATGGACAAAGGAAAGAAGCCCCTGGAAACGGAACCACCTTTAGTCTCCAACATCTCTACAGAAGAGACGCCTAATAGAATGGAAGTTGAGACGCCTAGTTCACCCCACATGGAGTGGACTCAAGGAGAACTCCCATTCGCTTCCCGTAAATCGCCAATGATTACTGTTGAGATGTCTAACATGGGCATGGGGGAGTACATAGTGCGCAATGTTGTTGCAACACCCACACTTCAGTCTATGCAAGACATGGGATGACCTTGACTCCCCATAGGCTCTGTGGTTCCTTTAGGCTACCCACCTAATCAAACAAACTTTATTTTTAGGGGCCTGGATCATGGCGTTGAACCTTCCCTAAAAGAAGAGGAAGATGAAGATCCCTTTGTGGAAGATGTTAACTATCTGGCTAACCCCAACTTCGCATTACGATATCTTAGCCAATGCAATTGGCATGGATACGGGTTAGGCAGGTATGAACAAGGAATGCATGTTTTGTGTCAACCAAGATACCAAATGCCTTATGACAAGTCAGGAGTAGGGTTTAATCATCCTTTGCCCCTCGACATCTTGGTCGAAAACATGCAAGGCCTAGGGATAGGCAACAAGGATGGGTTGGCATCAGATCCATATGCCAATCCAAATACAACTTATACATTGGGGGATTATTTCCCATTACAAACAAATAACCTTGTTGACCTCAACAACCCTTTCCCTACGGCCGAACAAGGAGAAACCTCATGGACTCACCCATAAGGGGAAGATGGAAAAGACCACGAAGGGTCTTCTGAAGATGAGTCGGATTATGATCATTGGCTCGGATATCCACTGAATAACGATCAGGAGGACTTCCTGATGATGTTCCCATTGAATGATCCTAGTGAGCATAGGCTACCTCAACAACAACAAAATCCTTTGGAAATAGATGACATGTTTGAACACTTACACATAGGTCCAAGACATAGGAGGCATTTCAACCTGGCACAGTTATAGCAATTACTGCACCCGCCACTCTAGGCATACGGGAGCATCTTTTGCCGGAGCCCTATCAAACCATCTATACCTAGGGCACCCGTTTGCGGTCCGTGCATAGGGCTGATCCCTTTGTGCCAGTGCCTACAGAGCCAAATCCAAAGCACCAAGAACATCTCGAATGTCAGAGTTGTCACATTTGCGGTAATAACTGACCAGGGTGTGGCTAAGATAGTACTTTACCAAATGGGTGGAAGCAATTCCGCTGACCACTACGACTGGAGCCCGCATTGCGGAGTTTATTTTGCATAACATCATATGTAATTTTGGTATTCCATCCAAAATTGTCTCGGATAATGGGACACCATTCAAGAATAAAGATGTGCGTGCTTTGACCACAAAGTATAAGATTTAGCACAGCTTTTCAACACCCTATTATCTGCAGGCAAATGGGCAAGCAGAGGCGTCAAACAAAATGCTAGTCGCCATTCTTAAAAAGACAATTGCAGACAATCATAAAGACTGGCACATTCAGATCCCGCTTGCCCTATGGGCTTATCGCACCAGCATTCGAATGCCCACTGGGGCAACTCCATTTTTGTTGGTGTATGGCTCCGAGGCAGTCATGCCTTTTGAGTTGGAAATTCCTTCCCTGTGCATTTCAATGCAAGAGTTCATCGATGATGACACTATGCGGCAGGCCCGGTTAGATCAACTGACGTTGCTCGATGAACGACACGTTAATGCTCTCGAGAATTTGCGTATCTATCAAGAGCGACTTAAGAAAGCATACAACATGAAAGTCCACTTTAGGGAATTTTAGGTTGGTGACTTGGTCTTAAAAGAGAACCAGTAGAATTCTAATTTGCCATCCCATCTATGGGATAAGTTTGTGGCAAACTGGTTAGGTCCTTACATCATTGACAGTAGAATAGGACTTGGAACATATCGGCTTGCCTCTCTTGAAGGAATCAAGGAAATAGAACCCTTGAACATCATTCATTTGAGGCCATTCCACAGCTAGAGAGCCATAGTCCAACAAAAGCTCCAAGGATTATCACAATCGCTTGGTCAACAAAAAGCTCCAAGGATTATGACAATCTCTTGGTCAACCCAAAAAGCTCCAAGGATTATCACAATCGCTTGGTCAACCCAAAAGCTCCAAGGATTATCACAATCACTTAGTCAACCAAAAATCTCCAAGGATTATCACAATCGCTTGGTCAACCCAAAAGCTCCAAGGATTATCACAATCGCTTGGTCAACCCAAAATCCCCAAAGGATTATCTACAATCGCTTGGTCAACCCAAAAAGCTCCAAGGATTATCACAATCGCTTGGTCAACCTAAAAGCTCCAAGGATTATCACAATCGCTTGGTCAACCCAAAAGCTCCAAGGATTATCATAATCGCTTGGTCAACCCAAAATCTCCAAGGATTATCATAATCGCTTGGTCAACCCTAAAAGCCCCAAAGGTATCTATAAACCCTTTGGTCAACACCAAAAGCTCCAAGCCTTACCATAACTGCTTGGTCAACATAAATACTTCAAAATCAACAAAAACAACACAAAAAATCAAAATTACAAAAACAATTGCATTTCAATTCCATGCATTCTCAAAAAAAAATCAAAATCACAAAAACATTTGCATTCCAATTCCATGCATTCTCATAAAAATCAAAATCACAAAAACAATTGCATTCCAATTCCATGCATTCTCATAAAAATCAAAATACAAAAATATAGGTCACATTAAAGCATTGCATCCATACATTGCATATTTCGATAGGTCATACAAGTCCAAAGCACCATAGGCTATCATTACTTGGCAATTCCATCCTTTCCACATCAAATCCATAAACGCCTACATCCAAGAATATCACCCTCTCTATTTTTAGCATCGTCGCTTGTCTCCTAATGTATATAGGGTTTTCGTCATTCGGATGTCTTTAAATTTCTAGCCAAAAACTGTACATAGTTAAGCAGATTTTACACGGAAAGTTTTACTTGGACCACGCCTTGTTACGTAGCATCCCAACACAAATTAACACACATAAAAATTCCTAAGTTGTGTGAACGAAAGATGACACCTACAACGTAATCCAGGTCACCATAAGCGAAACGGTTATCTTGCTTATCCCCCTATGCGAATGACCCTAGGAATGCTGAGAGTTGGCAAAAGGACAAGCATCCTCCCTACCCAATTCCCCATGAATCCCAAGTTCTCAAAAGTTGCAAAAACATCAAAAATTTGCAAAACGTCAAAACACTAAAAATTTGACATCCTACAGTGCACACATCAAAAGGCACAAACAATAGTGATTCTCGTCACTCCATATTCACTTCCCTTGCTCAAAAAAAATAAATATAAATAAATAAATAGTGATTTTTATCACTACAAATGAGCAAGTATCCCAATACAATTTAAGAAAAGAAGGGCGTCGACCTTGAATCCCTGGACCTCTCAGCATTTCGATAGGTCATGAGGCAAGCTTCAGTACCGGTTTGGTTGATAGCCTATCGATCACTGGCGGTAAACCTCCCGCATGACGATATATTTGTCACATTAACTTGTGTGCAGATCAATGTTTGCATGTGGATGAGCTAGCTTATGGTATCCTAGATAGCACCGCAGATTAATATGACTAAATACAATAAAGGAGTTAGTGGAGCTAATTAGGTGATCCTCAGTACAAGTTCGGTTGAAAGCCCATCTGGAACTGGCGGTATCCTGACAAATACCACATAAACAAACTCAATTGCACACACAGGGATGTGAAATAACTTGGTTAAATTCAAGTCGATTTAGACCTTGTTCAAAAGTCTTACGAGATAAATGTACAGTCTTGGCTAGTTAGTTAAAATATCTGCATCTCAGAAAATCTTAACTCCATTTTCAAATAATCGATACATTTCATTCCATACATCACCATCAAAAAATAGACAAAATACAAAAACAAAGTTTCCACATGCAAAAGCATTCCACAAAGTTATCCCATTACTATAGCAAGTCAATCCAATCTTGTACAGTCTATGGTGCATCGACAAATCATCAATAATTCATTTCATTCATTCCATATGCATACATCATACAAATTAGAACCATTGCATTCATAATTGCATATGCATACATCAAAGCAACAACATGTACATTAAAATAAATCATGAAAAATGATAAACACCAAAAATAATCATCTGTATATATATCATAACAAAAATTGCCCGCAGGCTACAGTGCACTGGTCCTCGGACCTCACTCCCATCATCCAAAATCTCAAAAACCCCCAACCTAGGGCGTCGACCACCATGATCACGTAGGATCGGTGCGACATGAACTACCCCCTATAGTATCCATCCTCTGAGATCTCTCAGGGCGACTACTCGCCCCTGCATCTCGACCACTCGCGCCTCCCTCATCTTGTCATCGACGACGGGATGATGCTGACTGCTCTGTCCCACTATCTCTCATCCGATACGACGAGCCACTGGTCGAAGGCTCTGGTATTCGCACACCAAGGTAGATAATCTCGCCCTCCATCTCCCACCGATGTCGACTCCACTCTGCCTCCCGCCTACGGTAGTACGTGATGGCATCATCACGCTGTGCTAGCTGCACCCGTAGGAGATCCCTCTCCCGTGTAGCATCCGTATCCCCCGCCTCCTGGTGAGACGTAGCCCCTACGCTCCCCCGTCCTGCCAACTATGTCCACAGGAGATCCCTCTCCTGTGTCATCGTCGCAAGCTCTCCATCCTGCCTCTGCAATAACCCTGTCAATCATGCTACCTCAGCACGCAACCCCACCTCTATCTCCCCCGATCCAGCCTGCTCGGGAGCATCCTGCATCTCTGGTTGATCCTCATCATCAACATCATCCCCAGCATCTGCCACCTCCACCATCTCCAATTCTGTAGGAGCTCCCTAACCCTCTCCTGGTGCCTCTGCACCCTCTCTGCCTCCCGCTGCCTCCTCTCCTCCCAATGGTCCCTCACCTCGCCATTGCCACAGCGTCCACCACTCTTGATACTCGGCCGTCACTTCGACATCATCTACGTCTGGAAAATCCAGTACAGTATCATACTCCTCCCCCAATGGCTCGAGGATCGGCGCAGCTAGGGTCCTCTCATCACTCCGGCGCCGATAGACTACGGGCTCCCCAGGAAACCCTTGGTGTACCCCAAACTGTCGCGTCACTCGAAGGTAATGGAAGTACTCCTGCTCCATCCCATGCCGCCCAATCACCCATCTCCCCCTCCGAACCCGCCAAAGCCACTCATCAGCCTCTGGCCATGCGGGACAATCCCGATATGGCCTCCATATCACATCTCCAGGAGTCAGTCATGCCAATGCATCTCTGTAATGGTCCACGTCTCCCACGAACCGTCGACTCTGCCCCCGCTCCTCCGACCGATACCATAGAGCACCATACCCAATATCTCTATCCACCATGTCAGCCCGGGTAGTCCAAGGCAACCCTCGTGGTCGCTCTATGGCTATGTGTTGCCAGGCCCAGCACTGCAACAAGAAACTGCACCCAATCCCCTTTCGCCTTCGACAACGGACCTCATACAACTCATCATACAGCTGAGCCAAAAGCGTCTGGCCCCATCTCATAATCACCGACTCTGTCATCGAGCAATCCACCAGCTGCCATACTACCTCCAATAGGTTCCATGGGAACCTCGCTCCTGACGAGTCTAGCAGGAGCATGTTGGAAATGAGGCTCATGAGTAGTGCATGCCTCACTCCCAACATTCCCCTCGCATACCAATATCGTACCAGAATCTTCCCAATATGACAATCCAGCTCCGCCCTCTCCAACGAGGTCATCCCATCCTCATCCTCTCCATATCCAAAATACCGTGTCAGTACAGCTGTCCTCTGGCCCCGTGGCGTCATTCGGATGGGGACCCCGTCTATCGAAATTCGGAGAATCCGATACACGTCCTCTAAGGTGACTATCATCTCCCCTGTCGAAAGATGGAAGGTGTTCATCCGAACATCCCATAGGCCGATCAATGCTATAAGGTACGCTCGATCTGCCACAACTGCATCCAATCGAGCCACATGCTTGAGCCCTAGGGCATCAAGCCACTCCCAGTCCTCAGCACTCAATGCCTCACGGGCATTAGAAAAAATCGTCGGCACCCGATGTCGACTCTTCACCACCTGCACATCACAGAAAACAATAAACATCAAAAACATGCATCAAGTTACCATCACATGTACAAAAATGCATAACTATACAGTAACATCTTTCATTCACATGTACATCCAAAAAAAAAAAATTCATCCATTTTTCAGTTTTTAGTTTCATCAAAAAATGACAAAAATTTGACATGGTTTACCTAAGTTTACCATTTCAACAAAAAAAAATTCATCCATTTTTCAGTTTTTAATTTCATCAAAAAAAAAATGACATAAATTTGCCATGGTTTACCTACGGTTTTACCTAAGTTTACCATTTCAAAACAAAAAAAATTCATCCATTTTTCATTTTCTAATTTCATAAAAATAACAACAAAAATTTGCCATGGTTTACCTACGGTTTTACCTAAGTTTCCCATTTCAAAACAAGAAAAAATTCATCAATTTTTCATTTTTACATTTCATCAAAAACAAAAAAAAATCAACATGGTTTACCTACGGTTTCGACCTAAGTTTACCATTTCAAACAATTTTTTTTTTCATTTTCCATTTTTAATTCCATAAAAATTACAAAAAAAATATGGGCATGGTTTACCTACGGTTTCGACCTAAGTTTTACCATTCACATCAAAGAAAAACATTTTCTAACCATGGTTACCCTAAAAGTGTTACTCTAAGTTTCATTTTGGGTTTATCCTATGGTTTTCCATCTAAGTTTCCATCGGTTTGTATCCATGTTTCATTTGGTTCATGGTCAATTCATTTACCTTTTAATTTAATTAATTAGGGTTCCATGCTTTAAACAAACGACAAACAATAAAAACACATTTGCATTTTTCAAATTCACAATCGAGGAGATAGTGCACTTACTGGTCTCGCTTCGGCTCCGTCGCTCGACGACCCGGTCTGTGCACTCATGATGGCTGCAAAATCTGGCAGCGCTTCGCGTCAGAAAATTTACCTCCTCCTCCCCAGAGCTCCAAATCGTAATCGTTGAACAGTGCAAATGAGCCAAATCCGTCATTTTCGCATATTTATATTTTTTTCCAGCTGGTAATCGTCCCTGATCGAGACGAGCGCTTTTCGGCGTGCTCGTCCCACCCCAGGACAAGTACCCGCGGAGGAGCGCTCGTCCCACCCCAGGACGAGTACCTTCCTGGCACTCGTCCCCCCCCGGGACGAATAACAAAAAAAAAAAAAAAACAAAACACAAAAACACAAAACAACCACAACATAAAAATGACAAATGCCAACAAAACCACTAAAAATTACCGGACAAAAGTGCTCTTGCACTTAACCTCTTGGCATAAGAAAACTGATGTCGAGGTCTACCTTGTCGTTATCCTACTCCCTAAGAAGGCTACCATAGCCGGACCGCTCCACGGGATGACGAATTTTTGCCAATGTTAACCCCAAATGGCATCCCAAAATGGATTCACATCCACCAAAAATAGGTCAAAACAATCGAGAAACTGCTCGAGCATGCTTAGCGGTAAACCATCTAAAGGCACCCTTGCACAAGTCATCTTGGGTCAAGCGACTCGTCGCTTTTCTCATGTCGGTCATTCCCTCATCGATTCATCGCTTGAGGGGGTAGTCACACTTAGTTGCCAATCAACACCAATATACCCAGTCTTGGAAATAACACGCATTCAAAGGATCATTGCAAAAGACAATCGCGCCCCTGCTTGGGGCAGTAAACAAGCAATCATCACACACTGATCATATACTTGGAATTCGTGAATCATGAATTCAAGGTTCCCATAGACAAAAGGTTGTGCCCTTTGCCTATTCATGACTGATCAATGTCTAAGTTCAAGTAATACCTCACCAAACCAGGTTAATGCTTGATTTAAGTTCTTTAGCTCATCAGAAGCAAGGATTCAAGAATGCATGCCCTTTCCATACTTGGGGCATCAAGAGTTGGTTAGGTTACTGAGAAACCCTAATCATTAGTGCTTTGGTTATCTATTTTTACTCAGCACTGCACCATGTGCAGTGCTTCCCAAAAAGGGGCATCTGTAGACACCAAAACAACACCAATCCGATTATGTGACAACAAGCACTAATCGCACTAACACACATAGCCCCTAGGGCAGCCCCCAGAGGTTAAACAGTGGTTCTAACCACTCACACAGTAGTTTTGCAAGTCAGAGATCAATTTGGCACCTTTTAGACACTTTATTGCTTATTTGTCCCACCCAGGGACGAGTGTTGGTTTGTACTTGTCCTACCCAGGGACGAGTGCGGACTGATACTCGTCTCACCCAAAGATGATTACCGGCACTCACTTTGGGGTGGGATGAATTCCAGGTTTGACCAGCAAAAAGTCAGATCTCGAAGCATGACAACTCAGAACTGCCACTTAGCTTTTCTTGCATGACATAGGAGTGCGAGTGAGTTCTTTTGACAACTCATATCTGCCAATTGACGTTCCCTTCACTGCATGGGAATGAGAGTGAGCTTTTTAGGACAACTCAGATTTGCCACTTAGCTATCCCTTCATTGCATGGGAGTGCAAGTGGGATTTTTAAAACATACAAAGACATGCACAAAGACAGTTAAGAATCCCTTGATCAAGAAGAAGTCTTCTTTTCATACAAAAAGCATTCATGCAAAGAAACACTTTTGCATGTTAATTCAAAGAGACCCCTTGGGTCTATAAAATGGTGAGTTTCCTCACCCAAAAGACAGACAGAGAAGGAGCATTTTGAGCGATGAAGTGCTACTAATCCATTTACTTGCGACTTGTGTTTTCAACATCCATAATCTCTTAATCGAAAGAGAGGTTATTGGGTGAATTTTGAAGGCATGAATCAAGAACCAACACCGATTTTTCTGACCACAATATTCTACCAATTTGTCGACAACACATCACATCAGGTTTCGGACCCATCCCAAGCGGATTGGTGTCGAAACAAAGTTTCACCCACGGGTGGTTTGCCTTCGGGCACCCCCCTTTTGCTTTTGACCTATTTCTTTTGTAGTATTTAGCTAGTTTCATGTTTATGCTTTTGTCAAGTTTTCAGTTTATTTAGATTCATTTTAACCATCGTTAGATTCATCTTTTATTTTTCATACACAGGTGCTACTGATTCTTTGTTTGTTTCTTTGAACGCAGATTTGCAGCATTGGAGGAGCAACGAGGAATCTACCTTTACCAACGCAAGCGGCGACAACGTTTTGGTTTGCCCATCTTATATGTGGGCATGCGGAAGAAGGAATTCTGAAACAAGTTGTAAAAGAGCAACATTTAACGCTCCTATCCCCTAAAAAGGAAGGAGACGCATTGTAACACGAATTTGCAAAGCATATCAATAAAAGGGCCAATTTTATATTGCTTTAATATCTTGTGTTCATGTTCTTTCTTTTTATGCAATTTTCAATAACATAGGGTTTAAGCGTTATTTTAGTTTCATTTACATTGCAATTTTAGTTTATCCTTTTTGTTTTCGGAATCTCGTGTTTTCATAATTATATACCTACTACAATATTTAAAATGAAAGGTTTTGGTTTTTGTTATGTTTTTTAGTTTTTCTTGTTTTTGTAATAATATTGTAAAGATAACAAACAACACAATAAATGCAAGAAATAATACTGAAATTAATGATCTAGTTTTCTATAAACAATTTATAAATATCATTAATGGGCTCGAGTTCTTCAGGAGTCATGAAGTGTTCTTCTTCAAATTGAAAGTTTTCCTTCAAAAATTTAATGAAAAGAGCTATAGTGATATTATCTGTCTTAGATGCTGGTTGATAGAAGTAAAGCTTGTGGCAATACTCTCGATATAACATAGCTTGAGGAACTCTATTCCATCGTTCCCTATCCGTAAGAACAACCTCTTGGTCTTCTACACGACCTAGGAACTGGTGTATAATGGCTGCGTTATCAAGGTATTCCTCGAAGGTGAACAATTTTGAAGACACAAGAGCTCTCCTATAAGCTAACCATCTATGGCAGGCTCTCTGAAGTTCATGATAAAAGACGAGTTGATGAGGATCCAAGATTCTATCTAGGACAAGCCTCTTGATTTGTTTAAGTTTTTTTGACCTAGATGAAATGACACTTAGTCTTCTATCAAGTTCATCCCACAAAAGTTGATTTCTATCTGTTTCAGGCACACTAAGCACATAATTGATTTCTATGGCTGCCAATTGGTTTTCAACATTTATAGTAACTGCTAATATTTTCTTAGGAGCTACCATCTAAACATGATATGCAACTTATTAGTTTTAAATGATTTGAAATGCATCTATGTTTTGGTTGTTTTATTTTTTTATTTTTTGTTTTCAAAAGGTTTTAAATGCATTCACGTCGGGTTCACCAAAATGTATCGCTCCAAATTTTTCACACCCTTACCTTTAGGCTATAGGATCCGTGCCCAGAATGGGGATGTGAAAAGGATGGCGCGGTACCTCAGACTGAGAGGCCTTACGAAGGTCCCGCCTCTCGAGGGAGGTGTATTATGATGATTTTTCGATGGATGGTGGGGTTCACCAGGAAACATTTAATGGCAATTTCCATGCCTAGGTTGGGAATGTGTTTAATGTGTTCGGTTTTAGCATTAAACATCCAAGTCCTAGGTTTGGCCAAAATGCGTCTAAGCTATTCTATATGAAATGTAGATTTAAATGAATACAGAGAACAAAATTAGATAGAAAACAAAGAGAAAAGGCTAAATTACAGAGCCATACCTGATCCGGATGTCTGATGGAGATTCTAATTTTTAAAGCAATCAAGATCACCTCTGATTTGACAGGATCGTCTGCTATCAGACAAGATCGTCTGAGATTTGACGATTTCATCAGAGACCTGCAATCAGAGAAGTAGACACAAAATGCAGAAAATGCAACTATTCTAACAGAGAGAAACAATGTAAAATGACAATAACAATATCAAACTAAGAATTATAAATAGAAACATGAATGCATTATATTGATTTAATGACAATTATAACTTAATTATGCATTTGATCTAGATGGGTGAACTCCAAGATGCAAAATAATAAAGAATAACTATAGAATTAACTAAATGCAGAATAATACATCAGAAAAGGGATGAAGAAATGCAAACTCTGGGCACTGATTGCCCCCAATGATGATTGCAGTCGAAATCGTCTCTTATTCGACAGGATCGCCTCCAATCTGAACAGGATCGTCTATGACGATGTAAGCTTGCTCCGGCTAAAAAATACTAAGGTACCTACAACAAAATTTGGATAGAACAAGTGCAAATAGTAATTTAGGATGTCTAGTGTGTGTAGAATTCGAGTTACAGGGAATTTCAGCCAGGGGGATGCTAAGGGGAGGACCTAGGATTAAATAGGCTTAGGAGGGAGGTTAGGAGGTTGGAGATCATCCCTATTTGGGAGATCTCCAATGAGGAGGGTCTCTAACGACACATACACGCTTCTGCCCAGATTAGAGATGCCGTTGGAACAGAAGCTAATTATGAAAAATTAATTTTGGGACAAGATCGTCTAGACGTCCTAGCCCAGACAAAATTGTTCGATCTGAGGCGATATCGTCTGATAGGCGACGATATCGTCAAACAATCAAAACAAACTCTAAAAATGGCATGGGAAATGAGGAAATGGATTAAACAGTGGTTTGGGAGTGGTTTTGGAGGTTGAAATTTGAATTTGAATTATTTACTAGAGTAAGTGTAATTATTAAGGTTTTACTACGCCAATTTGAGGGTGCTACACAAGCAACAAGCCACAACAATCCATTGGAGTTACATCGCACACAACCGAGTCCACAAAAGGACTAAAAGCAAAATTCATAGTGTAAGTGTGTGTGATGTCGGATGTAATCCCATTGTCCTTCCATCCCAAAGGATAAGGATGAGGATGGGGATTCATCGATAATTTCAGTTTGTCAACAACGGACCTCGCAATTAGATTTTTTTGCGATCCACTATCGATTATACAATCAACCATAAAGGTGTCACTGAGATGGACCGTAGTCACAAACAAATTCTTGCGATCACCTTGTGAAGTATTCATAAGGGTCAATTTGTTTAACCCTGCCAATTCCTTATAAGGATTATTCTCCCCTGTAGCCTCAATGGGACTTTCTTGTGAATCCTCATTGGAAGGCTTTACAACTAGGGATTGTTTCTTCACATTTTGCAACTTAAAAAACCTCTTTTGAGTATGCTCGAGATTTTTACAATAATTACAAATCAAAGGTGATTTAGAAGAAGATTTTTGTGAAGAAGAAGGGGAAGATGAAGAAGAGGGAGAAGGAGAAGAAGAAGATTTAGCTCCCTTGGAAGGTTGAGGAGAAGCCTTCTGATTTCCTCCTAACGTAGAAGAGCAAGTCCCACGCGATTGCTCCATCATTTCTTCCTCAGCAAGAAGGGCTTGATTGAAAGCCATGTCAATGTTAACAATCAACTTGTATTTCATCTTCCTGTAAATGGGCTCCTGCAAATCACTTTTGAATTTGTTAACAAGTTGTGCTACATTATCCTGTATAGAATTCAAAATCCGCAACTTGTTAAATTGAAAAATATAATCATGAACAGTCATATTGGAGGTTTGTCGAAGACGAAGCCACTTGATCTCAAGCTCAGTGGCATAGTTTGAAGGATAAAAATTATTCTTCAAAACTCTTTGCAATTCATCCCATGTATCAATGGGATTTTGGGTCCGTTGTCGATTAGTGATAAGGACCTTGGCAATTCCAGAAAGCTTCAACTTAGCAAAGTTAACTTCCTGATCCTTTGCTATCTTGATATACTCAAACCAACTGTCCATGTCCAAAATCCAACTGTTGAGGACCTCTGGATCTCGTGAACTAGTGTAAATGGGAACCTCACATTATTGTTGGACTTCATTAGAAGTAACCTTATCAGCCAAAACGCTGACAAGTTGGGTTACTTGAGCCAATTTATCGGCTAATTCGGAAGCCATTTGACCCCGAGTGATCGCCAGCAAAAATTGTCACAAAAAGACAAAAAGTTACAAAATGTGCAAAAATAAAATATGCCCAAATTAATTTGCAAAAATTGCAAATTTACAACATGGAAGGGGCAAAAAAAATATTTGAAATTGACTTTATAGTAAAAACAAAAATAACCCCTTTTTTTTTTTTTTAATGGAAAAATGGGGTATGAGTTACTGAATGCAAATATACCAAGGTCAAACCAAATATCCAGACGACACACAGCCGAAAACAAACCCACCGCACGGAGAGCTGGCAATGCTTGTTGAATAAGATAGGCAATATACCTATTTTAAAATGCAGGCGGGTCAGCCTGCGGTGAATGTGGGACTAATCCCACCAAACAAATTTGTTCCGTCGGCATCCCTTGAATCCTCTGATCGTCGGTGGGTGCATGTTGGACGGAGGAGTAATCAAACATGATTTCCCTCGATCGCTGAACCCGATACGAAGTTTGGATCACCCAGAAAGGTGCAGGGATCTGCTTAGTTTTAGTAGCAAGAACAATTTGGTGTAGGTACGCAGGCCGAGACAAAGTTAAAATGTGCGGGCGAGTTTGTCGTCGAAAAGATCTCCCCGTTTGCATGTTGATCTGAAGGTTTCGACCGTGATCGACAGCAAAATTCAGTGCCAAGCGTCGAGAAAAACACAGGGGTTCGTCCTGTGGTCCAAAATTGACCGCCTCGAGAAAACAAAAAAAAATGCAAGGGATTGTCCTGCGAACGGGCCGGCGTCATGCTATCACGAACTAATGGTGTCTGTGTTGTGCTGGTCCTGCGGATTGGTCACCTTGCCCTGCAACAAAACTGACGTCGCCTGAAAGAAACGATCTTGACACGAACAACAGGTTGGGCACCGGATCCTGCTACAGGGGCATCGAATAATGTCATGGTCGCGTTCCCAAAGTAATTTCGACAGGAAGTTTGTGCAGAGTTTAGACAACGTGGATCCACGTGGATATTCCCAATGTCAGATCCAATTGGGGTTTGGTAACGACATAGAACATGGTCGCAAAGGGCGCGTCGGAAGTTGAAGGTGTTCCTATCGAATGTGGAACCGCAAAAAATGCGGACGACATCGCAGCTTCAGAAACCGCAGCCGTGGCACTCTTTGAAGTTTGCTGACGGTCAATGCAGCCGCTACACGCTTCGGGATGTGTAGACCCGAACCTCAAATGAAGACAAATTAGATCGCGCAATAATGAATCTGCCCTTCAAAAATTTGATTTTGTTTGGACTTCAAAAGTTGTCGACAATTTTTTTATCGTCAACAAAATTTGTCAACAAATTTTGTCAACAAAAATGGAATTTAGCAGCAATTTTTTTGCAATTTCCCTGAGCTTCAACTGGAACAGGTGGTGGAGTTCACTATGGAGGTCGAAAATAACCCAAAACCTCCAAAATTAACCTGCTCTGATACCAATGATATGGAAATATTGAAGCTAATTATTATTTGAAAACATAGGACTTAAATAAGTCCAAAATGTAAACCGTAATCCTGGAAATCATCAACTGCTCCAAGGATTTACGTACAAAAATCAAGGCTAAAACATAAGCCCTACAATAACGAGAAGTAAAACACCTAGACTTAGACTATTCAACAAATCTTATCAACAACTCACGTTGATTGTTCTTATGACAGCCTAATTAAAATATCCTAGGTCTAAAAAGAAATTAGCCCCTAGATCTAAATTTCCTCATCACTTGTCACTATACTAACAATGTGGTCTCTATGTTGTCATGAATGCTCATGTTATGCTCATGTACTTGTCTTCATAAATAAACCAATTGAACATAGTTTTTCCAAAAAGATATAGGATTACCTGACTCTACTAGCATGTTTCTAGTGGATTTATACAAGTAAAAATCTGGTTTCAACATCTTCAAATCCACAAAGGAAAACTTGTCAACATCAAATAACCCATTGGTAATGTAGTATATTTTTAGTCAATGAAGCCAAGTCTACAACTAATTGGTATTAATATGACCTAAGTATACTAGAATTTTGACATTGGTCTGCACCTTCAAAGGTATTTTACTCTAGAATGATATAGGGTTAGTAATTGTAGGTGAGGCTATCAATAAAAGCGTGATATCTCAAATCTACCCAAATAGAGTGGGTCTATGTTCCTTTAGAGTTTCTCAAATAAGATTCTTAATGTCCTAGGTTTTAGTTTCATGTTGAAACATTGACTTCAATATTGGTTGAGTTCATTTTTAAGGGTGGCATGCTTCAGGGTTTGAATGTAGAAATTAGTGTGGCACCTTGCTTCTTGTACCAAGAATACATGTGGATGGGCATCCAATGATGGAGCATACTAGGAGATCCTGTACTAGGCAAGGATTCCTACAAGGAATGATGAGGTGTGAGAAGTCAAGGAGTGAGTGGGGAGTGCTTTGGCTTTGCCTATATTTTTTGAATCAAAAGAAGCTCTAATGCCAACTTGGTATACACACTAGGGCCCAAGATGGTTGGCACAATGGACAACTTATAGTACCAGCTAGTGGAGCCTTGCAAGTTATAGTCAAAGTGATGTTGTGGAAGCTTTGGGCATACTATTTGGATGAAATGCACTTTAGTACACATATACAAAGAATGTCGCAAATGTCAAAATACTCTCCAAAATTTAAAATCTTATATTAATCATGATATGAAATTACAAATGTTTAGGACAATTAGCATGACAAGAAACAAAGAACTTTGTTCTACAAAGGTACAATAACAATAGCAAGAATCCAAAGATAAGGCACGAAGAAGTCCTAGGTTGGTTTCTTGTTGAGAAGTCCTAAGCTACATTTATATGGAATATACAATGTTACAAAGAAGTTGGAAGGTGAAACGCTTTAGCTTCTAATGCATGTTGGTGGTATCAACTATCAAGAAACAACCAAGAATCTGCTTTTTGTGCTTTGGAAATCCATGTGCAAGTTCTTGATATATGCAAGTGGATGACTTGGTCTGAAACAACTACAATGTTCATCTGATGGTGATGCAATGCATTATCATTGGTTGTTTGTCATACTCTCATAGACACCAATGATTTTTGTCATTTATATATAGGCTCTAGCCAAATGGACATCAATGATTTGGTGGTACAATATGGAACCAAAGATGGTTTGGCACTAACATACTATTTGTTCCAAAGCTGGAGATTGGTGCTAGCATAGTCTTGGAATAAAGCAAGAGTTGGCATTGACCCATCTGATGAGGAATGCAAATGGGTGTTACATGTGATGCTCTGAAGTGACTTTGGCATCACGTCTTGAGGAACTCTAATTGACCCCTACTGATAAATTTTTAACCTTGTACATTGCCTTTGTCAAACTATTCACATGAGATGGATAGAGAGGAATATCATTTATCCCTAGAAGGAGCATGGCCATGCCTCTCACTCCACCTTTTATCCACTTTGTTTCAACTTTTGTTTAGCCCTTGAAGGCATATTGGTAGGTCTCATCAACCATGCACACCTTCACCATTGCTAAATCATATTTATGTTGATATGTCAATATGTTCAAATACCTTGCAATGACCCTCTAGTCATCTTCGTGTATACTTGACTATATTTGCAGCTTCATAAATTGTTTTGTATAGCCTTGCATTGGCACTTCTCTTTGCATTAAATTATGGAATTTTTGTGCCAATTTTTATAATAATCAGAAGATATTAAATTTGGTATTCAAATGTTTTAACATATTAAACTAGGTTTGGATCTTCTCCTTGCCTTGCCACCTTCTAGCATTTTTTTATGTTGTCCCACCACTAAGAAACATGTGACTTCAAATTTTTCATTGGTATTCTCCACATCAACGTATTTATTGAACTCTTCAACCCAATATACAAACACATGGATTCAACTCTCCCTTAAACTCTGAAATATTTGCTCTGATTTTATTTTTCTGCTTATTCAGAATGTTTATTAGTCAGAATATTTATATTAATGAAAATTTTATTTCTGAATTTCTCATGATATAGATGGGCACTGTTTCAGGACAGTAAGCCACAAAATTTGGATGCAATCCAAGGATGTTCTAGATAATGGTTAGCCAAATTATTAATTTTCTTGACAATATTTGTGTTTGAGGTAATCCAAGGACAAAGACTATACTTATGTCTTCCCATGGTCTTTCTATAATTGGTAATGGTTGGTACAACCCAATGTTTTGGCTTCTTCCCTTTGCATGTTTATAAACCGGACAACACTGCACAAATATTCTCACATTCACATTCATTCTCAGGCAATAATAACTTGCACAAAGTTATCCCATGGTTTTATCGACTCCAAAATGTCCAGTAAGTCCACTGTGCATTTCTTTTATCAATTTCTCTCTCATTGAGCTTTGCAGTATGCATAATTGTTGTCCCTTGAATAATAATACCTTTTGGATAAAATATGTTAGGAACCAAATATTTTTACATTATTTGTAAGTGAGCTATAGTTAGCTCACATTGATTTATTCTAGAAGCAAGATTATTAGGCAGAATCTGTTTGTTGTAACTAAACACCTATTCAAGTTGATTGTTACAACTATTGGCTAAGATTAGCTAGTATGATGTATTTTATAATCTTGTACAATACATGAATTGAAATTGTTTTGCCAACAAAATAATGAATTCATGGTGTTCTATCTCCCATAGTAGAGTTCTTACACATTGCCCAAGCTTCTTTGACGTCTAAATCATCATGATAAAGTTCTTTCATAACATCAAAACCTGTAACTTCAATCTTCATCTACTCCATTTGAACTACCACTTCTATGCTTCAAAACAAGCGAGTAACTTTGAATATATTCCACGCATTCATGTATTTGGTTCAATTTGCCTTGCCTATTAATGAATTATAAGACATGATGATTCATAAACAATACAAACTATTTTGGCAACAAGTAATACCTCCACATTTTGAGTGCTTACACAATAGTATAAAGCTCTTGATCATACAATAAATATTTTCTCTTGGCCTTATTTAACTTCTCATTGAAATAAGTAATGGGATTATCTTCTTGACTCAAAACTTTAATGGTTGTTTTACTTACGTCACAATATTCTTAGAAAACTTTGTTAAAGTTTAAGAATGCCAAAACTGACTGCTTTGTAACTTTCTCTTTCAAGATTTGAAATATGCATTCCATCGTACTCATCCATTTGAACTCATGCTTACCCTCCTTCATTGTTTCTATCATTAGAGCACAAATTCCACTAAAAGTTCTCAAAATTTTACTATGAAAATATGCTAAAGAATGGAAGCTTCTCATATCAAACATACTTCTTGGTGATGGCTAATGCACAATAGCTTTTAAATTTATTGGATTCGTCTAAAATCTATGTTTATAAATAACAAAACCTAATTATACCAAATCTTCCTTCAAAAAACTAAATTTCTTCAAATTAATTAGCAAGTATTCCTCCTATATTTGTGAAACTAACATCAAATGCATTAGGTGTTCCTATTTCATCTTGCTAAACAACAAAATATCATCCAATTTAACCACCAAAAACTTACCAATAAAAAATTTCAAGACTTCATTCATTAACCACATAAAAGTGTTGGGTTCATTTGGTAATAGAAAGGACATGACCAACCATTCATACAAGCATTTTTTGTTCTTAAATGTACTTTTATACTCATATACTTATATTATTTCAATTGTATGGTAACTAATCTTCAAATCCATCTTTATGAAGTACTTTACTTCACTTAAACATTCCATCAAATAATCCATACAAGGTAATAGAAACTGGTATTTTATTGTAATCTTATTAATAGCTTGGGAGTTTATACACATATGCCATTATCCATATTTACTTGGTATTAATATGGATGGTACTAAAAATGGGCTCAAGCTCTCCCTAATCAACCCCTTCTCAAATAGTTCTTGAACTTGTCTTTTCATATCTTCATTTTCCAAGTGTATCATCCTACAAGTTGCCTTGTTTGGAAAACTTGACCTAGGTATGCATTCTATGTTAAGTTTAATGATCCTCATAGGAAGTAATTCATTCAACAACTCTTTAGTGAGGATTTTAGAAAATATTATTTACTTCATGAGGAATCTCATCCCTTTCATCATCTATTTTATCTTCAATAAATTTGATAGTGAAGGAAAAGCACACTCCTTTCTTCAAGTCTTGTAGGAATTTTTTTCTGGAGAGTAGGAAAATTTTAGAACTGCTATCCACCTCTTATATTTTGTCCTTAAATGGACTCAATGTATAACATATGCCATATTTGACAATTGAATAATTATTCATTCTTAATTTTTTTATCACCTTTTTGTAAAACTACCATGGTATAACCAATAAAATATGGTGTTCATCCATCAACATGATGTCACGTAGAATTACATCCTTATAAGAACCAATATAAAAATTCATCATACATTGTTCAATTACCCAAATTTTATGTCCATTATGCGACCATGACATTTTATAAAAATTCAAATGCTCTATTCTCTCCAAGCTAATTTTCTCCACCATATCGATTGATACTACATTGTCTATGTTGCACTATCCACAATTATCTTACAATATATACCTCTAGAATTAAAAATAAATAGGTTCTTTCTTTGCACTAGTTCCTACACCTCCTTCACTAGTTTTAAAAATATCCTTCTCGTCATAAGGATTCTCATTATTTTGATTCCTCCATATGCTTCGCTAAAGTGATATTTTATTAACCTACTTGCGCAATTTCTTTATTGGCTTTCTTCCCTCATCCATTGATTTGTTGTACTTGAAGGAATTTATATTATTTATTCCCTCCTTTAAAGCATCTATAACACTTTCTAGTAGAACGATATTCTCTACCCTCACCAAATCCACCTCATTCTCTTGGTGATTCACCATTTTATTTGGTACTTTAGCTAAAACTATTATTTTGGTAAAATTTTCTATTGCATCATGAACTTGTTGCACTCTTCCTCCATGGAATTTTCCTCTTCCTCTTGAATACAAGTATGATTTAGTATGATAACTTTAGCTTCCACAACATGTTTCCAAATTGAGAAGCCTTCTATGCTTTTCACATTTTTTATGAGTTGGATCCCATTAGATTTTTTTAGATATTTGCATTTTATGATTTTATTCCATGGAGAGTTTTGTGGAGTGAGCAGATTTGAAAGCAACTTAGCACTTAATGCCTTGCTAACAATTGTTTTTTATTCCTAGACCTCCTTGCTCCTTTGTGTGACAACCCAAATTTTCATACTGGTTGTAACAAATTGGTCTAACTTTCAGTTTTGACAATCTAGGGGATTTTTTTTTAGTTTTTGCAAATTTATTTTGCACCCATTGTTTAATCAATACATAGCATCGATTACCACTTTTAGTTTATGATCGCTGCAAACGGTCCTCAAGTGGACGAGATTGGCCAAATATTGTAAGGGGTGCCCTTAGCGGTTATATCCCTCTCACCCTCTATCCCGACATGAGAACCTAGAACCTTAGCTTGGGATTATCCTCTAAGGCCCATAACACTTAGAGGGTGGACGCATAACTCCTCTCCCTTAACATGTCATTGAAGTGGGTATTCTTGAGTTTGATTTTACTCACCTAATACCAAATAACATGTAAGGGTGTTTAGTGTAGATTCTATAATGATTAATTGTTGACATAATATCTAGTACCATGGGCAATTAAGGTTATGCCATTCACTTGACACTAATCATGGTTTTCCATTGTCAAATCATGAATTTTGCGATGAGTTTTTTTATACCAATTATCGTGGATCCATATAGCTCTTTTACTTTCTAGACTTCTTCTTATCCATAAAATGCTCAAGGGGCCATCACCATACTACTCGTACAATGGCCTAGATGAACATCCCATACTATCCATCCTTAACTCTTGTCTTAATTTATTTAATAAAAATGACCATACTCGAAGTATTGTTGATTGTATGCATGCAATTCAACGATATTGGGTGACTTGTTTTCAATGATTGTTCATCCTCTCCAATGATCCAACCAAATAGAGGTGTTATCCTCTAGTAAGTTTCTACCTTTCTTAAGTAAAAACCTTAGGTTGGTCTAGGAGAACCCCTCTTTTGATTACTTAATATAAATTCATCTTTTTAAGTAAATATTTTAAAAATAAACCATCTATTTAAATATTCTTCAAATTTTTAAATAAAATAATCAATTCTTTTGTTTATTTAATCTTTTAACATAAAAGGTGAATAAAAATCTTAAAAATAAAGGGAATTCTTTAATAAATGAAAGAATAATTCATTTTTATTTCCTTCTAAACAACAATAAACATTTCCATTATTTTTTCTATCAATAATAAACATAATAATTCATTTCTATTTCTTTCTAACAACAATAAACATTTCTACTAATGAAAAGAATAATATTTCTTTCTAAACAAGAATAAACATTTCTATTCATTTCTTGAAGGTAATAAACCCAAGTATCGCAATAAGCTAGTACACAAATAAAATCGTAATTGTTCCTATTAAAATAATTTTTTTTACATTTTTTGACAGTAATAAACTTTAAATGAAGATTTGGGAGGTGATAAAGCTCCAGGGCTAGATGGTTTTCCAGCAGCTTTCTTTTAGCATTTTTGGAACTTGGTGGGCAAGGATGTGGTGGAAGCTATTCAGGAGGTGCAAGGAACCCATTTTATCCCTACAGATGTCAATTCCACTTTTTTAGCTCTAATCCCCAAATCTGTAGGGGCTAGATATTTTACATAGATTAGACCTATAAGCCTATGCAACACCTTATACAAGATCCTATAAAAACATTAGCTAATAGGATTAAAATAATTTTGCCATTTATTATTGATGTTAACCAAGGGGGTTTTGTTAAAGGCAGGCAAATCTTGGATGTAATAGTCACAATTCATGAGGTTATTCATTCTATGGATAGAAGTGGGGAGGCTGGAATGTTGTTAAAATTAGATATGAATAAGGAACATGATCGAGTCTCTTGGGAGTTTTTGGAAAGGATCTTAAAAAAGTTTGGTTTCAATGAGAACTAGGTAAAGTTGACCATGAACTATGTCTCCACAGCCAAGTTCTCAATTTTAGTAAATGGAGAAAAAATAGGATACTTCAACAACATTCATGGATTATGTCAGGGAGATCCATTATCCTCATATATTTTTATTATTCTTGCAGAGGCCTTAGGTCGTTCCTTGGTAGCAGCGGTCTCTTCAGGTAATCTTAGAGGTTTCAAGGTAGCTCCTTTGTCAAATCCGGTATCTCATCAATTTTTTTTTGATGATACTATGATTGTGTCCAAAGCCTCTATCCCTCAAGATCAATAAATTAAACTTATTATGGACAACTATGAATGAGAAACAGGGCAAAAAATTAATTTCAACAAGAGTTTGATCTACTTTCTAAATACTCCAGAGCATAGACAAAGAAGCATTAAGAGAATTTTTGGTTGTGTGATTGGCACACTTCCCTCTTCTTACTTGGGAATGCCACTCTTTAAAATAAGAATGAAATATGAGATGTGGAACCCAATCATAGAAAGATTTTCAAAAAAGTTATCCGATTGGAGAGGTAATTTATTAAGTCAGGTTGGGAAAGCACAACTAGTTTAGTCCACCTTGCAAAGCATTTGCATATACTTTATATCAGTTTTTAAGATTCCTGCTACTATTAGAGATAAATTAGAACAAATCCAAAGATCATTTTTATGGTCTGGTTCAGAAGATGAAAAAATAGTTGTCCCTATTAAATTGGGATCAAGTATGTTCTAAAAAAGAATATAGAGGCTTAGGATTTAGACGCCTAAAATTATTGAATGAGGCATTAATTGGTAATATGGGATGGAAGTTGATTAATAATGATCAGTTGGGCTGGGTAAAAATTTTAAAGGCAAAATACTTGAAAAATAATAAATATTTCCTATGTTCAGAAGATCTGCCCAAGGGATTTACATTTTGGAATAATCTAATGCATAGAAAAGAACTTTTCAAATAAATGCTCAAGGTGGAGGATTTACAATGGGGAGAAAGGGGATTTTTGGAAGGATTGTTGGTTGACTAACCAACCCTTGGAGTTTGACATCGAGTTACAACCCATGAGACAATTTTTGTTAGAAATATTGGGTGAAAAGGTGAAGGATTTTCTTGTTTTGAATTCTGAGAGAACTAGGTGGAAAGATGTTAGGTTGGAAGGGTTGACTAAAGAATAGAATAAAGCAGATCACAATTTCTTTAACCTACTCAAGTTTTTTTCTCTAAAGCCTAAGGGTAGTAACGACTCTCTGGTTTGGAGTAAATAAAGTAAAGGGGACTATTCTGTTAAATCAGGCTATTCTCTAATGGATAAGGAGGGAGTTGGTTGGCTCCCAGTTAAGAAGATTTGGATTAAAAATTGAACTCCTAAGATTAAATTTTTATTTTGGTTGGCTATTCAAAATAGGATTTCTACCATTGATAATCTCTGTAAAAGGGACTTCCATTTTGTAAACAGGTGTGCTCTATGTGAAAATGCTTTAGAATTAGTCCAACATTTTTTTTGGATCATGTATTTTCCTCTGAAGTCTTTAATTCTTTACTCCAAAAGTTTTTAGTCTCTTGGGTGAAGCCTAACAATATAGTGTATCTTTGCTTACAATGGAACTCACACTTTAATAGCAAGAGCTTGAGTGTTTTATGGCACTTTTGTCTTCCTCATTTATTATGGGGGATATGGAGAGAGCATAATAATCACATTTTCAAGGGTAAAAAGAGAGATATTTCTTATATCAGTTTAAGGGTTGGGAGTGCCTTAGAGGAGAACTTTAAAGCTTATTTTCCAAAAGAAAACCTCAATATAGAATTCTCTTTTCTTCTCGATTGGAAAGTTTCTAATTTTTCTCATTCTTTGTTGAAGCCTTCTCGAGCTAATGTGTTTTGGAAAATACCTCCAAAATATTGGGTTAAGCTTAATTTTTATGGAGCTTCAAAAGGGAATCCAGGTGTTGCTGGAGTTTGTGGGGTAGTAAGAGATGAGACAGGTGATTTTTTATTAGCATATGTTGAACCTCTTGGCAGTTAAACTAATCATTTTGTCGAAGCTAGAGCTCTCCTATTGGGCACTCATTTTTTAATACAAATGAAGGTAAGGGATGTCATAATTTAAGGGGATTATTTAAATATAGTGAAAGCTCTCGAATAAGAACAAGAAGTGAGTTGGACAATAGCATATATGATTGATGAATGTAGAGTGAATTTATCACAGTTAAATTTTGTCAAAATTTAACATATCTATTGAGAAGGGAATGGAGTTGCAGATGTTATGGCCAACATTGGAGTTTCATTGGAAGAGAGTAAGTATTGGACAGATAATTTTCCCCAATCATTACAAGAAATAGGGGTAAAGGAGAAAATAAGAAATGTACCTTTGGAGGAGCAGTAAGGAATGAACAGATTGGATAATGTTCATAGATTATGGGAATTAGCCAGATTGAGGCAAGTTGTTGCGGTATGGTCTTGACTATTTCTTATGGATATTGTTGTTTAAGTTGTACTTGGTTGTTCTTTGTTCAAATTTTAGTTCAATTCATTGTCAGTCTGTGTTTGTACAGGACAACTTTGTACAAGAAAAATTGTGTATTGGTCAACAAGTTATGTAGCTGACTAGTAATTCTTTGTCAATTTTTTTTATGTTAAATTGTATATTTTTTTAGATTTTGTAAGGTTTTGGGGACCCTAAAACCCGTTCTTACCATAATAAAAAATTAAATAGCCTTAAATTGGTACCTAGCCTATAAATTAATTTCTTTTCTATAAATACACCTCTCCAAAACAATAATTTAACACATAACTTAGTCTCACTATTTATTCAATCATCTAGATTTAAATAATATTTTGACTAAAGTAATTCAAATCTGCAATATAAGCTTGGATTCCTCTTTTCCTCTAGGTCTATAGGTCACATAAAAAACATCTACAAGCTTCATTATCAATGGAGAGAATTGAACCACACTCTCATTGACTAGCGCTCAATATATTACTAACCTCAAGAGATCTTCGTTTGTGGGGTCATAATGGCTCGATTTGAATTGAAATATGCAGTCTAAGTATATTTAGCTAAACCTTAAGTTTAAAATTCAATCAATACCAGACAATGAAATGCAAGGGGAACATAGTCATAGACGCATATCTTCCAATTAAACTATACAAACATTACTTGGAGAAATATATCTGTAGAGGTGATAACTTATCCAGTCAAAAATTATTCAACAAGCATACAATGCACATTCCAAAATTTCCTATCATGGTTAGAAACACATAGAACAATATTTTTTTATTGGTATAATAAGCATGCACCAAAAATCTAAGGGTTTAAAACTAAATTACATATTATACAGCAAGCATACAACACACATTCATCCTTTGTTGTAATAGCTGACAACACACAAAATAGTATCATAAATATGCTATGGGTTTAAGTTAAATTTCACACTATCCAGCAGACATACAATGCACATCCATTCTATTTTGTCATAGCCAACAAGCATGCATAACAATATAATAAAAAAACCAAAACATACTATGGGTTTAAGTTAAATTTCACACTATCAAGTAGACATACAATGCACATCCATCCTATGCTATCATAGCTAGCAAGCACGTAGAAAAATATAATAAACAAGCAAAAATATGCTATGGGTTTAAGTTAAATATCTCATTATCTAAAAAACATACAATACTCATCCATCCTACGTTGTCATAGCCGATAAGCACATAGAACAATATAATAAACAAGCACAATAGTTTCTCAAAGTTTAAGAGAGCCTCAGTTTCTATTAAAAACAAAAGACTTCCAATTATCTTACATACTACCTGAATATAAAGCAAGGATACAACACAATAACATATGCAAAAAGGAGACTCATTTTATTTTCTGGCACAACATTAATAAATCATAAAAATATATAATATGGTCACGTAGAATAGAAAATAACTTGAAACTGCTTTTGGACAGAATATTTTTCCGATCTTTTTAAACCATTCTTGCCTCTTTTTCTTATTGTCTTCTCCACACACACTAAAAATAGGGATTTAAGGGTTTAAAAAGAAGATTGAGGAAGGAATTTTTGAGCAAGTGCGGTGTCATGCAAGTGGCCATGTCATTGCCTAATGTTCAGCCAAGTGGTGATCTATTTTTTTGGGTCCTTTTAAATTAAAAACTCCCTGATTACATAAATATAATTCCTCTTTTTTTAAAATATTTGAAAATTCCTTTTAATTCATTTCCTAACTTAAATAAAAATAAAAATAAATAAATGATTGCTAGCTAAATAAATAAACAAACAACCAAATAAAATATATAAAATATCGTACATGTTTATACTTCTGACAATTCTTCTTATACCGGTAATTGATGATAACAAAATGCTACCATCTGCCAAGCAAGAATAGCTCCTATGCTTCGTGGAACTTTCCTTGCCATTGGAGGATTTTGAATGCCATCAATAATTCAATTAGAGATATAACGTATACATTCACAATACATGACATACATTCACAACACAAAGCATACATTCACAATGCGCCTATATGAATGTAGCTATATTGGCTTCCATGTACCCATGAGCCGTTGGTGAGTGTTTTTCTACCACGGCTATTCTACCCTTTTGCAAAAGTGAATATCCCACCATAGTGAGAATTTACACCTCCATCATTTCCCATTTCATTCTTCGAGGACCTGTACCTGCAAAACAGAGACCATTCGTAGTACCATATCCAAGAATGATAAAGCATAATAATTTAAGAGGAATGAACATTATCTACAAATAGAAACATTATGAAACATGTTTTGGGAGGGGCATGACACTTTGGCTTGGTAACAATCTTCCAATTGACCAAATGAAACTTTTTCCTATTTGATTGGCTTCCTCCTTCCCATATAAAAGTTCTTAACATTACATATAACTTCTACAAGATATATAAGGGTGCATGATACACCAACAATTGATATATGGGAAGACTTGCTAATATTGATTTGATTAAAATAATTCTTCCAACCAAACTCAATCAACCATTGATATATTATTGCATTCTCCATGACATATTTTCTAGAATTATATTCCAAGTTTCCTATTTTTTTATGGAAGCCCATACTCAATAAACCATTGATATATTATTGCATTCTCCATGACATATTTTCTAGAATTATATTCCAAGTTTCCTATTTTTTTATGGAAGCCCATTGGAACACCTAGGCAGTTAAAGGTTTCTCTATCTTTTTAAAATCCTAAAATTTGAAAGAAACCTATATCTTCTACTATTGAAGTATTTATAGTGTAAAATCTGATCTTTTGGGTGTTTTATATTTGTCCTTGTGGTTGAAGAGAAACAATCCCCTAGTAAAATAGTTTTATTTTCAAATTGAGTATGAGTGATTGTTCTATATCCTGTAGTTGCTCTAATTCTCAATATTTATTTCCTTCTTATCAATTTGGCTAGGGTACTCACTAAAGTTCTAGCTAGAAAAATATAAGGGTAGGGTGAGAGAACACCCTTGTCTTAATCCTCTGGTAGGGTTAAAGAAGTTAGCAGGTTCCCCATTAATTAGAGGGGCTATCCAAGGTCCCTCTATGCAAGCTCTTATCTAGTCTGTCATTTGAGTTGGAAATTCAAATTTGGCTAATACCTATGTTAAAAATCCAATGTCTACTTAGTCAAAGACATTAGCCATATCAAATTTAAGGACTTGGAACTCAAGTGTAGGGCTTCATGAATCATTATAATTTTGTCATATATTTGTTTCCCTAGAATAAAACCCCATGGTTTTGGCTCTATCAAATCATTAATCTTCCTTTTAATTTGATTTGCTATTATTTTAGTCATTATCTTATAAGAGTAATTGCACAAAGATATATGTCTGGATCTATCAAAAGTAACTACATTATTTATTTTGGAATTAAAGCTAAGAAAGTGGAGTTCATTGCCCCATATAGTTTACCTCTTATCCTAGTCTCTTCTATCATTTTTTTTCTTGATAAAAAGAGGATGTACTCGGGTCCCCCACCCTTAACAAATTACATCTCTCTTATTTAGAGCTTGAGAGTTTGCAAATTGATACACTGCTCATCTCAATTGAGATGCTATAGTTAGAAACCTACATCATATTACATAAAATGTTTGAATTCTTGATTTTCATTTTATGAATCTTTTCAAATATCTGTATGAATCCAGATACTTCATAATTTAGCGTATTTTTTGATATTTTTCTATAGCATCCTCCACAATGCCAATACTTCACCTCTACTATTTATGCCTTAAATCTTAGTAGAGTAATATTTCCAAAACATTACACTAACATAGTCTGCTTTACCAAATTTGGATTGCTAGTTTCCTTCTTGAAACACAAGTGCAACCACAAAAATTATAATAAATAGACTAAATGAACACACATTATTGTTACAAAATAAAATTGATATTACAAATGGAAAACATTAAAGTAAATCTTAATCATTAATTGATTTAGGCAATCAACAAATTTTATCAGCTTCAACTAAATTTTCTACTTCCTCTAACCATGAAAAGGAGATGTTAACTTCACGATCCTCAACCAAAACCCCTCTATTGGCTAGCTTATTTGCACATTTGTTTCATTCCCTTAATATATGTGTAGACCTAATTTCTTCAAACTCTTTAACAAGATCTTGAATTTCCATAATTATCTCTTGTATATTCCTAGAAACTTTGCTTTCCTCAAAATTGCATTTATTACTATGAGAGAATCACCTTCCATCCAAATTCTATTCCATTTCATTTATTTACATAATTTTAATCCTTCTAAAGATTCCCAAGCTTTAGCTTCATTATTTATCTTAAATCCACAATTGAAAGCATAATGAGATAAAATCTCTCCTCTATTATTTCTAATTATTCCTCCTCCTCCTGCTGGTCCTAGGTTTCCTTTAGATGTTCCATAAAAATTCAACTTAGCCCACTCAAAATTTGGTTGTTTCCACTTTATATTATTTACCTTATTTTTCCTTCTCTTGTACCCAACATCATAATTCCATTTGATGACTTGACTCCATCTATCAAGACTCTCTGCTTCCAAATTAGGGATTGGGTGAGTTGATAGGGTTGGTTTAGAATCCTCTATGGCTAAACATATCTTCTTTTTAATTACCTCTAAACTACTTTCCTTTTCTTTAAATATTCTTCTATTATTTTCTAGCCATATAGTCCAAAGTATTGTATCTTTTGATATATCCCATATTATCTGTAAAGCCTCACTTTTATAAGTGCTCTTACATTGCTTTAACCAATATTCAATTGTGCTATTCATCACCATGCATTTACCAAACATATTAGGAATCCATTGCCATAGATTCCATATAATTGAGCAATGTCCCAAGAGATAGTTAATACTCTCCTCCTCCTTATTATAGAAAACACATTTAAAGGGGCCATGAAAACCTCTTTTCATAAGGTTATCCCAGGATAAAATTATTCTATGACCTACTAGCCAAAAAAACATTTTGACTTTAGGAATGCTTGGGATATCCCAAATATCTATTCAAATTCTAGTGATATTATTATTATGTTGGTGTTGAACATTATATCCACTTCTTGTTGTGTATTCTCCTGATCTATTCAACTCCCAAATCAATTTATCCTAGGAACCTCTAGAAATAATTACAATTGTTATCTTTATACACAATTGCATCCTAGCATCAATGTCTTGTATACTTGTAAAAAAATCTTCTTTCCATTTATATCTTCCTTCTTGATCCTTGTACAAAATGTTTGAAACCCTATCACCATATTTTTCTTGAAGAAATCTCATCCAAGGTTTCAAAACTGGATCTAAATTGAGTGGTTTTTTATCACACCAAGTATCCATCCAAATAGAAAATTTTCCTCCAGTTCCCACCACCCATATTAAAACTTTAATCATAATATCAATATATTTTTTTAAACCATTTCAAAGAGCAGAACCATTTGGAAGAGAGAATGTAGTAAATATTGAACTTGGATCATTGGGATAAACATACTTAGAAGAATTCTTACCCTGTGTATTTGACTCTATTTGTACAATCTCCATATAAATTTTTTCCTAAGAGCTAAGTTTAAATTTGTAAGAGCTCTTAAACCAAGACCTCGCCTAGTTTTTTCATCACACAACTTGCTCCATTTCACCAAAGAAAATTTCCTTTTATCATATAAACCCGACCATAAAAATAATCACATAATAAAGATTAAACTTTTTTCAACTGATTTTGGCATATAATACAAAGACATATAATATGTTAGAATGGCTTGTAATACCGAATTAATTAAATGCACTCTTATTGCTAATGATAACCATCTACCTTTCCAAGCTAGAATTTTATTTTGAACTTTTCTAATAATTGGATTCCATAAATCTATCCTAATTCTCCCCTCAAATAAATGCATCCCTAGATAAGTTTTTGGTAAATTTGCCTCCTCCATTTGAAACAACCTACAAAATTTTGCTTTGATATTAGTAGGAGTGTTACGAAAGTAAATTTTGGATTTAGTACTATTATTTTTTTGCTTTGAAGCTCTTTCATACTCTTTTAAAAAGTTAGTCAAAGCTCTAGCCTCATTTATCCTTGCCCTTCCAAAAAGGGTTATATCATCTACAAACTGCTGATGGGTGATGTTATTGATGTTATTACTAACATTAAGTCCACTTATAAACCCATATTTGTAAGCCTTATTTAAGTTCCTACTCATAAATTGTGCCATAATAATGAACAAATAAGGAGATAGAGGATCTCCTTGTCTAAGGTCTATCTTGGCTTAAAATATTTTGTCACTAACCCATTGACCAACACTGAATAAGAAATTGTAGATACACAAGCTTTAATCCATCTAACCCATTTCTTCCAAAAACTAAACTTATCTAAAACTACAAAAAGAAAATTCTATTTACCCCTATCATAGGCTTTACTCATATCAAGTTTTAAAATCATAGTTTTCTCTTTTCTTGAAGCTGTTGAATGTATAACTTCATGAGCTACTATGATCCCATCCAAAATTTGTTTCCCTATCACAAAACCTTATTGCTCTTTTGAAATGATTTTTTCTAACAATGGCCTTAATCTATTTGCCATCACTTTGGAAATAATCTTATAAGCCATATTGCATAGTCTTATGGGTCTAAAAGAATCAAACAATTCTACATCCTTCTTTTTTGGAACTAGGGTAAGATAAGTTGCATTTGTTTTATAAGGAATGTATTGTTTTACCCTAGATTGTTCCACTGCCACCAATAAATAATCATTCACTATAAGAAATGTATTGTTTTATCCTAGATGCTGCAATATAATACTGAAAACAAAGTGCAAGCTAATTAAATGAATGCAAATGACTTCTTACCTTTTCACTTAAAACTTTCTACTTTTTCTTACGTAATTGATGTCAATGGTGGTTATGAAGATGCCCTAACAATGCCCGAGGACCGTGGGACTACAAATTTGGTGTAGGAAATGCCCACGAGCATTTAGGGGTGACTAGAAATACCCAAAGGCATTTTGGTGGCTTTAGAGGGTGTTTAGGTGGCTCTAGAGGGCATTTGAGGACTGAAGGAAATATCGTAGAACCATATTTGGTTCACGCGGTATGGGCGATGGCAAAAGTGGAGGATGCAAACGACGACGATGGGAGGCAAGGATGAAAATGACATGGCTAGAACTTGGGACGTTCTAAGAATTATTTGTGAATGTTCATCAACATTTAATATTAGAAAATTAGGATTAAGGATCGTTAGGGGTTTGAGTCATCAAAATGACTCCTCTTTTATAATCTTCCCTTGGACATGTTAGGGTTTTGAAGACATAAAAATGTGTGGCCAAGATTAAAACATGAAGAAGGGTGAGATTAAATTTGAGCAAGTGGCATGGATTGAGGTGGATGGATGGCTGAGATTAAAACGTGGCAGAGGGCTAGGATTAATTCATATATATATAAATATAATATATAAAATATTAATATTTAAATATATATTAAATAAATACATATATATAAATAATGGACGATTGTGATTGGATGGCACGGATAGATGACAAGTGGTTAGATTTTGGTGTCTACAATTACTAAATGAGAAGTACATACAAGACTCCTTCACACAAAATATTTACAAAGTATTTACAAAATATTTACAAAGTACTTTCAAGTTACCAAATAATGTAATAAAATCTAACAACCCCCATTGTATTACATTATTTGATATGATTTCAATCTTTGATTTTTATTTTAGTCTTCAAGCTCTGATTATGGGAGTGACTTTGGCTTTTACATTCTTCCAGATCTTGTTCTAACATCGATTGTATATTCTCTACTTCTTGTCCTTTTTTTATATTGTCTTTCTTTATTCCTAGATAAATTGCATATTCTTTCTTTCTTGCATGTTAAAGTGTTATTTCCATTGCAAGCATAATCACTTTAGAATTATTTATGGATGTATATATGCTTATCAAGTTATTTTTATTTTTGTAATATTTTAATATTTCCATAATTCTATTTCATTCTATTATGTTAATCCATCCATTTCTTGATAAAAAAATTTAGACTGATTATTTTCTCCGCAAATTTTACAATTCTAGAGGATCCAATGTTTTATTTTTTTTTCTATCCATATATATTATAACTATTTATTTTCTTTGTTTCTTTTTGACAAATTTTGTCTTACTATCAATGTTATTAGTGCCAACATTCCTTGTTTTGATGATATTGTTTCATGTTACAAATTCATGAATATTTCTAAAATTGTCATCATAATCCTTTGAAGAATTACATCTAATGTTATTATTGTTATCACCAACAATATTTGAATTCAAAAAATAAATTAACATTTTCATCAACTCTAGCAATATGGTTTTCATCATGACCATCACAAATATTGATTGTTTCACACCATGCACCTATTGCTACAATACTTATATTATAATGTTCATTTATTTTATGATTTGTATTCTCAAAGGTGGATAGCCTCATAATTATTTTTTCCATAAGTTCCTTGTGAGTTGAATCATATTCTTCCTCATCGTTATACTCTATTTCTTGCACTTCTTGAACCGTGTTTCATTTTTTATTTTGCCATTTTGGATTTTGTTGTTGTGTTCATGTATATCATTGTTGATTTGATTGATATTATATTTGTTGATATCTTTGAAAATATCTATGCATTTGATTCCATTAATTGAGTGAATTATATTTGCAAAATCTAGTGATGTGTCCTTCTTTGTTATGTAATGTTGATATATTTTTTTCCATTCAAGTTGATTATGTGATGATAAAGTAGAAGTGTTCCTTTTTGCTAAAATGAAAGCATTGTTTGTCATTTCTTCTCTTGGTTTTCTATTTCATATTCCCAAAGAATATTAACCAATTCATGAAATGATATTTTTCTATTTTTATTTATTTATTTGTGGAAAACATCCCAAAAGGGATGCCACTTTCGGGTAAGACCCAAGGAGGCAGGGGTATCCATTCCTCCAAAAATGCCCAGGACTCGGACCTGGCCTACCACCTTTGACATACTCAAGGAGCAAACAAACACACAAAACCAAATTAAAAAAAGTAAATAACAACAAAAATAATAAAATAAAATAAAAAACATGCTCCTTGAGTGTGTCAAAACCAAAAGCACAACCAAACACGCACAATAAGATAAAAGAAACCACAACACAAACCACATAGAAAAACACAAGAACCACATAACAAAACACAAACAAGACAAAAACAACAAACACACTACAAAGACATAACCCAAAAAAACATGAAAAATAAACACAACCAAAACCTAAAAAATAAAATAAAAATAAAAATAAAAACAACCAACAACAGACAATAAACAAAAACAAAAAACATAGAAAACACTCACACATAAAAAAATGAAATAACACAAACAAAGAGAAACCCAAGAACAAGAACGAAAAAAACACAAGAACAATAACAAAAAACATAAAAAAAAAAACAAAACAACAAAAACACAAGAACAACAAAAAACAACACAAAGAACACAAAAACAAAACAAAACAAAAGAACCCACCCACCTTAAAAAACTAAACAAAGAAGACAAAAGAAAGAAAAAAAAATGAACAAAACAATGACCTATCTAGACCAGAAGACTATTAATGCAAGAATCAACAGAGGAAACAAAATAAAGAATAGAATGAGCTAGGGAACTAAAAAAACTGAATGAACCAAAGAGAAACAAAAAAAAAAACAAGAAGAAACTAGGTACCTTCAGAACTCGGAGCCATCCAAAGAAATGATAGAAAGAAGAGCTTCCCTAATTTGAGAAGCCCACCATATAGGAGGGTGGCCATAACAAGTAAGATCACCTTTGTCCAAAGCCCAATTAGCTAAAGCATCAACACTCTTGTTTTGATCTCTCGACCACATGATTGTAATCAACTTTCAAAAATCCCATCTGGATTAACCGAATCTTCTCAATAATTCTTTTTATTCTCCAATCCACCTTATGATTCTTAGAAGGAGTCTTCAAGAGATTAATCATAAGTTGAGAGTCGACTCAACTAACACCTTTTCCCATCCAACCTTAGTAGCCTCCTGAAGGCCTCTAAGGATACCATACCCCTCAAGCAAGGTTATTGGAAAGAATACCCAAATTCTCAACAAAAGTAAAAACCAGGGAGCCATCTTTCAAGTCTACCAATTCCTCCCACACTGGCTTTTCCAGGGTTCCCTCTAGAGGCTCCATCAGTATTGACTTTTCCAAAATCCTTAGGAGGAGGTTGCCAATTTCTAGTCCTATCCATCTTACTAATACTCACATTCCCTTTAAGTTGGTTGCCCTTAGAAGGTTTAATCTTCAATATTTGCATCACTTGATCCCATCTTTGGTGGGAGTTTTGGGGGTGATTAAGGAGTTGATGGACTCATTCAACTAAGTTGGCTATGGTCTTTTGCCAAATATAGTGAATATCCTTCCTATCTTGATTAAAAATTTGGTTGTTCCTTTCATTCCAAATATTCCAAAGAAGAATGGTAGAACCCATCCAAACTAACTCGCCTAATAAAATGATCAACACCCTCTTGATTAGGCCAATCCCTCCAAAGTTGTTCAAAAGTGAAAAAATTGGACCACTCGTAAGCCAAGTAAAGTTGCCATTCTCCTCCATAGCTCGGAGGCTAAAGTACACTCAATAAAAATATGGTTGATATTTTCTACATTCTCTTCACACATTTCACATCTAAAAGGGCCATGAAAACCACGCTTCATAAGTTGCTCACCAGTAAGAACCCTACGATGCAATAAAATCCAATTAAAGAACCTCACCTTAGGCCAGAGCTTTTGAGCCCACAATTGAGAAAATATGTCAGAAGAATGGTTGGGATTATTATGGCATAAGGTCAAATAACCTTGAGCAACCGAATACTCACCCTTAGTAGTGTTGTTCCATCCAAAACAATATTTTTCATGGGACCAAGAGAGGGATCTCATATGAAGGATGCCTTGGATATCTTGTCTTTGCCTTTCTGGGATTTGAATAGGCCAGTCCTCAATAGGGATCCAATATCTACCAACCTTTGAATTACCAAGATGGTACCGACAGTAATTAGCCACCTTTATCCAATTAGCTCGGTGAAGCTCCTCCATCCAAGGCCTCCAATCGGGAAACCGAGTTATCAAAGGCTTGTGACCATCCCAAGAATCTGTCCAAAAATTTGCATGTTGACCATTATGAATGATCCAAAATAATCTTAAGAACTGCTAAAATGGGAGAACCTTTGGTAGGAAGTTGATAGCGAACAAGGTCTTCAAGACTTTTGTTCTCAAGATATTTAGCACGGAGATTATTGGCCCAAAGAGCATTGGGGTTATGCAACATCCTCCAATATAATTTAGCAGCTAAAGCTTTGTTGTTATTAATTGAAGACCGGAATCCTAACCCCCCTTCACTCTTAGGAAGACATAAAGTATCCCATTTCACCAAGGCCCATTTTCTTTTCTCCTTAGTACCACTCCAAAGGAAACGATGACTCGATTTGATCCAATTCTCGAAGAACAACCTTTGGGATATTCAAAACGGAAGAAACATAAATAGGAATAGCTTGAAGGACTTATTTTACCATGGTGATTCTACCCCCGTAAGAAAGCCACTTGTTGGTCCACTTTCCAATTTTCTTCTTGACTTTGTCCAACAACCAATTCCAATATTTATTTTTCTGCCTTTGAATATTTATGGGAATACCTAAATAAGTGATTGGAAGAGAGGTCTTCTTATATCTTAATTTATCCAAGACCATGGATTCCCGTCTAGCAGAGCAGTGAAAGAAAATAACTTTAGATTTGTCTTCATTGATCAACTGCCCAGTAGCCTTAGAAAAATAGCTAATGATTTGCTTAATATTAGAAGCTTCCTTAACTGTAGCTTTACCTAAAAGGGTAGAGTCATCCACAAATTGAAGATGAGAGATAGGTCTAGCTCCATGAGCAATGGTAACTCCCTCAAGGGTTTTGTTTTCCCTCTTTTGGTTATAGTCCTACCCAAGCATTCAACAAGAATGATGAATAAATAAGGGGATAGCGGGTCACCTTGCCTAATACCTCTGGAAGCTGGGAAAAACTGAGAAGGCCTACCATTGATAAGAACTAAGTAGGAAACCGAAGAGATACATCCCATAATCCAATCCATCCAATCCTTAGAGAAACCAAATTGCCTCAAAACTTTGATAAGGAAGTGCCAATCCACTCTGTCATAAGCTTTGGATAAGTCTAACCGGATGAACATAGAAGGAGAATTTTGCATATCCATGGAATGGATGGCTTCCTGAGCAAGAACTATCTCATCTACTATTTGACGTCCTTCCACATATCCCCCTTGCTCTGGGGAAATAATCTTATGCAAAAGAGGCTTCAACCTTTCTCCCATGATTTTAGTAATAATTTTGAGAAGAACATTACATAAAGCAATAGGTCTAAAAGCTGAGATATGATCAACCTCTTGAGCTTTTGGAACAAGAGTAATATAAGTTTTATTGATAACCTTCAAAATTTCTTTGGATTTCCTGGCTTCTTCCACCACCTCTAATAAATCAACATGAAGGATATCCCAGAACTCTTGGTAGAACTCAATAGGAAAACCATCAGAACTCGGGGTTTTCCCTTTTTGCATTTTAAAAACTACTTGTTGAAGCTCATTGATAGTAACAGAGCAGTCAAAATAGAGTTCTCCTCGAAGTGATAAGAGAAGGGATTGCTTGAAGAACATTTTGTTGTGAAGCCGAGTCAAGAGGAGTAGCAACAAAATATTGGAAAAGTAATCAACAACAATAGAGTTCATGCCATCCCAAGTATAAACAACATCTCCAGAATCTGATTTTAAGGAAGAAATAAAGTTGTGAGATCTTCGAGCTAGAAGAGATTTGTGGAAGAAATTTGTGTTTCGATCTCCTTCTTTGAGCCATTGAATTCTAGATTTTTGCTTCCATAAGATTTCTTCTCTTTTTTCCCATTCCTCTAACCGAGTTGTGAGTTTAATTTCATCCGCACTTCTCTTCTCTCGTGAGGCCATCTAAATGGATTTTCTTATTCAAATTTTCAAGATGAGCAATAACTTCATGTTTTTTTTTATGAACATCCCCAAACTCTTTCCAGCTCCAAGTCTTGATTTTGGATTTAATGTATTGCGATATTTTGGCAAAACAGAACATCTTAGTCCCATGCCTAGGTTTACCTTCCTTCCACCATTGTTGCACACGAGGTCTGAAGGAAATGTCTCTAAGCCACATTAATTGAAAACGAAAAGGAGAGAAACTCACATTGGTTTTCCACATTTCCACCATGACTAGACAAATGTTCTGAACCAAAATTATTAAGAGTCTTCACTTTAGGAATGTGACCATGGATTAAGAAATTTTTAGAGAGCAAAAACCTATCCAATCTCTCCATTATACAAGCTAAGCCTTGCCTTCTCGTTAGACCAAGTCATAAGGCCATTATCTCAGTTGGATATCCACAAGATGGAGGTTTGCAATATATTCGCTCATGAGGTCAAGTACTTTTGTCCAAATTTCTATTTCCCCCTTTTCTCATCCAGAGAGAGGATGGTATTGAAATCTCCTCCGATCAAGATCCAAGCTTTAGGAAAATGAGAGATAATATGAGTAATATCCTTCCACTGTCTTCTTTTTTCCTCCAAAGAAGTCGGGGCATAAACAAGAATGCAGAGCATAATCTGGTTGGAATGTCTACTTTGAATAGCTATAGCCAACAAACCCCAACCGCCAACCATATGGTGAATAACTACCTCTTTTGGGTCCCAAAGACAAGCAATGCCACCCGAAGTCCCTTGGGAACCGAGGGAAACCACTTTTCCAGCTGGCCAAATTTTACTGGCAATTAAGTCCATATCCTCCATTGACATCTTTGTTTCTTGAAGGAAAACAAGATGTGGATGATTTATCTCGAATCATTCTTCTAATTTCATTTTGTTTTGAAAGACTCCCTTTGAGTCCTCTAATATTCCAAGTGATGATCTTCATTAATACCAGGGCTAAAAATGTTGGGAAGGGCATTAATCTTACCTTCCTCTACAAGCTTTTCACCTTCTTTTACCATATGATATTGATTGGTCTTGCGACCTACTTTTTGATTAGAATCCATCTTCAATTTTTTTTCCCTATTTCTTGACTTATTCCAATTGAATCTGAGATGGCTTCTAACCTTGAAGAATGCTCATACACAACCAAAATTTTACTAGATGGTTCAATGGAGTCTATATTGGGACCTCCATTATTTGAAGTTTTGACATTTGAAATATTGTTTTTCTTGTGTAAATTTTCTCCTTTTTTTTTCTGTTGAAAACCTTTGATTTGTTGGTTTGTCTCTGAGTTCTTTCCTTCATATTTAAATTGTGTTTCTAAGATTTTAGTTTCCATTATTTCCTCTTCCTCACTTGGGACATCATTTGTGGAAAGGATTTCAAACATATTAGCAAATGACTTTGATTGATCCTTCATTACAGGTTTTTTCTCGAGTGTTCTTCTTCTTAGGTATTTGGAAACCTCGTTGAGTTTATATCTTCTTTCTTTTGATCAAGAATTTTATTTGGGCAAGCACTCACAAATGACCATATTCATGGCAAATTCTACAACGAAAAGGAATGTTCTCATAGTCCACTACTTGCTCCCAAGTGTCTTCCCCAAATTGTAATGTGATATTTTTAGGTAGGGGTTTGTCAAAATCCATTAAAACACAAATTCGAGCATAAATAATATGTTCAAAATTTTGAGTACAATCAGCAATCATCATAAAAGTTCCTAAAGAGTTTCCAATTGAAGAAAAAATAGTAGGATTCCAAAATTCAATAGGGAGGCCAAAGAGTCTAACCCACACGGGAGCTATAGAAGGCATCTCTTCTTCGGCTTTAAATTTAGTATGCCAGGGCTTCATGAAAAGCCTCGCCCTTCCAAAAAACCAAGGACCCCCTTGAAAAGTTTTCTCTCTATCTTCATTATTAGCAAATAAAACAAGAAAATAACCATTTGGATAAATAGAGATTTGTAACTCACCTTTAGTTTTCCAGCTTTTTGCAGCCCAAACTTTGAAAGCAGATAGACTCGGACGAAAACCCACGAACCGACAAATTAGTCCTCTTTTTTCCAAATCTTCAATGCCAGTCTGAATGTTACCCATATCAAGCTTAACAATAGGAGTTCCATCACCGCTTTAAGACATCCCGACTCCATTTTCTTGGGATCAATCTTAGGCATTCTTAGAGGTTTATGAGAAGCCCTAATATTGATATTAGCATTGGGCTGAGGCTGTCCACCATGAAGGGCATCCCTAAAATTCATTTTTGGGACCGAGTCTTCAAAATTCTTACCCTTGATAGGGGTTTTCACTATAGAATTATTTTGTGGGTGCACCTTAGCACCAGATTCACTTGAGATATGAGCCATTTTTTGATCAACTCGCTTGAAAATTATTTCGTGATATCTTTAATCCTTGCCCTAGACGCCGTGGAAAGGTATGGTTTTCACTTTTCCTTTGTGCAGCAAATTGGAAGCCGTTGTCACTCAAGTTCATAGTATGATCTATTGAAAGACAAATTTCTAACCCATCTTGTATCCCCTGCAACATTTCCTGCTAAAATATTGAGCATAAACCACAAAAATATTGGCCGCTAGGGCCCGAAGGCCCTAAAACCAACCTTTGGAGCTGCTTGCACTCAACCCAGATGAAACCCTCGCATAGCCGCTTGCCAAATATATCATTCACACATAGGGATGCGCTAGGATCTGTGTTGCTCCAAATGATATGAAAATTTTAGCTCAATCCGAGTTCGGATGAGTGAGATATGGCCAAAACAAGTTCGGCAGTTTGGGCAGTCCTGTGAAAAACGTCTCTCTTTTCATGTGCTTTATCCCATATCTAAATGTGATCTGATATTTTTCTATTTAACACTTGGAGAGATGTGATCAATGTTTTAAATGATTTCAGAAGCACTCAACGTGTAACTTGGACAATAATTTTTTCTTTTACTTTCCCTCCCATAGTTTGTAGCTTTGATTTCAAATTAGCTATCCTTATAAAAAAAAATTCTATGTTTTCCTAATTTTTAACTCTTAGTAAGTACAATTATGATTGGAAGTGTAAAACAATGGCTTCATTCTTTTCCTTAAATATGGTGTATAGTTTATCCAAAGCATCTTTTGAAGTCTCAACATTACTTATATATGCTTGTATTTCCTCTAATATCCCAAATGTTATTAGCATTAGTGATTTTGCATCTTCTACTGTCTACCAGGGGTATCTTTTTGAAATTTTGTATCTCCGAATACCAATTGAAGAACACAAGCTTATACTAAGAGGGGGAGGGTGAACAGTATAGCACCCACTTTTTACTTTCTTTCTAAACCAATATCAATTAGTGTCCTCAATTGCAATAACCAAATATAGCAGTGTGCATTAATAACATAGATAGCAATAGTAAGCAAGTGCACAAATCATCACACACAATTGAGACACAAGATTTAACGTGGTTCCCCCAATGTGGGGTAGTCCATAAGATATTATCCTTATAATATTTCACAAAGAAATAGGGATCCTTATCCCAATACAAATGATTACTTTGATCTTCTCAAATCTAGGTTATCTTGATCTTCTCAGGTGGGCTCCACTGATCTGCTCAGCTAGGCTCTCCACTGATATGCTCAGCTAGGCTATCCACTGATCTGCTCAGCTAGGCTATCCACTGATCTGCTCACCTAGGCTCTCCACTAATCTACTCATCTAGGCTCTCCACTGATCTTCTCAGCTAGGCTATCCACTAATCTGCTCAGCTAGGCTATCCACTGATCTACTCAGCTAGGCTATCCACTGATTTGCTCAGCTAGGCAACTGGTGTTGATGTGTTTTCTATTTTTGTCCTATCTCTTTCACTGCTCACAAATCTGCCTCAATGCCTTCTCACAAGGCTCAAACAATCCTGCTCAAATGTTGTCCCAAATCTATCCTCAAAGCCTTCACAAAAGGCTCAAACAATCCTAATGCACAAATATTGTCCCAAATCTGTCCACAAATTCTATCCCAAAAGCCTTCCCAAAGGCTCAACCAATCATGCACAAAAGTTGTCTCAAATCTGTCCAGAAATTTTGTCCCAAAAGCCTTCTCAAAGGCTCAACCAATCATGCACAAAAGTTGTCTCAAATCTATCCAAAAATTCTATCCCAAAAGCCTTCCCAAAGGCTCAACCAATGACTCTCAAGTAGCACTCAAATCTCAACCACAAATCAACAAAGGCAAGGCTCAATGATGAACTCAACAATGGATAACAAATGAATGATGACAATACTCAACAATGTGCTCAACAATGAATGACAATGTACTCTTCAATGGATGACAACAATGATCCACAATGATCTCAAAAATGTATGAAAAATACTCTCTCAAATGGATGACAACAATGCTCAACAATGTACTCTCAAATGGATGACAACAATGCTCAACAAGGTACTCTCAAATGGATGACAAATGATCTCTCAAATGGAAACCTCTCCAAGCAATAAAAATGAGGACTTCAACCAACCAAGGACAATCTCCACAAGTGATAGCAATAGGTTCTCAATAATATCTTCCTCATGCAATGTCAATAAGCTCTCAAGAAACAAGCACAACTCCCTCAAGCAAAGAGCTCTCAAATAGCCAACAATGATCTCCTCAAATGAAAGACAAATGTATCCACAAGTGACTAGAAAATGATCTCCTCAATGGTCTCAAATAGTGGTAATGTACTCAACAAGTAACCAACAATAATCTCCTCAAAGCAATAGCAAAAACCTCCTCAATAATGGCAATACTCTCAATGAACTCCACTAAAGCAATCATGGAACTCAAGTATCAATTTTATCCATAAAATTGATTTTCTAATCCATCCACTTCCTCTCAATAGCCAAGGCACATAATCAAGCAATTTGTCTTCAACTTCAAACCCTAACTCATGTGCATGTCTTCTAACTCAAGGTAGCAATTAACTAGGTCTCAAGTTCCTAGTTTAATTTCATAATTAAATCATGCACTAGGACATATAACAAGTTCAACACTTTTCAACCTTATGACTCCCTAATTTCATTAACATATACAACAAGCACCTATGCTTTTATTTTTAATTCCACACCTTATAACTCCACATACAACAATCACAAATATTTATTTCCACACCTTATATCTCCCTAATCACACACAACAATAACAAATATTTAATTCTACACCTTATAACTCCCTAAGCACATTAACACATACAACAAGCATTTATCTCCCTAATCACCTTATGACTCCCTAGTTATCACAAAAATAATTTTAATGCACCAAAACTTTGGTAATAACAAATATTACCATGCGTTGGAGATAAATACCTTTATTCGAAATTCGCTGCCTTCTAAACCTTGAGCAGTGATATCCACTAATCTACGTAGCTAGGCAACTGGTGTTGATGTGTTTTCTGTTTCTATCCTGTCTCTTTCACTGCTCACAAATCTGCCTCAATGCCTTCTCACAAGGCTCAAACAATCCTGCTCAAATGTTGTCCCAAATCTGTCCTCAAAGCCTTCACAAAAGGCTCAAACAATCCTGCTCAAATGTTATCCCAAATCTATCCTCAAAGCCTTCACAAAAGGCTCAAACAATCCTGCTCAAATGTTGTCCCAAATCTGTCCACAAATCCTCAAAGCCTTCACAAAAGGCTCAAACAATCCTGCTCAAATGTTATCCCAAATCTGTCCACAAATCTGTCCCAAAAGCCTTCTCAAAAGGCTCAACCAATCATGCACAAAAGTTGTCTCAAATCTGTCCAAAAATTCTATCCCAAAAGCCTTCCCAAAGGCTCAACCAATCATGCACAAAAGTTGTCTCAAATCTGTCCAGAAATTCTGTCCCAAAAGCCTTCCCAAAGGCTCAACCAATGACTCTCAAGTAGCACTCAAATCTCAACCACAAATCAACGAAGGCAAGGCTCAATGATGAACTCAATAATGGATAACAAATGAATGATGACAATACTCAACAATGTGCTCAACAATGAATGGCAATGTACTCTTCAATGGATGACAACAATGATCCACAATGATCTCAACAATGTATGACAAATGATCTCTCAAATGGATGACAACAATGCTCAACAATGTACTCTCAAATGGATGACAACAATGCTCAACAAGGTACTCTCAAATGGATGACAAATGATCTCTCAAATGGAAACCTCTCCAAGAAATAACAATGAGGACTTCAACCAACCAAGGACAATCTCCACAAGTGATAGCAATAGGTTCTCAATAATATCTTCCTCATGCAATGTCAATAAGCTCTCAAGAAACAAGCACAACTCCCTCAAGCAAAGAGCTCTCAAATAGCCAACAATGATCTCCTCAAATGAAAGACAAATGTATCCACAAGTGACTAGCAAATGATCTCCTCAATGGTCTCAAATAGTGGCAATGTACTCAACAAGTAACCAACAATAATCTCCTCAAAGCAATAGCAAAAACCTCCTCAATAATGGCAATACTCTCAATGAACTCCACTAAAGCAATCATGGAACTCAAGTATCAATTTTATCCATAAAATTGATTTTCTAATCCATCCACTTCCTCTCAATAGCCAAGGCACATAATCAAGCAATTTGTCTTCAACTTCAAACCCTAACTCATGTGCATGTCTTCTAACTCAAGGTAGCAATTAACTAGGTCTCAAGTTCCTAGTTTAATTTCATAATTAAATCATGCACTAGGACATATAACAAGTTCAACACTTTTCAACCTTATGACTCCCTAATTTCATTAACACATACAACAAGCACCTATGCTTTTATTTTTTAATTCCACACCTTATAACTCCACATACAACAATCACAAATATTTATTTCCACACCTTATATCTCCCTAATCACACACAACAATAACAAATATTTAATTCTACACCTTATAACTCCCTAAGCACATTAACACATACAACAAGCATTTATTTCCCTAAACACCTTATGACTCCCTAGTTATCACATAAATAATTTTAATGCACCAAAACTTTGGTAATAACAAATATTACCATGCACTAGAGATAAATACCTTTATTCAAAATTTGTTGCCTTCACAACCTTTGAAATCGTTAATGCCTTTGCCAAAAATCAATGCGCCTTCACACCTTCGAAATCGTCAATGCCTTGCCAAAATTAATGCGCCTTCACACCTTCATGGGAGTCGAACTCTATTCCTCTCACCTAGCGTTGTGAAGCGCTTACCACGTGGGTGCTAGCCCACATTGGGATTTTAATCCCAAACACCCAACTTTAACTTGCGCTCAAATCTGAAACTCGATTTTACTTTCTTAGCAAAACACTTTGCCCTTGGTGAGATTCGAACAACGAACCTGCCTTGTGCAAAGTTCATGCGCTACCAACTGCGCTATAGGAGTCCTCCATGACGTCACTTTCCTGCACTATTTACTTGACCTTGCTCTCAAATCGAAAGTTATTTATCCTTCTTTCTTCGTTGCTCCCCTTTCGATGACTCTCTCTCATGCGCTATATCAAGTCTTCTATAAACAAAGGTTTTTCACCTTTTATTTATATGCACCTCCATGCCTTCGAATGACGTCGGCGAATATTTATTTATCTCCCCAACCTTTGCACATCGATGGATAATGTAATTCAACTTTAGACCTTAGAATTATTAAATAAAAATTTAATAATTCACCTCTTAACTTTGAATTGGGATATCTCCTTCATTCTTTTGAATTTCGTCATGAAACTTTTTGCACCTAGGTTTTATTGGAAAACCTTTTCATCCATCATAATTTGGAGAAGTCTTAGCATAGTGGTTTTAATGAAAAACCCTTTCCAATGGTTTTAATGAAAACCCTTTCCATTGGTTTTAATAAAAAACCTTTCGTCGATTTTAATAAAAACCCTTGCCATTGGTTTTAATAAAAACCTTTACCATTGGTTTTAATAAAAACCATTAATATAATATTTAAAAAATTAAATATTATATGCCTCTTGTGCCACAAAACCTTGTATATATCCATGCTCTCCAAAATATCATAAATGATTATTTATGAAGTGCTTTTGCCACCAAAACTCAATGTGATCCATGTGACATCAATGACAACACAAAATAACTCAAATTGCCAACAATCTCCCCCTTTGTCATTGATGGCAACACCTCTAATGCAAATCACCACAATCACTGCAAAAGCCATTTCTGAAAATCAAAGCTGCTCCCCCTGACTCAATACTCTCTATGGAGGTTGCTCCCCCTATCTCAATGTTCTCTTTGGAGGTTGCTCCCCCTATCTCAATGCTCTCTTTGGAGGCTGCTCCCCCTAACTCAATGCTCTCCCCCTTACTCAAATCTCTCCCCCTTTGACATCAATGGCAAAAGGGACACCTATGGGGCTAAAAGATATGACTCTTAAGCTTAGCCCCCCTACCACCTTCTCTCTTGAGGTGATTAATTTTGGGGTGGGAGTACATTTACTCCCATATTACATTGTTCCTTTCCTTTGTCAACTTCCTTCCACATCTTTCTGATATCCTTTTCTTGATGAGTTACTTGATCTTCTTGTCTTGAACCTGTTTGACCTTCTTGCCTTGAAACTATTTGGAATTGAGTCCTACACCATCTTGCAATATGTCCAAAGTTATTGCAATTAAAACACTTGATATTGTAGCCTTTGAATGGTGCCCATATCCTGAATTCTTTCTTGAAATCATTTCCATATCCATTCCTTTCCTGAACCTTGTATTGTGAAGCTCTATTTCCATAATCATTATGACCATGACCTCTGAATTGTGTAGCTCTAAAACCAAAACCATGTTGCTCATTTTCTTTGCACTGAGAAGCTCTATGACCAATCCTGTTGCATAAGAAGCAATGTCCCTAAAAACCATATCTTCTTCCTTTGAAGATCCTTCTAGTGAAATCAAACTTTTTCTTTGATCCATAGACCCTACAATGTATAGCCCTGTCCATTACAAGAAAAACAATATCCTTGAAAAGCCCTTTGTTCATGCCTTGGTTCCTCATACCTTTCTTGACCATTATCCTTGTGATCATCTTTGACTTGTGCATTGTATCCTTGATCCTTCTTTGTGGTATCCAAATCTTCTTCCTTAACTTCTTCCTTGCTTTCTTCTTCAAGAATTTCTTTACCTCTTGAACTTGATTCACCTATCTCAAAACAAGATCCAAACTAGATATTTGGAGCCATAGGAGCTTTGGAACTTTCTTCATGAATCTTAGGTGCTTCCTTGCTTTCATCTTTTAGAACTTCCTTTCCTTTTGAGTGTGACTTTTCTTGGAAATGAGATACAACCTTAAAATATGTTTCCACTCCTTTTTGAACCTTTTCATCTAATGTGTCATGTCTTGCCATCATTACCCTTAGTTCTTCATTCATCCTTTCCTCTATCCTTTTTGCATCTTGAAGCTCATCTCTTAGATCACTGATTGTCTGAAGTAGTTCTTCTCTGATTTTGACATCTGTTTGAATCTTGTTTTCAAGATTCTTAATTTCTTCTTTTAGCCTTTTGACTTCTGATTTTTGTTTTCTTGGCTCATCCTCTTCTTCATCATCACTTGGCTACTAGAATTATCACTAGAACTTGCTAGAACTATTACTGGAACTGTTGCTTTCTTCTTCCACAAATAAACTTTTCTTATTGCAATTGTTGTAGTAGGTGCAATCATCATCTAAATGCCCAAAGTCTCCACATATGAAGCATTTTAGTATTCTTAGACCCTTCTTGTACCTATTTTCTTGCTCAATGGCTATAGCAAGTTCTTCATGTCGTTCTTCGATAGATATATCCTCTTCTTTAACTTCAATACCTAGGAGTAGGTATTCTTGTCTTTCTTAACTTATTCCAAAGAATGTACAATCTTCTTCATCTTCACTATCACTGAGATCATTATCTTCTTCTATAGCAAACAAACTCTCATGAATTCTTTGACCATGCATGTTTCCTTGATGTGTCATTTCATATTCACTATCACTGAAGCCATTGCAATATCCTGATCTGTGATCTCTTTGACCACACACAAAGCATTGTTCTCTTTCACCTTCTATTCCTAAGAATAGATGTTCTTCCTTTTCATCATCTGACTTGTCTCTATCGCTATGATCTAAGCTATCATTTGCTTCTTCAATGTAGAAATTTTTCTTTGTCTTACGAAAACTTTTCTTCTTCTCATGCTTGCTTTGCTTGTACCTATCATCTTTGTCATGCTTATGCTTTCCTTCTTCTTTTCTTCTGTGACCCTATTTTTCATCATCACTATTTTCTTCATGTGGACACTTGTTTGCATAGTGACCATAATCACCACACTTGTAGCATTTGACTTTCTTCATATCCCTGTAATTCCTTGAGTCCTTTTTCCTTTTGATGAAGTTAGCTTCCTCATCATTATCTGAATCTCTATCTGTCTCTGGATCTTTCCCTTTATTTTTCTCTAAAGCCTTGAATGCAATTTCTTTCATTGGAGCCTGATGCTTATCTATCCTCATCTCATAAGTTGTGAGAGTTCCTTGTAGTTCTTCCATCGTTAGCTTGTCGATATTCATTGTTTCTTCTATCACTGAAACCTTTGCATCATACTTCATGGGAAGTGATCTCAAAACCTTTTGAGTAACATCTGATTCTTTCATCTCAAATCCTAGGCCTCTCATGGTGTTAGCAATCTCATCAACTCAAAGTAAAAACTTTGCAATATCTTCAAAATCTTCCATTTTCAATTCCTCGAATCTTCTTCTATGAGTTTGTAGTTTTGCCAACTTTACCTTGGAATCTCCTTCATAGGTATTCCGCAACTTGGTCCACATTTCATTAGCTGAATTACATACCATGACCTTTGCAAAATCTATCTCACGAAGCCCACTCAGAATACAATTCATTGCCTTTGCATTGATCTCAACTAATTTCCTGATAGTCTTATCTATCTCGGGATCACCTTCAACCTTATACTCTTTTGCAACCATCTGCCATACCTCATATCCCTATGATATCAAATAGTTCTTCATTCTCATGCTCCAAAAAGCATAATTGTTATCGTCAAATAGTGGAGCCTTACTTGTAGATGATCCATTCTATGAAGCCATCTATGTTCTTGTAGAATCTGCCCTCAAGTTGTTAGCCTTTTCGAAGGAACCCGCTTTGATACCAATTGAAGAACACAAGCTTATACTGAGAGGGGGGTGAACAAGTATAGCGCCCACTTTTTACTTTCTTTCCAAACCAATATCAATTAGTGTCCTCAATTGCAATAACCAAATATAGCAGTGTGCATTAATAACATAGATAGCAATAGTAAGCAAGTGCACAAATCATCACACACAATTGAGACACAAGATTTAACATGGTTCCCCCAATGTGGGGTAGTCCACAAGATAATCTCCTTATAATATTTCATAAAGAAATAGGGATCCTTATCCCAATACAAATGATTACTTTGATCTGCTCAAAGCTAGGTTATCCTGATCTACTTAGGTGGGCTCCATTGATCTGCTCAACTAGGCTCTCCACTGATCTACTCAGCTAGGCTATCCACTGATCTACTCAGCTAGGCTATCCATTGATCTGCTCAGCTAGGCTATCCACTGATCTGCTCAGCTAGGCTATCCACTGATCTGCTCAACTAGGCTATCCACTGATCTGCTCAGCTAGGCTATCCACTGATCTACTCAGCTAGGCAACTGGTGTTGATGTGTTTTCTATTTCTATCCTATCTCTTTCACTACTCACAAATCTGCCTCAATGCCTTCTCACAAGGCTCAAACAATCCTGCTCAAATGTTATCCCAAATCTATCCTCAAAGCCTTCACAAAAGGCTCAAACAATCCTGCTCAAATCTTTCCCAAATATATCCTCAAAGCCTTCACAAAAGGCTCAATCTCAAATGTTGTCCCAAATATATCCTCAAAGCCTTCACAAAGCTCAACCAATGATACACAAATGTTATCCCAAATATATCCACAAATTCTATCCCAAAAGCCTTCACAAAAGGCTCAACCAATCATGCACAAAAGTTGTCTCAAATCTGTCCAGAAATTCTATCCCAAAAGCCTTCCCAAAGGCTCAACCAATCATGCACAAAAGTTGTCTCAAATATGTCCAAAAATTCTATCCCAAAAGCCTTCCCAAAGGCTCAACCAATGACTCTCAAGTAGCACTCAAATCTCAACCACAAATCAACGAAGGCAAGGCTCAATGATGAACTCAACAATGGATAACAAATGAATGATGACAATACTCAACAATGTGCTCAACAATGAATGGCAATGTACTCTTCAATGGATGACAACAATGATCCACAATGATCTCAACAATGTATGACAAATGATCTCTCAAATGGATGACAACAATGCTCAACAATGTACTCTCAAATGGATGACAACAATGCTCAACAAGGTACTCTCAAATGGATGACAAATGATCTCTCAAATGGAAACCTCTCCAAGAAATAACAATGAGGACTTCAACCAACCAAGGACAATCTCCACAAGTGATAGCAATAGGTTCTCAATAATATCTTCCTCATGCAATGTCAATAAGCTCTCAAGAAACAAGCACAACTCCCTCAAGCAAAGAGCTCTCAAATAGCCAACAATGATCTCCTCAAATGAAAGACAAATGTATCCACAAGTGACTAGCAAATGATCTCCTCAATGGTCTCAAATAGTGGCAATGTACTCAACAAGTAACCAACAATAATCTCCTCAAAGCAATAGCAAAAACCTCCTCAATAATGGCAATACTCTCAATGAACTCCACTAAAGCAATCATGGAACTCAAGTATCAATTTTATCCATAAAATTGATTTTCTAATCCATCCACTTCCTCTCAATAGCCAAGGCACATAATCAAGCAATTTGTCTTCAACTTCAAACCCTAACTCATGTGCATGTCTTCTAACTCAAGGTAGCAATTAACTAGGTCTCAAGTTCCTAGTTTAATTTCATAATTAAATCATGCACTAGGACATATAACAAGTTCAACACTTTTCAACCTTATGACTCCCTAATTTCATTAACACATACAACAAGCACCTATGCTTTTATTTTTAATTCCACACCTTATAACTCCACATACAACAATCACAAATATTTATTTCCACACCTTATATCTCCCTAATCACACACAACAATAACAAATATTTAATTCTACACCTTATAACTCCCTAAGCACATTAACACATACAACAAGCATTTATTTCCCTAAACTCCTTATGACTCCCTAGTTATCACAGAAATAATTTTAATGCACCAAAAATTTGGTAATAACAAATATTACCATGCGTTGGAGATAAATACCTTTATATGAAATTTGTTGCCTTCGCAACCTTTGAAATCGATAATTCCTTTGCCAAAATAAAAATATAAAATCAACCTTCACACCTTCGAAATCGTCAATGCCTTGCCAAAAATTAATGTGCCTTCACACCTTCGTGGGAGTCGAACTCCATTCCTCTCGCTTAGCATTGTGAAGTGCTTACCACGTGGGCGCTAGCCCACATTGGGATTTTAATCCCAAACACCCAACTTTAACCTGCGCTCAAATCTAAAACTCGATTTTACTTTCTTAGCAAAACACTTTGCCCTTGGCGGGATTCGAACAACGAACCTGCCTTGTGCAAAGTTCGTGCGCTACCAACTGCGCTATAGGAGTCCTCTGTGACATCACTTTCCCATGCTTTTTACTTGACCTTGCTCTCAAATCGAAAGTTATTTATCCTTCTTTCTTCGTTGCTCCCCTTTCGACGACTCTCTCTCATGCGCTATGTCAAGTCTTCAATAAACAAAGGTTTTTCACCTTTTATTTATATGCACCTCCATGCCTTCGAATGATGTCGGTGAATATTTATTAATCTCCCCAACCTTTGCACGTCGGTGGATAATATAATACAACCTTAGACCTTAGAATTATTAAATAAAAATTTAATAATTCACCTCTTAACTTTGAATTGGGATATCTCCTTCATTCTTTTGAATTTCGCCATGAAACTTTTTGCACCTAGGTTTTATTGGAAAACCTTTTCATCCATCATAATTTGGAGAAGTCTTAGCATAGTGGTTTTAATGAAAAACCCTTTCCAATGGTTTTAATGAAAACCCTTTCCGTTGGTTTTAATAAAAAACCTTTCCGTCGGTTTTAATAAAAACCCTTGCCGTTGGTTTTAATAAAAACCTTTACCATTGGTTTTAATAAAAACCATTAATATAATATTTAAAAAATTAAATATTATATGCCTCTTGTGCCACAAAACCCTGTATATATCCTTGCTCTCCAAAATATCATAAATGATTATTTATGAAGTGCTTTTGCCACCAAAACTCAATGTGATCCATGTGACATCAATGACAACACAAAATAACTCAAATTGCCAACAATTACTATTTTCCAAAGTTTTTCAATGATAAGTATTGCTTTTGTTATTCTTTTACTAGGAGTGAATTTTGGTCCTTTTAGTAACCAAGATTCTGAGAGGAAGATTTTTGCATTTGCCATGATATATTAAAATTATATATCATAAATTTCTTATCTTATTGAAGTGGTAAGGGATTTGACCTCTCTTTTGGAAAGTTCCAAGCTTCAGAACCCACTTTGTACAAGGGGACTAGACCCCTCATAAAAACCCATGTTTTACCCTAACATTTTGTCTTGGCAGGGACACTGCAATGGCAAAAGTCATTAGGCTCTATTAAAGGAGACCCAAGTGCAATTCACAATAAGGGTGACCCTTGATATGCTCCCACTTTTTAACCTCTTCAAAAAAAAAAATTCATAAGTAGAATTACTTAGAAAGTCTTTATGAATTTATTCAAACAAATTGATCTAGTTGCTTTTGCAATTTTCTTGGATGAGGGGAAGTTTGAAAAATTATTTGAATTATCAAGTAGAAATCCTTTTAACTCCCTAATTATTTTTTCAAAAAAATTCTTTCTTAAAATTTCTTCAAGATTTCTTTTTTCTTTTATCACTTTTGATTGTCTTCGTCTTCCATTTTTAATTTTAATTTTGAATTTCTTCACAAGATTTTTGCCTCCTTTTTAAATAGAAAAATCATTATGAATTCCTTTTGTCTCCCTAATTATTTTGCTTCAATATTACAATGAATATAAATTGAGAAAAAATTATTCCATACCTTATAAGTTGTGGTTAACAATTTGTCTATTTTTTATTTCTTGGATTAATCCTTCTACTTCTTTCTAGCAAGCCTCTTTCAAATATTCCCTTAAGAATCCTCTATCCACAAAATATATCTCATAAAACATGTGAGCTTTCTAATATACTTTATCCTTTGTTTTTTTTATCAAATATGAATCAGCTTCTCAACCTTTTAAAATAAAGCAATCTCAATAGGTGCCAACCATAACCGAATGTAATGTCCACACATTCAATAAATTTACCTTTAACTTTATTTCATCTTATTTTAAATTCAAAGGCACTTTTCTTGTTCTTAAACGTTTCAACTCTATCAACCTATGCTTTCAATACTTTCCTTGGATAGGTGTTATGGACATTACTTCTTCTCCAATGTGCATTTTGGACAAATATGGGTTTGCTTCTGTAGGGTATCCTTCCTTCCTAGGCCTTCTTACACCTACTTCTACAAAATTCTCCAATGTTAATCTTCTAGAATTTTTCTCCAACAACTCTAAATATTCTTTGATGTTCATTAATAGGTTGCTTTCTTCACTGTTATTTCTCCTCAATGTCTCTTTCTCACATTTGTTTCTTTTAGCTTAGCTTATGATTGATTTATTTTCTTCATCGTAGATCTGATTACTTTGCTTCAGGATATCTTCTTCTTCATAATTATCTTCTTTAACGTCATTCTCTAGACATGAGCACACTATTTAACCCTAAAAAACTTGAGTGCTTCTTTCAATGTTTATCTCTAAACAACAATATAACTCAAAAGTATTATGCTCATGATTGTAGCTTCTTCCAAGGACATCCATTAACAACTTGGGTTCCTACTTATTATGGTGTTTTCTTCATGGCATTTCGACGTATATCTTATCGAGCACTCCTAATGTGGATTTGATACCATTTATAGCATATAAGATAGTTTCAACAATATTAAATAATAAAAATTCTCACACAATATATCAAAAATAAGAAACACAAGTATTCAAGCAAATAAACAAACTCACTATATTCTTATAGATTTTTTGGGGTCTTTTGGTGCTCCCGATGTGACTGTATGTTGTTATTACAGTAGCTATAGTTCTAGCGAATGCTATTGTAGTGTGCTTCTACATTTGTTGTTGCTTCTTCTATTAGCTATTGTTGAGAATCAAAGCAACTACTACTATTATTGTGGAAGGTAGTAATAAACATCAATCAAGTCAACCTTTGTTCCTTTGCTAGAAATCATTTTTAATATCAGCCAAAGTGCTAATATTTATATGGGTCTATTCTAGGATTTTTGTTGCAACTTTGTTTTTATCTCATGCTATCAAAGGATATCGATGTTTATCTTGTAACCTTGGAAAGCTTAATTTTGTAATAGGGTTGGGGCCCCTCCCAAACCCTTTTCTTTCACCATTACCAAAAAAATATTCTTATAGATTATAAATAAAGTATTCCAGTATAATGATGTATTATAATATCTTCCTTGTTACATTTTCTTCATAAAATACCCTTATTAATAGCCTTTACAAAGAATCTTGACATTCAACTAATTCTTCATCTTATCAAACTCTTAGGAGATATAACTCTTTATATTTCTCATAGGAGAAATATATTTATTGACTTCCTAATAATGAAAAACCTTTAATAATTACTAAATGATAAGTATTTACAAGACTCCTTCACACCAAATAATATTTACAAAGTGCTTCCAAGGTACCAAAAAATGTAATAAACTCTAATAGACTCATAACAATCCTAAAATACTCAAACTATGAAAAGTCTTAACCCCAACTGAAAGAAAGTCATATACCAAGCTCTTAATAGATCTTGGTGACATCTTTGCTTGTTCCTATATAGACATGATAGAACTTGATTCCTCTCTATTCGCCCATCATTTGGTTGTCAAATCATATGTTAAGCCTGCTAAGTGAAAGCTATGAAAAATACATCCTAGAGTCATCTTGCTTGTTAAGGAGGAGCTTCAAAAACTCCTTGACATTGAATTTATCAATGCAATTTATTATTTTGATTAGATCTTAAAATTATCCCCATTGCCAAGAAATAAGAAAGCGTTAGGGTATACACTAATTTTTAGAACATAAATAAATCATGTCCAAAATATTATTTTCCTTTGTCAAACATTGACATAATTGTCAACTTCACTATAGGTTATGAAATGTTGTTCTTGATGGATGGATTCTCAAAATATAATAATATTTGAATCACCTTTGAGGACCAATCTAAAACTACTTTTACTACCCCTTAAGGAACTTTCTATTATCAAGTCATACCCTTTGTCCTAAATAATGTGAGCACAACCTAAAAAATAGCCATGATGTATATCTTCCATGATACAATGCATGATATTGTTGAATACTATCTTGACAATCTATTTGGTTGGTATCTAAATTAGGAAGATCATGTTCAAGATCTAAGATGCATTTTGAAGTGGTTGAGGGAGTACAAGGTATGCCTAAAACCTTAAAAGTGCATCTTTGGGATGACATCAAGTAAATTATTGGTTTTATTGTTTTTGATGTGGTATCAAAGTGGACCATGATAAAATTGTAGCTATAGTTGATATGTTTCTCTCAAATATTAACCTAGCTCTAGAACCTCCAAGACATACTTCAAGCCATAAGGAAATCCATCTCCCAACTTGTTGACAAGTATTATCCATTCTCCAAACCCTTAAGAAAAGATGTAAAATTTAAATGGGATGTTGAGTGTCAAGAGGCTTTTTATACTCTTATGACCTACTTTTTAACCCCTCTTGTCCTTGTTCCTCAAAACCCATCTAAATTGTTGTTGCTATATATCATCAATGAACATGCCCTAGGTGCTATGTTGGTGCAATATGATGACCATGATAGGGAATAGGCCACCTATTACATTAGTAGGACTTTAGATAATTATGAATTTTATTATATTCCCTTATAGAATATTTGCCTTGCTATAGTGTTTACTTTACCAAAATTTAGACATTACATGCTCAATAAAAAAACCTTTGCTATTGCAAGGGTCAACCCCTTGTGATATCTTATGTCAAAATAACATCTCTTGGAATAAATAATTAAATGATTTATCACCTTTAGTGGGTTTGATCTCTGATTCATCACCCCAAAATCTATGGAAATCTAGGTTATTGTTGATCAATTAGTAGCTACTACATTATAAGCAAACTATCCCTTAGTTGTAGATATTCTAGACAAATTGGTTCTTAACCTAGAAGTGAAACAAATAGACTCTTGGAACCTATAATTTGATGATGCTTCATGTGTAAAAGGAGTGGGGGTATAATTCATCTTGGTCACTCCTAAGAAATAAGTTATCCCTCTATATTTCAAGTTGTAGTTCTCATGCACCAAAAATACCATAAAGTATAAAGCTCTTATCTTTGGAGATTCCTAGATTGTGGTCAAGTAGGTTAAGAGTGTCTATCAAATAAAGGATAAGAGGCTAAAACCTTACAAAGATATTGTTTATAAGCTAATTATATCATTTGACGAGTTTACCATTGACACCATTCCATGGTCTATCAATCATCATGCTAAAGCTATATCTACAATTGCTTTCGTTATCCCTCTTGATCTAGATGATGAGAATGTTATAATAATTATTCAATAGATTAAGGAACCAATGATATTTGAATCTATCTAGATTCCTTTAAAGGTCCTTGTTGTTGATACATCTTCCCCTCTTGATCCTTGGTATAAGGATGTTTTTTATTTCATTAAGGATGAAACCTTTATTAAAGGTTTGAACCATAATGAACATAAAAACTTGAGGTAATATGCTTGTCAATATGTCATCATTGGAAATATTTTATACCATCACTTATTTTATGGAATTATTCTTAGATGCCTAGCCATATTTGAATCTTAGATAGGTTTTCAAGAGGCCCATGATGGATCATGCATTGGCCAGTTTAGAAAAAATGTCATCGCTAAGAAACTCCTACATATAGGTTATTATTGACCCCCATGAAGAGAGACTCTTGTAACTATGTCAGACATTTCAATAAGTGTATGAAACATGAAAATCTTATCTATACATCCTTCTAAGACCTCCAATACTTGACCTCACCTTGGACCTTTTCTATTTGGGATTTGGATATCATTAGCAAGATAAATTTGATGTTGTTAGATAAGCATAAGTTCATCATATCAATAATTGAATATCTCACCAAGTGATTCAAAGCAATGCCTTTGCATTCATGTATTATAGTCCAAGTCTCCAAATTTTTTCTTAACCATATTCTTTGTTGACATGGCATCTCTTCCATTCTAATCTTCAATAATGGGATACCCTTCAAAAATAAGGATAACCTAAAAATCTACATTAAGTATAATATCTAGCACAAATGATCAATGCCTTATTATTCACGAGGTAATGGCCAAGTTGAAGCTTCCAACGAAGACCTAATCAAGATCCTTACAAATATTATCAACAATATTGGTTTGGATTTGCATATATATCTTTATCCTACTTTATGGTCCTATTACACTAGTTTTTGAACTTCCATTGTTGCAACACCTTGTGCCTTGGTCTATGGGACTCAAACCATCTTTCCATTTTGTTTGGAGGTGTCTTCCTTATGTATTTTATTACAAGATGCCTTTATCAACAATAAATATCATCATACCTATCTTAGTTAGTTGGAACTGCTTGACAAAAAGTAGATCCAAATGTTAAAAAATTCTATGGGTCTACTAGCAAAGGCTCAATCTTGCCTATGGAAAAAAGGTATGACCTTTTTTTTTTTAAATTGGTGATGTAGATCTCAAAGAGAACCAATAAAATACTAATACCAAAGCCAAGATTAAAGGCAATTTAATCCCAATTGGCTAGGTCCATTTATAATCATTGCTAATTTTAGTTTAGGAACTTACCACCTGGCTACACTTAATGAGAGAATTTAAATAACCTATAAATACAATGTATTTAAAAATATATTACATCTAAATGTCCATCAACTAATTATTACATTTATTTTCCTGTCGTTGCTTGCTTGCATGGTCGTCTGTTTGCATGACTACTTGATCTCATGTTTGCTTGTTTGCATGTGCCTAGACTACTTGTTGCATATCAAGTCAAGAATCCATAATGATGAAAATAATTACCCTATTCAATAATAATCTATTTTACATTGTGCTTGCACTAGGTGATGGATGCAAGCGAGCCCCCCTAGTCACCTCGTTGTGAATCAAACGTAGGTTTGTACAACCATATCTATTTATCAATTTGTCTCAAAATCAACTAATTCTACTATCTTCAAGAATTACCATCTTATCACTCTCAAATTACTTATAAACCTAATAGATGTTGGACTTTGTAGGTCCACTACTAGGCAAGTGCATAATACCTTATAGAGCTACTAAGCAATGGACTCACAAGGTCCATCATCCTCAAAAGTGATCTCTCACATACTTCTCTCTCCATCCTTCTATCTTTATATATTATTTCATCAACTATTCATGTGTTTCTTATAGCCCTTTTATGCAAAAGCAAATACTAAATAATCTCTCTTATTCCCCACTTTTATACAAAAGAGTTATAGGAAGCACTTCAAAATTATCTAGTTTATATCAATTACCACATTCTTCCATATTACAACTCTCTCCCTTTCCACATGATGAATGCTATAAGCATTGTAGATACTATTGATATTTGTGAACACCTTATAAACTCGTGAGGGCATGGGGTATGTAAACATGCCATGCAATAGATCTACATAGTTCCTTTCCTTCAATGGTTTATAAGATGTCCAAGAATAATCTATCACATACTTTGAGCTCTATGATGAAAACTGTGTCATCCTCATAACATTGATGGAAAAAAAAACATATTCTTCCATATCATCATGGGATACACGATCAACACTATGATAGGTGATGATAGCCCTATCACTTCCTCCTTTTGTCTCATCACCAATTATTAACACGATAGTAGTCTACAAGTGATGATATCCCAATCCAACATCTCTTTCTTCTATCTCATCACTAGCGATATGATTAACATCATGATAGTCTATAGGTGATGATAGCCCAATCCAACACCTCTTTCTTCTATCTCATCAATGGATACATGATTAGCACTGCACTAGTCCATAGATGATGATAGCACAATCAATTTCATCATTTGTTCCCCTACCCAATACCTTAATGTGTGGGGGAAAAAAGGGTGAACTTATTGACACCTTAGTTCTAGGATCAAACCATCAAAAGTATAAAATTTTACACATGTGAGATCAAATTATTGCACTACTTTATTGAAACCAAAGTCAATTTATTTTGAGTAGGCATTGAGGAATCATGTAGGTCATCTCTTTGATGTGCTATAATCACTATTGTGGATAGGCTTGGTAGGTCGCCTTATGATCAAAGAGTTAAATGTCTTTCTAGAAAGACATCACATATATCCAATGGTGCCACATCATAGGCGACTATGATGTGCATAATTTTGGTATTGTACTTGAGGATGCAATGATGCCTAACCTTTTATACTTTTTCCTAGTTGAAGCCAAGTGAAATAGTAAGGATGAGGATGCACCATGGTTTGAAGGTCAAGGTGCTTGATTTTGTCTTATAAGATGATTTTTTTTGGCTTCGAGTATCAATGATGATATGAAGGGCCTTGCCCTTCACCCACCAATGAGTGTTGAAGAGGCACCCTCATTCTTCAAAGGGATAAAATTTTGAGGCATTATCTACCTATTGAGTTCTTGGGATCAAGCATTTCATGTTTACCTTCTATTCTCCATCAAATGGAGATGAACATTCATGCTCCTCTGGATGGACCATCAGTGTGTTCTACTAAGCTTGACACTCTAAATTGTTGTGAGTGTGGGCTTTATGGTGGTTGCATCATTTATTGTTTACCTTTTTCTTGCCCTTGTTTTACAACTCAAGTGGCATGGGCTTGGATGTCATAGGAGGTCCCTTAGGCATTGAGCGCTTCAAGAAAGCAAGCATTTAGTGGCTTTAGTTTTATTGTTGAGGCATGTTGTAGGTAATGACAGGGTCCTTTTGTTTAAATTTTGATTTCTCCAAGTTGGATGCAAGATGCTATGCCTATGCCAAAGAATTGTTAGAAATTAACTTCATATTAGACCAAGCATGATAGTGTCAATCATTGACATACTTGAGTACCAAGTGTCTCTCATCTTCTTTGATGTGAAGGCAATCGAGATGATCATGGAACTTGTTAGTGTATATGATCATGGAACTTGTCAGTGTACTTACAATTTGGTCTTTATGTTGCCATAACTTCTTAACCTCATGTACTTGTCTTCCTAAATAAACCAATTGAACATAGTTTTTCCAAGAAGAGATAGGATTACCTAACTCTTCTAGCCTGTTTCTAGTGGCTTTATAAAAGTAAAAAACTGGTTTCAAAATATTCAAATCCACAAAGGCAAACTTGTCAACATAGAAGAACCAATTGGCAATGTAGTATACATGTAGTCAGTAAAGCCAAGTCTACAACTTGTTGGTATTAGTATGACCTAAGAATACTAGAATGTTGACATTGGTCTGCACCTTCAAAGGGCTTTTACTCTATAATGATATAGGGTTAGTAGTTGTAGGTGAGGCTATCAATAAAAGCATGAGATCTCAAAACTACCCAAATAGAGTGGGTCTTTGTTCCTTTAGAGTTTCTCAAATTAGATTCTTGATGTCCTAGGTTTTATTTTCATGTTGAAACATTAACTCTAAAATTGGTTGAGTTCCTTTTTAAGGGTGGCATGCTTTAGGGTTTGAATGTATAAATTTGTGTGATACCATGCTTCTTGCACCAAGAATGCATGTGGATGGGCATCCAATGATGGAGCATACTAGGAGATCCTGTACTAGACAAGGGTTCCTATAAGGAATGATGAGGTGTGAGAAGTCAAGGAGTGAGTGGGGAGTGCTTTGGCTTTGTCTATATTTTGTGGATCAAAAGAAGCTCTAATGCCAACTTGGTCTACACACTAGGGCCAAATATGGTTGGCACAATGGACAACTTGTAGGACAAGCTAGTTGAGACTTGCAAGTTATAGTCAAAGTGATGTTGTGGAAGCTTTGGGCATACTATTTGGATGAAATGCACTTTAGTACACATATACAAAGAATGTTGCAAATGTCAAAATACTCTCCAAAATTTAAAATCTTATATTAATCATGATATGACATTACAAATTTCTAATACAATTAGAGTGACAAGAAACAAAGAACTTTGATCTACAAAGGTACGATAACAATGGCAAGAAGCCAAAGATAAGGTACGAAGAAGTCCTGGGTTGTTTTCTTTGTTGAGAAGTACTAAGCTACATTTATATGGAATATACAATGTTACAAAGAAGTTGGAAGGTGAAACGCTTTAGATTCTAATACATGTTGGTGGTATCAACTATCAAGAAACAACCAAGAATCTCCTTTTTATGCTTTGGAAATCCAGGTGCAAGTTCTTGATATATGCAAGTGGATGACTTGGTCTGAAACAACTACAATGTTCATCTGATGGTGATGAAATGCAGTGTCATTGGTTGTTTGTCATACTATCATAGACACCAATGACTTTTGTCATTTCTATATAGGCTTTAGCCAAATGGACATCAATGATTTGGTGGTACAATATGGAACCAAAGATGGTTTGGCACTAACATACTATTTGTTTCAAAGCTGGAGATTGGTGCTAGCGTAGTCTTGGAACAAAGCAAGAGTTGGCATTGAACCATCTGACGATTAATGCAAATGGGCATTACACGTGATGCTCTGAAGCGACTTTGGCATCACGCCTTGAGGAACTCTAATTGACCCCTACTAATCAATTTTTAACCTTGTACATTGCCTTTGTCAAACTATTCACATGAGATGGATAGAGAGGAATATCATTTATCCCTAGAAGGAGCATGGCCACGTCTCTCACTCCACCTTTTATCCACTTTTTTTCAACTTCTATTTAGGCCTTGAAGGCATATTGGTAAGTCTCATCAACCATGCACACCTTCACCATTGCTAGATCATCTTTATGTTGATATGTCAATATGTTCAAATACCTTGCGATGACCCTCTAGTCATCTTCGTGTATATTTGACTATATTTGCAGCTTCATAAATTGTTTTGTATAGCCTTGCATTGGCACTTCTCTTTGCATTAAATTATGGATTTTTTGTGCCAATTTTTATAATAATCAGAAGATATTAAATTTGGTCTTTAGATGTTTTAACATCTCAAACCAGGTTTGGATCTTCTTCTTGCCTTACCACCTTCTAGCATTTTGTAGGTTGTCCCACCACTAAGAAACATGTGACTTCAACTTTGTCATTGGAATTCTTACTCTTCATGGATCATCTTCATTGGTATTCTCCACATCAAAGTATTTATTGAACTCTTCAACCCAATCTACAAACACATGGATTCAAATCTCCCTTAAACTTTGAAATATATGCTCTGATTGTATTTTGCTACTTAGTCAGAATGTTTATTAGTCTGTCCATCATACCAACTGGCATTCTCAAACTTTCTTGATCAAATTTTAATCTCTTTTGCTACAATATTTCCTCTAATGTTTCCAATCTGTGAAGGATCTCCACACCAATGTCTCTTTACTCCAAACATTCCTTGTGCGTGTTCTACACCAACTTGTATGCATGCCCATTTGAGCCATAATAAGTGGGATACCATTTGATGCAGGGAAAAACAATTGTATTTGTATTCTAAATAAAATAAATGGTCGCTACTATTTGCAATACGCATTGTCCTAACCATATGGTCAAATCCAAAGGTTTGCTTGCTCCACCATGAATTTAAAAGTCTTGTTCCAAGTGTACTGTACAAGAAGAACCCAACAAAATTTCCATTGGATGCATATAAAAATTTTACATAGATTTTAAGGCCCACAAAAGAGGGAAAAAAGTACACAAACCCTGGAAGGAAACAAAATTTATATTCAACAAATATAATGATGCAGACCTGTTGGTCACGAATCTGCCACAGGAAAGGATTTTAAAATAAATGCACCCTAGACCCGGCCAACATTGAAATGTTGGGAGAAAGAAATGTCTCCCAGACCAATCTCCAGAGAGGGTTGGTTCCCTTACTAAATCTAAGCTTGATGAAGACTAGAGTTGTAGGAAAGAAATGGGAAATATGCAGAAAGAAATGGGAAATTATGGAAAGAGATGGGAAATGTAGCCACAGGCTAAATTTATATGATCGGGGGGAAAGAAACTCAGCAAGAATTGAACCTCAAGCGCATGAACAACATATAATAATAGAACGCAGCATAATCTACTTACGACCTTGTGTAGACAACCTCTAGGATTACATTCCAGAACTCACTCTCTCATTAGCAATATTCAAACTCAGATGCAAAATTTAAATCTAACAACAGATTAGAAAGACGAGCATAAATGAGAAATGCATGAAATAGAAGGAAATCACACAAAAAAACGCTTGCAAAATCAGAGGCCAAATATCTCTTATTTACGCAGAGAACTTGAATGTTTTCATGCAACATGTCTCTCAAACTCCCAATGCTTGTTCTTGAGATATACATTGATATTTATAGAGGTCTTGCCTCTTTGTAGCATTTAAAATATGAAACGGACCTCCTCGAGATCTAAAAAATATGCAATAGAAAAAAGGAAATGATCCCCTTAAACCAACCTCGGAGAAATAAAAAATTGAATGAAACAAGGAACTGGTCGTCTTCATTAAATGATCATCCTCGAAGCATTCTTGGATTGTTAGAAAATCACAAACAGAAGCTTTGAATAATGGAGGCGTCTTCAATTCTGGTGGCTTTGAAAACTATAGGCTTGAGCACGTTGTTCTACCTTGCACGCATTGGAAAGCAGCAAAACATTCAATTCTGGAGAGCTTTTAATCCTTGGAAATCACAATATTTCATCCGGCCGTTGAACTGCTTTCTGGCACGAAACTGTGATAGGTCACGAAAATGAGACATGTTGCAAAATCATGACATATTTCTCTTCCGTACGCTTTTGCCATTTTGGATCGCGAAAACCAACCATGTCACGAAATCACGACGTATTTGGTTCTTTGTTCTCCTTCGTCACCTTAGGTCGCAAAAACGTGACGTGTCATGAAATCGTGACGTTTCGTACTATTTTGCTCCTTCTCTACTCTGTTCTCACGAAACTATGACCTATCACGAAATCACGACATTCTTTCCTCATATTGTCCTTGTGCTGTTTCAAACCGCAAAAATGTGACAAGTCATGATTTCGCTACATCTTTCTCTCTTCGGCTTTATCTTCCTGATACGTCGTGAAATCACGACATTCTCCTTTGTTGGGACTTCTTTCCTCAACATGTAGAAAAATCGCAACATGTTCTTTCATCTTCCTTCTTCACTCCTCCAAGTCGCGAAAACGTCACCATGCCGCGAAATCGCGACAATTCTCCTGCTTCTGTGTCCTTCTTCTATCCACCTGTGAAACTGCACCATGTCGCAAAATCGTGACAGTTTTCTCTTCCTTGGCCTTCACCCTCTTGCAAGTAGCGAAAATGGAACATGTCACGAAATCATGACATTTCGTACCATTTTGTTGTTTTTGAGCTTTCACATCGCAAAAACAAGACATGTCGCGAAATCGCGACATTTCTTGTCTATTTAGCTTTTCTCCACAATATGTCACGAAATTGCGATGTTTCCTTGCTTTCTCTACTGTTTCCGCTTTCTGTCGCGAAATCACAACGTCTTGCTCTTACTTGGTCTCATCTTCAAAAATGTCGCAAAATCGCGACGTCTTTCATGCCTTATGTGTTTTCTTCAACTTGACCGCGATAATGCGACATGTCGCGATATCGCAACATTTTTTACATTCTAGCCCTTGTTCATTTTTTTGTCACGAAATCACGACATGATTCATTGTCATTGCCCTTTGCTCAATTATGTCGCAATTTCACGATAATTTCTGTCATTCTGCTCCATGGCCATCGCAAGTTGCGAAAATGCGACATGTCGCAATTTTGCTACAATTTTGATGCTCTGCCTCCGTTGACCATTTTGATCGCGATTTTGGAACACGTCGCGATATCGCGACATTTTTTGACTTTAGCTTCTCTCTCCTCAAAAGACCCACGATAACGCGACATGTCGCGATATCGCGACATTTTTTAACCCGTGCTCTCCATGCTGTTTTTGGTTGCGATATCGCGACAGTCTTCGGACTTAGCTATTTTGGCACCAAAACTCGTAGAGAAACACAAAGGAATGAGAACTTTAACAGTTTATGCATGAATAATCACAAATCAAAACAATGTGGCAAAAATGCCAACAAGACCCTCACTTTATCTCTCGAGCCTGCAACCTTGTCCCCTGAAACAAAAGAATAACCAACACAAAAAGACAATAGACTAACAAAAATGACATAAGTCTTAGAACCAAAGATCAAAATTGATTATTCCCAACTCCAAGCTGCCTTAGACAGACATACAACACAGGATATATAACCTCCAAAAACTCAAACCCTAACTCCTATTTTTGGTACCACTAAAACCCAAAAATAGAGTAGAGTTGTTACAAGACCAGAGCTATTACAAAACCAAAAATAGAACAAAGTTTTACAAGAGCAGATTACAAAACCAAAAATAGAATAGAGTTGTTACAAGAGCAGAGCTATTACAAAAATAGAAATAGGCCCCCTAAATGAAGCATGGGTGGAGTGGACGGTAGAATGTTCCACATCATCCTCCCCAACTTTTAGAATTTTGAACCTCCTGGTTCAAAGCCCCGATTCAAAGTTATTCTTGGTGTATTTAAGAAAATAAACCTCTGAAATCCATGAATTATAGGAGTCTGGCAGCCCTTCCCATTTGACAAAATACAACTTGTATGACCTGGATCGCGTAGCCACCAATTTGGTATCCAACACTCATTCAATTTGTCCTCTTTTCTTCTTCGGTAGGTTCTTGATCGAGCTATTATCTTCTCCTTCAAGTTGTTCATCCTCCCTCTGTTCATCATTTGTCTCTCCGGAGTGGGGATATAGGTCAGCCACATTAAAAATAGGACTAATTTCAAATTCTTTTGGGAGGTCTATCACATAAGCATTGTCATTAATCCTTTTTAAAATTCGGCAAGGTCCAAATTTCTTTGGTCTTAATTTGTGATAAGTCCCTTGGGGGTACCTCTCCTTGCATAAATGCACCATGACCATTTCCCCTTCCTGGAAAATTCTCTCCCTTCTATGCAAATCTTCTTGTTTCTTATACTGTTCATTCATTTTCTGCAATTTTTGCCTAACCTGTTCTTGTATCTCTTGAATATTCTCCACAAAATCTGTAGCATCTTGACTGCCATGTGGGTTTATTGGAAGGTCAATTAAGTCCACAACTCCCTTAGGATTTGAACCAAAGATAATTTGAAAAGGTGACTTACCTGTAGACCTGTTAATACTAGAATTATAAGCAAATTCAGCTTGAGATATCACTAAATCCCACTGTTTAGGATGGTCACCAACTAAGCACCTCAGGAGATTGCCCAAACTCCTATTCACCACCTCGGTTTGGCCATCAGTTTGGGGGTGGTATGCCGAACTATATTGCATATTGTTGTCCAACTTCTTCCATAATGACCTCCAAAAGTGGCTTAAAAATTTGGTCTCTGTCACTGGTTATGGTTTTTGGAATACCATGTAACCGCACTACATCTCTAAAAAACAAATGGGCTACTTGGCTAGCATCATTGGTATTCTTACAATGTATAAAGTGTGTCATTTTTGAGAAGCGATCTACCACAACAAACACTAAATCATTGCTCCTTTGAGTTCTAGGTAGGCCCAACACAAAGTCCATGGAAATATCAGTCCATGGTTCTTTGGGTATAGGTAGTGGCATATATAGACCTATATTTTGTTGTCCCCATTTTGCAATTTGACACACCCTACAAGCAGTAATAAACCTATGCACATCTCATCTCATACTAGGCCAAAAGAATTTTTCATTCACCAACCCAAAGGTCTTATCCCTTCCAAAGTGTCCACTCAATCCACTCGAGTGCAATTATCTCACTAAATTTTCTCTCCTAGATCCAAGGGGTATGCAAAGTTGAGTCCCCTTAAACAAGAATCCATCAACCAACAAATAATCTTCAAATGAGTGCATACCTGTATGGTCAGATTTACTTAGAGCTGCATAAATTTTACCAAAGTGTGAATCATCTGCATATTCATTCTTCATTTCTTCAAAGCCCTCCAACCTATTGCTCATTGCAATCAACAAATGATGCCTCCTACTTAATGCATCAGCCACCACATTGGTTTTACCACTTCTATGTTGTACCACAAAAGTATAGGTCTACAAGAATGAAGCCCATTTGGCATGTTTGTGGGACAACCTAGCTTGGGAATTTATATACTTCAAAGCTTGATTGTCAGTCAACAAAATAAATTCCCTATGTAAAAGATAATGTCTCCAATATCTTAATGCTTGTACAACAACATAGAATTCTTTATCATATGTGGTATATTTCCTTTTTGCATCATTCAATTTCTCACTAAAAAAAGCTACAGGTTTACCTTCTTGACTCAACACTCCTCCGATAGCTACTCCTAAAGCATCACACTCAACTGTAAAAAGCTTATCAAAATTTGGTACAACCAGAATTGGAGCTTCTATTACCTTCCTTTTGAGTTGTTCAAAGCTCATGTTCGCTACCTTTGTCCAAGTAAAGACCTTCCCTCTTGTGCAATCTGTCAAGGGTGCACTTATCCCACTAAAATTTCTAATGAACCTTTTGTAAAAGTTTACCAACCCATGGAAGCTCTTCACCTTTGTGATATTTTGAGGGGTAGGCCATTCAAGAATCGCCTTAAATTTTTTTGGATCCATGCTCAATCCATCAGCTGAGACCACATTACCCAAGAATACCAATATATCTTTGCAAAACTCACTCTTCCCAAGGTTGATGAACAACCTTTCAGCTTTAAGTGTGTCAAGCACCACTCTCAAATGCTCTACATGCTCTCCCATAGTTCTACTGAAAATTAGAATATCATCAAAATAGACTATAATAAATTTTCCAATATATGGTCTAAATACCTTATTCATGGTCCGCATGAAGGTAGCTGGAGCATTGGACAATCCGAACGACATCACCATCCACTTGAATAGGTCATCCTTAGTTTTAAAAGTTGTCTTCCACTCATCTCCTTCTTGGATTCGTATCTGATGATATCCGCTTCGAAGGTCAATCTTGGAGAAGATTTTGGCACCTGACAAACAATCTAATATATCATCCATTCTGGGTAAGGGATATCAATATTTCATAGTGATTTTGTTAATGGCTCTAGAATCCATACATAATCTCCATTCATGGCCTCCTTTCTTGGGGGAGAGTAAAGCAGGTGTGGCACATGGACTCATGCTTTCCCTTATAAATCCCTTTTCCAATAATTCAGTAATCTACCTCTTCATTTCCTCATTCTCTAGAGGTGTCAACCTGTACGTAGCTTGATTTGGGAGTTTAGCACCTAGAACTAGATAAACTTGATGGGTAATGCCTCTAGATGGGGGTAAACTAGCAGGTAGCTCAGATGGGCTCAATTTTGAATACTGACTTAGCAATTTCTGCACCTCTAATGAGATTGTTTGCTTCTACTGATTAGATTTATCTACCCCTCTAGGATATAAAAGATAGAAGGTTCCTCCCTTTGACTCTTTGTGGAACCTTTTCCAGCCCATCATAAACAAATATAGGGCTGCTATTTCACTTGAGTCTTCACCTTTTAGAGGCTTCAAAATATGGTGTTTATTCCCATGTTGAATTTCATAGGTATTTTCTCTACCATGGTGAATTACATTCCTGTCATACTACCAAGGCCTACCTAATAACAAATGACATGCATCCATAGGTACTACATCACAAAGCACTTTATCTTCATAAGGACCAATTTTGAAAGCAACAAGACAAGACATATTCACCAACACACTATGATATTTTTTTAACCAAGAGATCTTGTAAGGATTAGATTTTGGAATACAAGTAAGTTGTAGTTTGTCTACCATTTATTTACTTACTAGATTGTCGGTAGACCCACCATCTACAATCACCTTGCACACCTTCTCTCTACACTTGCATTTTGTTCGAAAAATGCTCTTCCTTTTCCAATCAGCTTCTGGGGTCTCTTTATCCCCTGCTATTAGAGTTCTAAGCAACATCAAGTTCTCTCCTATTTATGCTTCCACTTCATCAGTTGGAGGCTCTTCTCCTTCTTCTTCTTGGGCTACCATAGCCCTCTTGGGATTGTGTGGGCAGTCCATGGCCTTGTGGGTTTCATCACATATGAAACATCTTAAGGGTTTCCATTCTCCAGAAGATTGTCGTCCCCTTCCTCTACCTCTAAAACCTCCTCTTCCTTTGAAGTCAAGCTTCATACTCCCCTCAGGTTCTTCTTCTTTGGTAGGTTTGGAGGAAGTCCCTCTTTCTCTATTCTGGCTAACATCACCCTTTTTACTCATTTTGCTCTTTCGATTCAATTTCTCTTCCACCTTTAAAGCATATTCATATGCCTCATCTACTGTAGGTAACTTAACTAAGGCAAGCTCATCTTGGAGTTGAAACCTTAACCCATTAACATATCTAGTTGCTACTTGTTCTTCTGCTTCTTGTAGATCAATCCGAATTTGGAGCCTCATGAACTGCTCGATATATGATTGTATGGATTGATCCCTTTGCCTTAGGTTTTGAAATTCCCTAAACAATTTTTGCTGATAATCAGATGGCAAAAATCGAGTCCGTAAATGTTTCAACATCTTGGGCCACAATCTGATTTTTTCCTTTCCTTACCTTCTCCTAGAACTCTGCAAGTTCTCCCACCATAGGCCAGCATGAGACTTCAACTTGGAGGCTGCAATCTTCACCCTTTTTGGATCATCTTCATCCATATCTTCCATTTCAAAATACCTTTCCAACTCCTGAATCCAATCCAGGAATAAGTCTGGATTAAGTTCTCCTTTAAAATATGAAATATCAACCTTCACTTTGGAGCTTTTCTTGGACACAACTTCAATAAGCCTCTCCATAGGGTCTACTACCCTGGCTACATTCCCTTGGTCTTCTTGTTCATCTTCAGAATCATCCAAACGCAATCTTGCCTCAATGGCTTCTAACATCCTAAGCCATTCATCTGCATTGTTCCTCCTTAGATTTGCATTCCTCCTTGGACCTGCATTCCTCCTGCCTCTTCCTCCCCAGTTCAGACGGATTCCCCTCTGGGCCATCTTGAGTTGCTCTGATACCAAACTAATGTAGACCCTCGCTTTATCTCTCAAGCCTGCAACCCTATCCCCTAAAACAAAAGAATAACCAACACAAAAAGACAATAGACTAACAAAAATGATAGAAGCCTTAGAACAAAAAACAGAATTGATTATTCCCAACTCCAAGCTGCCTCAGACAAACATACAACACAGTATATATAACCTCCAAAAACTCAAACCCTAACTCCTATTTTTGGTACCACTAAAACCCAAAAATGGAGCAGAGCTGTTACAAAACCAAAAATAGAACAAAGTTGTTACAAGAGCAAAGCTGTTACAACACCAAAAAATAGAACAAAGTTGTTACAAGAGCAGAGCTGTTACAAAAACATAAATAAGCCCCCTAAATGAAGCATGGGTGGAGTGGACGACAGAATGTTCCACATCATATAAAAAGCAAAAAGCATATTGTACATCCATTCCAGCATACAAATTGCTTAAGTGTAAAATGCATGTCCACAAAACTTTAATCCCATCATCCCTTGTTTCCCCTTCCATTTTTACTCCTCTTTTCTTAGCCCAAAACACTCTAATATTTATCCTCACTCCTTATTTCTTTCTTAAAAGAGTACAATTTCTACATGCCAGGGAAAAGAAACAAAAAAAAGGGACTCTGCAGTTAATAAAGTTTTCATGCTTTTGACAGCTGAAAAATGCAGGAAGTTTTGGTTACCCCTTTCTAAATGAATTTGCATCATTCCCCTCTGGCTAGAATAATTTTGAACCCTCATTCTTGCTGAACTTGAACAAGTCTTCTCCTGTAATCCATAATGTGTAGGATTCAGCGAAGTCCTTCCATTTAGCAATGTACGTGGGCTACACCTGATTCCTAATGCAACAATTTTGGAGTTGTTCACCCTTTCAGCCTGCTCTTGTTTCTTCCTTGGTTGTTGCTTCCACACATTGTGGCAAGCCCACTTAAGGCTTATAATGGGTGTTTCCCACAACATGATCCAACTCTTTACTAGCATACATTTTCAAAATTCCTTTTGAGTCTCTTTTGTTTTCTATATGATATTGCAATACATTTGTTTCTTCAAAGTGGGGCAAGTTTTTTTTTATATATTTAAATAATGGAATCATGACTATAAACAATTGTTATTGGATTATCATGGCATCACATATTGTTCAATAAGATTTGAACCCAGGTATTCTTATTAGGATCCCAATATTAACCATTTGAGCTCATGCTATTTGATTAATAGACACTTATCTTAATAGAGGGAAAAAATAAACTTTTAGGCCTTCTCTGTAAATATAATATAGAAAGGAATAGAATAGAAGGATTTTAACAAGGCTAAAAGCTACCTGTGCAAAAGGAACTTTACAAAAATCGTGGCTTCCAACCCTAAAATTAGACACAATCATTTTTCATTCTGCAACATTGATCTTTTGCTACTGCTTTTGAAGCTGAATTCTTCTACTTTCTCCTCTTCAAACAATTCTTGCAATGACTCCACTATTAAAGTATCTGCAAGCTCAAATATCATCATATGCTTTATATTCCAAAACAGAATGCTACTATATCTCAACTTCCATTGAAGTATAGTTAGATATCCTCTCCTCCACTAAAGTACATGACCAAAATAAAAAATCGAACTTAAAAAATATAATTAAATTAGAAATTTCCACACAGCCTTAAGCTTCACTGTTGAGATTCATTGTACCAAAACTTCAAGCATAATGAGAGCTGAGAACAGAGAAGATCCATGAGGGACTGAGTTAGAGAAAGGGCTAATAGAATCTATATGGCTATATCCAACCCCAAACTAAGGAGCACATGCAGCACCTAACTTAGCAGAAACAGACGACAACCCATGCAACACCTATCTTAATCTTCAAATTAGCAGAACGGACAACACATGCATCACCCACCTTAGCTTTGAAATGAGCAGAAGAGGAAGGCAAGCAGTACAAAGACACAGGGCGCTATGCCCTTGCATTTCTTGCAATTTATTTTTCAATGTCGCTTAACATTTTTACCACCTGTCTCATGGTTGGCCTGTCATTTGCCTCGGTCTCTGTACATTTCAGTGCTATTTTGATTGTGCCCACAATCTTTTCTTTTATTCTTGATATTTTGAATTCGTTTTGAAGCTCTTGATCTATCACTACGTCTTCAGCTTCATTAGATGATTTTATCACTACGTCTTCAGCTTCATTAGATGATTTTACCCAACTGACGATATCCATGACAGGTGACTCCTTCCCAGTGGCAGAGGTGTTCATCGGAAGAATTCCAACTCAGTGGTACGTTCAAGTGTTGAACAAGGGAGAGGAGAAGAGTTCCATCCCTGTTCAGTCCTCCGACAGATTTCACCTCGATTGAGAGCACGACGACCACCCATTTTATTAACGAGAGTAGCAATGACCGCATTGTGAATTGCGGTCAGGTCAATGAAGAAAGGAAAGGGGTGATAGCCCTCGTCAACGAAAAGCAGTGTTGGTGATGGAAAGCTGGTGGAGAAATGGGCAGTGTCGGTGATGGAAAGGGCGTGGAATTCTGTGCACTTATGACCTTTGCGTTGACTGGTACAGCACTTATGACCTTTGCGTTGAGTTCCAGACGATATGAAACTCCCGAGGCACTTCCGAGGTGATATCAGGTGATGGCAAAGGTAGCATCAATGGCTGGTTCCTTGGTATTACAAGGAAACACAATACGTCTGGAACTCATGGAAATTGTAGCAACCACCGCAAAGAAAAATAGACCATTTGCAAATTGATTTTAAAACTTTTGACATGGTCCTCGTTCGTAAAAGGAAGCTTTGTTTTTTTTTTTCCTCAAGAGAATTGACAACGTGTACATTTTATTTTTTTATATATATGCTTGTTGGTATTATATACTTAGAACTGTGACCTTCAATTATACTATTGAAAAACCTCACCAAAGTTCAGTAGTTTTTTAGAGATAAATATTTTTTTTATTAATGGTGAAAAAATAGGGTTTTGAAAGGTCCCAAAACCTTTTACATTAGAGGAGGCAGAGAAAGAGAAGGCCAATTAAGCACAGGCCAGCCTCCAAGGCCAAAAGAACAAAAATTAAACCCAACAACCACCCAAGAGAACAAAAGAGAAAGATAAGCCAGAACAACATAGACCAACCCACCACCCAATAGGGCATAAAGGAGGAATTTTTATTCAACTTTCTTTTAGAGGCACCAAAGATCCTGCTCTATTTTTGCATAAGACTGGAAGGGCAACAAATACATCAAGATGCAGATAACAAAAAAACCCCAATCCCAGAGAGCAAGGGTGAGGGCAATACACCAAGCATATTCCTTGAGAATGGAAACCACCAGGGAGCAAAAGGACCAGCCCCCAAAAAAGACCCCCTAGAGAGAGGATCACTACAACACAAAGGAGACCTCATCCAAGCAGAAAGACAATAAAAAGGCCTACTGGATAGGTAGGCCCAATGCTTCCAAAGCAACAATTATCATTAACCGTAGAGGGAAATTGTCTTCCCAAATTTTGAATTGGCCACTATCCACCCCCAAATTGGCCATAACATCAACAACCTAGTTACCTTCCCTATAAATATGCTCAATTTTAACTTCTAACATACCTTCCAAAATATTTGAGGTGTCCTTAATAATATTTAAGATGAAACAATTGTCAATCTTTCCAACCTGCAAATCTTGAATGATGTTCAAGGAGTCACCTTGTACGAGAAGTCTTCTGAAGCCCCTCTCAAAAACCTGATGAACACCCGAGAAAAGTGCCTTAGCTTCAGCTAGGTGGTTGGTCTGAATACCATAATCTTTGATGTAAGCCCAAATGACCTCACCATTATCATTTCTGACAACACCCCCTCCACCAGCCCTCCCAGGGTTACCTTTGGTAGCCCCATCAAAGTTCAGAATGACCCACCCTTTAGCTAGTTTATGCCATCTAGTAGCCAATATTTTTTGAATAGTGGATACAGAAGCAGAAGACCCTAGATTCAATTTCCAACTAACAACAACCCCTTTCTCCACAACTTTCTCCCTACCATTTCCAGTAGCAAAGACAACCAAGTTATTCTCAATAGCAACTTTAATCCTTCTAAAGACAAAGGATTCATCCCTAGCAATATCCTTGAAAGTTCTTTTGTTCCTCTCCCACCAAATACCCCATAAAAAATGAGGAAGAACCAGATCCCACACCCTAGTGAGGTTGTGACTGATGAAGGGGGATTTCCACTGAGTGAAAAGTTCCTTGAAAGTTTGAGGTAACGTCCACTTGATAGAAAAAGAATCTAGTAAAGCATTGAGCACCTTATTTGAGAAATCACAATGGATGAAAAGATGATCCACAGATTCAACATCCTTAGAACACAAGAGATAAATATTGGGAAGATGGAAGCCTTTCTTACATAAATTATCAATAGTCAAAATTCTGTTTTGCAAACACAACCACAAAAAAATGCAATCTTGGGGATCAAATGAGGATACCAAACCCTTTCCACCAGAAAATATCCTCCCCTGGACAATGTTTGGGCCTCATATGCAGTCTTGATAGAAAAAAGGCCTTTAGGAGAATGAGTCCATAGAAGGAAGTCCCTATCATTCTATTGAGGAAGAAAGTATTATTGCAGCAACATGTTCAAATTTGCCAAACTTTGAAGGATCCGAAGATCAGTTGTATGTAAAGTCAGATGCTTCCAAATCCTCTTGCCATTAGTGATGATTATATAATCAATTACTTTTTCTCCATATTTTAGTGACAAAGGAGCCTTCAACTCATAAAACTTAGGACTAAGAAAGAGGGGTTCAGGAAGAATCCAAGTATCCTCCTAGAAGAACACATCCTTGCCATTCCCAATCTACCACCGCATCCCCTCCGTAACCAAACTTCTGACCCCCAACAAACCATTCCAAATCATAGAGCCCCTAGGAGGAGCAACACTTCTAAAAAAAGAAATGTGATTTTCTAGATACTTACCTCTCATAATATCTTTCCACAGTTGATCCTCCTCAACACATAATCTCTAGGCTATTTTTGCAATCAATGCCTTATTGAACAACAACAAATTTCTAATCCCAAGACCACCTTCTTTCTTAGAAGAGCAGACCCTATCCCAAGAGACAAGGGACACCCTTTATTTATCCTCCACCCCAGCCCACAGAAATCTCCTAAAGATCTGATCAATCCTCCTCCTAACTTTGAAGGGCATTCTGAAAAGAGACATATAATAGATGAGAATGCTTTGGAGGGTAGCTTGAAGCAATTGCAACTTACCTGCTTGGCTCAAGAGATTACCTTTCCACCCAACTAACTTACGTTGAATCCTATCCAACATAGGAGACCACAACTCCTCCTTCATCCTACCAGTGAACAATGGCATACCTAGATATAAAGAAGGAAGGTTAGCAATGCCACAACCAAAAATCCCTGCAATTCTATGTTGAAGTTGCCCCCAGTATTCACAAAAAATATTTGACTTTTATGGAAGTTAATTTGTTGGTTGGAAGCTTTCTCATACAACTGCAAAATATTCATGAATTCCTTAGCCTCTCTCATAGTAGCCTCACCAAGAAGTACAATGTCATCTACAAACTATTGATAAGAAACTACCTTCGCAATACCAACAAGCCTAATACCCTTAATCTTAGAGGACAAGGTAGCAACAAGAATCGATCTTCCTAAAGCTTCAACCATCAAAATGAAAAGATATGGAGACAAGGGATCACCTTGCCTAATACCTCTTTGACCCCCAAAAAACCACTCAAAATCCCATTGATGATGATAGAAAATTTAGTAGAGGAAATACAAACTCTAATCCACTTCCTCCATAGATCCCCAAAGCCAAATTTCTGCAACACCTTGTCAAGGAACTCCCAAGAGACCCTGTCATAAGCCTTCTGCATATCAAGTTTAAGAAGCATTCCAACCAACCTACTTTTGGACATAAAATGTAAAGTCTCATGAACCATAATGATCCCATCCACAATCTGCCTACCATGAACAAAACCACCTTGAAGAGGAGAAATCAAGATGGGGAGAAGCCTTTTCAACCTATTAGCAAGTGTCTTAGTAAGCAACTTATATAGGGTATTGCATAAGTTGATAGGTCTGAAATCCCTTAGAGAAGAGGCACCATGTTTCTTTGAAACCAAAACAATAAAGGTAGTATTCCATACCTGCAACAAAGAGGAAGAAGATTGGAATTCTCTTAAGGCTTCCAAAATATCTAAACCAAGAAGGTGCCAAAACCTCTAAAAAAACTAGTAGGGAACCCATCTGGCCTAGGCGCTTTGTCCTTATTCATACTAAATAGGTTGATCCTGATCTCATCATTAGAAAAGGGGGTATTCAAAGCATTATTCATATCAATCATCACCACCTGGGGAATGTTCCTGAGAAGTTCCTCTGAAGCATCCCCATCTTCCTCCCTATCTCTAGAAAACAAATCCTGAAAGAAGGATACCATGGCAGTAGCAATTTCTTCCTTATCTTTAAGGCATTCACTAGAGTCCAATGTAATTTCTCTTATTTTATTAGCACTCCTATGTTTCAAGGTTGAGAGGTGGAAAAACTTGGTATTCCTATCCCCCTCCTTAAGCCACGTAGCTCGAGATTTTTACCTCCAAAAAGACTCCTCGTTGGCAAGAATATTATGAAATTTTGCAAGAGTAATTTGCTCTTTGTTGGCTAGCTCCTCTGACCAACCTTCACTTTGGCCTTTTTCCTCAATTTCTTACAATTCTTGAAATATTTTTTGCTTCCTATGGAAGAGGTTCCCAAAAACCTCTCGATTCCACCTCTTCAAGTTAGCTTTGATGATTTTCAGCTTCTTGGCCACTTGAAACATCTTAGTGCCATAGACATCCAAATTCCACCAAGCCTTAATCAAGCCTTCAAGATCTAGATGAGAAAGCCACATTGTCTCAAACCTGAAAGGATAACCTTTCGAACATTTCTCCTCCATGAATTCTAATAGTAATGGGTTGTGGTCAGAAGCAATTCTCGATAAAGTCCTCAAAGAGCAATCTTGAACCATGGTGAGCCAACTCACCGAAGCAAGGGCCCTATCAATCCTAGATTGAATCAGACCCCCTCCCCTTCTTCTATTGGACCAAGTGAATTTAGAACCTTGCAAATCAATATCTACTAGTCCCATGGAGGTCAAGAACTCACCAAACTCCTCCATATTGTCCAAAAAATAGTCGAGCCTCCAAGTTTCTCACAAGGGAGCAGAATGGAATTAAAGTCACCAACAAGCAGCCATGGAAGGTCAAATGAAGAACCAAGGGATTTTAAGTCAACCCAGAGTTTCCTTCTATCCACAACAACATTGGGAGCATACACATTGGTAGAAATCCAAGAAAAATTAGTCTTTTACATATAGAATAAAAAAGAAGAGAACCTATCAACCTGATGAATGAGCTTGCCCTCCATAGAATCAGGATTCCAAAGCATCCACAACCCTTCGAAAGAACCATGAGCAACCCTACTCACACCTTCACACCCCTTCCAAACAAACCTTCGTAATCTATCAAAATCCTCATCGCCCATCTTAGTTTCTTGTAAGAAAAGAATATCAAGATTGAAACTTTTTCTGAAATATTTTAGCACTCTTTGTTTAGTCGGGGTATGCAGACCCCGAATATTCCATGAGATAATCTTCATTACTTCAAGGATTGTGGAGCCTTCCCTCTACTCAAAGGTAATGTAGGTTGGGAGCCATTAGCCACATCTTGAGTCATTTTCTTTAAGAGCACCTCAAATTTTTTGGTCTTCCTGGCCCCTTCCCACTACTTAGATTCATTATTTTTTGGGTGTTTTTGATGGGCTGCATAGAGCCAATCATTCCCTTCTTGCTTGATTCTACTGATTGAGGAAGGAGTTGCTGTTGTTGAGCTATCTTCTTTAGTTTCATATTTCACCTATTTAGAACTTCTTGAAAGCCATCTTCCTCCGAGGAAGACCAGACCTCCTCTGATTCCTTATCCAATGCATTTGTAGAAATCTCTCCCACTTCTACATCCCAAAGAGACTCCATGATAGCTTCATATTTTTCCTTATCAAGAGGGGCAACAACCCTCTTATTATACAAAATAGGGGTAGTTGCTCCCAAAAACACCTCAACATGAGCCTCCTAAAGGGGGGACAAAGGAACCTGAGCAGAAGGCAGTTGATCCCCTTGATGATCTAGGATCTCAACTCCCTTATCCAGAATAGCATCCAACCCAACCTCAAGACCAGAAGGTAGCAACTCTCCTAATACAACAAATTTATTTGGATTCACCTCTGCACCCTTGGAATGCCCACCAACTTCTAGAAAAACCCCAACAACTTTAGAGCAATCTTCTTTTTTCTTTCTCTAGATCTGGGCCTCCTAATTTTGAGGAGGTTTCTTCTCAGGACACTTAGTCTATAAATGACCAACCCTTTTACAATCAATGCAAATGGGCATAGAGGTTTCATATTCTATATCCTAGATCCAAACTCCAGAATCTGAAACCAACTTAATAGAAGAAGGAAGAGGCTTAGAGAGATCAATGTTAACACAAAACCTGGCAAAAACCATCCTTGTTTTTGCCCGAGTGGTCGGATCCACCGCAATCAAGTTGCCCATTGATTTAGCAATACCCTTAAGGATGTCATAAAAAAGTTGGTGGATATACTCTTAAGTGAATTTAATGTAAATGATAAGGCTCAAACATTTTGTACTCCTACATTGAAGGTGCAAAAACTTTAATATCCATAGCTTGTTTTAATTTTTAAAATGCTATTAAATTTAATTTATATAACACCTGAATTTAGGGTTAAAGATATTTTCACTTTCCATCCTTTTTTTGCAAACCTATCCACAAAATGTTAAGGTTTTTAGGTGTTTAAACACAATAAAATGAAATAATATACTTATTTTAAAATAATATTTATAATAGATCTGAGGTATAGACCAATTGGTTCCCCCACCCCCCGTAAGGGGGGTGGAGGTCCAAGGTTCAAATCTTGGGCCTCATTGGACTAAACGCTTGTCCCTTTCCTAGTGTTTTCAGCGACGTAAAAGGTTTAAAATTATCGTGGCATGGTGGTTATAAATGCGGATTGCTCGAAGATCTGTGTGGTGACTTCCAAGATGGACAACACAAAATACTATGGCGGCCATAAAAAGCTGGACAACCTACTCGGATTCATGGCGGCTACCAATTCCACAATGTAGAAAAAAACATAGTCGTGAGGCCTTTCATATATGGATCATAGCCTAAAAATACCTTCATATATACATGCCTATAATCCCATGAAGACTCATTTCCTAATTAAAGAATAGACAAAAAATGTATGAGAAATTATTATTACACGTAATCAATGAATGACATATAAGAGGAGGATTCGTCAGAATTGCAATAAGACATTTTCCTTGTATACCACATATCTGCTTGAAATCGCATTCAAGAGGTCTTCATTTCCAATGGTAATTGTAAGTTCCTACAACTCCACCATCTCACCCTGATAATCTCCATTGTTATCTATCTATCCTATCTCCACCTTCTCACATACACAATGATTCGAACAATTCTTAATCCTGAAACACTGAGGTCTTCAATATCCTTGTACACAAATCCTATCTCCTCCCAAGAGTTGCCATGTTGATACTTATTCCTTCCCCATCATTGGGTTAAATAAAAATAAAAATATTAAAAATTATATATATAAAACAATTATTTATAAATATAAATATCATATAGAGTCATGATAGAAGAGAAAACAAAGTCGTTATAGAAGCATCAACTAGCTTTTGTAAGGAAGACTCAAACCTAAAAGTATTATATATAATTAATTTTATTTTTAATGTTTTTATACTATAAAGGTTGGGTGGAAGAGCATGAAGAACCATAGTAGTAGAGACCTCAAATGAGTCAACTAGCATAGGTTTGTCCTTGTGGGACACTGTAGTGGTATGGTTTTGGGATTTTGTCCAAGAGACCCAAGTTCAAGCTAGGGTGTGTGAATATTTATACAATAAAAAAAAAAACTACAATAGGTTAAACAAACTTGAACAAAAGTAGATATAATTTTGAACCTTTTTAACGTACTCTTTTCCTTAATATAGTAGCAGTTTTTTGAACCTTAACATATTTTTTTCCTTAATTTTGAACCATTTTAACATATTCTTTTCCTAAATATAGTATCTTACTACAATGGCAAGGGCTCTAGCCTCTCTTTGAGAGGTCCAAGGTTTAAACCCCAATCAGTATGAAGAGATCAAGATCCCTCATAAAAACTTGTGTAAACTCATTGAAATAATAACATTGAAGACCTGTAGTTAAAAGAAAAATAGATAGGGTCATATAATTTTATTATTGAACCACAAAGTTGAATTAATTTTTAAATTAAATTAATTTAATTTGATTTTACTTTATTAAAAATTACTACAATTCATAAACATATATTTAATTTATTTATTTAATAAATTAATTTAAGTTTATATTTAATATAAACTTCCATTTAAAAAAAGTTATAATGAGATGAATAATGTATACCCTCATATAGGCCTTATTAAACAATACATTAAGAAAACATAAACAGTATCTCAAAACATGACTTCTATTAAAAAAAAAACAAGTATCAAAGGGAGTAGATTATGCACAACTCCCACAACCATTGTATATGGAAGAACATGTTGACATAAAAAGCAAATGGATAACAGTAAGAAAATCCACAATCAAAATAGGGCCACAACAATTGTGGAAAACACTCATAATCACACCTCTTATAGGCTATCACTTAGGAAACCATAATGGAAATTGACTGCCATGCAACTCCGCCTACTAGACTCAACAACTTATAGAGAAACCCATGCATTATTGGATCATTGCTACATCAGGTTGAGCAACCCTCACATGCAACATCAATTGCAGAGCACAAAAAAGTCCTCAAGTCTCCAAGGATATTTGTCCCTTAAACATCAACACAAGGCATCTGTCATGGGTTAGAACTCTATCAAATTAAAATTCCAACTGTGAAAGAAAACAAAAAAACTAACTCACCACTTCTTATTATCACCACCTTGAACTAAGTATTCAAATTACCATGGCAAGAAGCATCATGGCAGTGGCCCATATTTCTAACCTTAAACCTACACACAATACACATAAACCATGGATATTTGTCCCTCATACGTTGACACAAGGCATCTATCATGGGCCAGAACTCTATCAAATAAAAATATTACGTGTGAAAGAAAACAAAATATTGACTCACTACTTCTTCCTATCGCCATCACCTTGAACTAAAGTATTTAGAGAACCATAGCCATGGGAAGGTCCATGGTGATGACCCACACTACTAACCCTAAACCTACACACAATACACATAAAATTTAACAAATCTATTAGAAAAAAATAGATAAACAACCATGATTATATATTCAAATAATTAAGATGTCACTTAGTTAAAAAAAAACTTAGGTCTCACTTAGAAGAAGTTACTTTTTAAATTTTGAATTTCATTAAGAAGTGGATATAACCGATTATGATTACCTTGAAAACATAAATCAGATCCACATATGTGTAGACTTTAGGAGCCTAAACATGATAACCATAAAGAATCCTTTTCCTATACCATTTAATGATTTATTTTTGGAGGTCACTGGACACAAAATCTATTCATTATTGGATGGATTTTCTAGCTATGATCAAACAAATATAGCCAAGGAGGATAAGTTGAATATGAAATTAATAGTAGAGAATGATATTTATGCATATAATTGAATACCATTCAATTTATGCAATGTCCAACCACATTTCAAAGGATCATTTTGCACTTTTTTTAATATATATCCACAGGAAAATGTAAATTCTTCTTAGATTTATGGCCTTTGTATGGAATAAAATACAAGCATTTGAAAGCATTAGAGGAATGCACATGGTTGTGCATGAATGTTTAATTATTTCTAAATCCAAACTAGTGTAAATTGATGGTTCCATATAGGAAGCTATTGGGACACATGGTGTGCAAAGAGGGGTTGAAGAAAAATCCTAACAAGATTAGAGTCATGAAAATCATGGAGGAAGCATGCAACATTAGTTTGAATAATTTGGTGTGATTTGGGAGATACACATGGGAGAGATGAGTCAATAGAATTTTGGATCTTGATAGCTTTATAGAGAATGATGAGGATGATCCTATTCTTGGTTAGGATGATGCAAGTGTGATAGAGGAGTATCAATATTGGTACAAGGGAATTTAGTCATAGTGGGTTACTATACCAAAGGGACAACCACCAAGGATGAGGTAATAGGTAGACCTAACTTTATGGAGTTACTTTTAGGAGGCACAAATAAGATTGAGGTAAATATAGACTGAGGGAAGTGTAGCCCCATCATAGGCACCAATAATAGTACTACCACTTCACATGTTCCCACTATTATCTAGTGTTATAGATAATTTTGGAGATAGTAGATCATCTCATACTACCTTTTATGCAAAGAAAAAGGTCTTGTTATAGTGGTAGTAGAGTTAGAGGCAGAGAGGGAGGATATTGAAGGTCATATGAAAATTTGGGAGGTAGCTTATAATCTAGAGAAGGGTGAGAGAGAAAGAGAGATAACTAAGTTATGGAGGAAGAGGGATCAATTAGTAAAGGTGAGGGATAGGAAGGTGGATAAGTTGAATAGGGAGAGGGATCCTTTAGCGAAGGAGGTCACAATGATGAGGTAGACTATTGAGAGTTTACCCATTGAGAGAGATGCAATAATAACATAAGATATAATGATTAGGATGGAAATAGGAGGTGGCATGGTCAAATGTTGCTTGACCAATTGTCACAAATGTAGAGATAGCTTAGGAAGGTAACAAGGTAGCTAGGATAGGTTTAGAAGGATCTATGGTTAGTGCAGAGGGAGTTGCAATTTACTTAACATAATTTGCAAGTAGAGACATAGTGGACAACACACTATAGAGAAGATATTAGGTATTAATGCCTTTAGGCAGCAACTCCCATCACCTACTAGGACACATAGTTAGACACATTCAAGATCTATGACCTAGGTATCCTAATGATTGGTGAGGATGCTACCATTAGTTAGAGGAGGAGGAGAACCTAACATTAGATCATAGTGTTAGAGGTAAGATACTAATGATATGCATCGATTTTGGGCTATATATAATTTTTATTTGTATCTAAAATGGCTGAGATTAATGAATATTGATGAGGCTCTAAAATGCCTTGTTGATTATGGAGACTGATTAATTCAAATGCCTTTTCTATGGTCGCACTTGGACCCACTACGTGAAAGAGGAGGTGTAGGGGGGGCATTAGCCTTCCCTAATAGTGTCACCAGGGGAGTCCAGAGGGGCGACAAACTATTTTAAGTGTAGTGGTTGTAGAGGATTTACATCTTGAATAGTTAGATATAAAAATAGCTTTTCTCCATGGGGATTTGGAGGAAGAGATTTATATGAAGTAGCCACAAGGGTATGAGGTCAAAGTAAAGGAGGAACTAGTGTGTAGGTTGAAAAATAGCTTGTATGGCCTGAAGCAAGCTCCAAGGCAATGGTATATGAAATTTGATAAGTCTATGTCAGATCAAGGTTATAGTAGATGTTATTCTGACCACTATGTTTATTTTAAGAGATTGGATAATGGTAACTATATTATCCTATTATTGTATGTAGATGACATGCTTCTTACAGGGTCTAACATGTAGGATATAATTGTACTCAAAAGAAAATTGGTAGAGTCATTTGCAATGAAGTATTTGGGTGCTGCAAAGGAAATTCTTGGTATGAGAATAACAAGAGACATGAAAAATAAAAAATTAACATTATCTCAGAGTGCATACATTGAGAAGGTGTTGGAGATATTTAGTATGTAGGATGCAAAACCTATGAATACACCTTTAGAAAATCATTTCAAACCGACCAAAGAGATGTATCCTAAGACATAGGAGGAGATGAACTATATGTCCAAGGTTTCTTATTAATTAGAAATTGGAAATCTGATGTATGTGATGGTGTGCACAAGGCTAGATATAGCACATGCAGTGGGAGTTGTGAGTAGGTTTATGAGCAACCTAGGAAGAAGGCATTGGGAGGCAATGAAGTGGATTCTTAGGTATTTGAGAGGTATTGTCACTCAAGAATTATGCTTTGGATATTCTAATACTTATTTACATGGATATGTCGATTCAGATATGGCAGGTGATATATATAGTAGGAGGAGTACCACATGGTATGTTTTTATTGTAGGTGGAATTATAGTAAGCTGGATTTCAAAACTATAGAAGGTTTTTGCACTCTCAACAATGAAAGCAGAATATGTTGTTGTTACAGAGGCTAGTAAGGAGATGATTTGGTTACAAAGGTTTATGGAGGAGTTGGGAAATAATAAGGAGAATATCATATTATATAGTGACAATCAGATTGCCATTCATATTGCAAAGAATTCATCTTTCCATTCCAGGACTAAACACATACATACCAAGTACCATTTTATACGCTCAGTGTTGGAATATGGACAGTTAAAACTGGAGAAGATACACACTAGCCAAAATATTACAAATATGTTCACAAAGGCAGTAACCAAGGAGAAACTGAGTTCTTTCTCAATTTTAGTTGGTCTTCAAGCATGATAGTAAAATTTGAGAAAATTTCTAGGCCCAAAGTTGAAGCATAGTCCAGCAAGTGCAGTAGTGGTGGAGTTACTATGATCAGTCTCCAAGTGGGAGATTGTTTATTGTGTAGACTAATTAATTTAGAGGTGTTGTCTTCAGCCACACTTGGAACCACTACACGAAATAGGGGTATGTAGGGGGGAATTAGGCCCCCTACTAGTGTCTCTAGGGGGGTCAAGGGGGGTCCAGGCAGGGGTTTTAGGGGCAGCGCCCCCTAAGCCAAAAATAGATGTTTTTTCCTCTATGTAAATCTATACCATTTGTTATTAGGTCACAAATCAAACGGTATATTTTAGGTGGTTTTTATCCTAAAATTGTAATACACTTTTATAAGAGGATGTTGTATGATGACTGATTGTAATGTTTGGTGTGTAGCTGTGTAGATAAGGGTTTTCTATATGGAATTAAAGGCTTAGTTATTTTATCCATGGACGTAGCCCATATTGGGTGAACCACGTTAAACCTGTGTCTCTTGTGTATTGTATTATTCTTCTATGTTTTATTTTTGAAATAAATGATTGCTCATGTTTTGTTATTTAGTCCTAAAAAATGGTATCAAAGCTTAGGGTTTTAAAAAATCACTTGAAAGGAGGGTTTCCTGTTCGAGTGGGAGAAATGATAGAAGAAGGTAGATTTAGAGTTGAGAATTTTAATGGCTAAAATTACCAGCTATGGAAGATGCAAATGGAGGATTATCTTTATCAAAAAAATATTTACCTACCATTAGGTGGAGTAACAAAGAAGCCAACAACAAAAATATATGAAGAATGGGAAGTTCTAGATATAAAAGCACTAGAAACAATACAGCTGTGCCTGGCATCATCGATGGTCTTCAATATTTTAAATAAAAAGACAATAGAGGGTTTAATGAATGCGTTGGCTAAACTGTTTGAAAAACCCTCAACTTTGAACAAGGTATTTCTTATAAAAAATTTATTTAATATGCACATGTTATAAGGTGGGTTTGTTACTGATCATTTAAATGAATTTAATATGGATACCAATCAGTTAAGTTCTATAGGAGTAAAATTTGATGATGAGGTTAGGGCTCTCTTGATTTTGTGCTCATTTCTAGAAATTTGGAATGGCTTGGTAATGGTTGTGAGTAATTCTATATTTGGTTCAAATACTTTAAAGTTTAATGATGTTATTGGTGTTATCCTTAGTGAGGAAATGCAACAAAAAAGCATAGGTGAGACATCAGATAATTCTTTTATTGTAGAGAATAGGGGGAGACAAAGGGAGAGAGGAAAAATGCTAGGGAATCATGGAAAATCAAATAAAGGTAGATCCAAATCCAAAGGGAAGTAGTTGGAATGCTAGAATTGTGGGAAGAAAGGACACCTAAAAATATACTATTGGACTCGAAAAGAAAAATAAGGAGAAGAAAAATAGGGTAACCAAGAAGAAAACGTAGTAGATGATGTATTACAAGATGCTTTAATACTTTCAATAGATAATATTAATGATTTTTGGGTTCTAGATCCTAGTGCATCATATCATGCCACACTCCATAGGAAATATTTTCTAGATTATGTTCAAGGTGATTTTAGACAAGTCTATTTGGGTGATGATAGACCATGTAAAATCATTGGAAAGGGTAACATACAGATAAAGTTATAGAATGGAAACCAATGGTTGTTGAAATAGGTAAGGCATATTCCTAATTTAATAAGAAATCTAATTTCCACAAGGTAGTTGGACAGTGAAGGATGTACAATTACATTCTTAGCAAATTCATGGAAGGTTGCTAAAGGATCATTGTTATTAGTAAAATAAAATAAGGAAGGTACATTGTATGTATGTATTGGTAATACTGATATTTCTATTGCTTTAGCTTCTACAAGAGCATATACAACTTCATGGTATCATAGGCTTGGGCACATGAGTGCAAAGGGGATGCAGATTATCCACTCAAGGAATTTGTTTCTAGGTTTGAAGTAGGTTGATTTAGACTTTTGTGAGCACTGTGTTTATGGAAAAAAAAATAGTTAGATTTCTAAAAGTTGTAAAAGAAAAGAAAAGTGAAAAGCTAGAGCTTGTACATTCAGATGTATGGGGACTAGCTTAGGTATCATATCTTGGTGTCTCTTATTATTATGTTACATTTATTGATGATGCAACTAGAAAAACTTGGGTTTATTGTATTCAAAAGAAATCGGATGTCTTTGATACCTTTAAGAAATGAAAAGCTTTGGTTGAGAATGAGACAAGAAATAAGCTAAAGTATCTCAGATCTAATAATGGAGGTGAGTAGTGTAGTAAAGAGTTTAACAATTATTGTTCATACCATGGGATTAATAGAGTGAAGACGGTTCCAAAAACTCCACAAGAAAATGGTTTATCAAAAAGGATGAACATGACTATCATGGAACATGCTAGGTGTATGAGATTACATGCAGGATTGCCCTTACAGTTTTGGGTAGATGTTGTGGATACTATAGTTTATTTTATAAATAGAGGGCCTTCAAGTTACCTGGATGGTGGGATTCTAGAAGAGATATGGATATGTAAGCCTATTAACTAATAATTTCTGAATACTTTTTGTTGTGAAGCATTCATGCATATTAGTAAAGAAAATAGAACTAAACTTGAGGTAAAATCCAAGAAGTATTTTTCATTAGATATGGAGTTAATAATTTTGGTTATCACTTTTGGGATTATGCAAATCACAAAATCATTAGGAGTAGAGATGTAATATTCAATGAGAAGTTCATGTATAAGGATCAGTTGCAAGAAAAGAAACAGAAAAAGGTAAACTCAGAATACACAGTGCTTGATGAAATTGAAACTCCAAAGGTGCTAGAAAATCAACAACAACAACAACTAGCACCTCAAACTCCTACAATTTTTGTTAGAAAATCTACCAGGATAATTAGACCTCTTGTACGTTACTCCCCTTCATTATATTATGTATTATTGTATAACTTTGGTGAACCAAAAATATATGAAGAAGCAATGCAGGTAGAAACCAAGAAGAAGTGGGAGCAAGGCATGAAAGAGGAGATGGACTCCTTGATAAATAATCAGACTTGGGATCTGGTTTAGTTACCTATAGGAAAAAGAGCATTGTAGAATAAATGGGTTTATAGGGTGAAAAGAAAATATGGAGGTAAAAAGAGGTATAAGGCTAGATTGGTTGTAAATGGGTTTGCATAGAAGAAAGGTATTGATTATGATGAAATATTTTCTTCTATTGTTAAAATGACTTCAATTAGAACTATTTTAATCTTAGTGGTTGTAGATGATTTACATCTTGAATATTTAGATGTAAAAATAACTTTTCTCCATGGGGATTTGGAGGAAGATATTTATATGCAGCAACCACAGGGGTATGAGGTCAAAGGAAAGGAGGAAGTAGTATGTAGGTTGAAAAAGATCTTGTATGGCCTGAAGCAATCTCCAAGGTAGTGGTATATGAAATTTTACAGGTTTATGTCATATCAAGGTTATAGTAGATGTTATTGTGACCACTGTGTTTATTTTAAGATATTGAATAATGGTAACTATATTACACTATTATTGTATGTAGATGACATGCTTGTTGCATGGTCTAACATGCAGGATATAATTGTACTCAAAAGAAAATTGGCAGAGTCATTTGCAATGAAGGATTTGGGTGATGCAAAGTAAATTCTTGGTATGAGAATAAGAAGAGACAAAAAAATCATAAATTAATATTATCTTAGAGTGAGTACATTGAGAAGGTGTTGGAAAGATTCAATATGCAGGATGCAAAACCTGTGAGCACACCTTTGGCAAATCATTTCAAACTGACCAAAGAGATGTATCCTAAGACACAAGAGGAGATAAACTACATGTCCAAGGTTTCTTATTCATCAGTAGTTGGAAGTTTGATGTATGCAATGGTGTGCACAAGGTCAGATATAGCACATGTAGTGGGAGTTGTGAGCAGGTTTATGATCAACCCAGGAAGAAGACATTGGGGGTAGTGAAGTGGATTCTCAGGTATTTGATAGGTATTGTCACTCAGGCATTATGCTTTGGATGTTTTAATACTACTTTATAGGGATATGTCAATTCAGATATGGTAGATGACATAGACAATAGGAGGCGTACCACAGGGTATGTTTTTACTATAAGTGGAACTATAGTAAGTTGGATTTCAAAATTACATAAGGTTTTTGCACTCTCAACAACAGAAGAAGAATATGTTGCTATTACAAAGGCTAGTAAGGAGATGATTTGGTTACAAAGGTTTATGGAGGAGTTGAAAAAGAAGTAGGAGAATAGCATATTATATAGTAACAGTCAAAGTACCATTCATCTTGCAAAGAATTCAACTTTCCATTCTAGGACTAAACACATACATACCAAGTACCATTTTCATATGCTCAGTATTGGAAGATGGACAGTTAAAACTGGAGAAGATACACACTAGCAAGAATCCTGTAGATATGTTTACAAAGATAGTAACTAGGGAGAAACTAAGTTCTTGCTTAGTTTCAGTTGGTCTTCAAGCATAATACTAAATGGTGAGAAAATTTCCAAGCCCAAAGTTGAAGCATAGTCTAGCAAGTGCAGTAGCGGTGGAGTTACTGTGATCAGTCTCCAAGTGGAAGATTGTTGATTGTGGAGACTGATTAATTTGAAGGCCTTGTTTTTAGGTACACTTGGACTCACTACGCAAAATAGGGTTGGTGTAGGGGGGCATTATCCCCCCTACTAGTGTCGCTAAGGGGGTCAAGGGGGGTCCAAGAGAGGGTTTTAGGGGCAGCGCCCCCGAAGCCAAAAATAGATGTTTTTTCCTCTATGTAAATCTAGACCATTTGTTATTAGGTCACAAATCGAATGGTAGATTTTAGGTAGGTTTTTACCCTAAAATTGTAATGCACTTTTATAAGAGGATGTTGTATGGTGGTTGATTGTAATGTTCGATGTGCGATTGTGTAGAGAAGGGTTTTTTTGGACAAAATAAAAAGCCTGGTTATTTTCTCCGTGGACGTAGCCCACATTGGGTGAACCACGTTAAATCTATGTCTCTTATGTATTGCATTATTCTTTTGTGTTTTATTTCCGCATTTAATTATTTCTCATGTTTTGTTATTTAATCCTAACATGCCTCTTTTTATACAATTCTTAAACTTATTTTTGTGTCTTTTAACCTTGGATTAAAATATAGTTTGCATATATATTACAATCAAAGCATGGTAAATAGGTAAAATATAATGTAAATTTAGATAGCATATGTTTATGTGCTTATAGGGGTATAATGCAATGCTTAGCACCTAATTAATAGGTTTTATGACTTGGAAAACTATGATTGACACTTTGTAATATTAAAGGCCAACTGATACCGAAGGAGATACATTATACTAGTACTACATGGACCACACTGAACTAGCACCAAAGGGGTAACCTTACCCATAAGACACTAGATGATCTAGAAATAATAATGTAAGCAAGTAATTAGATGTGATGGTAACAATGCAAGTGTGGCATCAGATATGATGACATCTACTACCAATGAGACACAAAAAAAAATCACAACCGATAGATGTAGTGATTTTTGGAGGATTTGGCAAATCATGTTGGCTTCCTACCAAGTGGAGTAACATTATTCAAGTATAAACATGGTTGATTATTTTTAGATTCTAATGCTCAAACAACCCAATAAATTAGCCAATTTTGGTAATGCACATTAGGCAATTGACTTAACCGATTTTGGTAGCTAATTTAGTCACTAGTTGAGTTGTCACGATTGTATGTTCCAATAGAAAATAAAATATGAAAAATGGATATATATTATAGAATGTTTTGACATCAAAACTTCTAGAGAAGGGATTTTTATTATTTTTTAGCCTATTGGTGATATAGTGTGTGAGTTTATTAAGATTTTGTATATATCCTTTATAATATCTCCTAAAAGTGAAGGAGAATCAAGTCAAAATCCTAATAGATAGGCTTTTTGAATAAGAATATTAATTCAACGAGGAAAGAGAATCTCAAAAAATAATTAGAGGAGCTAAAGAAAAAAATGAAACTAAACAATGACAAGGGACTAGGAACCTAGTCAAGGAGATTAATAATATCTTCTAGGATGAGATTGCAAACACCTTAATAGTGCTCTCTTAGGTATTCAAATTTATTGGTGCTACCATAGTTTAGAGTATCTAGGTGAGCCAAGAAATTGATCATAGCTCTATTGAAACCTCCACAAAGATGTTGAAGCTAAAAATTATCAAGAAAAGTTTGACACTATGTCAAACTCTAAGTTGATGTCCATCAAAATTCAATATAGAGAGGCAACAACCCAAAGAGTGATTAATCTCCTCTAGAAGGAATGGGTGGCATAGCAATGAAAAGCTCAAGTAGCTACCTTGATTACTACCACTAGGAATTTAGGAGTCATATAAATTCATTATTGCAAAAAAACCTTTCCCCTCCTTAGAATGAAAATGGTAGGATCTCCTTGAAACAAGAATATTTACAACTATTGAGGCAATACAAGGAGGATGTTTCCCCTTTTGAAGCATGGTTAGATGCTCCTACGATGAATGATTTGGCCTGGGTAATTGTACCATTGATAGAATTTAGGATTTAGGTGCATAAGGATATCAATAAAACTAGATATTTCTCCTATAAGGATCAATTATATCTCGAAGCAACATACAATCACTTCAAGAAAACCTAGCACCCTTCAGAAGAAGGGGAGAGAAATTAAGAAACCACTTGATAAATTACCTTATTAGTAATTCTTTTTGCATTATTTTTAGATTTTTTTATTCTTGAATCTACACCTGAGGATGAAGACAACAATTCTAGGTTCTCCTTCAACAAACAAAAGGCCCCTGTAAGTTGCCAAAACTATAGTGAATGATCACTACACTTAGAAAAATTTCCTTAAGAGAATTTTCAAAACAAGACTAGAGCCAAGAAAAATCAAGGGAAGGGTGAATGAAAGAGGTGTAGGACAAATGTAGGAAAAATATTCTGATTAAATGTTGGCACCACTTTACAAAATTTCCAATCAAAAGTGGAAGAAAAAATCCAAATAAGGTCCTAGAGCCAAAGAGAACTCTCTTGCATGATTCTTGTCTCATATTTCTCTTTGTAGCATACATGGATGGTAGTAATAGTTGAAGTCTCAATTGGAATTAGCTTTTTTTTGTCAAATTTGGCACTCTCCCATGCCTAATAAAAATTACACTTCATGTATCTTGTGCCAATCATCTTCTACCACCACAACCTTCCTCTTTTGGATTTTACATGATTGCCTTTATGATCTAACTACTATGGCATATGACTGATGAATTAGAAATTCATATACTTTCTCTCTTCTTGGTTTTTATTTTATGCTATTTTTCACTTATCAACTTTAGTAGTACCAATCATTGATGCTTCAATATTTTATTTTGGCTCCATGCCAACATTATCCTTTCCATGTGGATACCTTATGTTTGCTTTCATCATCAGGGTACTGAAGTGTCAAACTGTAAGCTTCCTATATCCTTATCTTATACTTGTGTGTCCTCTCTACTAGTCTCCTAATCAACCATGACACCTATTATTGTTTGTAAAAATAGAAGCATTAAGAAGAACATTGCAAGGTGGGAGGAACTTAGGGAAATTGTGAGGTAGAACTAATGTAGAATAAATAGGAGGTATGAAATGATTAAAATAAAGAGGAAGGTGTAGAAGGAAGGATACAATAAGTGGTAGGAGGGGATGAAAAAGAGAATTTGGAAGAGGAAAGGATGAAAGAAACAATACTTGAATGATGAAGAACTTTGAATTCCTTCTGGTCTTATCTAGCATTTTATTTCAGCACTCACTTCACATATTTACCTTATTAATATTTTTTACTTTGATTTCAAGCAAACAATAAAGAAAAAGAAGGTGAAACATCTCCCTTTTGATTAAGAGGTTCTTCTGGAATTTGGATCTTTGTATCCCATGATATTGAGAGAAAGTTTTACTTGGTTGAGTTTAAAGAGCAGACAAAGCTACATGCCTTACATGCTCCCACAAATTGAGAGAAATTTCCCTCTTTTTTCCTATTTTTCTTTTGTTCTTGGACTTTGTTATTTTGGCATAATTTTGGTTTCTTTTCAAAATAGTGAGACCCTACTACCAAAAGGGTGTGATTTTTCCTATTGGTCCTCATTATAAGGCAAGAGGATTGCAAACATTGTCAATAGAGGAGCATCTTTAGTGAATATTGAGATGGTTTTAGCTAACACCAATATTGCTATTGGAGCATCATCCATTGTAGTGTTTACATTAGCTAACATCGAGAAGGCTAAAACAAACCATTCTTCACCTCTGATAGTTTAGTGATTCTCCATGGCATAAGAATTTTTAGGTCCATCTACAATTTTTGTTTGAGGCCATTCATTGTGCACATTCTTATTATCCTTAAAACATCGACAATTTGTAAGTAATATAAATCTCTAGAATAATTTGATCTTTATAGGTGATGCAATGGTAAAGGAGAATGCCTCCTTATGTAGGCTCCTCAATATAAAGGGGTTGGCTCAGATGTATCCCTTTTGTGAGAAATAGAATTCCCAATGTAATTTAATTAGCACCCCACATAATAAGATGCTTTAACTCTCTAGATCCTATGCATGTGATCCATCTAGTGCTCTTTTCAATATCTTATTTCTACTATTTAGCTATCTATTTGGCCAATTTCCTTATTTTTAGTTGTATCTACCCATAATAAACTTTATTTACTTGTTGACTATATACATAAAATTATGGCATGCCTTCCCATGCCACCGATGCTTGAATTTATTTCTTCATTATAATTTGTAGTGGCTTGACCATATAGTGTCAAATTATTGGTTTTATCTTTGATTTCCATCTTGGAACATGTAGCTTATTATGGAAAAACGCTATCATGGGATCAACTCTAGGCAAAGTTCATTTTGAATGTGTATCTAAAACATTGCATTACGAATTAATGAAAGTGTTTATCCTTAATCATGTGATTCATTGGTCATCCTCCCTATATTCATTGATCTATGTTCCAGATCAATATTCCTCATTTTAAGAGTTCCAAGGTACATGAAAACCATTATGCTGGGACATAACTTGGAGTATTCTTCAACTATGTGTGACTCTTATGGTAACTTCCTCAAAAATTTGGGTGTTTTTGTTGACCTGTGACTTGTCATGCAATGTAACTAATAACCAGCCCTCAAATTTGATTGATTTTCCATGTTTGACAATATTACCACTTTGGGACTACTAAAGAAGAGCTTGTACCACATTAGCTATTGTTCGTATTTTGACCAATCTATTATATCCACCTAGGAATGCTCCATGACTTTTTCCACCATCTCTACCTTTTGCTCTTCATACCTTCTTATGTGATAATGTTGGATCTTCTCACTATGAATCTAGACCAATTTTTGGGTGTAAGGGATAATCATATGAGTATGATCTAGTGCCATGTGTCATAATTCTTCCAAAAATTATTTTGACAAGCACATTCTAAATAGTGATGGCAAGTCAACCACTACCACATCTTGTTCTTGATTTTTGACAATGCCAAAAATGTTCTCTATTTATTTCACTAATATGCATTACTTGGTCTCTTGAGGAAGATTCACTTTGAGGATATGCCTTACTTTCTACTTCATCATTATGTTATCCCATAATATTGAGCTCATTTTTCAAGTTTTGAATCATCGATCTTTGTTCTTGTGCTATCTAGGATTTCAAAGTGGTCATTACAAGTGCATGCTTTGTTGGAGAGGGATATGAATGATATGGTTTGGGCAACATGTTCAATAATAAAAAATGCAGAGTCAAAAAAGAAACTTTTGAGTTTATTTGATGGATTTTAGGGGTATCTAATATGGTGACTCTAGGAGGGAGTTTTCCCATTAAGATGAGCATATTCTCTACTTTGATGGCCACTTGGAAACTTTGAAAGAAACTCTTTTTCATTAAACTACTAGATTAGAAGGCTTAGGTCTGGGGTAAGAGAATGAAGGTAATAAATGTAGGCTTGGCATTGGGATGACCTTATTTCTTGAGGGATCCTTTTATAGGTCATCCTAAAGCAAATATTAAAATTAGTAATCCTCTCCTAAGTATTTCTTTGAATATAGGAAAATTGAATAAGCTACAAGAAGATGTCTCATAGGTCATTAAACTCTAGTATGAGAGGTGCAACTAGGTCAGCCCAAGCCTTATTTCTCTTGTCCTCTAAATAAAAATTCCATTGCAACACTTTCCCTTAGAAATATCAAAGAAGTAGTCTCATCGTTACATCTTAAAAATAATATTATAAATGGTGGTCAAACCAACAACATCTTGGAAGTACTCATAATTTCTCTTCCCATTACCATTATAATAGGGCAAAACCTTCAATGTGGTCTGGGGAATTTCATGGAGATCTATAAGGTTAAGGTGTCAAGCACTATTCCAAGCTAAACAAATATATTCAACCATAGCTTCGAGGATAATGTACTATGATGCTTGTAGAATAATTATTTTGACTCATATGTAGGAAGTTATCTTATTCTTCAATCTTCTTATTATGCAATTTTGAAGCTCTTCTACTAGTGGAGTTGCCAATTTCTATGGATTAGTTGAGTCGCTAGGTGAATATGTATTCTCTACTTTTGAGGTCAAGAGTATTCATCATAATATTAAGACCTCATGGTAAATGAGACAAATATTGAGCAATATGTCCCATCAGGTGTGCCAAAAAATCTTGTTCCAAAATCTACCTAAGTGGATGAGATGTGCCTTGAATCTTGGCCAAGATTGGAAGATCCAGAATCTCTTCTAAGTCAGCCTCCAAAGAAGATCATTTTTTTGTAAAGCTAATTAAATTATGGATTTCAAGACTAAACCGATGAATGCAAGGGTTTAGAAAGAGTGAAGGGTTAGAGATTTGAAATAAAGTTGGTTTAGATTTAGCTAGAAACAACAAGCTATATTGCATAAGATATTTACACACATAATATAATCCAATGCCTAACAAACCAACTAGCATACGATCTTGTAAAATATCATTTAAATCAATTCACATATATTTAAGCATTCTAGAAACATAAATGAACAAAAATCCAAATTGCAATCAAGACTAATATTAATGAAACACACTATTCATGAAGCATAAACATAAATGCATTTAAACATCACTTACATTATAATTTCTACAATATTACTTGATAGAAGCCAAAAAACATTGGATTTCTATTGATAGGCAACAATCATCATACAACATACATAATATTTCAGACACTAAAGAGTTGACCCTCTATTAGAGGTACATTGAGCTATTTATAAGATTACATTACATTCTATTAGCTCTAATTATTTCATGAAAATTGCTTACAAGCTCGATAAAGGCGAGTGTAGGGAGTGGGCTTCACTTTTGAGGTTGTCTCATTTCAATTGTTTTGATATTGTTCATATTGATGTGGCTAGTCTTGATTACTTATAAAAACTTGGTGGCCACATGCCTTTTAGAGCTTTGAATCACTCTAGCAATTTCAAAATTTCACCACTAAATTTGTTGCAGTGCTAGTTCATCTAAAGTTTTGACTCATTATGACAGCTTTGATTTGTGCGGCTAGTTGACACGCATGAATTTGGTTGACATGGATAGGTCTAAGATAATTTTACTTAATATCAAGGCTTCGAATCATTGCCAAGCTCCTTTGATGCTTCATATATTAGTCTAGTCCAATTTTTTTTACTTAGCCAAATTTTGAATCCAATAGATTTTGGACACCAGACTCTTATTCCTCCCATGATGATGTCATTGTTTTAAAAGTCCAACCCTCCTTTAGGCTTAGCCAAAATCTAAGTTTGGTGTTTTTGCACAATGCCAGAATATTCCTCATTTAGTTATATTTTATTGGACACTGAGTTCTTCTTCTAGTTATGCTAATGTTGACGTATCTAAAGTATGGACCTCTTCCATACCATAGCAAAATTTAGAGTTTGGCAATAAAATGAAATGTCAGACACTAGACATCTTCACCTTTGTGATTTCATCAACATTTTAGGAGTCCATCTTGGCTATTGCCTTAGCCAATTTTTAGGTCTCGCCTCTCTTGTACCAACCTTTTATTATACCTTGGATGATGTCGCCACGTTCAAAAGTTTGACCTCTTTCTTCTTAATTCCAAGCTATAGCCTTAGCCCAATTATGTCTGGCACTATGGCAAAATATCAAATTTTCTTGCCTTAGATAAATTTTAGATATGATAAGATGCATTGTGTATCTAGTTATCTTACTTCTCTATATCTTGTAGTGCATTAAATTTTCATGGCAAAATATAATCTAATAGTTTTCTATGTAAAAGTGATGCATTTGGCCAAGCTCTAAGGCTAGTGCCTTGGAAAATTTTTAACAAGTTATCATCAAATTCAAATTTTGGCTTACTCTAAAAAGACCTATGAATGTGGGTGATGATATCAATCCAAAAGAACCATGATGAAAAAATAAAGAGTGTGTATGAGGTCAATGAGTGTAGCCAGAATGTTAAATCTACATCAAAGGAGGAGAAAGAAAAGTAAATATTATTGATTTCTTTTGCAGAATATATTGTTGATGATGATGTGATCAATTAAAAGTCAACACACCCACTTGATGTTGCTAAAGAAATAAATGAACCTAATACCATAAAATATAAAGGACCAAGTATGGTTTAGGTTAACCTTTGTGAAGGAGATGAAGAGCAAAAATACATTATGGGGATGACTAGGAACCAATATTGAAAGCGATAACTTTAAAAATCTTCATGCAATACAAGGATGTATTCAAATGGATGTATAAGGATTTGAAAAATAATCTACTTGAATTATAATTGTATTGGATTCAATTGATTCTAGGTACACAACTACTGAGGAAAAGGTCATACAAGATGAATCCAAAGTATGTGACCTTGGTCAATGTGGAGATACAAAATATGTTGGATGCAAGAATCATCTTCAAGGTTACGATGAGTGAGTGGATGTCACCAATTGATATTACCTTGAAGGAGAAAACCAAATCTGCATGTGTAAACTTTAGGAGCCTAAATGCAATAACTATAAAGAATCTTTTTCCTATACCATTTACTAATTCATTTTTGGAGGTCACCAGACAAAATCTATTCATTCTTCGATGTATTTTTTGGTTACAATCAAATCAGTATAGCTAATGAGGATAAGTTAAAGATGAAATTTGTAGTAGATAATGACATTTATGCATATAATTGAATTTCATTCAGTTTATGGAACGATCAACCACATTTTAAAGGATAATTTTACATATTTTTAAATATATATCCATATGAAAATTTAAATATTTCTTACCTAATTTGTCTTTGTATCGAGAAAAGATGAGCATTTAAAAGCACTGAATAAATACATGTGATTATGCATGAATATTTGATTGTATTTAAATCCAAAGAAGTGCAATTTGATGGTTTCATATGGGAAGCTGTTGGGGTAGATGGTGTGCAAAGATAGATCGTAATAAGATCAGAGTCATGGTGAGCATGGAGGAGCCATATGATATTATTTTAGAGGGATTTGTGTGGTTTAGGAGATCCACATGATAGAGAGGATTCAATAGATATCTAGATATTGATAGATTTGTAGAGAATTATGAGGATGACCTTATGATCAAAGATCTTATTTAGGATGATGTAGGTGTGACAGAGAAGCACCAACATTGGTATGATGGCATTTGGCCATAGTAGGTTATTATACCAAAGGATAAACTACCAAGGATGAGGTAAAAAGTAAACCTAAATTTATGGAGTCACCTTTAGGAGGTATGAACGAGGCTAAGGCAAAGATAAGCTGAGGGAAGGGTAACACCATCATAGGCACCAACAACAATATTACCACTTCATATGTTGTAAATGTATCGCTCCAAATTTTTTGCATCCCTACCTTCAGGCTATAGGATCCGTGCCCGAAAGGAGGATGGGAAAAGGATGTCGCGATACCTCGGACTGAGAGGACTTTGCGAAGGTCCCGCCTCTCAAGGGAGGTGTATTTTGGTGATTTTTCGACGGATGGTGGGTTCACCGGGAAACATTTAGCGGCGGTTTCCACGCCTAGGTTTTGGAATGTTTTTGATGAGTTCGTTTTAACCTTAAGCATTCATATCCTAGGTTTGGCCGAATGAATCTAAATTAAAACTACATGAAAATGCAACTTTCATGAATACGACAAACAGATTTGAAAGTAGAAAATAGAGAATTTTACAGAATGACAATGAAAAATACCTGATCCGGATGTACGTAGAAGATTCGACGTTTGAAGCGATCCGGATCGCACTGTAATCGACGAGAATCGCACTGCAATCGACAGAATCGTCCGAAGTGACAGAATCGTCTGAGATCTGACGAATTCGTCAGACGAATTCGCCAGAGACCTGCAAGACAGAAAACAGATGCAAAATACAAGAAATTCTATTGTGCTAACAGAGGCAAATTACACCAAATAGCAATATGAATACTGAACAATATTTAAGAACAGAATTTAAAGCCAATTACTGTACTTTAATAGCAGATCATGAACTTAGCATGCAATCTAAGCTAAATGGGTGAACTCCAAATGCAAAATAACATAAAAACTGAATAAATAATCTAATTTACAGAATAAAATGACAAAAACAGAGTTGAGAAAAGCAAACTCCAGGCACTGATTGCCTCGATGTGGGCTGCAGTCGAGATCGTCTCGCATCAGTACGAAATCGTCTCGCATTCGACGGGATCGCCTCCGATCTGAACAGGTTTGATCGGCGACGATGGATGCTGGCTCCGGCTGAAAAACAATGATGTACCTGCAATAAAATCGATGTGGAACTAGTGCAAATGCAAGATTAGGATGTTCTAATGTAGAGGGAATCACTTTGCAGAAAATTTCAGCCAGGGGTTGGGGAGGGAAAATCTTAGAGATTAAATAGGCTTAGAGGGAGTAGGTAGGAGGTTGGAGATCATCCCAATTTGGGAGATCTCCAACGGGGGAAGGGTCCCAACGGCGCGGACACGCTTACGCCGGATTGGAGACCCGTTGGAGCAGATTCCAACTATGCAAATTCAGTTTTGCGACAAGATCGTACGGACGTCCTAGTCCAGGACGAAATCGTCAAATGCAGGGCGATATCGTACGATCGGCGACGATATCGTCAAACGGTCAAAACAACCTCTAAAATTGGCGCGAAAATGGGGAAACGGAATACCAGACGGTTAACGGGCGGTTTGGGAGGTTAAATTTGATTTTAAAATTATTTACTAAGGTGAATGTAAATTTTATAATTTTACTGCGCCAATTTTAGGGTGCTACATTTTGCCCCCTCTTTAGCGAATTTTCTGAAGAAAATGCGTTAAAGATGAGTTCTTCTCGATCTACGAGAAAGCAAAAAATTATACCCATTTTTAGGCGACGATTCTTGGTCGAATCGTACGACAACTTACTATGGTGCCCCCTCAGTGTTTTTACCCAAATCGAACGTTTGAGGTAAAAACGCGAAAAGGCAAAAAATTATTGTTGAATAAAATTAAGAAAAATAGGGTAAAACCCTAATTCATTTTCTTGTTCATTTTCTGGTTTTTAGAGCTACGAAGCAAAAATGGTGGAGACGACGCACAGATCTGCAGAGGTCCGGCGCGGTCTACGGGTAAGAGCCTAGACTTAGCTAGAACTGATTTAATTTAATTTTTACATGCTTTTTAAGTGATTTTTAGGTGAATTTGGAGCATCGCGGCCGTTTTTGGCCGTCGACGTCGTCGGGACGAAATCGTCCCGATTTCGACGAAATCGTCTCAATTTCGTCAATTTCGCCCAAGGGCGAAATCGGCGAAAGGGGGACGATTTCGTCAATCTAGAGACGATTTCGACAAGCGAGATCGGAGACGATTATGCTCAAATTTGGGACGATATCGTCCAATAGTGGGCGATATCATCAATTACATGAAATTGATCTTTAAGTTGCATTATTAATTACTGGAATTGTTATTAATGATTGTTTGTTGTTTTGTTGTTTATGTTGCGGGAGAGGATTACTAAAGAGCGGGGGAGTGGAAATATGGAGGTTTGAGAGATGACTTGGCCGCTCGACACGAGCGGAGCGAGATCGGCTGGCACAGGCCGGCTTACAGCATGTGGCGGAGATGCCACAAGTATCCACGGACATGGGGCTTCTAACGGCCCTAGCGAGAGAGATGGTATCCGGGTTCTTCCTATTTTCGGTTATCGACAGGGGAGATGGCTCCCACACTAGAGGATGTATGGAGGATTATGAGAATCCCCATACAAGGACGGATGATCACTCCTACGGCCAATCAGGGCCACGCTATGGGACGGCTGTGTGGTGACCCGAGCTTCACCCTGGAGAAGGGCGGAGTGAATATCGAGGCACTACGCCAGATGCCTAGGGCATCCAGACTCACACGAGTTCTAGCTGGAGTGGTTGGTGGACTTCTGCTGTGCCACCAGAGTGGGTGCAGGGTACCATGGATGCTCGTAGATGTGATCTACGATATGAGAGACCATGGGTACAGGTTTTGTTGGGGCAGTTTTGTTCTATGTCGGTTGTACGGGATCCTGTATGGGGTCGTGTATAAGGGCGAGCGATGTCTGGTGATGACATCGCTCCTACGAGTTTGGTGCTGGGAGCACATTGTAGTGCGGAGGCCGGTAGGGCTTCCACTGACAGGGGTGGACGGGGAGAGGCCCCGAGTCTTCTACTGGTGGCTCCGGAGAGGGTCACAGTGACGGATCGACCTATCGATGTCCCGGAGGCTCTTTGGATGACTTGGTCCCGGATCAGATCACCTGGAGGCCATGGAGAGGGCACCCAGGGTGGGCCGAGGATGGACAGGAGTGGCTCGCATCAGGCGAGTCTGCTGGCTACGGATGGAGAGAGGAGAGGTGGAGCTCCACCGCTATGACCGAGTTTTGAGACAGTTCGGTCTGCGGCGGGGGATCCCATCTCTCGGGGACTACGAGTTTTCCTGGACTATCCGAGGATAACACTATGGTTAGCGGGGCTCTCGACATGCAGCGCTTCTGGAGCCGGGACGCGAGACGATGCCCCCATCCAGCCGGTGGATGGGGACGATGCGAGGGTAGCCGATGGCTACGATGCTAGTACGCGGGCATCCGCCCTCCTCGGATGACGAGGGCACGGGGTCCGATCCATGCGGTTGTGCGTCGGATAGGGAGGCGGTGCCGAGGCGGTGATAGAGGCGGCCCGGGGTCACGGTGGGAGAGAGCAGAGGAGGCCACAGGCACAGGAGAGGCCGCGGCAGCGGGAGAGGAGGGAGGAGAGACCCCCATCTCCACAGAGAGAGAGGCCACCATCGCTCGATAAGGGCAAGGGCGTTGACACAGGAGAGAGCAGCGAGACGGTGACTCTCCGGACGGAGAATATCCATCTCCAGGCACAGGTGCAGACTCTGCAGGATGAGGCTGCACGACATCGAGGCGAGGTGACACGGCTCGAGAGACGAGATTGCATGCCTCAAGGCACGGGGCGGAGGGGCGAGCACTCAAGAGCTGATGCGGTCGGTTGCTCAGACCGCATTCTACCAAGGGATCTATTTTTAGATGGTGCCCGAGGGCCAGAGGGTACAGCTGTCGGTTGCTATTGCAGATCCGATCAGGACAGGGTCGTCGAGGAGCTCATCCCGATCGACGACGAGGACTCGCAGTACCACACATACTGCGATGGGGCCACCTCGTCCTCCGTAGGGCGGGGGAGGAGATGAGGCTGAGAGCTCTAGGGGCTCTCGAGACACTGCTCGGAGGACATTTGATTGAGTATGCCAAGATATGGATTGTGGCATACCAATCTAGCTGAGATGATGTACATATATTTTTGAGATATATATATATAGATGATATATTTTTGATCATATGACTTGTGTCTTGAGTATGTTTATGATGATTTTATGTTTTGATTGATTGATTTGAAAATTCATGTAATTATGTCATTGGAAATATTATAATTTGAATGTCATGCTATAAAATTTTAAATGAAATAATCTGATGTAACAAAGTGGTTGTATGTGATGCAATAATTTTGATAAAAATAAAAGGGGACTTTTAACAATAATTTCAAAGGACATTGTCGCTATTATAGACCATTTCATGGAGTCACCGCTCACTCGGTCGTCAAGCTAATCCCAGTATAGAAATATTGTGAAAAGTAAAAGAGTGCTTAAGAGACTGTCTTAAGACTTTGTTGTGATAGTGCAAATGATGATGATGATGGTTGGTTTGTTTTCAGACTTTCATGAAAAATATTATGCATGAAATATTTTTAAAATGATTTTTGCTAGGCATAAATTCCTAAGTGTGATAAAATTTGTGAATAATTCCTTAGGAATTATACCATCATTGCAAAGTTAAAGGTTGACATAATGACATAAAAATAGTGAAAAAATGGGTTTGCTTTTGAAAAGCATAATTTGTGTAAAATGAAGTCATATGGTTTTTATGATTTTTGATAAAATGGGGAATAAAAATTGTTACAATGGTTTGCGCTAGGCATAGAATATGTAGGTATAGACTTATACCATCATCGTGAAAATCAAAGAAATAGTTTTATTGCATGGTTGATTTTTTGATGAGCAGAAAAGATGAAAATGAGGACTTGCGCTAGGCATAAAATTCCAATTTTGGTTTTGAAACTATACCATCGTCGCGAAAGTCGACACGATATATATGATTTGATTTGTGTAATTTGGAAGAAATTTTTGATTTTTCTAATTCTATAGTTGTCTTTGTGAAAAATAATTGTACTTGATTATTCCAAACAAGTTGCAAAAATAATATTTCAAAGTATTTTGAAGACAAAAGTTAGATTTATAAGGAATCCCATGTGCATATGTGCATTCATTTCCGATCTTGATTTATCCTAATGATAAACAAAATCTCTCAAATACAAATGTGTGTGCAATTGCATTGTTCATTTACCAGTTTTGAGCAAGATACTATGATACAAGTGATTTGAAGAAACCAAATAAATGTTCATTAACCATGATGTAGATGCATATAACCATATTAGACTACTATGTAGGTCGGATTATCAAGAGCTAGCTAATCCATAAGCAGACATAGGTCTGTACAAAAGAAGGTCGCTAATGTGACAGACATATCGCCACGCTAGGAGTTACCCAAGGCCAAGCGGGTTGGGCACAAACCACTGTTATGGGGCTTACCTCACGGTTTTCGAATAATTGAGAATTCCAGGGATTCAAGCTCATCAACCCTTCTTTTCTTTTCAAAGGGTAGGGAAAGGGATTTTATTGCTTTCTTGCTTTCTTTTGAACTTTGCTTATTTTTCTTTTTGTATTTCTTTTGCTTGATAATACTTGGAACATTGCTGAAATAACATTTTTCTTTTCTCTTCTTTCTTGAATTTTTCTTCTCTTTTTCTTTGCTAGGGATACTTGCTCGGATTAGGTTGTAGAGCAAGGGATTTTTATTATGGGTAGGGGTGAGCTTGTCCTTTTGCCAATTCTCAAAGATTCTAGACCATGTGCATGATAGGATAGCGGGGAAACTTTTCACTCAAGAAATCGGTTCTACTATGTAGCAAAACATGGAAATTACAAATATAATCATTTTATTGTGAAAAGATGTGCTTGGTTTAGGTAAATAACAAGATCAATTCTCTATGCTCAAACTTTATTTAATTGAAATTTGTGAACTTTGATATAAGAGAGATTAGTAATCATGCCAGATAAAAGCAAGATATTTATTTTTTTGTGAGTGTGCAAGTGAGGGATTCAAAATAAATGCTAATTTATCCAAAATAAGTTGAAACATATAACTGCAATAATTGTAAGAAAATATATATAAACACTTTTGAGAAGTTTTGAGAATGTTGACTCTCTCTTTCTTACGTATATTGTTTTGGTTTCGAAAGAGTCAAGCATATAGTTGTTTTTAGATTTTTATTTTGATTTTAGTTTTTGAGCAAAAGGAATTTAACAAGTGCTTTAAATAAATGCAATAGATAGTTTTTGAAGAGTTTTGGAGATTTATGAATGTTTTTGGTGTTTTTGGATTTTTATAAATTGAAAGAAATACAAGATAATGATTTTGAACAAATATATACATGGATGAAATGACCAAATTTATGCATAGTAACGTTTAAGATGCAAAATATTCATGGGTTCTTTAAGTTCTTTACCATCTAAGGTAGATAATTTATATGCTCCTGATTCAAATTTAGCGGTAATGATGTATGGTCTGAGCCAGTTGGGCTCAAATTTACCTTTAAGTTCTTTGGTTGCATTTGTATTTTTTTGATTTTCTTTTAAAACAAGGTCGCCAATCTCAAAGGATCGATGACGAACTTTCTTAGCATATGATCTTTTAAGCTTGTTTTGGTAAGCACGGAGATGCTCCAAAGCATTGATGCATTTTTCATCGAGGAGTTCCAGTTGACTGAGTCTGCCAGCACGATATTCATCTCCTACTTCGGTATCTTGAAGTAGAGAGCCAAAGAAGGAACTTCCAATTCAAATGGAAAAACTGCTTCAGCACCATATACCAAAACAAATGGTGAAGTGCCCGTCGGGGTTCGAACACTAGTTCGATAAGCCCACAAGGCTGGATATAATTGAATATGCCAGTCACGGCCAGTTTTATTGACTAATATTTTGAGAATTTTGATTAAAGTTTTGTTAGAAGCTTACCTTGACCATTACCATGAGGATAATAGGGGGTGGACCAGCGATGTTGAATCTTATATTTTTGACATAATTTTTTAACATCTTTATTTTTGAAAGGAGTTCCATTGTCAGAGATGAGATTCGCAGGAATTCCGAACCTGCAAATGATTTGATTAAAAATGAATTTAGAGACCTGTGAGCCAGTGCAAGAAGCTAAAGGCATAGCTTCAACCCACTTCGTGAAATACTCAGTGGCAGTTATGATGAACTTGTGTCCATCAGATGACACAGGATTGATTTTGCCAATAATATCCAAGCCCCATTTAGAAAAGGGCCAAGGAGATGAAATAGCCTGCAACTCTTGTGCAGGCGCATGGACAAGGTCGGCATGTTTTTGACACTTGTCGCAATGGCGCACATACTCATGTGCATCTGTTTCCATGGTAGGCCAAAAGTATCCTATCCGAAGGAGCTTTTTAGCAATGGCACTACCACTAAAGTGTCCTCCACAAGATCCATCGTGGGCTTCACTCAAGGCTGATTTAGACTCTTCTAAGTTTAAACATCTTAATAGGATACCTTCAAAAGATCTCCTATATAAAGTATTGCCAATTATTACAAAGCGACTTGCTCGTCGACGTAATAACCGACGTTGGTTTCTATTAGAATTGTCAGGGAAAGTCCCATTTTGGAGAAAATCAAATATGTCTGTATACCAAGGTTCAGGAGTAGTTTCATTGATTAGAAACACATCCAAAGGCTCTAAGCATGACTTAGTTGAAGCGGGTTCCTGGAGCCGACGAATAATGATAGTGGCATATTCGTCGTCTAACTCCAAGGGCAGGGAGAGATGCAGCTGCGGCCATGGCATCGGTTGCACGGTTGCTAGTTCGAGGAATGGCTTCCAAGGTGACTTGATCAAACAAGGACATTAGTTGTAAAACATAGGCCTTATATGGGCACAGTTTATCATCTCGGGTTTGATAAACTTCATTAATTTGGTTTATAACTAATTGGGAATCCCCAAAAACTAAAAGGTGTTTAATTTTTAGTGCTAGAGCAGCTCGTAATCCAAGGATTAGAGCTTCATACTCAGCAGTATTGTTGGTGCAAGCAAAGGTCAGTTTGAAGGACAGAGGAATAAGATGTTTTTGCGGAGATATTAAAATAATACCCGCACCAGCCCCACTCATGCATCGGGCTCCATCAAAGTATAAGGACCATTGTTCAACAAGGTCTGCCTCTAATTGAAGGCATTCATCAGGAAACTCGATAATGAGGGGATGAGTAGACTCTAAGGGTGCAGCAGCTAATTGATCTGCTATGATTTGACCCTTAACAGACTTCTGTCCTATGAATGTGAGATCAAACTCGCTTAGAGCAAGAACCCACTTGGTTGTGCGACCCGATAAATAAGGTCGACTCATGAGATACCTTAAGGGATCGTATTTAGCAATGACATACGTTTTTTGACTAAGCATATAATGTCGTAATTTTTGCGTAGCAAAAATGACTGCTAGACATAGCTTCTCTAACGCTGTATAGCGGGTTTCATAACTGATGAAGGTTCGGCTAATATAATAATTAGCACGTTCTCATTTTCATCATCGAGTTGAGCTAACATAGCTCCTAAGGAAGAATCTGAAGCAGAAATATAGAGGAGAAATGGGCGATCAGATTTAGGCGGTGAAAGCATCGGTGGGTTAAGGAGATATTGTTTGAGAAGTTCAAAAGCTTCTCTACATTCTGTGTCCCAATTGAAAGGGACATCCTTCTTAAGAAGTTTGAGAAAAGGACCAGTTTTGTTCGCTAGCTTATCAATGAAGTGACGGATAGCTTGAAGTTTACCCTGTAAACTTCGTAATTCAGATATATTAGTAGGTGCGGGCATATCGGTGATAGCCGCAATTTTGAGAGGGTCAATTTTGATACCACGTAAAGAAACTAAAACCCCCAATAGTTTGTCGGACTTAACTCCGAATATACATTTTGTTGGATTTAATCGAATGAGATATTCTCGTAATCGATTAAAGACTTTTGCAAATCATCCAAATGATGATCTTCAATAAGAGAGCGAGCTATAATATCATCTACATAATCATGTAGGATATCATGCATCATATCATGAAAAATGTAGGTCATAGCTCGTTGGTAAGTTGCACTGCGTTCTTTAAGCCAAATGGCATCACTTTCCAGACAAAAGGTACCCCGGGGGGTAATAAAGGCTGTTTTAGCTCTGGTCTTCGGGAGCTATCCGAATTTGATTATAATAGGAGAATCCAGTCCATTAAGGACATCATCCCACTTACGGCAGTAAAGTCAATAATTTGATCCATGTTTGGAAGAGGAAAGTCGTCTTTAGGGCATGCGGCGTTGATATCTCTAAAATCGGTGCAAACCCTAACTTTGGTAGCTTCTTTCTTGGTGATTGGAACTACATTTGAGATCCATTCAGCATAATCAATAGCTTGTATAAAGATAACTCCCCTTTGACTAGCAAAGCCACTTTGGGATGCATTTTTCTAAGTTTTTGTTTAACCGGTTTAGCATCCGGATGGACCACTAGATGATGCATGACTACGGAAGGGTCTAGACATGGCATATCTTCGTATGTCCAAGCGAAGACATCTTCATACTCTTTAAGGAATGCAATGTATTGTTCTTGTTTTTTTGGACTTAGTTCTGCTCCAATATTGATTATGTGAGGATTGTCCTCAGTTCCAATGTTAATTTTAATGACATTTTCTACCTCCATGTGTAGATCTCTTTCAAAATTAGGTGGGGCGGGTGAAACGCCCAATTCTTGTAATTCTTGTAAGGTTAATTTAGATAATTCATTACGAGGATCAGTGGCCTCAAGTTGGGCTATAGTTGGTATAGAACCATCAAAATAAAACCCATTGTGTAACATCTCTTCAACGAGAGACATCATGGAAGATATCTCCTTCCAACTCTTCATCGGGGTCGACAATCATTTCGGGGTATGCTATGGATAGCATGTTGCATGAAAATGACTGATTATTAAGAGGCAAATCAACATGCCTATCCAAATAATCTTGATAGCATATGAGGTGATCATCATCTTCAAAAGGAAAGGGTTGTCCCTTACTAGGAAATAGGCCCACACCACGGCGGGCGAGGCCACGGTTCTACCTCGAAAGGTTCTTTCATGCCATTTTGGAAAGGTCCCAAGCCTTTCCCTTTATATCCCATTTTAAGCATCATGGGTTTAGCTTTAATATAATCATTGGTAAAATAACACCGAGCGTATCCCTCATGATGAGTTTTGATATTCCGAGGGATTCTTCCCCAGTCATATCCTTTATAAATGAAGGCACAACTCCCGACTTGGTAAGTACTTCCCATAGGTTGTGGGAGGCCCAAAGTACGAGGAGATGGCGGCAATTTATTTAAAAGGTTTGAATCTTGCATGAAAGCATTCATTTTTTCTGATATTAAGGTTGTAGATAAATCTGGTAATAGTTCATCAGAAAGGGCATAAGATGTAGAAGGTTTATTACCTATGTCTTGAGATGTGGAAGGTATGATAGATGTGTCTAGAGGTTTTGAATTTGTAGGGGTAGTAGTTGAAGAATTGGTTGTAGATTTGAAATCTTTTTGAGGTTCTAGAATAATTTGTTTAGAAGGTTGTTGATCTATATAGGAGGATGAAGTTAATGGAGGGGAACTAGGTGAAGTTATGGGTTTATGTTTCATAGTTTTAGATGAAAAAGAAGAACTAGGATGTGTGGATGACAGAGCTGGGCAAAATTGCACTCCAAGCTGGTTACTGCCAAAGCACACATATCAAAAGGTCTAGGGTCACCATGAATAGTGACCAACTGATTTTTAAACTCAAATTTAACACATTGGTGTAAAGTTGATGGGACTGCTCGCATGGCGTTGATCCAAGGGTGACCCAAAAGTATATTGTACGATGCTGGGCAATGTACAATAAACACGGTTGTTTCTAGGGTTCTAGGACCAACTTGCAATGGGAGGGTGATAACTCCACACGTTTCTTGTGTTTCGTCATTAAAAGCTTTGATGATCATATCAGTTTTCTTCATTTCATCACTTCTAAAGCCAAATCGTTGGTAGAAGTCAAAGGTGCAAATGTTTAGAGATGAGCCATTATCAATCAAAACTCGTTTGACGACTACATCTCCAATTAAAGCAGTAATGTATAAGGGATTGTCCTTATGTAAACTGTGTTGTGGGATATCTTTATCCCTGAAGTCAATACAATCAATCTCTCGAGTGATGATCGTATTGGCCATAGCTTCAGGTTGAATGTTTTGAGGTACCATCATTTGGCTCAATGTAAGCATCAACTCATCCCTATGGGTGGGAGAGGATCTCAATAAATCTAAGAGGGAAATTCTGGCCGTAGTGTTGGACAATTGCTCATTAATGCTGTAAGGGGGTTTAGATTGGATATTAGGAGCATGATTCCCTTTATTAGGGTTTTAGAATGAATGGAGCTGATCCATCATTCTGGTTTGGTTCTTGTTGAGAATTTTGAGCTTGTTGTCGAGTAACGACTCCAATGGTTCCTACAATGTTATAGTGATGACGTTGAACTGGTCTCGGTTGAGAATTTATGGCTTGTTCATAAGGAAGGACTATATTAGAAGAAGGTCGAGTAGTGACTCTTCTAGGAAATGGTTCTTACGGAACCATAGCATCTGTGACAGGTTGAATAGGATCTGATTCATTTTCAGAACTATTCGATTGGTTTGAAGTAATGTCTAGTTCACTTTCACTATCTGATTCTATATCACTAGAATCAGAAGTTTGAAAATTATGTAAGGGCCTGGTTGTAACTAGGGATAAGGTCGTGTCAAATATTTGAGAATCCTGAACAGGTAATTGTCCGCTAATGGTTCCTACATATCGGGTAGGAGGGGGAACATTATGATGTTCGATTTGATTGGCCACCTCTTTACCATGTCTTGGTAAAGGGTGTTGAAATATGTCTAAAGTTTGATTGGCGTTTTGATTTTGATTTTGGGGAATGGTCTTTTGAGTATTATTAGGAGGGTTTTGTTTAGGTTGGAAGGCTTGCACTTCCATTTCATTATTGTCAATCAAATCTTGTATTTTATGTTTCAATCTCTTACAAGCGTTGGTAGAATGTCCGGGTCCTCTATGGAAATCACAGTGCAAATCAGCTCTATATCCGGGTATACTTGGGTCAGGTTCCCGGATAGCGGGTAATTGGATCAAACCTCTTTCGAGTAATTGAGGTAAAATAGTTGACAAAGGTTGGTTTAATCTAGTGAATTCTCGAGGAGGCTTGTCAGGAGGTTTCAATATGAATTTTTTCGTTGTCTTCGTTGCATTGATATTAGCAACATTTCTGCTGTCAGTGACTCCAGTCATCGACAACCTGTTTGTTTTTATATTGATTTCTGGATGTTTTCTCATCATCCTTCTTCCTAAGTTGGCCTCTCCTAATGAGGGCATCTTCTACTCTTCGAGCTAAATCTATAGCTTGATCGAAGGTAGTTAAAGTAGCGGTTGATAGTTCATAAGATAGTTGTTCTTGTAAATTGTTGATGAAAATGTCTAACATTTCCCTATAGGGTAGCACAAAGTGCAGTTTTCCTGTCAATTGCCTCCATCTAGCTAAGAAATCGGCAAAGCATTCATCCTTATCTTGTTTTAAATTGTATAGGTCTTTAATAGTTACATGCCTCTCGATGTAGGCACTAAATTGATGGACAAATGATTCAACTGTTTCTTCGAAGTTTCTTAAAGAATGAGTGGGCAATTGATAGTACCACTCTAATGCCATTCCACCTAAACTTTTGGGGAACATTTTTAGTAATAGCAAGTCGTCATGCGATATGTCGTGACATGCTATCCTAAACATGCGAAGATGCTCTATGGGATCTTCGGTTCCTTTATATATAGGCAGGACAGGCATGGGAAAATGTTTAGGGTATGGTTGAGCTACAACTATGGGATCCAAAGGTTGACTACAGATCTCTCGATAATTATACGAGGGACGGTAGGGATCTATCTGGTCCATACGTGAAGCTAATTGTTTCACCATGGCTTCCAGATTACTAGTTTGCCCCCCATATTGGTTTGGTAGGGCATTGACATAAGTGTTATGGGCATATGATGGAGGAACATGCAGGTTAGATGCCATGTTACTGTTGTGTAAATTATTGGTAGGAAAAGTATTATGGAGGAATTTTGAAGTTGTATTATGTTGTATTCCAGATTGCTGAAAGTTTGTATTTGGCTTAGTTTTAGGTTTCTGTTTACTTAAAGCATTTTGCTCAATAGTTTGGCGGAATAAAGTAGTGAAGGGAATTTTCTTTTGTGCGGGAGTGATTTTAGGTTGAGTAACAGGTTCCTTAGGAGGTTGGGTAACTTGTTGTTTTGACATGCTTTGGGCTATAGTGACCATATCCGTATTGGATGGTCCACCCTTGTCACTTTCTTGATCAATGAAAGACAAGGGATTAGTACGCATATTACACATATATTCCATGGCTGCTTGAGTTTTACTAATTTGCCCTTTATCAAGGCGAATTGCCACATTAAGGTCATCAATGTTTTCCATGAGAAATCTCTTGAAATGCTCTGCATTGTCAAAGGCAATAGTTCCATTTGGAGCTACTCTAGGGGATGAGGATCCATCCTCTTTAACATTTGCTTCTTGTTCTTTATCTTCCCCTAAGTCTTCATCTGATTGACCTAGAGTTTCTCCTTTCGGATTTGAATCTCCAAGAAGGACATTTGGGTTTTCAGTTGTATCTTGTAACCAATCTTCTCCTTCCCCTAAAGTTTCTTTGCCATTCCTAAGTTTAGGCATGGTGCTAAGTTTTGATTTCAGCAAATATATATATATATATATATATATATTTATATATATATATATATATATATATATGCAACAAATTAAGAGGTATATATTTACTATATACCTACTATAATATTTGAAATTGAAGTGTTTAAGTTTTTGCTAAGTTTTTTGATTTTTTTTAGTTTTTCTTTAATTTTTTGAAATAATACAATAAAGACAGCAAATAAAACAATAGATGCACGCAATAATAAGGCTAAAAGTAAATGAGCTAGTTTTCTATGAATAACTTATGAATATCATTAATAGGTTCGAGTTGTTCAGGGGTCATGAAATGTTCTTCTTCAAATTGAAAGTTTTCTTTTAAGAATTTGATGAAAAGGGCTATGGTAATATTATCTATCTCAGATTTTGGTTGATAGAAGTAAAGCTCGTGGCAATACTCTCGATATAACACAGCTCGAGGAACTCTATTCCATCTTCCCCTAATTATAAGAACAACCTCTTGGTCTTCTACAAGGCCTAGGAATTGGTGCACTATGGCTGTGTCTTCGAGGTATTCCTCGAAGGTGAATAATTTTGAAGATACTAAAGCTCTCCTATAGGCTAACCATCTATGGCAGGCTCTCTGAAGTTCATGATAAAAAACTAATTGATGAGGATCCGGGATTCTATCCAAGACTAGCCTCTTAATTTGTTTAAGTTGTGTGGACCTAGATGAGATGATACTAAGTCTCCTGTCAAGTTCGTCCCACAAGGATTGATTTCTACTCGTTTTAGGGATACTAAGGACAGAATTAACTTCTATAGCTGCCAATTGATTTTCTACGTTTATAGTAACTGCTAACCTCTTTTTAGGAGCTACCATCTAAACATGACTTTAAACCTTAAATGTTTTAAAATGCATCTAAGTTTTAGTTGTTCTAATTTTTTTTTTTGTTTTTGTTTTTGTTTTCAAAAGGTTATGATGCATTCACGTCGGGTTCACCAAAATGTATCGCTCCAAATTTTTCGCATCCCTACCTTCAGGCTATAGGATCCGCGCCGGAAGGAGGATGGGAAAAGGATGTCGCGATACCTCGGACTGAGAGGACTTTGCGAAGGTCCCGCCTCTCAAGGGAGGTGTATTTTGGTGATTTTTCGACGGATGGTGGGTTCACCAGGAAACATTTAGCGGCAGTTTCCACGCCTAGGTTTTGGAATGTGTTTGATGAGTTCGTTTTAACCTTAAGCATTCATATCCTAGGTTTGGCCGAATGAATCTAAATTAAAACTACATGAAAATGCAACTTTCATGAATACGACAAACAGATTTGAAAGCAGAAAATAGAGAATTTTATAGAATGACAATGAAAAATACCTGATCCGGATGTCTGCAGAAGATTCTGACGTTTGAAGCAGTCTGGATCGCCTGTAATCTGACAGAATCACCTGCAATCTGACAGAATCGTCGAAGCGACGAGAATCGTCCGAGATCGACGAATTCGTCGGACGAATTCGCGAGAGACACGCAAGACAGAAAATAGATGCAAAATACAAGAAATTCTATTGTGCTAACGGAGGCAAATTACACCAAATAGCAATATGAATATTTGAACAATATTTAAGAACAGAATTTAAAGCCAATTACTTGTACTTTAATAGCAGATCATGAACTTAGCATGCAATCTAAGCTAAATGGGTGAACTCCAAATGCAAAAATAACATAAAAACTGAATAAATAATCTAATTTATAGAATAAAATGATAGAAATAGAGTTGAGAAAAGCAAACTCCAGGCATTGATTGCCTCGATGTGGGCTGCAGTCGAGATCGTCTCGCATCAGTACGAAATCGTCTCGCATTCGACGGGATCGCCTCCGATCTGAACAGGTTCATCGACGACGATGGATGTTGGCTCCAGCTGAAAAACAATGATGTACCTGCAATAAAATCGATGTGGAACTAGTGCAAATGCAAGATTAGGATGTTCTAATGTAGAGGGAATCACTTTGCAGAAAATTTCAGCCAGGGGTTGGGGAGGGAAAATCTTAGAGATTAAATAGGCTTAGAGGGAGTAGGTAGGAGGTTGGAGATCATCCCAATTTGGGAGATCTCCAACGAGGGAAGGTCCCAATGGCGCAGACACGCTTCTGCCCAGATTGGAGACCCGTTGGAACAGATTCCAACTATGCAAATTCAGTTTTGCGACAAGATCGTATGGACGTCCTAGTCCAGACGAAATCGTCAAATGCAGGGCGATATCGTACGATCGGCGACGATATCGTCAAACGGTCAAAACAACCTCTAAAATTGGCACGAAAAGGGGGAAATGGATTTCCCGATGGTTAATGGGCGGTTTGGGAGGTTAAATTTGAATTTAAAATTATTTACTAAGGTGAATGTAAATTTTATAATTTTACTGTGCCAATTTTAGGGTGCTATAGTAAACATTAGCTAGGTCAATAGACAAGGCTGGATGTAGTAAATCACCTCATACTACCTTTGATGCAAAGCTAAAGGTCTTGTTATGGGAGGTATGTTGTCATCTAGAGTCTGTTGAGAGAGATAGGGAGATAACTAAGATATAGATGAATAGGGATCAATTAGGAAAGGTGAGGGATAGGAAAGTGGCTAAGTTACATAGGGAGATGGATTTATTAGTGGAGAAGGTCACAATGATGAGGTAGACTATTGAGAGTTTATCCACTGAGTGAGATGCAATAATAACATAAGCTATAGTGATAAGAATGACAAGAGGAGATGACATGGTCAAAATGTTACTTGACCAATTATCACAAGTATAGGGATAGCTCAAGTAGGTGAAAAGGTGGATAGGATAGGTTCAAGGGAATTTGTGGTTAGTGTAGGGGGATTTGCAGGTCACTCAATGTGATTTGCAAGTAGAGACAAAGTGGGAATCATGTTATAGGGTATATATCATGCATTAGTTACTTTAGGGTAGTGAATTCCATCACCTGCTAGGACATAGACTCATACGTATTGATATAGAGCTAAGACAACACACAACAAAGATCAACGCAAAGCTCGGAAACACACAGACGAATTCCAAGCAAATTTTCATTAAACAGAGGTCTTCCTCCGAATACACAGCGATCCTATTCAAAAATGGCCAAGAGTCCCTTTACAATGTATGTGCCGCCTTTTTATCCTCGGCCGCCACCTCCTTTTCACATCATTACACTAAGTGCGGGCCTTCTCTAACCACCCGCACGAATTTTCTCGCTGCACCTGCGAGATGCTGCCAGGAGCCCCGTGTTATCATGGTCTGGGGTGGCGGAGTGCGCTGCGGCCGCTTGTCAATCCATCCGCCATATCATCATTCATAGGAGTGCACCAAGTCGCTTGTAATTTGATGCCACGTGTCCCCTTGCCAGAGTCCCTGTAACCGCTCCATACTCTCGGGCCACCTGTAACTTCACGCCACGTGTCCCTCTGCACTGGTCTCTGCAATCGCCGGTTGGTCAACGTCGTGAGCGCTCTGGTCGCGATATCGTGACGTTTTTGCTCCAATACTTTCTCTCTCCTCTTTGGTCGCGATATCGTGACGTTTTCGGCGTTAGGCTTCTCTCTCCTCCTTGGGGCCGCGATTCCGTGACACGTCGCGAAATCGCGACGTCTAGGCCTTTCTTACTCGCTTTCCTCCTTTGGGCCGTGAAACCGTGACACGTCACGATTTCGTGACATCTTTGTATTCCGTACTCGCTGCTTCGTTTCGGGCCGCGAAACCGCGACATGTCACGATTTCGTGACCATTTCACGCCCTTGAGTCTTTGGCTCGGAAGTGTCACGATTTCGTGACCACCTTGCGCTGTTGAGTCTTCGCACCGGAAGCGTCACGATTTCGTGACCACTTTGCATTTTGGAACCTTGCCTCCGGATATGTCATGATTTCGCGACGTCTTTGAGCCTTGTCCTCGAAGGTGTCACGATTTCGCGACGTCCTTGAACCTAGTCTTCGAAGGTGTCACGATTTCGCGACGTCCTTGAACCTTGTCTTCGAAGGTGTCACGATTTCGTGACCATTTGGCACTCAAGTGACTTTGCCTCGGAGTTGTCGCGATTTCGCGACCAATTGGCGCCCAAGCTGCTCTTCCCCGAAAATGTCACGATTTCGTGACCATTTGGTGCCCGAGCGGCTTTGCTTCGAAAATGTCACGATTTCGCGACCATTTTGCGTTAAGGCTGCTTTGCTTCGAAACGTCGCGATTTCGCGACCATTTGGCGCTGAAGTTGCTTTTCTCGAAACTGTCGTGATTTCGCGACCGTTTGGCGCCTTGACCTCTCCGACCCGAAAATGTCACGATTTCGTGACCATTTCGCGTCACGGCTGCGTTGCCTCAAAAATGTCACGATTTCGCGATAGTTTTGCACCTTGGCCCTTTTTATCAAAAAGCGTCGCGATATCGCGACAGTTTGCCCCCGGCGCCCTTCTTCAAAAAGCGTCGCGATATCGCGACAGTTTTAGTACTTAAAGAAAAAATACATTTTGGGTGATGCAAGATTGCAGCTTCGCCACCGGATGCTCCTGCATCAGACACCCGGGGTGAGTTTGAGAAGTGACCTCACTTCTGATCTTTTCGAGGTAGACCCAGGCGATCAACCTCAGCCTTTGATAACCAAGTCGCGTCTTCAATGGGTCTGCCCTTCCATTTGACCAAGTACTCCGAGTAACTCCTGTTCCTAGTACTTCGGCCCTCACGCATATCCAGAACTTCTTCTATCTCGTCCGCAACTGGGATGGCTGCTGGAATGCTCCACAGATCTGGACTGGGTATCTCACTGCTTTCTCCTTCATGATACTCGACCAAATCTGAGATGTTAAACATGGGGGAGATGTTAAGTTCGTTTGGTAACTCCACCTCGTAGGCATTACCCGAATCCCGTTTGCCAACGATCTTGCATGGCCCAAATTTCTTCATTTTTAGCTTGTTATAGGTCTTGGCAGGAAACCGCTCCTTCCTCAGATGGACCATGACAGAATCTCCTACTTTGAACTCTTTAGCTCTGCATTTTTGATCCGCCCTTGTCTTGTACTGAGCATTCATCTTGGCAATGTGTTTTGTCACTTCCTCATGCACTCCCTTTAGATGTTCGGCAAAATCTTCTGCCTCAGCACTGCATTTCTCCCTCGTATCTATCCTTCTCAACTCTGAGGCATTTCTTGGGCTGCTCCCATAGATGATCTGGAATGGTGACTTATTGGTACTCCGATTGACCGAGCTGTTATACGCGAATTCTGCTTGTGGCAGAACTAGATCCCATCCCTTGGGCTTGTCCCCTACCAAGCATCGTAGTAGGTTGCCCAAACTCCTATTAACCACCTCTGTCTGCCCATCTGTTTGAGGGTGGTATGCAGAACTGAACTTTAACTCCGTCTTCAGTTTCTTCCACAGGGTCTTCCAGAAATATCCTACAAACTTGGTATCCCTGTCCGACACAATGCTTCTTGGCAGCCCATGCAGGCGTACCACTTCCTTAAAGAACAAACCAGCTACATGGACCGCATCGCTAGTCTTCTGGCATGGGATAAAATGCGCCATTTTCAAAAATCTATCCACTACCACAAATATGGAGTCATGCCCCCTCTGCGTCCTAGGCAAACCAAGCACAAAATCCATACTGATATCTTCCCACGGTCTTTCAGGTATAGGTAGCGGTTGATACAAACCAATAGGCTGCCTCACACCTTTTGCCATCTGGCATATCCTGCAACTCTGCACAAACTTTGCCACATCCTGCTGCAATTGCGGCCAGTAGTAGTTTTCACTAACCAGTGAGATGGTCTTGTCACGACCAAAGTGTCCAGCTAAACCCCCACTGTGCTTTTCTTTAATGAGGTTCTCTCTCATTGAGCTCCTCGAAATGCACAATTGGTTCCCCCTAAACAGCATTCCATCTTGAATCAGGTAATCCAACCATTTAGTCCTATCCAACGCAACAGGCGCAGTGCAAGCTTTCCAAGCTTCTACGAAATCGGGGTCTGCAGGGTATAAGTTCTTGAGTTCAAGCAAACCCTACAACCTCCACTTTCATTTCTATCATCAGACATTGCCTCCTACTCAGTGCATCTGCCACCCTATTGGATCTTCCACTCCGATGCTTCAGCACAAAGGTATAGCTCTGCAGGAACTCTACCCATTTCAGGTGCCTCTGATTCAATTTTCCTTGGTTGTTAATATACTGCAGCGCTTGATGGTCGGTATAGAGAACAAACTCTTTCGGCAATAGATAGTGCCTCCATTTCTTGAGTGCTTGAACTATGGCGTAGAACTCTTGATCATATACCGAATACTTTCTCCTGGCATCATTGAGCTTCTCGCTGAAATAAGCTACAAGCCTACCTTCTTGGCTCAATACGGCTCCTATCGCATTGCCACTCGCATCGCAGTCCACCTGAAACACCTTATTGAAATCTGGAAGTGCTAAGACGGGTTGCTCAGTGACCTTCTTCTTCAGCATATCAAAGCTTTTGTCTGCTCCAACTGTCCACTGGAATTCCTTCTTGTTCCCCTTCATTGTCTCTGTAAGAGATGCACAAATACTGCTGAAGTTTCTAATAAATTTTCTGTAGAAACTGGCCAGACCATGAAATGATCTAACCTCGGTCACACTTCTTGGGACAGGCCATTCTAAGATAGCCCTCACTTTTTTGGGGTCCATTTTGAGACCACTTGCTGATATAACAAATCCCAGGTATACCAGCTCCCTCTTCACGAAGTTGCACTTCTTCAGATTGATCAGTAACTGCTCCTCCCGTAGTTTCTCAAAAACCTTCCTGATGTGCATCAGGTGCTCGTCCAATGTTCTGCTAAAAATCAGTATATCATCCAAGTAAACAATAACAAATTTGCCCAGAAATTCCTTCAGAACTTCATTCATTAACCTCATAAAGGTACTAGGTGCATTGGTTAATCCAAATGGCATAACCAACCACTCATACAGCCCCTCTCTGGTTTTAAAGGTTGTCTTCCACTCATCCCCTTCTCTAATGCGGATCTGATGGTACCCACTTTTCAAGTCAATTTTTGTGAAGTACTCAGCTCCACTCAAGCGATCCATGATATCATCCATCCTTGGCAAGTGGGAACCTGTATTTAATGGTGATCTTGTTGATTGCCCGAGAGTCTATGCACATTCTCCATTCTCCATCCTTCTTGGGTGCTAGTACTGCTGGTACTGCACATGGACTAAGACTCTCCCTAATCAGGCCTTTCTTCAACAGATCCTGAACTTGCCGATTCAACTCTTCAGTTTCCACAGGCGTCATTCGATGTGCAGCCTTGTTTGGCAAGCTCGATCCAGGCACCAAATCTATGTGGTGACTGATCTTCCTAACAGGCGGTAAACCTTCGGGAACATTGTCAGAAATGATATCAGGGAATTCCTCTAACAGTTCCATGACTTCCACTGGAATTTCCTTGCATCCTTCTTCCCTAGCCCTAGGGATTATTGCATAGCACATATGATCTTGTTTCAGACCATCTAAAAATCTTCTGCCATCCACTAGACAGACTCGTGCACTGCTGCATACTTTCTCATCCGCCTCCTTCAGGGGTTTTAACTTGTGGCGAACTCCATTCTTTGACAAAGAATAGGTGTTGGCTCGACCATCATGGACAACACTTCGGTCAAACTGCCATGGTCTCCCAAGCAGCAGGTGACATGCATCCATAGGCAAGATGTCACATAAAACCTCATCTCGGTAAGTTCCAATATTGAACTTCACCAGGCATTGTTCACTTACTAACACCCGATGGTCCTTTTGCAACCATGCAATTCGATACGGGCGCGGGTGTTTTCTCCTCTCCAACTGCAGCTTGGCAACCATTTCCTCAGAAACCAAATTGTCAGTGCTTCCATTATCAATGATGATGTTATAGACCTTGCCTGCGCACTTGCATCTTGTTCGAAACAGGTTGTTCCTCTGGTCTGTCTTTTCTTCTTCATTTAACAAGACTCTTTTGATGACCATTGCTTCTCCTCTTTTTGCCTCCTCTGAGTGCTCAGACTCTACACCTTCGTCTGCTACAGCAGCTCGGGCCTGACCCTCAGGTCTTCGATTTGGCCTCTCTTGATGCTGCGGGCAGTTGTATGCCCTGTGTCCTTCCTCTCCGTAGTTGAAGCAGGTTCCTCTAAAGACACCTCTTCCAAACCCTCGCCTAGACCTACCTCTTCCTCTTGGGTAGTTGTTGCTCTGATTGCGTGGGCGTTGGTCATCCTCCTCTTTCACTTCTTTCTATTTTTGGCTACCGCTAGCTTCACCAGTTTTCCCAAAATCTTTGTATCTTCCACCACTGCCTCTTCCACCAGCTCTTCCACCCCTGTCCTTCCCTCTCTGCTTACCATCAAACCTCCTATTCAGTTTCTCCTCCACTTTTAATGCAAATTGATATGCATCCTCTACTGTGCTCATTCTAACCAGCCCCAACTCTTCTTGAATGCTGGTTCGCAATCCATTGATGTAACGTGCGACCTTCTCCTTATTCGCCTCCGAATGGCCGGTTCTGATCGAGATTTGGTAGAACTCTTCAGTATATTCCTTGACAGTCCTACTAGCCTGTCGAAGACTCTGCATTTTTTTTAACAAATCCAACTCATAATCTGTAGGGATGAACTGCCTCTTTAGTTTCTCTACCATCCTATCCCACCTGGTGATCCTTTCCTTTCCCCTCCTGTTCCTTTCCAACTGCACTCCTTTCCACCAGATGTTGGCATGTCCCTTCAGCTTGGTTTTCGTGAACCTGATCCGATTTGGATCTGATATCTCTTCGTACTCAAAATACTCCTCCATGTCGTTAATCCAGTCTATCAACTCCTCAGGGTTGAGGTTCCCAGAATAAGTGGAGACGTCAAATTTTGGCTTCTTCCCGATCTGGGAGATGGCCCTATACAGCCTAGCCTCAGCTGGATCCAAGGCCTCTTCCGCATCGGATGGAACCTCTTCTTCCCACACTTCATCTTCGCTGGGTTCCTCCCTTCTCGGCTCGACTCCTCTTCTAATTTCCTCTTGCAGGGCCTCAACTTGCCTCTGCAGGGCTCTTAGATCGACCTCCTCCCTTCTTGCTCGCCTGTGCCTCACACCACCATGATCTCTACGCGGAGGCATCCTGCTTCTTCTTCGCAACCCACAACCACAGTCCTGGTGCAAACTGCCTCACTGTCGGCGTTCGGTCTGCACACTCAGAACCAACCTGCTCTGATACCACTTGATATAGAGCTAAGACAACACACAACAAAGATCAACGCAAAGCTCGAAAACACACAGACGAATTCCAGCAAATTTTCATTAAACAGAGGTCTTCCTCCGAATACACAACGATCCTATTCAAAAATGGCCAAGAGTCCCTTTACAATGTATGTGCCGCCTTTTTATCCTCGGCCGCCACCTCCTTTTCACATCATTACACTAAGTGCGGGCCTTCTCTAACCACCCGCACGAATTTTCTGCTGCACCTGCGAGATGCTGCCAGGAGCCCCGTGTTATCATGGTCTGGGGTGGCGGAGTGCGCTGCGGCCGCCTGTCAATCCATCCGCCATATCATCATTCATAGGAGTGCGCCAAGTCGCTTGTAATTTGATGCCACGTGTCCCCTTGCCAGAGTCCCTGTAACCGCTCCATACTCTCGGGCCACCTGTAACTTCACGCCACGTGTCCCTCTGCACTGGTCTCTGCAATCGTCGGCTGGTCAACGTCGTGAGCGCTCTGGTCGCGATATCGTGACGTTTTTGCTCCAATACTTTCTCTCTCCTCTTTGGTCGCGATATCGCGACGTTTTCGGCGTTAGGCTTCTCTCTCCTCCTTGGGGCCGCGATTCCGTGACACGTCGCGAAATCGCGACGTCTAGGCCTTTCTTACTCGCTTTCCTCCTTTGGGCCGCGAAACCGCGACACGTCACGATTTCGTGACATCTTTGTATTCCGTACTCGCTGCTTCGTTTCGGGCCGCGAAACCGTGACATGTCACGATTTCGTGACCATTTCACGCCCTTGAGTCTTTGGCTCGGAAGTGTCACGATTTCGCGACCACCTTGCGCTGTTGAGTCTTCGCATCGGAAGCGTCGCGATTTCGTGACCACTTTGCATTTTGGAACCTTGCCTCCGGATATGTCACGATTTCGCGACGTCTTTGAGCCTTGTCCTCGAAGGTGTCACGATTTCGCGACGTCCTTGAACCTAGTCTTCGAAGGTGTCACGATTTCGCGACGTCCTTGAACCTTGTCTTCGAAGGTGTCGCGATTTCGCGACCATTTGGCACTCAAGTGACTTTGCCTCGGAGTTGTCACGATTTCGCGACCAATTGGCGCCCAAGCTGCTCTTCCCCGAAAATGTCACGATTTCGCGACCATTTGGTGCCCGAGCGGCTTTGCTTCAGAAATGTCACGATTTCGCGACCATTTTGCGTTAAGGCTGCTTTGCTTCGAAAACGTCGCGATTTCGCGACCATTTGGCGCTGAAGTTGCTTTTCTCCGGAACTGTCACGATTTCGCGACCGTTTGGCGCCTTGACCTCTCCGACCCGAAAATGTCACGATTTCGTGACCATTTCGCGTCACGGCTGCGTTGCCTCAAAAATGTCACGATTTCGTGACAGTTTTGCACCTTGGCCCTTTTTATCAAAAAGCGTCGCGATATCGCGACAGTTTGGCTGGCGCCCTTCTTCAAAAAGCGTCGCGATATCGCGACAGTTTTAGTACTTAAAGAAAAAAATACATTTTGGGTGATGCAAGATTGCAGCTTCGCCACCGGATGCTCCTGCATCACGTATTCAAGATCTACAACTTGGATATCCCATGATTGGTGAGGATGTTTCCATTGGATAGAGGAGGAGGAACACCCAACACTGGCTCATAGTGTTAGAGGGAATATACTAATAATATGCATCAATTTTGGGCTATATATCATTTTTTTATATTTTAAATGCTTGAGATTAATGAATATTAATGAGGCTCTAAAATACCTCATTTGGTACCATCGTTAAACCTCTTTTTATGCCACTTAACCTTCGATTAAACTATAGTTTATGTATATATTACAATCAAAGCATAGTAAATAAGGGAAAGATAATGTAAATTTAGATAGGGTATGTTTATGTGATTATAGGAGTAGAATGCAATGCTTAGCACCTAATTAATAGGTCTTATGGCCTAGAAAAATATGATTGGTAGTTTGTAATATTAAAGGTTAATAAAAATTGAAGGGGCTACACTATACTAGTACTATAGGAACCACATTAAACCAACACTAGAAGGGTAACCATACCCAAAAGGACCAGATGCAATGGCAGTAGCACACGTTTGGCATTGGATCCAATGACATCAACAACCAATGGTTCCCAATGAAGAGTCACAACTAATGAATGCAATGGTTTTTGAAGGATTTGGTGAATCGTGTCAGCTTCTTGCCAAGTGGAGTAACATTCTTCAGGCATAACCATGGTTGATTATTTTTTAATCCTAACAAAGAATAACTGTTCAAATAACCTAGCAAATCAACCAACTTTGGAAATATGCATTAGGCGTCCAACTTAACTAATTGTGAAAGCTAATTTAATCACAGCCGAGTTGTGATTATTTGTTCCAACTAAATGTTTTCCATTTTATTCTATCATTCATATGCATGTATAAAAAACAAAATATTATATATGGATATATATTATAGAATGTTTTGACTTCAAAACTTCTGGAGAAGAGAGTTTTATTATTGTTGTAGCCTACTGGTGATATAGTGTGTGATTATGTTAATATTTTGTATGTACTTTGTTGGAAGTAAATAAGATAGTGGTGTAATTTCCTCTTAAGTGCTATGTTAGATTATTCTTTCCACATTGCCATGAAGCAAGGGCCCACTCCTAAAAGCTTTTTATTATTTTCTTTCTTTTTTTAGGTATGTTGTTTTTATTTTAATTATTTTCATTCTTATTAGTCTCTACTATCATATTTATCATAGTAGAATTAGTAATTTCTCAAGGAGATTAAACATGAACATAAGATTAATTCCTTTATTTACTTTCATAATTATGTGTTCACTTATGATAATTTAATTTTATAAGTGTTTGCATTTCAATTCAACAAGCTTTCATTTATAATTGCATGTTTTTCTTAGATGTGTAATTGAAATTTCTTTTATTCTACTAGTATGTTTCTATTTATTTTTGTACTCGTGGGTGTGAGTTTAGTTCTATCAACATACGTCTACTTTATGAAATGAGTGTTATTTACTATTGTTTTTTTTAAGTGTGCTTAGGAATCCCGTACTAAAAACCTACCCGATAAAACCCTTCCTAGCACATACAAACTACAAATGCCACCCTATATTTTTATATTAACTAAAGTGATGCAATTTGGAGATTCCTCAAATATATTGAGATCTATGATTTATTGATGATATGTTATGTGATTTGATGATGTTCATGATGCGATGTGATGTATGATTATTATTTAGTTTTTTTTATGCATGCTTTTGAAGGTAATACAATTGATGATAATGATAACAAATTTACAATACATAGATTCATCCTTAGACATGAATTCGTGCTGAGAGGACTCAAAAAAGTTATGTTCATCCTTAAATAAGGACTTGAAGTTTGGATTCATAAAAAAGGACTTGTAAAATTGTGTCATATGTGATCATCGTGATAGGTCAGACAAGGCCTTCTAGTTAATGGATAAATTTTGAAAAAATTGTAATATTTAATATATATTTTCTAATGTTGGCGAATGTGGATTAAAGTGTGATGATTTGTTATTTTTTCTCAATTTGGTTAAGTTTAACTTTTAGACAAATTCTAACAAATTTAAAAATATTCTATGATAACGAAATTTATAATTAGTATTATTACTCTTATTTGTGTTGTTAAAATTGATCTTAAGAACATAATCCATAAAAGGATTATGAAAATACCCTTCATTTTGTTATAAAGGTTGTTTGGGATATTGCAAGTACCTTCCAAGTGTTGCAAGTAGTGATAGAATGCATGTGTTACCTTTGTGAGTGAGGGCAAGGGCCTCCTAACAAGTGGATGTAATGATATTAAGAAGGAAGTCTTATCATAAGATGAAAGGCATGTTGTTTATACCATAAGAACAAAGGGTAGGATGCTTTTAAAGTTTGGTCATGCATGTCCTTTTGCAATATATGATGGAAGGATAATTTAATTGTGTTGAAAAAAGGTGAATTGTTTAGCATTGAAGGCAAAGTATTTTGTGTGGTCTTGTAATAATGGAGAAATAACTTGATGTAAACAAGTGTGAGTAGAGTGATTTATGGTGACTTCTATTGAACTAAAGGATTTACAAGTACATGGATCAACATGATTTTATTACTAACTTGATTAAAAGGAATGCTTTGACTAAAGACAAATAACTTGATCTACAAAATAATTAAATAAGATGTTTTATAATTAAATAATGAACTTGACTTAATTTGATTGAATGAATAATGATTAGTTGTATTGGAGTTAGTGTATATTTAACTAGTCAATTAAGTTGATAGTCATGATAAAGTAAATTTATCATCATGATGTTTTAGGTGATTAACCTAGTGTAGAAATATGTTGGCTAAGGATTAATGATTATTTAAGTAATTTGAGTTTTAGCAAAGATTGAATTAACTCAAACGAGTAATTTGGCCTGGATTACCTTTAAAATGAGACATAAAAAAAACTTAAAGGATAGTTTATAAATTTATTATCTTTTAAGTGCAAACTTAAAGGACCTCTTTGTAACCGATTATCTTTAAGTGTGAACTTTAAGGATATTTTTGTAATTGATCACCTTTCAGTATGACCTTAAAGAAACTTTTTGTAACTAATTACCTTTAAGTGTGACATTAAAGGATATTTTTTTAATTGATTACTTTTAAGTGTGAACTTAAAGGACCTTTTTGTAATTTGATTACCTTTAAGTGTAACCTTAAATGATATTTTTTTAATCGATTACATTTAAGTGTGAATGTAAAGCACACCAAGGAGTGTGGCTTACCGACAAGGATGCCACTTGCATTATCAATGATGTGACCCGGGTTCAATCCCCATGGTGGATGTGTATAAGAAGTATTACTCAACAAAAAAAAATTGATTACCTTTAAGTGTGAACTTAGTTATTGGAATTGATTGCTTTTAAGTGTGAACTTAAAGGACCTTGCCTTTAAGTGTGGATTTAAAGGATATTTTTGTAATTGATTGCCTTTAAGTGTAAATTTAAAGGACCGTTTTATAATTGATTACTACTAGGTTTTAACTTAAAAGACCTTATTAAAATTGATTACCTTTAAGTGTGAACTTAAAGGACCTTTCTGGAATTGATTACCTTTATGTGTGACCTTAAAGGGTATTTTTGTAATTGATTACCTTTAAGTGTGAACTTAAAGGACCTTTTTATAATTGTTTACCTTTAAGTATAAACTTAAAGGACCTTATTGAAATTTATTGCCTTTAAATGTGAACTTAAGGGACCTTTTTTGGAATTGGTTGCCTTTAAGTGTGAACTTAAATGAATTTTTGGTAATTGATAATTTTTTTAATGAATTTATTTACTTTAAATGGTTTTAATCTAATATAAGGATGAGTAGATTGACTTGATTATTTTTATAACCGAATAATTGATTAATAAATTTAGAAAATGTCTATTTAATAAGATATTAGATTAATTAATGTATTTTAAGATAAAATTGAAAAGAAGAAAGATAATTTATATTTTTTTAACCTAATGGAATTGGTAGCCACCACGGTAATTCGTGCAACTTGCCCCTATAACCACTAAGTCGCATTCATGTTGAACCTTTTACACCACTGGGAACACATTGGAATACAAAAAAGTGCTTAGTCCTACGAGGCCCAAGATTTGAACCTTGGATGTTCATCCCCCTTATGGGGTTTCGTCGAACCAATTGGTCTACACCTCGAACCTCAAGCTAATTTATAGTTATATGATGGACTTAACTTGAATTTTCTTTAAGCAAGGTGCTTAAAGGGATAATTTTGTTTGACTAATGTTTTGGTAAGGATAAAAAGACCACTTTTGACTTGATCAACCTTTATGAAAAGGCCTAAAGGGCACTATTTTGAATTGATTGACCTTTAGGCAAAGGCCTAAATGGCACTTTTTGAAATACTAAGCTTTAGGAAAAGGCCTAAAGGTCACTTTTTGAATTGATTAAACTTTAGGCAAGGGCCTAAAGGGTAATTTTTTAAACAATTAACCTTTAGACAAATGCCTAATGGGTATTTTTTTGGATTGATTAACCTTTAGACAAAGGGCTGAAAATGCACTTTTTGAAATGATTAACCTTTTGATGAAGGGCCTAAAGGGTACTTTTTGGTTTATTTATCTTTAAACAGGTGGCCTAAAGGGCACTTTTTGAAATTGATTAAACTTTAGATGGAGGGCCTAAAGGGTACTTTTTGGATTTGATTAACCTTTAGACGAAGGTCCTAAAGAGACATTTTTGAAATTGATTAACCTTTAGGTGGAGGGCCTAAAGAGGATTTTTTCAAATTTATTAACTATTAGACAAAGAGCCTAAAGGGTACTTTTTTGAATTCATTAAAATTTATATGGAGGACATGAAGGAAACTTTATAGAGTTGATTAACCTTTAGATGGGAGGCCCAAAGGGAACTCTTTGAAATTGATTAATCTTTAAATAGGATGCCTAAAGGGCACCTTTTATAATTTATTAACCTCCTTTGATATTGATTAACCTTTAGATGAAGTGCCTAAAGGGTTATTTATAAATTTAATTTGATTTGCCTTGCATGGAAGTGTTAGATGACTTGTTTTTTATTGGCATGACAATGAGAGATGCCACTAGTTGGCATACATATTGTTGCTTTTGTATTTGCCCCCACACATGAAGGTATTGGGTAGGAGAATAAATGATGAAATTGATTAGGTTATCATCATTTGAGGACTAGTGTAGTGCTAATCATGTAGCCATTGATGATATATAAGAAAGAGATGTTGGATTGGGCTATCATCACCTATGGACTGTCATGGTGTTAATCATGCACCTAGTGATGAGATAAAATAAAGAGATGTTGAATTGGGCTATCATCACTTGTAGACTTTTGTGGTGTTAATATATGGTAATGAGATAAAATTAGTATGTGATTGGGCTATCATAACCTATAAAATATCATAGTGTTGATCATGTAGCCCATGATGAGATGGAATAATATGGTTTTTACCATCAGTGCTATGAGGATGTCATAGTGTTCTTCATAGAGCTCAGAGTATGTGATAGATTATTATCAGATATCTTATAAACCAGTGAAGAGAAGGAACTATATAGATCCATTACATGGCATGTCTACATAGCCCACCCCCTCATGAGTTTTTAAGGTGCTCAAAAGTATCAGTAATATTTGTGATGCTCGTAGTGTTCATCCAAAATAATGTGGTAGATGATACAAAATAGATGATCTTGAAGTGCTCCCTATCCTCCTTTTTTATAAAAGTTAGAAATAATAGATATCATTTAGTCTTTATTTTTGTACAAAAGGGTTATAAGGAACGCATGAATAGTCAATAAAAGAATATAGAAATACAGAAGGATATAGAGATAAGTGATATCACTCTTGGTTCCTCAAGTATAATAGACCTTATGGGTCCATTGCCTAGCATCTCTATAAGAAATTATACACTTTCCAGGTAGTGGACCTTAGAACTTATAAGAAATTTAAGAGTGATAGGATGGTGATGCTTGAAGATTGTAGAATTAGCTGATTTTGAGACAAATTGATAAAGAGATATGGTTACAAAAACCTAAATTTGATCCACAAAGACGTGACTAGGGGGACCCACTTGCATCAGCCAGCTAGTGTAAGTGCAATGCAAAATGAACTATTCTTGACTAGGATTATTATTTGTATCGTTATGGATTCTTGACTTGATATGCAACAAGTAGTATAGGCATGTGCAAACAGACCAATGTGAGATCAAGCAATCATACAAGTAGATGACCATGCAAGTAAGCAATGGTAGGAAAATAAATGTGACAAGTAGCTAATAAAAATTTATATGTAATATATTTTTAAATGCATTGTATTTATGGTTTATTTAATTTTTTTCTTATAAGTGTAGCTAGGTGGTAAGATCCTAAACCAAACTTAGTGGTGATTATAAATGGACCTAGGCAATTGGGATTAACTTTACCTTCAATATTGGATTTGGAATTAGTATTTTTAATTCTCTTTGAAAGCTAGATCACTAATTTCAAATAAAACAAATCATACCTTTTTATCATAGGCACACTTAAGCCTTTATTAATAGACCCATAGGTTTTCTAAGGTATGGATCCACTTTTCCTTAAGTAGTTCCAACTGACTAAGATGGGTATGATGCATTTTTCATTGATAGAGTCATCCTATAATAAAATACATAAGGAAGCTACCTCCAAATAGAAGGGAAATATGGTCCAAGTACCATATACCAAGGCACAAGGTGTTGCAACAATGGGATTTCAAACACTAGTGCAATAGACCCATAAAGTAGGATAAAGCTATAGATGTCAATCTCAACCAATCTTGTTTATAATATAATTAAGGATCTTGATTTGAGTTTTCTTGGAAGATTTAGCTTAGCCATTATCTTACGAATAATAAGGTGTTGATCATTTGTGCTAGACTTTATGCTAAGTGTAGATTTTTAGGATATCCTTATTTTTTAAAGGAATCTCATTATTGGATATTAGTATGGAAGAGATGCCATATTAGCAGAGGATATGATTAAGAATAAATTCAGAGATTTGGACTCTAATGCATGAGGTCAAAGACATTACTTTGACCCATTTGGTAAAATATTCAATTACTACGATATGCCTATCTAAAAACATTAGATTTATCTTGTTAATAATATCCAATACCTAAATAGAGAAGGGACAAGAGGAGGTCAAGGATTTTAGGTCTTAGAAGAGTGCATAGACACAATTTCCATATTTTTGACACTTATTAAAATTTCTAGCATAGTCACAAGAGTCCTTCCTCATGGAGGGCCAATATTAACCCATCTAGAGAAGTTTTTTGGTAATGTCAGGGATAAATTTTATTACATTATTTGGCATATTGAAAGTACTTTGTAAATATTTGGTGTGGAGGATTCTTATAAACACTTGTTATTTAGTAATCATTAAAGTTTTGTCATTATTAGGGAGTCAATAGATATATTTCTCCTATGAGAAAATAAAGAGTCATATCTCCTGTGAATTTGAGGAGATGAAGAATTAGTTGAAGTTGAAATGTGAAGAGTCTTTGTAAAGGCTATTAATAAGGGTAGCTTGTGAAGAAAATATAAAAAGGAAGATATCGTAGTACATCATATTATTTAGTTTATAATCTACAAGTATATAGTGAGTTTGTTTATTTGTTTGAAAACTTGTGTATCTCATTTTTGATATATTGTGTGAGAACTTTAATCATTTTTTTATTTGATTAAAAAAGGGGTTTTGAAAGAAACCCCAAACCTTTTACAAAGATAGGAATACTACAATATTAGGGGAGAATCTAAATATTGGAGAGAACTACAACAACCTTACAAAAGGATCAGCCATATAGTGGCACCATAGCATCCCAATAAGACAATAAAAGAACACTAAAGGAGCTAAGACATTCTATAGAATAGGCCTATCCTAGGAAACAAAGGCACCCTTAACATAAAGCCTAACGGCTACAAACATCACCAACTTGCATTGAGATATGAATAAAACTAAAACAACAACCCAACTGCACCAAGCCTAGAGAAAGCCCCAAAGAGCGTCATCCCTTGATGTCACCTTCTCTAGCTTCCCTTTGATCCATAGATGAGGTAGTAGGATCCCAATTATCCCATCCCATAATTATTTTAGCCTCTTTAGCACATGACATGGTCATATTTAATGTGCCAAGAGGGGAGTTCTAAAAAGCCATTAATATATTTAAATGATACTTTAAAATAATGGGAGTTTCTTATGGCCTATCAATGATCACTTTTCTCCTAGTTTTTGACCCATAGGAAAGATTATTTTTTTTTGGGAGGGGCCAAATCATCCGAGGTAGAGTCATTGATGTAGAGAAAAGTCTTCTCAGCTTTGATAGATTTTATCACCAATCATCTAGAGCACCTAGTACCTTCCTCACTTCCTCCAAATTTCTTAGAGGTTTTGGATTCATCATTCGTACCCTTTGGAATATATAACCCTCCACCATATGAGGAAACAAGGGTGATAGGAGTAGCTTTGTGAGCCTACGAATTATTTGTTTTGTATTTGTATGAAGTAGGGGATCTAGTGATAGTAGGAATCATCACAGAGTTAGCCACAAAAGTGAGAACATCCTCTTCTAAGATAATACTAATTTTTAAAATGTGATCAAATATTAAATTTTCCAATCCATGATGGATGGGGCCCATCAATTCAATTTTTTTTACATTTTACATGGAGTTCTCCATAGATTTAAATAAAAAATAAGGGATGTTCAACAATATTTTTTGTTGCATCTGGTTTATAAATATAAAATGATAACTTTTCAACAAATCCTAGTTCTCATCCAACATGAAATACTACATTATTATCAGGGCCACTTTTTCCCAAGGTGATTTGATGGAAATTCTTTGGTAATTATTTTTCATTTTGGTCAACTCTTCCTCCTCGTCCAAAAACAACTTATTTTTCCTAGCAAGGGAATGCTTCTCCTTGTTATGATACACCCCATCCAGTGGAAGGCCAGTAACCTTGGTAATTAGCAAAATATATATTTCAAATTCTAACTCCCCAATTTGCACCATCCCATTATGTTGGAAAATATGGCTATTACATCATTTGGTTATTTCATAATGTACCCTCATGGGTGTATATTTAGTTTAGGATTATATTAAGATTTATTTCTTTATTAATGTAATAGAATAAATGCACAAGTGTTAGAATGTGCAATGATGTAAATGTGCATGTATTCCACATGTACATGAGTCTTAGGGTTGAGTGAGAGGCAAGTAACCTATCTTTCTATATAAAGGCCTCATTGTGAGTGATTGTGTGTGAGCAAGAGTAGTGCAAAGGTGTGAGTAGTAGTAGTCATAATGTAGCTCCATTTTGTTATCATGGAGGTGTTGCTAACTCTATGAGAGAAGCATTGTAATTTTTGTGAGCTTTTTATATGAGCATTTCTAGAGCATTGTATCAAGTTTTCTATCATATTTTTGAAGAACACAATCTTATACTGAGAGGGGGGTGAACAGTATAAGACCACTTTTTACTTTTGCTTCAAAACAGCTTTCAACTCAGTATTATGCAGTGTATAGATAGCAATATTAAAAGTAGTAATCAAAGCAATACAAAAAACACCATCCACAAAAGAGACACAACAATTTACGTGGTTCACCCAATGCGGGCTACTCCACGAATAAAATTTCTCTCTAAATTTTATCAACTCACAATCTGGGAATACCTTTCCCGATTACAATATTTATGGGCATCAACCCAAAGGAGATACCTTCCCCTAGCTCTGATATTTAGTGGTGATCCTCTAGAATACCTCTACCTCCTCTACCCTTAGCAAGTGGAACTCTATCCACAAAAGACACCTGTATTCCCTGCTCTGGCTGGAGATCTCTATCCTCAACTCTATCATCGCAAGGATGGTCCTCGAATATGCACTAAACATAGTCCTTAAATATAGCACAAATGTCCTCTATCTTCTTCTTTGATCTGCACCAAACATAGTCCTTCGGTCTGGCACAAGTCTATCCTCTTCCTCTTTCTCTAGTCTGCACCAAACATAGTCCTTCGGTCTAGCACAAGTCTATCCTCAATTCTCTTTTTGTTCTATTACAATCGCACTTGGTCGAAGCCAACTTTTGCATTGAATGCGCAAACACAGCAACACTCGATCGAATATCAACTTATGCACCTCTATGCAATCACAGTAGCATAGTCTTCGCACACTCTGCTTCTCGATGATCAAACTTCTCCCCTACTCTCTATCTATGAATATCACACTTCGAACGCACACTTCGATCGATGCAAAAACTCTCCAAGCAGCCCTCCTTTTATACTAACAATCTCAAGATTAGATTCTTGATCTTAGTCAGCTGAATATCCCTAAAACAACGTCGACTGCATAACCCTACACTTTGTCGGCTCAAGGTTAACTTTGTCGGCTTCAACCACCTCTGTAACCCTTCTGTAGCTTCTATCACAAAAATACAACATGTCGCGATATCGCGACACCTTTGCAGCCGTACACCTTCTTTTGCCTGCTGTCGTGATATCACGACACTTTTGCTTCTTTTGGCTTCCTTTTAGTTTTTATCGCGATATTGTGACACTTTCTGCTTCTGCTGACATCATCTTCACTTCTGTTACGAAATCATGACGTTTCTCGTTTTCTCAACCTTTTCTTGGCTTGCACTAGCGAAAACAAAACATGTCGCAAAATTGCAACACTTTTGCTGCCTTGAGCTTCTCTCTGCCTTATACCCACGAAATTGGAACATGTTGTGAAATCACGATGCTTTCGCCTTCGAGCTCTTCTTTCTTGAATTCGTCACGAAATCATGACGCTTCTTCTGTTTAAGACTTGCTTCCTATTTTTGTCATGAAATCGTGACACTTTCTCCAACTGAATGCTGCCATCTCAACCTGTCGCGCAATCGCGACACTTTCTGCATCTGCAAGCTTTCTCTCCAACCTGTCGCAAAATCGTAACATTTTTTGCATCCGCAAGCTTTCTCTTCAACCTGTCATCAAATCATGACACTTTTTGAAAAAGCTTTCTCTCTCCTATTTAAGTCGCAAAAATGCGACATGTCGTGATATCACGACACTTTTCTTCCTTAGCTCTTTTTCTTTTCTTCGGGTCACGAAAACCCGACATGTCATGATATTGCGACACTTTTTCTCCCGGACTCTCTCTCCTGCATTGTGTCGTGAAATCGTGACACTTTTTCTTTCGGACTCTCTCTCCTGCATTATGTCGCGAAATCGTGACAGTTTTGCCAGCACTTTCTCTCTCCTCAAACATGTCGCGAAATCACGACAGTTTTTCCAGCCGGCTGCATACTTTTTCTAACTTGTCTTTTTCTTGAACTTTTGCAAATGGGCCACTAAGGACTTCTTGGAAACTCACTGATCATGCTCTGAAAAACCTTCATCAAAAAAAATTCCTTGACATCAAATCAAATTTCTTCAAGAGCTTCTTGACATCAATGACAACATCTACACTTGAGCAAAGGCAATGTACCCAAGGTACCCAAAATTGCCAACAATCTCCCCCTTTGTCATTGATGGCAAACCTTTACTGAAACACATCTTAAGAGCCAAAAATGAAACCTACTGATCCAACAACTGAGAATCTGCCTTTGAAGTTTTGCTCCCTCTAACTTGAAGCTCTTCTCTTCACTTGAAGCTCTCCCCCTTACTCATATCTCTCCCCCTTTGTAATCAATGGAAAAGGGTCACCTTTGGGGCTCGAGACTAAGAATGAGCCTCTTAGCTTAGTCCCTCCCCCACCTCCTAATGAGGTGATTAATTCTGGGGTGGGAGTACAACTCCTAATTTCTCCCTTAGATACTCAAACGTATCTCTTGGAAGAGGTTTTGTGAAGATATCTACAATCTGCTCTTTAGTAGACACATATTCTACCTTGACTCGCTTGTCTTGCACTTTCTCCCTTAGAAAGTGATACTTGATGGAAATATGCTTTGTCCTTGAGTGCATTACCAGTTTTTGGAAATACTTATGGCACTAGTATTATCACAAAATATGGAGATGGGTTGTTCATGCTTGACTTTGAAATCCTCCAAGGTGGTTTTCATCCATAAAACTTGTGTACACCCAGCCACTACTGCTATGTATTCAGCCTCTGCCATAGATAAGGAAACAAAAGGTTGTTTCTTACTTAGCCAAGAAACCAAACTCTTTCCCAGAAAGAATGCTCCACCACTGGTGCTTTTCCTGTCATCATTACTGCCTGCCCAATCTGCATTTGTATAGGCTATGAGAGTGAAATCATCACCTTTGGGATACCAAAGCCCAAAGTCCATAGTGCCCTTCAGATATCTAAATATCATTTTAACTGCTATAACATGAGAATCTTTTGGAGATGCTTGAAATCTGGCTACTAACCCAATAGCCTACATGATATCTAGTCTGGTAGCTGTAACATATAATAAACTGCCAATCATTGATCTGTACAACCTCTGATCTGCCGTTGGAGATTCATCATCTTTACTCATCTTGCACCCTGTAGTCATTGGAGTACATATAGGTTTGCTGTCCATCATCCCAAATTTTTTTAACATTTCTTTGATATACTTTCCTTGAGAGAGAAATATACCGTCTTTTGATTGAGCAATCTGAAGACCTAAAAATAATGACAGCTCTCCAATCATAGACATCTCAAATTCCTTCTACATGGTGTTAGCAAAATCTTTGCACATCTGAGTATTATTTCCCCCAAAAATGATATCATCAACATAGACAACTACAATCAGCATATCATCACCTTTATCCTTAATATACAAATTGTTGTCTGCCATACCTTTCCTGAAACCTTGCTCATGAAGGTACCTGTCAAGTCTTGAGTACCAAGCACTAGGTGCTTTCTTTAACCCATACAAGGCCTTTTTCAGTTTACACACATAGTCTGATTGATCTGAGAGAGACACGCCTTCGGTTGATCTACGTAGACCTCTTCATCCAACACTCCATTTTAAAAAGCTGATTGTACATCCATTTGATACACCTTGAATGCTTTGAAGCTTGAAAGGGCCAAAAACATTCGATAGCTTCGAGACGAGCAACGGGAGCGAACGTCTCTTGAAATCAACACCTTCTACTTGAGCATAACCTTTGCAAACCAACCTGGCTTTGTTTTGACAATCTTTCCATCCTCATTGAGTTTATTTTTGAATATCCATTTTGTGCCAATGACATTCTTGTCCTTAGTTCTTGGAACTAAATCCCAAGTTTCACTTTTCTCTATTTGATTTAGCTCTTCATCCATTGCTTTTACCCAAAATTTATCTGCACATGCTTCACTGAAATCTTTTGGCTCAATCGGAGATAATAATGAAACATTTGTAGAATCGTGTGAAGGAATGACTCTTCTTCTAGTTTGCCTACTATTTGGATCACCAATGATCAAATCTTTGGAATGATGTTTCTGAACATATCGTGAAGGAGTTTTGGGAAGCGATTCTTTGTCTTTCCTCTTCTTCATCTGAAACCTCTCTAAATTCTTCTTGACAAATTTCATCATTGATTTCCTTGACAGGTTCTCTTATCTCTGTCTTTTCATCAATTGTTACATTTATGCTCTCTACGACTGTATGCATTATTTTGTTGAATCATCTGTAAGCCTTGCTTTTGTTGGAATAACCAAGAAAAATTCCCTCATCACACCTAGGATCAAACTTACCCAACCTTTGATCTTCCCTTCTGATGAAGCAGTTACTCCCAAACACTTTGAAATGTTTTACTGTAGCTGGTCTTCATTTCCACAACTCATAATGAGTTTTATGATGATTGACTCTAAGTTGGGCCCTGGTGATAATGTAGACTGCTGTCTTGACTGCCTCTTTCCAAAAACCATTTGAAAGTTTCGACTCATTTAACATAGCTCTAGCCATATTTTCAATAGTTCTATTTTTTCTTTCAACTACTCCATTTTGTTGAGGAGTTCTTGCTGCTGAATATTCTCTTTTGATTCCTTGTTGCTCATAGTATTCCACAAATTCATTAGAAGTGAACTCTCCTCCTCTGTCCGATCTTAAGCATTTGATTCTCTTTTCAATCTCATTTTCAATCATTTCTTTGAAAGCTTTAAATTTTTCAAAAGCTTCAAATTTTTCTTTGAGAAAAGTAACCCAAGTCATTCTAGAATAATCATCTATAAACAACATGAAGTAGCTTTCTCCCTGAATACTCTGAGTTCTGGTGGGGCCACGTAAATCGGTATGAATGAGATCTAATGGTTTTGAAGAAGTATACCCTTTTGATTTAAAAGCTGGTTTTGGTCTATTTTCCATGTTGACAAGGACCGCAAATGGTGTTATGGGGCTTTTTTATTTTGGGCAAGTCTCTAACTGCTTCCTTGTTACTAATATTGACAAGATTATCAAAGCTCAAATGCCACAATATTTTATGCCATAACCAACTCTCATCTTCTTGAGTTAGAAAACACTTTTCCCTTTTTATCTCACTTAGCATGTAAAGATTGTTTGGAGTCCTTGCAGCACTAGCAATGAGTTTTCCATTTTTTTCTTTACGTATCTCACATCTATCTGAAAAGAAAGATACTATGTGTCCTTGATCACAAAGTTGACTCACACTTAGAATATTATGTCTTAGGCCTTCTACATAAAGCACATTTTCTGTTTTGGATTTCCCATCCAAACTAAGAGTCCCTTTACCACAGATTTTAGCTGACCTATTATCTCCAAAACTAATTGTTCCTTTGTTTGTGTTTTTTAAGACCAAAAACTTTTCCTTTTCACCAGTCATATGTTTTGAGCAACCACTATCAAGATACCATTTCTCTACTTTGTCTTGAGCATGAAAAGCAGTTTGAACTATCATTGACTTAGATTTGATCTCATTTCTGTTTTTAGTGAACTCAATGCTAGACCTATCCAAATTGCACATTCTTGCTATATGCCCAAAATTATTGCACTTGTAACACATGACATTTTTATCCATAAAAGGTGCAAAAGAGTTAACATTTTCCTTACTATGGCTATTCACGGATTTATTGCAATGCATAGCTTTGTGACCAAATTTCTTGCAAGAAAAATAGTAGCCATGGAAAGTATTATGTAACCTGTTTTGATGCCTTGGATGATTGTTCTTCTTATGACCAACTGGAATCCATCGTTCTTCAGGATGAAGATTGATCTTGCTGTCTCTTCTTCCTGTCATGATGCTTGAGAACAGAACTCTCTTCCCTGAATTTTTCTTTAAAGCCTAGAAGAATTCACTTTTAAAATTGAACTTAACCTCTTCATCCTTTTCTGAATCTGTATGTTCTTCTGATAGATCCTTCTCCAAGCTATTAGGCTTTTTTTGGAGAGACCCGCTCTGATACCAATTGAAGAACACAAGCTTATACTAAGAGGGGGGGTGAACAAGTATAAGACCACTTTTTACTTTTGCTTCAAAACAACTTTCAACTCAGTATTATGCAGTGTATAGATAGCAGTATTAAAAGCAGTAATCAAAGCAATGCACAAAACACCATCCACAAAAGAGACACAAAAATTTACATGGTTCACCCAATGCGAGCTACTCCACGGATAAAATTTCTCTCTAAATTTTATCAACTCACAATCTGGGAATACCTTTCCCGATTACAATATTTATGGGCATCAACCCAAAGGAGATACCTTCCCCTAGCTCTGCTCTTTAGTGGTGATCCTCTAGAAGACCTCTACCTCCTCTACCCTTAGCAAGTGGAACTCTATCCATAGAAGACACCTGTCTTCCCTACTCTGGCTGGAGATCTCTGTCCTCAACTCTATCATCGCAAAGCTGGTCCTCGAATATGCACTAAACACAGTCCTTCGGTCTAGCACAAATGTCCTCTATCTTTTTCTCTGATCTGCACCAAACATAGTCCTTCGGTCTGGCACAAGTCTGTCCTCTTCCTCTTTCTTTGGTCTGCACCAAACACAATCCTTCAATCTGGCACAAGTATGTCCTCAATTCTATTTTCATTCTGTTACAGCCACACTTGGTCGAAGCCAACTTTTGCATTGAACATGCAAACACAGCAGCACTCGATCGAACATCAACTTATGCACCTCTACACAATCACAGCAGCACAGTATTTGCACACTCTGCTTCTCGATGATCAAACTTCTCCCTCGCTCTCTATCTACAAATATCGCACTTCGAACGCACACTTTGATCGATGCAAAAACTCTCCAAGTAGCCCTCCTTTTATACTAACAATCTCAAGATTAGATTCTTGATCTTAGTCGGTTGAATATCCCTAAAACAACGTCGACTGCACAACCCTAAACTTCGTCGGCTCAAGGTTAACTCTATCAGCTTCAACCGCCTCTATAACCCTTCTATAGCTTCTGTCGTGAAACTACAACATGTCATGATATCGCGACACTTTCTGCATCTGCAAGCTTTCTCTCCAACCTATCACGAAATCGTGACATTTTTTGCATCTGCAAGCTTTCTCTTCAACCTGTCACGAAATCGTGACACTTTCTGAAAAAGCTTTCTCTCTCCTGTTTAAGTCACGAAAATGCGACATGTCGCGATATCATGACACTTTTCTTCCTTAGCTCTTTTTCTTTTCTTCGGGTCACGAAAACCAGACATGTCACGATATCGCGACACTTTTTCTCTCGGACTCTCTCTCCTGTATTGTGTCGTGAAATCGTGACACTTTTTCTTTCAGAATCTCTCTCCTGCATTATGTCACGAAATCATGACAGTTTTGCCAGCACTTTCTCTCTCCTCAAACATGTCACGAAATCGCGACAGTTTTTCTAGCCGAATGCATACTTTTTCTAACTTGTCTTTTTCTTGAACTTTTGCAAATGGGCCACTAAGGACTTCTTGGAAACTCACTGATCATGCTCTGAAAAACCTTCATCAAAACAAATTCCTTGACATCAAATCAAATTGCTTCAAGAGCTTCTTGACATCAATGACAACATCTACACTTGAGCAAAGGCAATGTACCCAAGGTACCCAAAATTGCCAACAATTTTCATCCAAGGGTTTTTGCTATTATCATAGTTGTATCATTGCATGTTTATTTTTATACTTGTGAATGCATTTTCTTTATGTTTAAAGCTCCAAAAGCTAACGATGGTGTCAGAGCCATGGTGGATCAATGAAAAGCCGAAAGTACTATTGTTGAGTATTTGCAAACCGGATCAACTATAGTGCATCGCTCCATGCAAATACCATCATAATAGATTTTTTTATAGAATTAGCTCTAGATATAAGAATAGAAAATAGAGAAAGCCACATGATAGATTTAGCTAGAGTTTTTCCACAAGAGTTGTAATGCTTGTGAAGACAAGAACTCAACATTGTTCTACTAGATTGGCAATCCAACTAGTGAAGTTTATTCCTCATAGAGTTATAGAAATTTTACTATCTCTAATATTTTATTGCAAGAGAGAAAAGAAGTTTTCAAAAGAACCATTTTGTTACTATAATCTAAGTTTTTCTTGTTGCAAAAAATTAACTCTTAGAAGGTGGGAAGCTTCCTACAATAGATATAGAAGAACTTCACCTTTGTTGCCTAAAATTCAAAGTTAGTTTCCTTGTTCCAGGATTCATTATTTGTTGCAAAAAAAATAGGATTGATCATTTGGAGGCCTAAGGATAAAGGTACCATTGAAATACTTTCATATTGAAGGCTCATAGTTGAAATATAGAGGAGAGATCTAGTGGCTAAGGAAGCCACATTGAAGATTATAAATCTAGGAAGGAGGTCCTAGAAAGAAGACCCCATTGAAGAAATAAGATCCTAAAAAGAAGACCCCATTGAAGAAATAAGGTCCTAGAAATAAGACCCCATTGAAGATCGAAGAGACTCAAGGAGTAGAGTCCTAGCAAAATATTGGAGATTGTGATCTCCATTGAAGACTGAAAACTTTTGATTGAAGAAGAGGTCCATTGAAGGCCCTATTGAAGAAAATATCCATTGAATACTCTATTGAAGAAGAGGTCCATTGAAGGTCATATTGAAGAAGATATTTTAGTAGTAGTAGATTGAGGAGATCCTAGAAGAAGATCATATTTCCATAGTTGAAGATTGAAGAGGCCAAGGAAGGTCTCATTGAAGATTTAGAAGCTGCAAGATTGAGAATATTGAAGAGGTCTTAAGAAGAAGGCTTGGTGAGCCTCATTGAAGGAGTTCATAGAATGACTCATTGAAGAAATTACTATCAAATAAGAAACTAAGGAATTGGGACAATCGTTTCCATTCAACGACAAGCCCAAAGGAGAAAGTTTGGTAAGAAGATTGTCAAATCAAAAATGTAGTATTGAATAGAACTTAAGTTTGATATATTATTTGAGGAGGATATCTACTTTGAACTCAAAATTTGGCAAGAGGAAAAATATAGAAGAATCACCAAATATGTGGGATTTGTGGGCCATCATTGAAGGAGGTTATTGAGCAACATCTCAGCTATGATTTATGGAGAATCTTATAAAATTTTTAGGATTCAAGGATAACATTTCAGTGATGGTATTGACCATATTACAACCTAGAAAAGTTTCAGATTTGAAGTCAAAGAAAAAGGTAGCATATTAAAAACACTCAGAGCTGCAAAATACAGAGTTCATGTACAATGAAAAAGGCAACAAATCAAAGAAATTAAAAGCAACAGTGAATATTGCTTAGTGCTGAAAATTTCAAAAAATATGGGCAGCATTAGTGACTGCTAAAAATCAGATTCCATAAGTACATTCTAATGGATTTATTGATCCACCAAATCATATTTTAGAGCACCAGTTGATAAAGTATTGAAGTTGTAGAAAGGTGAGCAAAGAGTTGTTTTTGGACAGCATAGAAGAGCTGCAAAATCATCCAAAAAAAAGAGCAGCCATTGAGGTGACTTGAATCACCACCATATCCATCATCTACAAGAAGAAAATGTATGAAAAAATAAGGTGCAAAAGTTCATTAGTTGATCATTCATATTTGGTTTTATATCAAATTTTATTAAGCACAATTTTTCAAAGGATCAAAAGTTGCATAGAACAGTTTTTATTCCAAGTCTTCAAGATAGTGCAAAAGTTTTAGTTTACAAGGAGCAAACCTGCACATAGTAAAAAATAAAAGTTAGGTATGTTTCAAGTGAAATAAATATAGAAACATTCTATTTCTTATTCTAAATAAAAGAAGACTGTAATTGCATAAGTTAGAATGCAGATTAATACATTGAATAGCTTGGAGTTATAAGTGAAAGAGTAGCCAAGCAAAGAAGAGATTTGCCAAGAATTGAAGGAAGCCATAACATCACCCTAGTTCAGCCTAAAACAAGTGGATATAAGGAAAAAAATTTAGACCTTTAGTGAAGGAATTAAAGCTAAAATTAGTAACCAAAAAACAACCATCAAGAAGGGTGACACTACCTCCAAAATTGGAGAAGAAAATTAGCACAGTATAGTGAGAAAATAACTCGACAGGAAGGGATAAATCCAAGGTTAAAGTGTTGGTTGAGTTTACAGTTCCAAGAGGTATTTGCAGATATATTTGGAGAAGTACAAAATAGGTTTTGAAGACACTCTTGGACAACAAAAACAAAGGGCCAAAATAGCCAATTAAAGCCCACATTCTGAGCAGGGTAAAAGCAGGTTTTCGAAGCATAGGGGGCAATCATAGTGTACATTTTTTAGTCATCCAAAGGACTCCAAAAGTGATGGAAAAAGAGTAGGTTTCACAGAAATAAAAGGTGCAATAACTTCACAAAAATAGCACTAAATAAAACCCTATAAAAGATTCTTCAAAAAGCAATAGGTCCCATTCAAAGAGGATAAAAATTTGGATTGTTTGAGTTGTAAAAGACACCAAAAGGACTTACATAAACCATCAAAGTTGCTACCCAGATATCAGACCTACAAAATAAATACAACAAGAAATAAAAATAAGGGTGGAGTTGAAGTCATAGAAGAGGCACCATCCCCATTGAAGCAAGCTGCAAAATAGGTTTTCTCTCATCCAAGAGCACCATTGAAGGAAGAACCAATGTATTGTCAAAAGGAAACGTATGCACCAAGAAGAGTTTGCAAAAATAATATGTTGGAAAGTGCTAGAAGACTTCAAGGGAGGTTAAAAAGCAAGTTAGAAATATTCTACCACATTGCAAAACATGTCTGAGCACCCAACATTTCAAGTGTAACATTCTCCAAGCAAGAATAGGATAAAAAAGTTTTATACTCCATAGTATAACGTCCCTTCAAGGTAGAATAAGACCGAAAGAGCACTCAATAAATGTGCATTAGATAAAATTAGTTTAAATATTCTCCATACATGAGCACCCAACATGGAGGAAGGAGGTAATAGCTTCCATAACAACCATCAACCACCAAAGTGTAAGAACTCATGCGCCACTTGTCACAAGCGCTGAAAGAAGGAGCTATACCAAAAATTTGCAATATTGGAAGGAAAAGACAAGTGCCACATGTCATGAGCGCTTCATAAGGTGTAAGAGAAAATATTTTCAAGAAGGATAGTAAGACAAGTGCCACTTGGCACTCTCATCCCACATTACACCAAACAAATAAAGCACCCACATACGTAGATAAAAATAAGGAGAGCTAAAGGAGTATTAAATAGTGAAGAAAAGGCTATTATTTTTTTAAGATACATAGAAACCAGAAAAGGGAGACGTCCACTCACAAGAGAAAGGTAGATTTGAAGAGAATTCAAGCTTCACATAGAACACATAACAACAAAGGACATAGTGGAGAATATTAGTGCACATATTCAACCACTTACAAGAAGGAGAAAAAGGTGCACAAGCAAGGTGAAAGGAAGAAGATTGAAGAACCATATTCAACCATTCCAAATAGAATTTACTCCAAACAATTTAAATAAGAAATCAACATTATAGAGGTGAAAAATATTTGTTACTACATTGCAAGTTTGTTATTAAAGTTTATTATATTTTCTAGATATATTAGTAATTAAGAGTTATAAGGTGTTTAAATACTTTCTAGAAAGACTATTGGCTGCATAGAAGAAATAGGAAAAAAACTTGAAGCATTCAAACAATTTTTCATTTTCTTCAAAAGAACACTTGCAAACTTCAAAACATAGGGAGATATAAGGAGTAGTAAACAAAATCTAGTTTGCATTTCTAAAAATTCTAATTAGGGCGATATAAATAATCCTACTTCAAATAAAATTTTAAGAAGTTTAGAAACCAATTATTGCACCAAATCATAGTTATTAAAATATTGAGTGCATCAAAATTTTTTAGCTGGAAGATTGATTCAAAAGGACATAGAGGATATAACTAAAGATATTGAGCTCCAATATTTGAAATTCCTTTTTAAAATTTTCTAGAAAAAGAAAATTAGTTATATTTGAACATTATTTGGTAAACTATTATCTCAAATATTGAGAGAAGTCCTTTCAAGGTTTATCCTACATAAAAGGAACCTCTATTCAGGAGACACAAGGATTTCTACTCAAAAGGACATTAAAAATTTCTTTTATAAAGAAAATCCCAATGTGGTTTAAATATAAACTGGTCTCAATAGAAAGCATAATTAACAAGTTAGAAAAAAATGAAATTAACAAAGAAGATCAAAATTAATGTAGATCTGAATGTTTGACCGAAGTCTATCCTTCAATTTTTTTTTCCAATGAGATAGTAATCAATATCAAAAAGTCTAAAACAAAGGAAATCATGTATATTTTTGAAAAAGGTAAAGAAGAGATAGCTACAATTGTTCACAAATGGTTTAATCAAATCATAAAAAAATTAACAAACATGATATTCCTAAAACTAAGGAAATGGAGATACATCTACTTTGTACTCATTGTAATAAACTAGGTCATGATAAGGAATATTGTTGGAGTCTACACCCATGTAGATATTGTGAAGGAAAATCTCATTCATCCTACTTTTGTTATTATAAGGAAAAATAATATAAGAATTTTGAAGAAATTTTAATATTCTTCAAATTCTTATTTCATAAATGTATACTGACCACAAGTTCAAGCTTGATATTTTTGAAGATCAAAGATATAGGTCACACAAAAAACCAGAGGAAAGAAAAGAAAACAATCATAATTCTCTCATGACTAGCAAGATTATTAGATCCTTAGTTCATCAAGAATATCTAGAAGATCTCAAGAAGTTTGTCAAGCATTCAGGATCAAATGGAATATTGGAGAACCACATAAAGACAAAAGTAGCAAATGGAAATAAATTCCATCAAGATCAAGACTACTCAATAGTCAAAGATCCACATTGAAGAATGATGTCTTCAAATCCAAATGATGTAATACAAGGGGGTGTTGGAAAATATGGCTATTACATCATTTGGTTATTTTCTAATGTACCCTCATGGGTGCATATTTAGTTTAGGATTATATTAGGAGTTATTGCTTTATTAGTGTAATAGAATAAATGCACAAGTTTTAGAATGTGCAATGATGTAAATGTGCATGTAGTCCACATGTACATGAGTCTTAGGGTTGAGTGAGAGGCAAGTAACCTATATTTCTATATAAAGGACTCATTGTGAGTGATTATGTGTGAGAAAGAGTAACACAAAGGTGTGAGTAGTAGTAGTCACAATGTAGCTCCATTTTCTTATCATGGAGGATTTTCAAACTCCATGAGAGGAGCATTGTAATTTTCACTAGCTTTCTATATGATCATTTCTAGAGAATTGTATCAAGTTTTCTAAAATATTTTCATGCATGATTATTTGTTATTATCATCGTTGTATCATTGCATGTTTATTTATAGATTTGTGAATGCATTTCCTTTATGTTTAAGGCTCCAAAATCTAATACATTCCTCCAAGAATATGCCATATATTTTGTAACTATCCTATTATGCCCATTGAATTTCAATAAAAATTGGAGCAAACCACATTTTTTTCAAAATCTTTCTAACATTCTCATCACATTTAGTGAGCTTGGGTCCAATACTATGCCTTCCATATTTCAAAAATCCTCAATGAGAATTCTACAAGTACTTACCAGACCAACCAAGATTTTGATGGAGATATCCCCAACCACTTCTAGAAAATTAGAGGTTCCCATGTGAGAACTTTAATCATTTACTGTTGTTGAAAATAGCTTATATTCTAATAGTGATATGAAATCCAAATTGTAAGTGCTTGGTGAGAGATATGTGGGAGTTCCAAGGAGAAAGCACCATGATAAGCAAGAACCCAATTTGTTGATAGATGTTCTTGGAAGAAGTTGCAATCATAAGCCTAAGAATTTAGAGTTATATTGTTTTTAGAGAGCAATTATAAAAGCACCCAAGATTTTTAGGGGTAAATAGTATGACCAAGTCTAGAGAAGGATGTCAAAGAATATCATGGTAAAGGAGAAGACGATCTGAAGCAAAGTAAGTAGAGCTACGATGAAGAAAAGAAACTAGTTATGGGCTGAGAGAAATAAAGGTGAGAAAGAGACATTGAGGAGAAAGAGCAATGAAGAAAGCAACCTATTGATGAACACTGAAGAATATGTATAGTTGCTAGAGAAAATTGCTAGAATATTGACATTGGATAATTTTATAGAATTAGATGCAAGAAGGCCCAAGAAGGGAGGAGACCCTACAAAAGAAAACCCAAAATATTTATGGTCCAAAATGCACATTGTAGAAGAAGTAACGTCCATAATACATGTTCAAAGAAAGTATTGAAAGCACAAATTGATAGATATATAAAAATTTAGAACAAACAAAGTTCCTTTGAATTTGAAATAGGATGAAATAAAGGTGAAGGTAAAAATATTAAATTTATTAAATGTGCAGACATTACATTGATTTATGGTTGGTTCCTATTGAGATTTATTTTTATTGAAAGGTTTAGAAGTTGATTCATATTTGATAAAAAACAATAGAGAAATTAAATTAGAAATATCACATGTTTTATAAGATATATTTTGTGGATAATTATTATTAAGGGAATATTTCAAAGAATCTTTCTAGAAAGGAGCAGAAGGACTAATTCAAGAAATAAAAAGTGGATGAATTGTTGAGTACACCTTTTAAGGTATGGAATATTTTTTTCCCCATTTATATTCATTTGAATATTGAAGCAAAATAATTAGGGAGACAAAAGGAATTCATAAGGATTGTTTTGATTAAAAAAAAAAAGACGCAAAGAAAAGATTGTGAAGAAATTCAAAACTGAAATATAAAAAGGGAAGACAAAGACAATCAAAAATCATAAAAGAAAGAAAGTAATATTGAAGAAATAAAATTTTTGAAAAATTATTTAGGGAGTTAAAATGCTTTTTACTTGATAATTCAGATTATTTTTCAAAATTCCCCTCATCCAAGCAAATTGCAAAAGAAATTCAATCAATTTTTTTAAAGAAATTCAAAAATACTTTTTAGTAATTCAACTTGTGAGAAACAATTTTTAAATATCATGGCAAATACAAAAATCCTCCTCTCAGAATCTCAATTACTAAAAGGACCAAACTTCACTCTTGGAAAAATATGATGAAAGCAATACTTATCATTGAAAGACTTTGGAAAATAGTAACTAGAGATAAAAACATTCCAAAATATGTCATAGGTAGACAGAAGAAGATGCTAAATCACTTATGCTAATAACATTTGGGCTATCAAAGGAATTACAAGCACATATAAGTGAGGTTGAGACTTCAAAAGATGCTTGGGATAAACTGTGCACTATATTTGAGGGAAATAATGAAGCCACTATTTTACACTTTTAATCACAATTGTATTCATAGAGAGTTTAAAATTGTGAAAACATAGAACATTTTTCTTAGAAGTATAGTTGATTTGAAATCAAAGCTATAAACAATGGGAGGGAATGTAGATGAAAATTTTCTTGTCCAAGTTACATGTAGAGTGCTTCTAAATAATTCAAAATATTAGTCACCTCTCTAAGAGTCAAATAGAAAAATGTCATTTGATGAATTGGTTAATATTCTATAGGAATATGAAATAGAAAACCACGTAAGACATGAAATGACTAGCAATGCTTTCATTTCAAAAAAAGGAACACTTCTACTTTATCATCATAAAATGAACCTGAATGGAAAAATTATATTATCATTTATATCATAAAGAAGGACACATCACTAGATTTTGCAAATATAATTCACTCAATAAATAGAATCAAATGCATAGACCTTTTCAAAGATATCAACAAAGACAATATCAATCAAGCCAAAAATGATACACATGAACACAACAAAAAAATCCAAAGTGAAAAATAAAAGACACATGGTTAAATAAGTACAATAAATAGAGTATAATGATGAGGAAGAACATGAATCAAATCACAAGTTACTTATATAAAAAATAATTATGAAGCTATCTACCTTTGAGAGTATAAATCATAAAACAAATGAAAATTATAAAAAGTACTATATTAGTAGATGCATGGTGTGAAACAATCAATATTTGTGATGGTCATGATGAAATCCATATTTCTAGAGTTAATGATAATGGTAATTCATTTTTTGAATTCAAATATTATTGGTGATGACAAAAATAGCACTAGATGGAATTCTTCAAAGGATTATTATGATAGTTTTATAAATGTTTATGAATTTATAATATAACCAAAAAAAGGAATGTTTACACTAGTAACATTGAGAGAAAGACACAATTTATTAAAAGGAAACAAGGAAAAGAAACAATTGTAACATATATGGATTAAAAAAAAAGGTTGGAGTCTCCATAATTATAAAATTTACGAAGAAAATAACCAGTCTCAAAATTTTTGTCAAGAAAAGAAAAGTAAAATAGATGTGCACTATGGATGGATTAACATAATAGAACAAAATAGAATTATAAAAATGTTAAAATGTTTCTACAAAATAAAAAGAGCTTGATAAGCATAGATACATTTATAAATAATCCTACAATGATTATGCTTGCAAGTAAACTAACACTTAAACATGAAGGAAAGAAAGAATATGCAATTGATCGAGGAATAGAAAAGATAAAATAAAAAAAGGACAAGAACCAAAGACTATAGAATCAATGCTAGAACAAGAGCTAAAAAGAATGCAAGATCCAAAGTCATTGCTAGAATCAGAGCTTGAAGATCGAAGCCAAAATCAAAGATTGAAATTATACCAAATAATATAAAACAATGGGGGGTGTTAGAGTTTATTACATTATTTGGCATCTTAGAAGTACTTTGTAAATATTTGGTGTGAAGGAGTCTTGTCAATACTTGTAATTTAGTAATCATTAGAGGTTTGTAATTATCGAGTCAATAACATATTTCTCCTATGATAAATATAAAGAGTCATATATCCCATGAGTTTGAGGAGATGAAGAGTTATTTGAAGTTGAAATGTCAAGAGTCTTTGTAAAGGCTATTAATAAGGGTAGCTTGTGAAGACAATGTAACAAGAAATATACTACAATACATCATTTGTGTTGGAATAATTTATTTGTAATCCATGATAATATATTGAGTTTTTTATTTGCTTGAATACTTATGTATCTTATTTTTTATATATTGTGTGAGAAATTTGATCATTTAATATTGTTGAATGCTAACGGAGTCCTAATACTAATGTCGACAATTTTATTATTAGAATATGTGATTCATCTTCTAATTGAGGAGGAACTAATAGACTCCTAGGATCTCTAGGCCCATGAGGTCTAGGGACATTCAATATTAATTAGATGACTAAGAAATGAAAATATTAGTTATTTGGGAAAAATATTCTCTAAACAAAAGTTATTCTAAATTATATAGCGATAGGGACCATAGTGAGGAGGATTTTGGGGAACGTCTTCTGCCACACAATCACTTTTATTGATGACCAACTCAGGATAATATAAGGTTAGAAAATTGACACTAGTAATATGTGTGAATTAATGGTAGTTAAGACCTAAGGAAATCCAAGGATCCTTATCGTCTTCCTCATACCAACTCAACCCATTTATCAAAATGATTTCATCATAAGACTCCTAAAATAAAATATTTGCTTCATCATCATCATCAGATGAAAATGAAATAGGAAGAGGCTCACAACAACTAGGGATGTTCCCTATCTTACAATGACTCAGCCAAGCTTTAGCCTCTAAAAGCTCTTTATTTCCTTCTTATAAAGGCCTAGGCCTTTCTCTTTATATCCTATGTTACAAAGCATCTATTTTGGTATGGGCTACAAGTCTAACAAATAGGATGAAGTATTTTGCAGTTTGATTGAGTAAGGATTACTACCATATATTTGCTTATTGTTAGCACTACCAACATAATAAAGGAAATAATTCCTTTTTGGACCATTTAACCATTCTTAGAAGGAAATCCATTGGTTTTAGAGGAGGGAGCTTGGTAGATCAAAAATTGGTTGGTTATTAATGTTGATTAGTATTATTAAGATTGATTTGATTAACATTTTAGGTTTTAGATTGATTATTATTTTGATCTTCTAATTGGCCATTATTTATTAGAATGTTGATGTTCTTATCATTTATTAGGTTTATTATATTGAGGATTTAAAGTTAGGGATCTTAAAGTAACGTTAATAGAAGGTCAAGAAGAAGAAGTTGATGAATATGGATTGAGGGAATGACAAAGATAAGCTTTAGGATTCTCAACCTAGATTGATTAGAAATAAGAAAAGAGTTTGAGGTCAAGTGGAATATGATAAGTCTTGCCTTGATATTCCTATTTGATACATTGATAAAACATAGAAGAAACAATTTGTATCACATGGATCTAAGTCCTACCAAGAAGAATTTTGTAGGTCAATTCACAACGCTTGATATAAAAAAGGGTGTTAAGGGTGTGGGATCCAAACTTTAGAGGTAATACTATGGTGTAACTAGCCATGCACTCCTCATTGTAAAATGCCTAGATGACAAGATAATATTTCTCTAAATATTGTTGAATTAGCCTAAAATTTCTAATGAATTTTAATAGCCATAAGGGATGAGCCATTATTGACAAGGATTTGCTTAATAAGAGTATCCCTAATATAGCCTATGATGTATAGAATGAGCTCTTTGACCATATATTTGGATGGAATATCATCCTCATAGGATTATATTATAAATTGATTGACCCCAAGGGACCCTCCTATGTTAGTAAGGTCATTGGGATTTAGATCTTGCGGGACAACTTTTTCACTCAAGAGTTTGAATAGAATTTTTCTATTTCAAAGAGGGTTTAAGGAGTTTGAGAAGAGAGATTTTATCTCACATGCTCTTGATTTGTTGATGAATATCAAAATTACCTTTACTTTTTATTATAATATTGTATGAGAAATAGTGGTACTCCAAAGGAAGAAGTTCATTTTGAAGAACCAAAGGATATCTATGTGATTGATCAAATGATTTATTTTTGTATTGTTGCCTTATAACAACACCAATAGAAGAGGAGTGGATTGTTACTACCATGTTTTCATTTCGAGGTGGAATGACCTTGTATTGGATATTGTTTATTGCCTTTTGATAATGATTAGGCAGTGGACCTTGAAAGATCCCAAGATCTTGGTTAGAAGAAGATTAGGCCTTGGAGCTACTAAAGACAATATGACTATCCTCGATCATATTTTGAATGAGGTTTCTAGGGTTTCTAATGCTCCTTACGGTATATACAAGGTGTTTTATCCCTTTTTGGATCTATGGGCTTGATGGACTAGAAATCTACCATTTTAGCATCAAGAAGCTGGTCAAGGATATTTATGGGAGGTTTGTCCAATTGGGTGAACTTCCTCTTAGGTTTTTATTGTTGGTAGGTTTATATAACAAGTTTTTGAAGGGTTTTCATAACATTCATGTTGTTGGCATGATGTGAGTTAGTGACTCCATCATCTAAAATGTGCTTATTCTTATAATACCCTTTTGGGTGGGAAGAATATTTCTCTTCCTTATTAGTGGCTTTGGCTTTTAGGTGCCCTCTTTTAAGGAGGAAATTTTATACTCCTTTAGTCATATCTACAACATCCTCAAAAGTAAACACAATGGTTATCTTTATATAGAAGGGCAATTGCTCATGGAGGTTTCCTATAAAGATATCTAGGAGGTATCTTTGTGGGGGAGTGTATTTAAGTCTCCCCACTAAGGCTCATCACCTAGCTAGGAAGTCTTCAAAGTTCTCATACTAGCTAGGTAGTGTATTGTTTTAACTTATAAAGGTCATTAGTCATAAAATTTTCCTCAATATAGACTAAAAACTATTGGACAAACATTTCAACAAGGTCATTCAAATTTTTGAGGGTATTATTTGGTATTCAATAATACCTTTCTAAGACAAGATAGTTCAAAAATACTAAGATGGTTAATGGAGTCATCCTTCACCTTATACATCTGAAAATCGTGTGATTTAAAATTTGGATAAAAAGGATGACTATCTACAATACATTTGAGGGGTTGGTTACAAAATTCCTCATAAGAGTACTATATTGAGGCCATTTGCTATTTAGTTGCTTCATTTGTAAGGTGAAGGTTTGGATTTAAGAAGAAATGGGATTTTATGGCATATGAGGTATATGTTGTGGGATGAGAGGACTTTGATAGTTGATGAAAGGACCAAATTGGGACATTAGGGCATATGATGTCAAGTAGGCATTGTATGACTCATTTCCAATTTATTAAAGATAAAAAGATTTGATGATGTGAGATTTGAGATGGTAGGAGTGAGGTTTTGAGAAAAACCTACATTCATGGTTGGGGTTGGAGGGAAGTTATTGAGATGATATTGAGAAATCACAACACTAGGAAGCACATATAAATTAAGGATATAACTTGTGCTCACTGATTGAGATGCAATACAACTCACATTGACCCACAATAATTCATAAAGAAGAGGTAGAGCTAGGTGATGTCCCAAATATGATGGGGGATTTTATGCTCCAACATCCATAAAAGTTATAACAATTGAAGGATTAGAAGCGACTTTATTTGGGATTGATGCGTTAAGGTTAATATTTGCAGATCCATAATATGGATCCACTTGATTAGAAGTTAAAGGGTTAGAGTTAGGCTCTTGAGGGAAGTCCAAAAGAGACCCTTCCCTCACATAAGTAGTTAAGGGGTCGCTACTTTCTTTTATGATGCTTTTTATGACCTCCTTCTATCTATGCAAGAAAATGACCATGTGATCAAAATATTTAGAGATTACCCTCCCTTGATCATCATGGAGAGGGGAAAAAGAACTGAAGGGAGGGGCTCCTTCATCTTCCTCCTTAAAAATTGGATTTTCAAAGTTGGACTAGTTCTCTTGGCTATTAGCCAAAGGTTTTGAGTTAAGGGCTAGTTGGTGAGCAACACTTATTTTCATGTAGCATCACTTAGCCATGGATTGGATAGGTAAAGGAGGATTATATATTTATTAATTTTGTTTATAGAGTTGCTTAAAATAAAAAAGAGGAGATGTATTTTATATCCTTTTCTTTCCTTCCCTTGATATGCCTATCCGACCTATATACTTTAATGTCTCCTTATATATTATAGGTCCCTATATACCAAATCGCTCTCTATATAACCATAAATATGTGAGAGAGTTGATGTGTGGGATAAAAATGGTACATGGAAGTGACCATTGGGTACATAGCCCAAGATGGCATGTGAGGGGTAAAAAGAACCCTCCTTATGGCTCCCACTAGTCCATCACATTATAATCATCAATAGGCTTAAAGTACGTGTGAGATTATATGTGGTAATGTAGAGGCCTAGGTTGATAATATACCCAATGTATCATATAGATTCATATTGTTGTTGCTTAGAGGACTGTGTAAAATCCTTAGTAGTACTAGCCTTTGGTTATGTTTTTATTATCTTCATTTTCCTGAAGTAGCATAAAATCTTCTCCTTGCATTATAAATGAAAGTAGTATAGTGTATTTATCACACTTTAGGGTTTCAAGAGAAACACAATAAATAAAAGCATATGGAGGAAATCCAAGGAAATTTAGGGTTTCTAAGGTATTATAAGAAAATAATTACTATGGAGGCTCATCCTTACACTTTAGGGTTTTTGGAACAACATGAAGAATGGATTCATGAGGTTGTTCCTTGCATTTTAGATTCTCTAAAGTAACATAAATCTTTAGAAGATAAGTCTCATTATGAAAAATATGGAAAAATACAAGATATTGATAAATATGAAAGTGGTGATGAGAATGAAAAAAGGAAAGGAAGACCATCAAAGCATGAACAAAGAGAAAAATAAACTCAAAGGGATATTGATTTGGGAATCTAAATAAAAATATCATAGGTGTTAACAAGAAGTGGGGCTAATAGTTGCAAGCTTACTACAGTGGTAAGGGCTTTGGCCTCTCTTTGAGAAATCCAAGGTTCAAACCCCACTCAATATGAGGGGATCAGGACCGCTCATAAAAACTTGTGTAAACTCGTTGAAAAAAAAGAAGTGGGGCTAAGCCCACTAATAAAAATAAAAAGTTATGATGATGAAAATGATATCATGGAATAGTAGGCATATGAATAAGACACCAAATAAGAGTTATTAAGGAATTAATAAGTTGTTATGGTCCTAAGTTTATTTTAATGCAAGAAAAAAAATAAGTAGTGAGGAAGGTAAGGATGCTTTTAAAAATATGTTTAAGATGGGCGATTATCTCATAATTTCTTCTATAGGAGCTTCAGGTAGTATTGCAACAATATGGGACAAACACAAATAGGATGGATAATTTTTAGAAGCAAAAAATAATTAGATTTTTGGACTATTTTAGAGGAAAGAGAAAAACATGAAAGTTGGGGTTATAAATATATATTCTCCAACTATAATCACTCCTAGTGAAAAATGTTGGAAGGACCTTAGCATATCTTTTTCAAACACAATGGTGATTCATAATTGTGATCTATGGATTCTTGGGGATGATTTCAACATAGTTTTAATCTAGGATGATATAAATCAATGCAATATTTTGCTTCATCTGTATATTCAAATGGACTTTGGAGTGTTAATCCTTCAAATTTTCAATATACATGGGATAATAGACAGATTGGAAAAACTCATATAGTAGAAATATTAGATAAAATATTTCTATTCAACACATGGTTGCAAAAGAGTGTAATTTTTTAAAAATATTTTATTATGAATAAGATCGAATTGCATACTTATGAGTTTGGCCTTAGGGGTAAAGCTTGGGTGGAGATTATTCATAGATCAAGGAAAGAATTGGACAAAAATGTTAACTTAAAGAATATATAGGTTCTTTTGATGCAATAAAATTATTTAGGAAAAGAACCCTACCCAAAGGATTGTCAACATAGAACTTCATGTTATATAGTTTGCAATTGATCAAGAAACATAATAGATGGTCAATAAAAGACGAGAATCATGCAAAATTTTGGCCTAATGCTTGGTTGAAACCATATCCTCTTATCTTTGGCTAGAAACAACGACCATTGACTTAAACATACCTAACTTGTAAATATCCAAAAATAAAAGACTATAATAGATTATTAACTTTTGTCCCCATAATTGTGGACTATGACAAATTGTTTCATTTTCTATTATATTGGATTGCAATCATTCTTTTCCATGGAGAAAAGAAAGGGAGTGACACAAAGGTATTCAAGAGTATGATGGATGGATGAGATGATATCATGTTTAACATCCACATGGAAAGTTTGAAATCTTGATTGAAGCTTCACCTACTTTAGAAAAAAAGATGGTTAATGGATTGGTCTTAGAAATAAAAAGTTGATGTAAACAATCTAAGCAAAAGCCACGAAATGTGAAAGGTTACAATGTTTTAGGGAAGAGAGTGATTCCTCTATAATTTTGTAGGGTTCTTTGCTCTCTCAATCAAGATTAAGTTTAAATTGTATCCACTTTCATTTTAAACCTATAATATTAGGTTTAAAATTATATCCACTTTTGTCTCAATTTGTGCGACCAATGTATGATAAATTGTTTTTTAATTAATGTATGCATACTCACACACACACCCCATCCTAGGTTGAATTTGGTCTCTCAAATGAGAGGCCAAAATCATAACATTGTGAAAAACTTGCATGTGGGACAGCCTTGCATGTAGCATTTGAATTGTCGAACCCTTGTTCGTGCTACATTCCATATGCTCTGTTGGGTGTTGCATGTCATACCATGCTATTTAAGGTTTGGAAGTATTACTTGGGTCTTGTCACAAATTTTCATTAACGCCGCCTAGGGTGGTGTTTTGTCCTATTTAAATTGGAAGCCACCATAATGGCTAGCTCAGTTGGTACTGAGCCAACTGGAGAGAGCAATGGCTTCATAGAAGCACCCAAGAAAGTTTATCCTGAAAGTGTTTCATGAGGTAAGAATACTATCCCTATTGTTTCCATTCCCTTGCATGATTTTCATAATGATTTCAACTGGTTTGAGTCACATACCCTTGTCGAATATTTCTTGGGTAGAATTCCCAATGATACCGTCATTAGGTCCTGGGTGCAACAAGTTTAGGGTCTGCATGGTGTGACAGTTGAGAATGTTCAAAATCTCACCAAGGATTATTTACTTTTTTGCTTTTCTAATCCTGCTCAATCTCAAGAGGTGTTAGCCAAAGATCCCTAGATAGTGAGAAATTCCTTGTTAATTTTATAATCTTACATTTGTGACATCATAGCCAATGATAAAGCGAAGCTAGAAGTTCCTGTGTGGATTGAGTTCTCGAGTTTACCTATCCCCTTTTGGGTTTTTTTGCAAGCACTCACCTCTTACCTTGGAAAGTTTGTATGTCTTGATCCTGAACAATTTTTCTCAGCTTGTCCTACCAAACGGGCTTGTGTCAAAATAGACCTCACCAAAGACCTGTCAAAATTCATATATATCTAGATTGGTGATACCTCCATTAGGTAACCTATAGCCTATATCAATTTACCAAATACTTTTTATCATTGCCAGTATACTACTCACAAGATTCAAGATTACCCACTGATGGAGTGGAAGTTCAAACAAACCCAACCCCCTTTGACTGCCTTGGTAGCTCAGTCTAATGGGACTTGGGAAAACCAAGGTGACTAGAAAATGATTACTACTAGGATAAATTGTGCTCCTAAGCACTTTGAGTAGGTCAATCCCTCTATGCATCCTACTTAGACTAGGCCCATTGATACCTAGGTTATGTAAGCCCCCACTACCTCTTTGCAGTTTTCTAAAGCAACCACGTCAATTGTCGTTAATATGCAGCCCACCATGAAAGTTGTAGGGGTCTTGAAGGCCACTCTGACTGCCCCTATAGTTACTCAGCTACCACATTTTTTAGGTTCTATTTGTTCTAGACCTACATTTGTCTCAATTTTTTTGGAGGCTTGTCCCACTACCATGCAATATTTTTCATTGATGGCACTCACAAACTTCACAACTGCAAAGGAACAAGCTTTTAAAGTTCATTGTTCTAAAAGCCCCTCGAGGGACAACTTGGACCTGAGCTTTGACAAGTATCACTATCATGATGATTTTGTTCTCCAAATGTCCTCAGACGAGGGTAATTTTAGTGGAGGTGCTAATTAATTCAATTCGCTTCGAGGTCTAGGTGATTTAGAGAATGTCATGGATATTATGAATCCTGACAAGTCCTCATGATTTTTTTCTAATGGAATGTGCGAGGACTGATGAATCCAGTCCGTAAATACCTATTTCAAAGTGAGCTTGTAAATGCTTCTCATTTGCATGGATATTTTGACTTTCTATGTCTGCAAGAATTTAAGATAAGTGATTTCAATCTACAGTGTGTTTGTAATTTTCTTAGTCCACGTAGCATGTTTTATTCTGCCAGGAATTTTCCTGGGAAAGGAGGAGCTATCACTATCTTGGTGCCCAAGTGGTAGCAACATGTGGTGACTTGGGGTGTTGACCCATCTCACCAATCTGTTTGGATTTTACTTGATATTAGAAGGAAGTTGTTTGGGGTGGTCAATATATATGCCTCTAACGATTCTTCGATTAGGAGTTCTCTTTGGCGATGACTAGCTTTCTCTTTACCTCTAGCCACTTGGATTTTTTATGATGATTTCAACATGGTAGAAAAGGATTCAAATAAAATCAGTCACTCTCCAAGACGTTGGTGCTCTAGCGAACGAGAGTCTGGTTTTTTTGAAAAATAAGTTGTGTCTGTTTGATCCAAACTCCTGCTTTACGTCCTTTGATTTTCCTTGGGATCTCTAGTTTACTTTGTCGAACTTCCAAGCTGAATCAGCCAGGGTCCTCGAGAGGTTAGATCGGGCGATGGTCTCTAAAAGTGATTTCTTTTATTTTTCTCATTTTAAGCCCTCATTCCCTTTTGTCACAACATTGTCTGGCACTACTCTTTTAGTCCACACCCCCATTTTGTTTGTTATCAATATGCAACATACACAACCCAAAGTTCATTCCTCGTAGTTCAACTTTAATATTTCTTTTTTGCATAGTCTAGCCATGAAGGCCCATATCTTTCAAATATGGAACTTTCTCCCTCAATCGTAGAGCTCTCTAGGCTAGATTAATTGGTGGAACTCTGCTATCCAATGCACCACAAAAATATTGTGTATTTTAGGGGTGGACATTGTAAAATGCAAAAGATAAGCTAATTCAACTATGAAAAAAGAGCTGCATAAAGCTTATCTCAAGCTTGAGAACTCTCCATATAATATAAATATTCAGTCTCATGTTGCAACCTTGAGGCATGAACTTAAGAAATAGGAATTGTATGAAGCTAAGGGAGTTTAGCTTTGAGATCACCTACATTGGATTCAAATTGGAGATATAGTCTCTAAGGAATTCTTCAAAATGCTTCGACCTCCTGGTCAGCATTCTCAATTCCATGCCATTCAAATGGAAGCAAGGAGGTTCACTGCACTTTCAAATATCATTAAGGCTTTTGTTCATAATTATGAGGGAGTTTTTGCTTCTTAACCTCTTAATGATGAGCATCAATAGGCATTACATGAATGTTTTTTTGCTGTTCCCTGTAAGATTTATCTTGCTCAAGTGGAGTTGTGTGATACACCTTTATCCTTAGAGGATCTTAAGGAAGCTTTGTCCCTCATGACCAATGATAAAGCCCCTGGATTAGATGGATTTATTTACAAATTGTACAAGAAATTTTGGGACATGCTAGGTCCAGATTTACACAAAGTTTACCTGGAAGCCATACAATGTGGGACTCTAGGAGCCATCATCAACAAAGGAAATGTTAAGTTCATTCCTAAATCTGGTGATCCTAAACTGTTTATCATTTGGAGGCCTATTACCCTTTTGAATGTGAGCTACAATATTATTGCTAAAGTTGTTGCTCGTAAGATTTGACCTCTTCTGCCTCTGATAGTTAGACATGAACAAATTGGGTTTGTTCAAGGAAGATATATTTTAGATAATATGCTTGCAGTTTGGGAAGGTATGGAATGGGCCCGCTCCTTAGGAAAAAATGCTCTATTTATTAAAATTGATTTTAAAAAATCATATGATAAAATGGAATGGTATTTCATTACCTCTATGCTTCAAGCATTAGGATTTGGTCAATTTTTCATCAACACAATTTGCATGCTTTTTCAAGATACCTCTGCTACTCTTACCTTGATCAATTTTCAATCGAAATCCATTCAACTAGGTCAGTCTGTTTGGTAGGATTGTCCTCTCGCCCCCTCAGTTTATATTCTTGCTACTGAAGCTTTTGGCTACCTTTTGGCACATAAGGTTTCTCAAGGTATCCTTAGAGGCATCTCACTCCCTAATTACAACCTTCAGCTGGTTAATGGTCACTTTGCCGATGATTCCTTTTTGACTATTCAAGAAGATGAGTAGTCCCTATCCTCAACCATTTACTGTTTGAAAGTATTTTTTAAGGCCTTTGGTTCTAGCATTAAGTGAAGGAAAACCTCCTCCTATAGATCTTCCCCTGACCAATACCTGATTGGCTCGGCCATTATCAATAGGGATGGATCCAGCCAAGTGAAGTATTTAAATTTTTGGAGATCCCTTTTGCTTTTCTTGGCTCTTCTACACAACTTTGATAACATGTTACTCAAAATATTGAGATGAAGTTAGCCTATTGGTCGTCAAAAACAATTTCTTTGATAGGAAAGTTTTAAATTTTTTCTAAGGTTTTAACTACCACTCATGTTTATTATTCTTCTTGTTGGGTGCCCTCTAAGGTTTGTTATAAGAAATTGGATAAGCTCTTACGAAACTTCCTATGGGTAAAACATGTTATGAAAAGAGGTTTTCATAGGGTGGCATGGGAGGTGTGTTGCCTACCCAAATCCTATGGAGGTATGGGCCTTTTTGATTGTCAAAGACAAGGTTTTTCTTTATGTGCTAAATGGATTCCTCGATCCCTCACAAGTAATGAGCACTAGAAAATTTTCATTTGACATTGCTTGTATTATGGCTTACCCTATGGCAAAAATTTTTGGAAAGGGTTGAGCCTTCAGACTATTCTTATTGCCCCTTTTCCTATGAACATTTAGGGTTCCTTTGTTATCAAGAGTATTTGGAGAGCCTAGGAGACACTTAAACACTGGTTATGCTGGAATGGAAAGGATCAAAATTCAGGGTCCTCTCTTCAGGACATGACTGTCTGGTGGTATCCTACTATTTCATGGCAAGGTATGTCATTGGCTCAAGTTCAATGGGTTAGAGATCAACATTTTTATAGGAAAGGAATTGCATCTCTGAAGGATTTTTTCTTGTGTCAAACCAGGAGTTGGATACCTTGGGACACTTTCAGGCATACTTACAGTCTCAAAAATGAGGATAAACAACCTATGATGCTATCATAGATAATATTCCTTTCTCCATTTGGAGAAAGTTACATAAGAGGTTCCAAAAGCCTTGGTGGTCCATTTTGTGCTAGCCTAAGAAGGTCCCTCTAATTTAGTACAAAGTCCATCTTGGGTATAACTGGCTTACTCCTCAGGTCCCCATGTCACATAGGTTGAATGTTAAATGGGATTTAGTCTCCTCACCCTCAAGGTGGAGTTTACGTTTTGCTCAAGTTTGTGCTTCATATATTGAACCTAATTTTTTTTTTTGTTTGGAGTCTTATTCATCAAGGACTTCCTTTAGGAAATAGACTTAAGCAGGTAGGTGTTCAGAACCCTACCTATCCTTTTTGTGGTGAACCTAAGGATGTGTTGCATATTTTTTGGTAATTTCAGTGGGCTTCTCTTGCTTGGAAATGACTCCTAGAATTATTTCAACCTTTCATGTGGAGTCCCTTATTATGGCCTCACGCTCTTCTAGGGGACCCCATTGATTTTTCTGACAATCTTGAACTAGTGTGGAATGTTTTTTGTATCAGTACTCTCTTCCATTTGTGGAAAACCAAGAGTAAGGTAATTTTACATAGCTTAACTCCACTCTGATGTTTCCTTTTGTTGATAAGTATGTTGTTGTTTATGACTATTGGATGCAGATATCTATACAGGTGAACAAGGTGAATGTTGAGCTGCAACACCTTTGTGCTCTAATGGATCATTGGAGTAATGCCCCATGCACGGTTAGCCGTGTCCCTCCCAATTCCTCGAGAAGCTCCTATAGATCCTGTTCTTGACCTCGTTGAGGTTCCCAATGCTTCATCCATTCTTCGATGGATAAACATTGGTCCCAACCCTCTCAGTTTCGTAAACACTTGGATGATGGAGCTGGTACTTCCTCCCACCAAAATTTTGGGTGGAATGTTTGGCCTGTTGCTTCTGGGCCACTTGTTGGGTGGGGTGACACTACTACTACTTCGATTGTTGTTCGTCATACTGATGCACCTGTCGTTCCTCAACAGACTCTGGTTAGTGGTAATGCAGAAGAAGAATGGAATGCCCCAGTCTCTTTGGATGGAGGTTGGTAGTATGTCAGCGAGGCAGATAACTTCCATCCCGCTCCTTGTTCTTTGTTTAATGATTATGTCTTGGAATATATGTGTAATGATTTCTAGCGGTGATGTGTATTAATGTTTTTTGGACTCTATTTTTTTATGGGGAGGTGTGATTTCCTCCACCTAATGACTTTTATGGTTTGTAGGGTGTGTTAATTCCTCCCGCCCTTTTTTGTATGATTAATCTTAATTAACATAAGGTTTTTCCATTCAAAAAATCATAACATTGTTATGTTCCATAACAACAAACCTAAGTAATTGACTCTTAGAAGTCTTTATTAGTGTGGCTCTCCATGCTATTCTAACCTTATAATATAAAAATATTAATTAATTTTTTTATTACATAGGAGAGTTGGTTATAGCCACTATTTTTAGTAATTGTCAAGCGCAGGGTTCAAACCACAAGGACTGCTCCCAATAAATCTATCTGTCTTGTTCTTGTTGACCAAGCGTGGGATGGGAACCATTGGTCACTTGAGGTTCGTACTATCATCATTAGTTTGATGCATACTCAAAGGATTCAGAGCAGACTACTACCTTTGCAAAGGGTTGGCTTCCCCCCAAGGTTTGAACCTAGGTCTCTTCTTAAAACCTTATGTTAAGGAAAATTGTTCCTCATATCCTTTAGGGGCTATGACTTTTCGTTCCACGGGGCTTGTCCCATTCGGGTATACCCATTAGGTTAGCCAAGTGGTTTTTTTGTATTCGACACAAGCCACCAGGCTTGAACCTTGGACCTCCTTCCGAGGATCGAGGGAACTTGCCAATAAGGTACCTAGTGTGGAATTTTTTATATTGTGGTTAGTGTGATAAACCCCTATGGCCAATGCATAGGGCTGAGCAGTCCCCTCCCAACCTTGACCCCTCGTAAAACTGAGAGCTACACTTGTCAATAGAGAAATAACACACAACCATTTAGGTATCAAAAATGTGGGTAAAGGGGAATGGAGCCTTGTTGGCCTCTACTAGCACATAGGACATTCCCAGTTGTACCTTGTATTTGCAAGGTGGACACATGAAAAATGAAACCTGGGTCAGTCTTTATTAGCAGCCAAGACTTTCACCATCTGCACTACACAACCATATTATTAATTAAAAAATTAATTACATATAAATAATACATTTAGGTTTGATTCTTTCTTAGAAAAGTTAGTTGATTTTTCTATCATAACTTTTTATAATATTTATATTTATAAATTATATATATAATAAATTTTTTTTTTAATATTAAGAAATGGGGTTTTTGACCAGGAATCCCCCAACCTGTTACAACAACTCCACCAAAGAGACACACAACCACCCCCTCACACACTCACCCAAGTCATGGTTTGAACCTTAGACCTCCCGAAGAAGAGCCAAAGCCCAAACCGTTGCACTCGCACCCCCGGGTGAAATTATATATATAACTTTTAATATATATATTTTTTATAAATATTATTTTAAAATATAAAATTAATGTCGAGAGGAGGGACAACTCAAGGGTTTGTGCTTTGACTCTTCTTAGGAGCTCCAAGATTCAAACCACAACGTAGGTAAATGTATGAGAGGGTGAATATGTATATATCTAATTATACATAACAAAAATATAAAATAAATATAATTATTAATTTATAAAATATTAAATATAATAAAATAAAATTATTTTATTAAATATAATTTTAATTGTTTAAAGTATAATATTTCATCCTATTAAATTAAAACCCAACACCTAAAAACCTTAACATTTTGTGTACAGGTTTGGAGAGTAAAGGATGGGAAGTGAAAATTAAAACAAGATAGGTTTTGCACCTTCGGTGTAGGAGTGCGAATGCTTGACCCTTATCATTTACAATGAATAATATATTCATTTAAAATATATCCACCAATCTTTTATCTTACCAAGAACGACAAGTTAATTTCTTTTGAATATTGAAATCATTTTTTAAGTAGTTGTAAAATATAATTGAAATATATATTACATCAACAATCACTCTTAAGGTGTTTGAATATAAGACCAGAAGAAATAATCATCATTTTAGTTACTAGGGCAACTAGGAAAGTAGTTAACTGCCTGCATGCAAATTCATTTAGAAAGGGTTAGCCAAATCTTCCTGCCTTTTTCAGCTGTCAAATGCAGGAAAAAATTGTTAACTGCAGAGTTTCTTTTGTTTGTTTCTTTTTCCTAGCATGTAGAAATTGTACTTTTTTAAGAAATAAATAAGGAGTGAGGATAGATATTAGGGGGTTTTGGGTTAAGAAAAGAGAGTAAAAATGGAAGGGGAAACAAGGGATGATGGTATTAAAGTTTTGTCGACCTGCATTTTACATTCTAGAATTTTGTATACTGGAAGGGATGTACAGTATGCATTTTGCCTTTTATTTTTGCTGGGTGTAAATTTTGTTCACTTCCAGGTTTTGTGTACTTGTTCCCCTCTGTTGTGGGCCTTAAAATCTGTGTAAAAGGTATATATGTGTCTAGTGTGAATTTTTTTGGGTTCTTGTGCAGTACACTTGGAACAGGACCTTTATATTCACAGCGGAGCAAGCAAACCTTTGGATTTGACCAGATGCCTAGGGCAATGAGTAATTGCAGATAGTAGCGACCATTTCTTTTATTTAGAATACGGATACCATTGTTTTTCCCTACATCAAATGGTATACCACATAAGAGGGCTCAAAGGGGCATGCACATAAGTTGGGGTAGAAGAGGCACAAAGAATGTTTGGAGTAAGGAGACATTGGTGTGGATATCCTTCACAGATTGGAAACATTAGAAGCAAGATTGTAGCAAAAGAGATTAAAGCCTGAGAATGTTAGTTGGTGTGATGGAGTGGTGGACAGACAAATAAACATTCTGACTAAGCAGTAAAATAAAATTAGAGCAGAGTTTCAGAGTTTAAGGGAGAGTTGAATCCATGCGTTCATAGATTGGGTTGAAGAGTTCAATAAATATGTTGATATGGAGAATACCAATGAAGATGATCCATGAAGAGTAAGGATTGCAATGACAAAATTGAATTCACACGTTGCTTAGTGGTGGGACAACTTATAAAATGCTAGAAGGTGGCAAGGCAAGGAGAAGATCCAAACCTGGTTTAAGTTGTTAATACATATTAAGACCAAATTTTATATCTTCTGATTATTATCAAAATTTGCACAAAAAAGTTTGTAATTTGACACAAAGGGAAATGCCAATGAAAGACTATATAGAACAATTTATGAAGCTGCAAATAGAGTCTACATGAAGATGAGTAGAGGGTCGTTGTTGTAGGAACTAGTTCTGAACAACCTCAAGCAAAAAAGTAGTGTAAATAGTCAAATAAGTGCAAATGTGCACACATGTATATGAAAAGAAAATGTAAATGCAAACGAAATGCAATTTTGTAATGTAATTTTGTTTGACGTCAAGGATGATGATGTCAGCATGGATAAACTAAAGTTCATAATGTATGGCAAATGTGTGTCGTTAGTATGTGCGAATGGAGGGCAAGTAGAGATGAGGTGTCTCGAGCAACAATTGTTGTTAACTGCCAGCCCTCATAGATAAATAGGATACCCCCATTCAATTGTGTGGGTATTCCATCAATGAGGGTATTATCCATAGTAGTATCTATCACCATTGTATCATTTTTAGTCCAAAAGAGCACATTCGTAGTGTCTGTAACATTGCCATTGCAGATTTATATGTAATGAAAGTGTCGTACAGGCAAAAGTAAAGCAATGACTATTCATCTTTCATATGTGTGATTGTGTACAATTTTTATGTGATGATATTGTTGCACTAGATAGATTAGTAGGATGTTCTTTCCAAGTTGTGTGCAGGTGTGAGACCAAAGTTGCAGTCTAAGGTGCCATTGAAGAGTGTCATATAAGAGAAGTTGTTGTATGAGGGAATGTTGATGAAGAGTATCGTACAAGCTTTATCGACGAAGGTTGTCATTCAAGTGAAGTCACTACTATACAAGTGATTGTTCTTCAAGAAAATTGCTATCCAAGTGCTTGCCATATAAGTGAAATGTTGTACAAGTGGAAGATAGTGTTGACTGCAATCTTGGTTGGCTCTTGAGTCTGTCATATCAAATTGTTCCTCCAAACATTGGATTACTCACCAGTGTGCTACTTTTGGCACTGTTGTCGTATGAATTTTGAGCCAATACTGCATGAGTTTTGGAAATGTGAATGATAGATAATTTGTTGCAAAGATGTGGGAAATTTGGTTGTAGAAGAATTGAGAGCCAACCCATAAGGATTCAAAGGATTGGTCAATAATGTCGTGTTGCACAAGACGAAGATTCAAATTTTGATGAAGAAGAATTGCAATAGGGATTAATAGAATTTGAAGAACTATAGGCATAATGTGTTTGGAATCCTCAAGTAGATGATAGCTCAATAAAAGAAAGTGAAAGGTGGCATACATTATTTTTAACAATGGAGGAAGAAGCATAAGGTGATGCACATCGAGCAAACAAAGATCAAGTTGAGGAGAATGTTCATACAAGTGGAGGCACCAACGTGGAGAGTGCACAAGGAGACGATGTGGAAAAATTGGTAATGCCAACACAAGTTTTGGGGAGAGTGCCTAGAGGTGCAAAGGATGGGAGTCAAACATGAGGGAAACCAGGGGAGAGCATGCAAAGACTAGAGCCAATGCTCGTATATTCATGAAGGAGATCGCAAAGTGCAAGTGCACTAGGAAGTGATCAAATATTATTTGCAAGTGAAGAATTGTTCAATGAAGAAAATCAACCAACAATGACAAGTATAGCTACAACAAGAAGTGAACATAAGTGTCCATCATTTTGGGAGATGGAAAGGAAAACACAAAACACCATGTTGGCATGTGTGAGACAATATGACGAGCGAATGGCATTGACGATGAAGAGTCATGGCTTAGGTGATTTTTTGTGACATTGCGAGATATCACAATGGATTGGTACTTAAAAAGAGTAAATCCCTTCACAATGTAGGGTGACTTGAAGACTAAATTCACAAAGGAATTTAGGTTACTCCGTGATGAAACAAAAATCATCAAATAAATTTACTCCACAAAACAAAAGAAAGAAAAAGATATCAAGTCATATAATAGAAAACTAAAGAAACTACTCAACAAGATGGAAGTGAAACCAACAAATGGTTTTAGATGTGATGGTTCCTAGATGGATTACTGACAAGATATAAAAGAAGATGAAGGTAGTACCACTTGCTACCTACCAATAAGCTTTTGATAGAGCTCTCAATTTGGAGAGAAAAATAAAGCAAACAACAACATGTGTAAGTCACTATAGAGATGATGATTTAGACAGTTATCATGATGATTTACATGTTTCCATCCAAGGCATGAGGAAGGACCTAAAAATGATGATCAATGATATGAAGGGAAAAAATAAGGACATGTGGTGTTCTAACTGCAAGTTAGAGGGACACACAAATGTAAATTGTCCAAAAAATGAACTTTGTAACATTTGTGAAGTTGTGGGACATGAGGTTGTGGATTACCTATTTAACCTTAGAAGCATAATGCATCAAATCTAATAATGCAAAAGAAGAAGGAAGAGAAACCAGACACTTCTAAAAGTGGGCAAGAAGTAACAAGTGGCAGATATAGGAACAAAAACTGAGGAGGATGACAACCACAACAAGGGAATTAATCACATGGACAAGGTCGATTACAATACTATTCAAATGGGAGACCTATCATTCAATGTCAAAGATGCAAAGAGTGGGAGCACTTTGTCAAAAATTGCCAAAATTTGCTAGTGGTAGATATGCCAAAAACAAAAATAATGGATTGATATGTTGATGGTGTAGACTAGGCAATCATAAGGAGGCCAATTGCCCGAAGAAAGCAAGTTTGAGAAACATGTGAAATGTCAATCCTATTGACATCAAATAGCCTCCAACGAACTGACAAAACAAAGATAAGCATGTGTTATTTGTAACATGAGTTGAGGAAAGGAAAGTTGAGAAATACTTAGAACATACCAAAAAAAATGAGAGATGCTTGGAAACACATGACCTGGTAGAGGAAGAAACATGAAAGACAAATCAAGAGAGACTCCTCCAAGAGAAGAAGTTGAAGAAGTCAATTGTAAGTGAAGAAATATAAAAGTAAACACAATAGTTGACAACACAAGTGCTAAACACAAGTGTGAAAGTGAAGGTGTCCAAATTACTTTACGCAATAGTAGACGAATTAACACATAAAAGGAGAGTGGTTGAGCCATGATGCTAGCAAGAGACAACCCAAATAAGAAAGGATCAATTCATTGATCCAATGGTTTTGATGATTGATGTTGAAAATAAGTCAAAGTTGATCTACATTGAGTTGCTAGACCATAAGTTGACACAAATGATATTTTATAGAGGATTGAGTGTGAACATATTACCAGATAAGACTTGGAGAGAACTTGGGTCACCATTCTTATGGTCCTAAAATTTTAAACTATATGGTGTAGACTAGTATGGCATTGAGATAAAGGGAGTCTTAATTGCTCAAAAAGTGAAGACATCTGATTAAGAATTCATAATGTATTTTGTAGTGATCGTCATGTAGAAACCAACATATGATGGGTTGTTGGGATGAGGATGGTTGCACACAAAAAAGGTAAACCAGAACTAGGAGAAAGATCATCTGACTTTTAAGAAGGACCAATATAAGTACATGATGAATTTGAAGAATTAATCTATTAGCAAAGATCTTGCAACATTTGATGAATCATGTAAATCATCATTAGAGGATGATAATGGATAGGAGTCAAACAAAGATGGCATATTGCAATTGGAAAAGTGTTTGTAAAATGAAGAGCACTCAAACAATGGATTTCTCCATTGGTAGATGGAAGACTATGAGATATTCCTACCAAATTGTCTATGTATCTAAGCAAAAAAGGATAACTCTTGGTCTAAAATCTGACCAAGTGGATGAGATACGCCCTGAATCTCAACAAAGATTGGAAGACCCAAAATCTATTATGAGTTAGCCTTTAGATAAGGTTTATTCCTTGTAAATCTAATTAAATGAAACGAGTTTCAATACTAAAGCAAGGGATGCAAGGGTTAAGAAAGAGTGCAAGGTTAGAGATTTGAAATAAAGTTGGTCAGTATTCAACTAACAACAACGAGCTATACTGTATAAAGCGTCTTACACACATAATATAAGCCAATATCTAATAGGCCAATTGACATATGATCTTGCAATATATCATTTAAAACAATTCACATATATTTAATAATTCCATAAAATTATATGAACAACAATCCAAATTGATCTAGATTTATTAGAGTTGCTTAACAAAATACATTTTTTGGGGGGCTGAGATGACCATTGCAACCTGAGTGCCATGACCCCCTCTAGATGTGGTGTTATCTTTTTTTAAGTAGGCATGTTCGGGGTGCCAATATTAGAAAGTTCGTAGAGTGTGGTACGTGGATCCTTTAGACGACCTCTACGATTTTTAACCGAGTCCAATTCCTTGACTTGATGCAATATTTTGGCACTCATCTTCCTTCCTATGCTAGCCTACTCTACCAGGTATTTTTCCAAGAAAAAGGGAAAATAGGAAAGTAGTAAATAAATGAAAATAAAAGTGGAGGAAATGAAATATATCTAACCTAGCTAGCTTATCTATAGGTGGCAATGCATTGAGAGACTATAATTCCCATTGTATATTCCAGTGGGATTAGTGAACACATGAACCAACATGACAAAAAAATTGAACATGGTCCCAACTACACAAGACTTCAAGTTAAATGATTCCTTATGGAAGCTAGGATAAAAAATACACAAGTAGTCACAACCCTCCATAAAATATATGAACACTCAAACTAGGATAGGGATTTCATAGTAGTCATTGTTCCTTATATTCATATTAAAGCGTATTACAATATTATACAATTGAAAGAGGCTCGATGACCTGTACATACAATAGCCCAAGGCTCAAGTCTAGACTGCAAGAGAAAATGAAAAAGAGAGGGAGAATTGCTACAGACTATATGATAGACACAACAACAATTCAACCTCCTCTTACCCTGAGTATAGCTATTTATAATATTTACAAAAAAATTTGAAATTCAAAATCCCCTCCAAAATGGGTATGGGTATATTGATATCATTTTTTATTTTTGGATCAAGGGGACTATGTTGCATTAAGTTCTAGGTGGTTCGAATCTAATCGAGGGTTATATCACCATAAATAACTCCATGAATGGTATAGTCTTATTTTTAGAGTGGTCATTAATGCTCTCACCTTCCATTGTGGAGATCTAAGCTTGGGTATCGAATTTGGTTGACATGAGTCCACTTTGATGGTCGTCGTATTTTGCTTCCTCAGTTCTCAACCTATCTCAATAATTTTTCTTTCCTCATTTTGGCCCACTAGATCCTAATAAATTTTTTTTTGGACCTCCCCTCTAGTGACCCAGTTGCTCCAATGGCTCCTATTCTTGTGCTTCTGGTTATCCCTTAGCCTAGTTGATGTTACTATTGATGCTACCATGTTCCTTCTAATGGCTAATTTTTTGAATATACCTCTGTGTAGAATTCTATCAGATCTCATTTGATGGGCATGCTTCTGGTCCTTCATGACTTGTCCATTCTCTTATTACTTCTCCCACATTTGAGCCTTTAGGGAGTCTATATGTGGATCAATAATATCTTTTGATATTATTGAGTCCTTATTTAACTCATCCAATCCCCATTATTCTTTCCCTCCAAGGCCCTTGGGTTTCTCCTTATGGGTGTTTTGATCATGCCATTGAGCAGTTGTCCCTAGGTGTATGGAGTGTCGCAACCCAGTTATAAAGGAAGGGTAGCTTAGTTTTGGGGTCTATTTTCTAGATTGGCAAGCAATTCCTAGTAAAATGAGTTACTAGAGGTCTCATCAGCAACAAAACTATTTTAGTCACTAGGAAGGTTTTGGGGTTCCTATTGACGATGGGATGTGGTTTAGTCACCGCTAAACAGGTTGTAATTATTTAGTTGATTTGGGTGAATGAATTTGCCTCAAGGTGAAGGGAGCTTAAGCATGCTAGTAGTATTTGGTGTAGACTGTCTATGGCTAGTGTCTTCTTCAAATCAGCTACTTGATATGTGGATGGATCTTCAGGACCCCTCATCTGATTAGTTTTGATAACTTTTGCTTATATTCCATTTGGGGTGGAGATTTACCCCACTTAGTGAAATTTTATCTATAGTTTGGTGACTCATAGAGGATTTTTTCTTAAAAAAGTTAAAGAACTCATCAAATGATAGCCTTATCCTTTGGGCGTGGATTCTATAGGTTAGATTCTCAAAGCTTGGGAATTTGTGGAAAAACAATTGGTTTCATTGATATGTATCAAGGGGGAATCCTCTTTTTATAGACTTTTTATTGATAAAACATTGAAGGTATTTTGGACTTTCTATCTCTCCTTAATCTTTCCCATGCGACTGAATTGGTGATGACATAATTATTTATTGTGTTTTCATTAATTTATCATGGGAGATATCCCTTTTTTGTTTCAACGACCTCTAAATGTAACATGGGAAATGATCTCCTAATGCCACTCTTGTTGATCATTAGTCTTGTTTCATGCAATCTCCTTTTCTTTATACATGTGACATGTTCTCCAAAATATTTTGCATGGGATATTTTGCCCTTTAGTTATGTGTCACCTATTTAAATTGGCCAATAAAGATAGTACTTGGCCTCTACCTTCTTTATTTAAAAGTTTCCTATTTACACTATAGTACATGGTCTGACGTGTTTGCACATGCAAACTCTATTTGTATAGCCACTTCATTAAAACCTGCAATGCTTGGACCATAGTGATCCAAATTTTTCTTGATCATAGTAACTAGGTTGTGGAGGTGTGTGAACTTATAGTTTTTGTAGGTGGTGAATGGTTTAAGGCTTAGTAGTTTTATATGTGTTGAGATCCTCTTCTTGTATTGGATATGTATCAAGTCTAGCTATTTCAAATTCTTCATACAGGTTTTCTCCTCACATGTTATTAGCTCACTCATCTATCTGGTCATATGGCACTTGAGTGTGTACTTTGTCCCTATGTGTTTCTAGCTCCATATCTTATTTAGTAACAATGAAATCCCATTATCTCTTAGCCTTGATTTTTAGAATATATTCCATGTGATGCATGTGGAAGGGTTTAGAAGGAACCTTCATTTTGGTCCCATAATGAATTTTGAGAAACATATGGGTCCAATCCAAGGAAAGGTACCCTCTGATCTTTATAGTGAAATTGCAAGAGAGAAAAATACCAAATGATGTGGGTAGATCAATCACTGCCACATCATGAAAAATATTTACAATAAGTAAGGCATACAAAGAGAGTTGTAAGTCTTTGAGAAAATTGAGAATGAGGATTGAAGTCCCATCCAATTGCACTACTCCTTGCTTGATCAGTTCATAGGACAACTCCAATGCATCGGTCACCCTTTCAGGCATGACCAAGGTGCTTAACCCTAAGTTCACTAGGCAATTATGGATGATCTTGTCTTCGCATATGAGTGTAAGGTAGAATGGTTGTAGCTTGGGCTTGTTAGGACTAGGACTGAATATCTATATAATGACCTGCTCTATTTATTCCCCAATAATCTTTTGCTACTGCAAATATTGCTCCATCTACTTCATCTACTCTAAGAGGGTGAGGATATCCCATAATGGCATAGGTATAGTGGACCTCTTAAAGTGCTCCATCATGTTGAAATATTTTAATGGTTGGGTATTTGATATTTTTTTAGTATCAACTATGGCCTGGGTCTATCGATGTTGAAGTTGGATGCCTAGACCGAATTCGATACTAGCCATTTTGGTGTTGGTTGCTCTGGTGCTAGTAGCCTTAGTTGGTATTGATTTACCCATTAGGATTGATTAATATTTGGTCTTTTGACTTTAGGTACCATTTATTACTACTTTTGAACCTTTTCCATCACTCTTCTTTTGCTCCTTATGAAAACACTAGACTGGAACTGAGTTCGATCATCTGGTGGAGTGCTTGTCCATTTGAGTATGGCATATACCTCATCCTTGTACCATGTTACTAAAGTTTTTTTATGCCCCAGTTGTAAAAATTGAGGGAATTTATGATGGCAGGATCTAGATAGTCATGATTGGTGTTTGGATAATATTATTCTAATATGTAGGCAAAGGAATTATGCAAGTCGCTTGCTAGAGCATCCCATAGTTTGGATAGTAGGAATCAAGATAGTAAAATGACCAACCATACATATCTCCTATATAATTATTTTTAACAGGGACCATACCCCTTACTATATTTGATGCCATTGGCTACATGGGGATGTAGAAAAACACCATTTACCTCCTAAGATCTTGGGAAGGACCAAAATCTCTATTGGGTGGAGGTGGGTATCTTGGGTATCCATTCTATGGAGGTTAGTATCCTTGGTTGTCCTACTAGAAATGGGGTCATGGGTGGTTATGGTATCCAAACCTCTAGAAGTTCTGCTAACGCTTTACATGGATCACATGCCCCCTATGGTGCTTTGCATTCTTTCTATTTTCAAGGATTGAGAGGTTAGGAAGGCAGTGGTAGTGGTAAATGGGGATGTTAGCATAGGGGATTGATAAGAAATGGTGGTTGTATAGAAAGAGGTAGGTTGTATGGTCAGAGGAGGCTGATATGGCAGTTAAAATTTTGAGAAAAAAGGTGTAGGTTGTCTAGGGGCTAACCTCCCAATTTGAATGAGACATCTCTTAGCTTGAGTTGTTGGACATTTTTAGGAGTTTTTGTTGTCATTGATGTCAAAAGCATTGTTGTGTTATGTTGTGATCTTTGAAGACATTAAGTATTTCTTCCAAGAGCAAGAAGGTCTTGAAAAGCAGTAGGTTATAATATTTAATTTTAAATATTATATACCTAGGAGGGTTCAAAGAATGAAGATCAAAATAAGGAGAAGCAAGTTCAAAATTAAATAATAATATTTTATTATTATTATTTCGGATAAAAAATCGAGTTTAAAAAGATCAAGGAACAAGTTGAAAAAAACCCACAAAGAGATTTTAATTTAAATAATGATGGGTGCTAAGGTTAATTTAAATATTTATTTAATATTTAAAATTAACTTTAATATTCGAATTAAAACTAAATTCAAATAATCGTCGACTTTGAAATAATATAAAGGTTGCATATAAATAATGCCAAAGTTGGAATTTAGAAAATCATCCATGCGATAGTTTTCGGATCATGCAAAAGAGAAGTGTGATTTTTGCATGTGTATTCGAGCAAAGGAAAGGACAAGTGTGACTAGCCTCCAAAAAAATATTCGAAGCCCCTCCTAGCTGAGTTGGCAGCCAAGGGCTATGTAAGATGTGTTCTAGGCACCTGGTGCATGTTTCGAATCTCGCGCATGCCATTTTGGGTGAAGGAAGGTTCATGTTTTAAGGTTGCACCATTCGAGGGAGAAGGTCAAAGGCACACTAGTGCATTTTGGCTCTTGTGGATCCATGCAACCCAGTTGGTGGGCACAAGCGCTACAGAAGCACTTGGAGGAGAACCAACGACGGTTCGAATCCTACCAAGGCATTTTGGGAAGCACTATTGAGGTATGCACATTGTGAGGTTTGAATTGGCTTGCAAAAAATAAAAAAGGAAAATATTTTTTGTTTTAAAGGGTTTATGTTGATTAAAGTTTTTGCATAATTAATTTGATTATAAGTTTGTTAGGGGAGTTAAAAGGGTATGCAAAACTTTGATTTCTGGATTGAATTTTTAAGTGTTAAGGAGTTATAAGGGAGTAAGGAAAGTTTATTTTTGAGTTTTTGTGGTGTTGGATATTATTTTAAAAGTTGGAGATTATAAGGTGTATTTGGATATTATTTTTGTATTGAAGAGATATTTTGAAGAAGTGTTAGGATGATAATTCTTGTCATCTAACCTTTGTGCTTGGCAAGGAAAGTGGTTATAATTGAGACAGGTTTTGAAGTCTTTTCTTCAACAAATAAAGCATATGGATATATTATTCCTTAGTTTAAATAATTGATTGGTTGAGATTTTTTGAAAACAATATTGGAGTGAAAAGGACTTGGTTAAATTTTCCTTCGTGAGTTTGCTGAGTTGATGAGTTTTTTGAAAAGCAATAAATCTTATTTGATAAGCATTGTTGGAGATTTTGAGTGAGTGAATGTATACCTCATTTTTGTGTAATTGAGATCCCTTTTTTGAAGATTGAAATAGGGTTTGAAATATCATGAGTATCATTATTATGTGAAGTGGTGAAATATCTTGAACTAGGGTTTGCAAAATCATGAGTATCATTGTTATGATTGGTTGATAAGCATTGTTGTTGAAGTGAGTGGTTGAGTAAAGAACTTGAACTAGGGTTTACAAAGATCATGAGTATCATTGTTATCTGAGGATTACTTGATAAGCATTGTTGTTGAGGTGATTGGTTAAGTGAAAGTGTTTGAGCTTAGTCAAGTGGATATATTGAAGTGATAATTCAAGTTCTATGAAACAAATTGTTCTACATTCTAAATTTATTTGAGAAAGAGATTGAGTATTTGTGAGTGTGAAACATATTGAGTCTCTAAAAATTCTCTATATGTTTATGTGGTAAAAAGAGAGATTGAAAGTGATTGAGCATTTTTGTGAGTGTGAAACATATTGAGTCTCTAACAATTATCTATATGTTTCTGTGGTAAAAAGAGAGATTGAAAGTGATTGAGCATTGTTGTGAGTGTGAATCATATTGAGTCTCTAAAAATTCTCTATATGTTTCTATGGTAAAAAGAGAGATTGAAAGTGATTGAGCATTGTGGTGAATGTGAACCATATTAAGTCTCTAACAATTATTTATATGTTTCTGTGATATTGGACAAGTTCTAGTGAGGACTTGTTGAGAAGATTTGGACAAGTTATAGTGTGAATTTGTTGAGCAGATTTGAGGTAATTCTTTGAGAAGACTTGTGGATAGATTTGTGTAAAATTTTGTGGAATATTATGTAGACACCTAAAGCATGCCATGTCGAAGACGACTACTCATATGGACATGCTACAAGACCATATGGAAGATCTTGGACAGACTCCAAGATAGAGCAGTGGTTCTAACCACTCAATTTGGGCTGCTTGACCTAATCAGTCTGAATCGCAACCCAAGCCTATGGTCTACAGTATAAACCATAGCTGACACCTACGGTTTACAGTCTAAACCACAGCTGAGACCTACAATTTGAATTGAAGTTCAGTTGGCCTTCATCCAAGCCAAATCGGTTTGAACGGCCATTGAATCTAGAAGAAGGCGGTTAAAGGATAGAATATTCCAAAGGCTTCCATTCCAACTATCCTAACCACCCCTTATTATTCTTGGCTTCTCCATGAAGCCACCCTAGCCCTAGGGACATGCTATAATTACCCCCTCCAAATTTGGGAGAAATATAGAGAGTTGATTGATCAAGAGAGCAACAAAGCCCTATCGAATTGCATACTGAATTCATGCATTTGAGGAGGCCACTTTGCTATTCCCCCAAAAATCAATTAGCCATGGATGTCCTAAGGATCTAGGAGATCCAAGAAGCACACATTTGGGCAAACGAAGGCCCTTTACAGTGATTCAACCACCAAACCTATTAGAGGATACCGAAGGCAACCCTTGAACATCAATTTGACAAGGAGATCAATCCCACAACACTTGGATTTGAAGTGCAAGCCTACTTGATTGCTCACTGTGGCTTTCAGTTGTAGTTTACAGTGCAAATCGCCCACTAGAGCTATGGTTTACAACAGGGGTAACTTCTCCTTACTATTTCTTTTCCAACAGACTTAATTAGGCTAGATTAGTCATTTTAGTGGATTAACTCATATTTAGAGACAATATGACTGACACATTTAGAGTTTAATCAATTTTATTCTTATCATAGCAAGTAGGATATTAATGGCTCTTTTCTCACTAATATGCTTAATTTCGTGCAATTGATCAATTGGATAGATAGCTGCACTTCTTGTTTGCATGTTCCTAACAATATTTATGCATTTAGCACAAGTTTTCTATATTTTATGCATTTTCTTGATTATATGTCTTTCATGGCATCTTTATGCATATTCTCTTTAAAGGGCCTCATCACGAGAGGCTACCTATTTGTTTAACTCTTTTCTGTTGTTTCTTGATCGTAGGAAAGTAGATTCAAAGGAGCTTCAACCATTCAATTCCTTCCTCAATGTGAATAAGAGGGCCAACTCCACCCTAGAGTAGTTTGTGTCACCCCAAATGGCCTAAAAATCACATTCACCCTTGAGAGGGAACATTGTATCTTTCCTACTATAATAAGAGTATCAAATTGGTATCCCTAAGAGGGACGTATTTGTAACCATAATTGGCATCATATTAATGGAATAAAGTGTTTCTTCTTCTTTCATTTGTTGTCAATTTCGTAGGCATATATTTTTGTGTATTTTATTTCATATTATGCAGTAAGGCGCCATGTGTGAGCCCATTTTGGTGGCGTCAGAAGGTGATCACGGTGGAAATATGCAAAAACATGTGATCTAATTATTGTTCTTGATTTTTGTGAATTGCAGGTACATACTAAAACTATCAACTTGAAAAGGATTGAAAATACAACTAACTTCATATTATTTACAAACTCATTATATAGGCTCTAATGGCCCAAAATACATAACCAAACCCATCAAATCATGGATTTGATCCAATATGCTTAACCATAAGCTACAAAAGTGCAAAGGAGAATGCACGTAACTTATAAGTTAAGAGAAAATGAATAATTCTAACTAGAAGATCCATTTTAGCTATCTTGAAGTACACACTTCCTACTTTGAGTTCACACTTACTAACTAACACTCTAAATGACAACTAGAAGATAACTAGTGCCCACAAGTGCATGTGAGAAGGAGACTCACTTACAATTATTAATTTGCAAGAAATAAACTATGCAAACCTAGCTAGGAACTACTATAGGGGTCATATGAGTGATCAAACATCAATCCTCATCACAGCTATAGCCCACAAATTGAACCGTAGGTACAACACACTGTTTACAGTGTAGACCGCAGACCGGACCTATAGTTTATAGATAACTGAATAGAGAGCATAAAACAAAGCACAAAATGGATCAGGACCTAAGGTAGGACCTATTTCTCTCTTTGTAAATTTTTATGTCTTTTCAAAATGTCAAATATTGAATGCAATTAGGAAAAACTAAATCGTATTCGAGTTTGCATTTGTAGAAAGGCACTACTAGGAACAGTGGATCTATGATTGTAGTCCGCCCTAGAATCCAACGTGCTTGATAGAATTGTGTGTTTGGTTTGCATGTGTGAGGCCCAATTAGTGGCCATTTTCATCGTAATGTGCATTGTCTAAAAGAGCATCTAGGAATATATTGCATTTTCTGAATGTGAAACGTTCTTTCATTTGCATAGCATATAGAAAATGAGCATTTGTGCTATATGATGCATTTATTTTATGTACAATAAAATGAACCACACACACCACTTGGCACTTAAACGCTAGTGAGTTGGGCTTCACATCCAACCACTAGTAGGGTTCAACGATGGTGGGCGTAATTTCCATCCGTTGGCCCAAATCCTACGTACCCTTGGATACTAGACCAATACCGGATCCGAGAACCTTTCGTAGCCTAGAAAATTTGCATATACTCCTCTTCGAAGGGTATGAAGCTGACTGGGTGAAAATGGGTGAGGATCTGGGAGGACCTGTGCTCCCTGACCATGTGTGGGCTTCATTACCACACATTATAGGTTGGATTACATGATCTGGAAGTCACATCCAGATTGTTGAGCTATGAGTATATAGGTGAAAGCCATTAAACTGAGAATAAAATCCAACAAGCTTTGCAAAACATGATAAGAGTTTCTATACTGATACAACACATCTTGAAAACAACATCAAACAGTTTAGGGCTCACAAATTAAAATTTAAATACAAGATAATCACCATTGTATACCTTGTTTGCTTAATAATAAAAGATACATCTAGATGCTAGGTACACTATGGTGGATACACGGGGTGGTCGAAAAAGGTCTAAGACTGATGCCAATGACCAACCCCCAACTGATTCACAATAGCACATGTCAAGTCCTCGCCCACATGAGCGAACCGAATGTCGTTCGACAAGCATTAGAGGAGATAACTCGACATGAGGGGACCCCATCGAGCATACCCCAGATAGAGGAGCTTCAATACACTCCTCTAGGCATAGGATTGAGCAGGGAGCTTCTCAGCATGAGGGTGCTCCACTTGGAAGCCATTACCGAGACCGTAGTGCACGTGCATCCACAGGATCGGCCGAAGAGTATGTTGTGCAAGGGACCAAGTTGGTACCCCTACATACTAGGTCCATAGGAGGGTCCATGCCTCCACCTTCTGAGTATAGAAGGACTAGAGATCCGCCCATTCAAGGGCAAGCAGACAGGCTCACTTTCGAGCATAGGTCTACCCATACTCCCATGCATGGTCCACCACGCAAGATCACCATTGATATATCAAAGGTGGGAGCTAATGGTACACCACCGCATGAGTGGTGGTGGTCTAGATAGTTAGAGGGTCTAGGTAGTGTCCTCGAGCAGTTAGGCTGTAAGCCTATAGCTCTGCCCACTCGTGCTCTCGAGTGAGCATAGTGGCAACTCCATTAGGACTACTAGAGAGCATGGAGAGGCTTCTAAGTGCCCTCATGTCACACATCCACCATCTACGCATGGTGGTACATAGTATAGGACATAGCAGGATGCCAATGTCATCTTCATAGATAGAGGCAAAGGTACAACACATCAGTCCGATGGGTACAGAACCCATAAGGTCGCTCGTATAGAGCATGCATACCAGAGGCCTCCTACGATCGATCAAATTGATAGATCACATCGACTGATATCTGAGTAGAGATGCCAACTCCTCCAAGATCAATTGGAGGATGCTCACCTAGAGAGGCAACGTATTGAAGATGAAAATATTCAAGCACAGAGGCTCATTCGACAGAGACTATATGAGCAACGCATGCGCGAGGAGCGTATCCTCACCCAGAAGGAGCGCGTAGAGTAGGAGGATAGGTTAGCTAGGGCTGGCCTATACCCTCATGAGGAGCATAGAGAGCATGTGCACATGAAGGCTTTCTCACAAGTCGATATGCACCAGGAGCGCAGAGATGCTCACACTCATACTAGTGCCCAACAAAGAGAGCGACCACCGCCCTCGACGATCAGAGGCAAAGGTAGTATGAGGAAGAAGAGGGAGATGGATACAACCAAGAATATCCTGAGAGCTCCCAAGCTAAATAGGAGGAGGAACAGTGTCCTCCACCTCGAACGAAGAAGATAGTACCTCCTAGACCACCTCCACATCAACTTAGGGAGGAGGACTTTCTATCTTTGAAGGCCTACAAGGTTTTTGTCGAGAAGGTCAAAGCAATCGAGAGGCAAGGCATAACTGTTCAAAATCTGACATTGAGGAAGATTCACAATGAACCTTTAGACCCCTCGGTGCCTACCCCTCCATACCCTGAGCATTTTGATATGCCCAGGTTAGACAAATTTAAGGGTGATGAAGATGCACAGGAGCATGTCATGAGCTTTCTAGACGCATGTTTCTAGATTGAAAGTAATGATGCATTGTTGTTGCATACTTTCATCATGACACTCTCTAGCCTAGCATGAGAGTGGTTCAATCAACTAAAGAAACATAGCATAACCGGTTTTGAGTAGTTAGTTGATGCCTTTCTTGAATGCTATTCCTTTGGCATCAAGAAATAGGCTAATATTTTTGATTTGGTTGTGCTAGCTCAATGCGATGATGAGCCAATTGAATAGTATGGAAAGAGATGGAGGAGATTAATGGTGAAGTTGCCATTCCCTATTCCTACCATAGAATTAACCTGAATGTTTACGAAGAGTTGTGCCAAGCACATCTCGTTACTATTGTAGCTGCAACAGTATCCTACATTCGAGGAAGCTTTGGTGCAAGCCAAGGTGATTGAGGATATCAAGTTGTAGGAAGGCAACTTGAAGCTCAAGACCAAGAAAGAGGGATTCAAGAAGAGTACTACAAAGCAACAGGGCAAGTAGGCCCACGTAAATCAAGTAGTGCTAAATCTCTCGAGGAGAGGATAAGGGGCATCAAAAGTAGAATTATCAAGCCCAACCTCCTCCTGTGTAGTACAAGATGCACAAAAACAATTATAAGGGCAAAAACAAAGAACAACGCCCACCTCACCAATTCACACCATTGAAGGAATCATTGACATCGATTTTCCATCAACTGTGTGAGGCCAAGGCAATAAGATTACCCGAAGTCAAACTGATCGATCCAAATCAGCCCAAGTCAAAGTGGCACTAGGATGATCTATTCTGCATTTACCATCACGTGAAGGGCCATGACATCGAGGTATGTTGGTCCTTCAAACACATAGTGCAGAACATGATAGAAAAAGGAGAGCTTGTAGTACCAAGAAATCCATAGGTGCCTGATAACAGAAACATGGGGATTTTCAAAAATCCATTACCAAACCATGAGGCGTCACATAATAATGTTGGCCAGGTCAACCAAGTGTGAGTCGAACCACCTACCCAGGGGTTCATAGGTATGGTCAACATTGTTACTAGGCATGGGAGATATGAACAACCGAATCAACCTCATGCTCCCATTAGAATACAGGCTACATCGGATCAACGACCAACTCAAAACATTCTAGGCCCACCAACTAGACCGGTGGTGACCATAAGGAGTAGGTTAGTTCAAAACCTGTAGACAACTCCTATGAAGTTGTCTATCTATGAGCTAATACAATAGTCTCCCTAGGCACAAGGAGACTCTCATGGACATTTTGAGGTCCATTGAAGTACAATCCCAAGATGCGCAAGCATTCACAAATTTTGTGGGGCATGTACAATAGTGCTAGGAACCCATGATCCAATTTTATGATCATGAAGTGAAGATGGTTCCTACAGATATGGCTGACCCACCATTGCATATTATCACATGTGTCAACCACATGCCATTTAAAAGGGTCTTGATTGATACTGGTTCATCGATCAACATAATAACGACCAAGGCACTGAGCCACCTAAAGCTACCTAAATCACACATTGTGCCTACCACATTCATATTGAGAGTGTTCAACGATGCACTATGCTCGACGGTTGGCACAATCGTCCTACCTATTTAGGTGGGTCTAAAGACCATCTCTATGATGTGTCATGTGATAGAAGGTGCCATGCAATATAACATCCTACTTGGGAGGCCTTGGATTCATGAAATGCATTGTGTTCCCTCGATATTGCATCAATGTGTGAAGTACATTCATGAGGGATGGGTTCACATAGTATCATCGGATGAAGAACCTTTTAAGTTCGTGAACCTAGCAGATTTTCTTGGGGGTTTCATACTCCCATCAATGCACTTGGATGTCCGACCTGCATCATCGATTAAGATTCCAAGAGGTAAACTAGCAACATGTGCTCAACCATCGATATCTGTGTCAAACAGATCTGAGCACACCACTAGTACTTCCTTGAGACCGACGACATCAGCTATGCATCAGGATGATAAGAAGCTAAAGGTGAAATTGGGCAAAAAAAAAGAACATATGCCCGAACCAGTCACCGATGAGGCTCCCACTCCCATGGAAGTGGAAGAAGCTCAAGATAAAGTCGAGGAGGCACCTCAGCCTACCTCACCTACATCTTCAGTAGGGTCATCCACACCATGGGTGACTATTCACCTAGCCAATACAGGGTTAGGTGAATACCTTGTGCAGAATGTTACCTTTGGACCTATTCTAAAGACTGCACAAGAGATGGGTCGACCGCACGCCCATCGATTTTTGGTTGGATCAGTAGTGCCATTGGGTGAGCCACCCAATCAAACAAACTTCATCTATGTAGGGCTAGATCAGGTGCCCACTTGAATGTCCATAGATGAAGATGATGACGAGCCATTTGCTATGAATGTGCGTTATCTATCCAACCTAGAGTACTCCATGCATATTTTTGAGTTATATCATTGGCATGGACATGGCCTTGGTCTCTTTGAGCAAGGATGTAGGACTCCACTCGAACCACATTATCAGTTAGCAACTGATAGGTTTGGGTTAGGATTATAGATACAAGGACATGATGATTTGCTTGCAACATCATTAGATCACTTGTACCTTAGTCTAGGGGATGATGTGGATTTCAATCCATATCATCCTAATCCTTCAAGCTTTTGGAGGACTAACCCGATGGTATCTTTTATCACCTTTGGGCCACCCAAGACATATCATGAAGGGCTCTCAGAGGATGACCCCAGAGACAACCTGGGTCATCAAATCCATAGTGCAATCGATGACACTGGTATGCAGGGGCATAACCCCATCATTTTAGGTGATCTCGAGTCAGGAGATCTCTGTAGTGAAGATGGAGAGGAGTCCACCTCCAAAATAAGTGGACCAAGTTATGATGTAGACAATGAGTCCTCACATGATGATCAATCTAAGGATGAAGCTGAGTCGATATTCTTAGGACCGACAATATTACATCAGTTATTGCCCATGGAGCAATTGGGTGAGATCAATGAGCACTTCATAGTCGATAGTGATTATGAAGATGAAATAGAGTAGGCCTACTTAAGGCCTCATCATGTTGATCACTCTGAGGAAGAATTAGAGCCAATTTTCTCATCAACATCATATATAAGGACTAATTATCTAGTTTTTTTGGATAGTGAGGATAGTGATCGAGAAATTAGATTCATGGGACCGCATCTACTAGAGCGTCCCCCACCTATAGGAGAAAATGAGGGATGGTATTTTGATAGTGATGAAGAGGATGAAATAGAGAGGGCCTACCTAGGACCTCCTTACCTACATCACCAAAATGCACCCTATACAGCTGAGGATATGCATAGGGAGATTAATCTCCATCCTCACCTCAAGGATGGACTAAATTTCAATGTGATTTATCACATGCTATTTCCCCATCCGCCTACATACATGGAGCTCCTCGAGCTGAATGATCCCATATTGTAATTAGTGCAGAGAGAGGATCCTATTATCTATGCCTCCCATAGAGAGGACCCATTTGTGCCCGTACCATTAGAGCCAGATCTTGGGTATGGGAGCTACATAGATGATGTAGAGTCTTGTCCATGTGGTCCTAGAGATCAATTCCATTCCATCAATATGGTCTCCATTGATTTGACCACTCCACTCTACAATCCAATCGATCCTTCCAAACCGTTGCATCTAAATATAGATGCTATCGATTGGGATCACACTGACTCACCCGTCGAGCCTAAAGATTTCTTCCCTAACGAAGAAATGTTGCAACCATTTCATTTTGCACCAGGCTATGCTTATGATGTTTATCATGCTGAGGATGCTTCCAATGAGGAACCTATAAACCCAAATGATGACATCCATTTGATTCCTACGCCTCATCAACTTGAGGAGGGATCACATATGTCAGTAGAGGAAACCTTCGATGTGGATATCAATCAAGATCCCACTAATCCAAAGAAGGTTAAATTTGGAGAGAGTCTCACTCCAGATGAGTGTGACAACATCATCCCTCTACTGAAAGAGAGACCTAATATTTTCTCTTGGACTTACAAAGATATGCCAGGTCTAGATCCGAAATTGGTTACTCATAACCTTTTGCTAGATCTAATGAAGAAGCTAGTCAAGCAAAATCTTAGAAAGATGCATCCAATAGTAGCCTTAATGGTGAAAGATGAATTGCAAAAGTTGTTGGATGTAGAGTTTGTCATTTCCATCGACTATCCAGAATGGGTATCCAATATGGTGCCTGTAGGAAAACCTGATGGAAGGATCCGTATTTGTACGGACTTTAGAGATCTCAACAAGGCAACACCAAAGGATTCATTTTCATTGCCGAATATCGATGCTCTAGTAGATGCAACTGTAGGTCACGAAATGCTCTCCCTAATGGACGGTTTTTTTGGGTACAATAAAATTTGGATTAAACCCGAAGACCAGCATAAAACCGCATTTATAATGCCATGGGGGACATTTTGCTATAAAGTTATGCCATTCGGTCTTAAAAATGTTGGTGCCACATATCAGTAGGCTATGACATATATCTTTCATGACTATATGCATAAGATCTTAGAATATTATATCGATGACTTATTAGCTAAGTCATTGCTACGAGTAGAGCATGCGGAGGTCCTAAGGAAGGTCTTCGATCGCTTGATAGAGCATAATGTCAGGTTGAATCCTAAGAAGTGCGTATTTGGCGTAACTTCAGGTAAACTCTTAGGATTCATCATTTCAAAATGAGGCATCGAAGTTGACCCAACAAAGGTCAAGGCTATTCTAGAGATGTATCCTCCCACAAATATCAAAGAACTAAGAAGCCTTCAAGGCAAAGTAGCATCCATAAAGTGATTTATCGCTCAATTATCGGATAAATGTTGACCCATGAATCGATTGCTACACAAGGGGGTCCCATTCAATTGGGATGAGGACTACCAAGTAGCCTTTGCTGAAATCAAGCAATACCTAGTGACGCCACCAGTACTAGCTCCACCAAGGCCAGATGTGCCTTTTCTACTATATATATTGGCGATCGACTTTGCATTAGGGACCATGTTAGCCCAAAATAACGTGCAAGGCAAAGAGCAAGCCATATATTATATTAGTCGAACCTTGGTGAGTTACGAGCTAGGATATGCATATGTGGAGAAGCTTTGTTTAGCAGTAGTGTTCGCTACCAAGAAATTATGACACTATATGTTAAGTCATACGACATATGTAATATCAAAACAAAATCCTTTGTAGTATATGATGAGCAAGACATATCATAATACACGTACTGCAAAGTGGATCATGCTATTGATAGAATTTGACTTGGAATTCATAAGCCAAAAGTCCATTAAGGGACAGGTCATAGCGGATCAACTAGCTGAGGCACCACTATCAAATAGTAGGCCTCTTACCATTGAGCTTTCGGATGATGCGGTCTTCATAGTATCCAAAGCTCCCAAACCCGAAGAACTAGAGAACAATGCTGATATGACTCTTTTCTTCGATGGTTCGAAGTGCGAGCAAGGGGGTGGTGTAGGGATAGTGTTTTTCATATCACAAGGAGCTCCAATGCCCTTGTCATTCAAATTAGACTTCCCATGCACCAACAACAATGTTGAGTACGAAGCCCTACTATTGGGCCTCCACACAACCATCACCATGAACATTAAAAGATTAAACATCTTTGGTGACTCCTTGCTCATAGTTAACCAAGTGAAGGGACTTTTTTAGTGTCGATGTCCGGTACTGAAAGCCTATAAAGATCTTGTTGCCACATATTTGGCTAAATTGGAATGGTATGACATCGAGGCAATCCCTCATTCATCAAATAGATTTGTAGACACCATGGCATCTTTGGGATCCTTAATCCCTCAGAATATATCTACCGATTTTACTACCATCCATGTTAAGATGCTCTCGCATCCTATAGCAGAGCGTGCAACCTTTGATAACAAAGAATCAGTCAACATGATTAGTGTAGAACCAAAAGCTGAATGGTTCTGTAGAGCTGAAGAATTTCTTAAGAAGGCACCCTAGGGGTCATTAACCTCTCAGAGTCCTATGGGGAGTGGTACTACCATTCACCACAAGGTTGTTTCCTAGTCTGCATTTGCAAATGTAGATATGTAGGGGGAGCAAGTCATCTTGGCAGTCGAAGTTGAGGCTTATCAGAATTGGATGTCACAAATCCAAGACTTCCTAAAACTTGGTTTAATCCCAGAGGGATTATCGCATGCCGCAAGATGCACATTTAAATAGAAAGTGACTAAATATGTCTTGCTAGGAGACATTTTGTACCGATGAAGTTACGATGGAGTTCTCCTTCATTGTCTTGAGCCCCAAGAGTCATCTTGGGCAATTTCAGAAGCTCATGATGGTACGTGCGGTGGCCATTTTAGCGGCATGGCCATCGTCAAGTGCATCCTTCGAATGGGTTACTATTGGCCCACTATGGAGAAGGATTGCAATGTGTATGTCAAGAAATGCATCAAATGTCAGCATCATGCTAATCTTACGCACTTGCCATCGTAGGCCTTACAACCCATCCAAGCGGCTTGGCCATTTTCTCAATGGGGATTTGATCTTATTGGCAAGATCTCTCCTCCATCATCGGGTTGACATACATTCATTATCATGGCTACTGAGTATTTTACAAAGTGGGTGGAAGCCATTCCCTTAACAATGACAACCGGAGCTCGTATAGCAAAGTTTATACTCGAGCATATCATATGTCATTTTGGGATACCATCCAAGATAATTTTGGATAATGGAACTTCATTTAAGAACAAAACTATGAGAGCTTTGACGTCTAAGTATAGAATCAAGCACAGTTTTGCAACTCCATATTATCCATAGGCAAACGGGCAAGCTGAGGCCTCAAACAAGATAGTGGTTTCCATATTGAAAAATATGGTACAAGAACACCACAAAGATTGGCATATACAACTACCCCTTGCATTATGGGCTTATAGGACTAGCATTCGGATGCCCAACTAGGGCAATGCCATTTTCACTAGTATATGGTATTGAGGCCATTATGCCCTTAGAGTTGGAAATTCCAATGCTGCGCATCGCATTGAAAGAGTTCATCGATGATGACACCGCACGACAAGCTCACCTAGACCAATTGACGTTGCTTGATGAACATCGCGTGAATGCCCTTGAGCATCTCCATGTTTATCAAGAGTGATTAAAATGAGCTTACAATATCAAAGTCCACCAGAGAGACTTTGAAGTTGGGGATCTTGTGCTGAAAGAGAACCAACAGAACTCTAATTTACCGCCTGATATGCGAGACAAATTTATGGCTAATTGGCTAGGACCCTATATCATATCTAAAAATATTGGTTCGAGTACCTATCACCTAACATCGCTAGGGGGTGTTGAAGAGCCTGAACCTCTCAACATCATCCATATTAAGGTATTCTATGCTTGAGAGCATAGCAAAAGGCACCAAGGGTTCTAAAAACTGCTTGGTCATGTCAATAAAGGCCCAAAAGGCACCAAGGATTTCTAAAAAATCGCTTGGTCAACCCAAAGGCTCCGAGAGTTCCTAAAATTGCTCGGTCATCCTAAAAGGCTCCAAGCTCTCTTATGAGTAGTTTGGTCAATTCAAAAGGCTCCAAAGGCATCTATAAGCCCTTTGGTCAATCCAAAAGGCTCCAAGGATTCCTAAGAATCGCTTGGTCATCCTAAAAATCTCCAAAGGTATTTTTAAACCTTTGGTCAATCCCAAAAAGCTCCAAGGGCATGTACTCATCGTTTGGTCAAATATAAAGGCTCAAAAATCCATAAAAATTGAAAAATATATAAAATTCCAAAAAAATTGGTAAAGCATAAAATCCAAAAACATTTGCTTTTGCATTTTGCATTTTCATTTGCATTCACACATGCATTCATTTCATTACATTGCATATAGGCATTTGTCATCCATTGCATTCCATAGTAGAATGGATTATGTTGGTCAATCTTACAAATGATGCCACGTTTGTGTTTCAATCATGCACCCTTGCATTTATCATAAATCGTTGCATTCATACACAACACCTGTTGCTAAGAAATATGTATGTATACTAAAGTTTTCCAGTCACTCAACCATACCTAGTGGGTCTCTCAGATATTGTAGAAAGCTTGCTTTGCTTTTGTAGATGAGGTCATTAGTTGTGATAGTACTTAACATATCAAGATCCCATCACTAAGCAAAACATATAAAATCCTACTAAGACAAGGGAGGATGAAAGCTATGAAAGTGGTCCTAGGTATCTAGAGAGATGGGTTTTATCACTTGCTTATCTTGCAAATAGTTTGGTCTAGAGTGGTGAACCTTGGCAAAAGGACAAGAATTTCCCCTACTCGTACATAGATACAAAGTTCAAATCTCAAGTTCAAATTTTAAAGTTTAAAGTTCAAAGTTCAAATCTAAAATGATATAGTGAATCAAAAGCACTATACAAATCCCTTGCTCAAGAAAAACGTAAATGAAATGTTCAAAACAATGATTTTTATCACTACATAAGAGCAAATATCAAAATGGGGTGAGAACTTGAATCCCTGGATTGTTCACCATTTCAAAGCCATAGAGTGAACCTCGATCATAGCAATGGGTTGAAAGAGTCCCGCTTGCTTTTGGAGTAGTAGTTCTATTGGGTGATCCCCAATCGCAACAATGGGTTGAAAGAGTCTCGCTTGCTTTTGGAGGGGTAGTCCTGATCAATTTGCAAGATGAGCTAGCTCTAGGTGCCTAGGGTTGTCTAGAATTATAGTCCAATCAAATTTGAAACAAGGATGATATGAACATTTGAGGAACCCGATCTCACATATGGGTTGAAAGAGTCCCGACTGACATATGGGGTATGCCTATGGTCTATCTAAAAATACTCACATGCACACATAGGGGTAATGAATAGTTGGGTCATTCGTGGTGAAAGCCTTGTCCAACAAAAGCCTTGTACAATTAGTATGTGATTTTTGAGAAGTCTACTAGGGTGTTTGAGTCTCATGGAAAACCTCAAAAATTTCTCTAATAGCAACAAAATATCAAATATCACAAGCCATCAAAAATAAAAGTCATTCAATCATCAGAATGCATTACATTGAGCACAATCAAAGATATAGGATAGATACCGGATGGATATCAGAAATGATGTTTAGATGGCCACTGGCTATATCGTGCAACAAAAAAAAATATATAGAATGACATATTATATCATTCACATTATACCAATCCATCTCACTGCATTTCATATATGGGTGATTAATTGATTAAATTCTTGTAATGAGGATTATCAATTATTTTGCATGATTGTTATACATTTTGTGGTGTCATCCATTAGATTGATACACACATTTTACATTCATTCCTTATGTTTTAAGTGATTAAAGCATACAGGTTCATTTCCATTAGATTATGATCATGTACATAATGCATTACCATACATTGCATAGGCATATCATGACATCATCACATAAATTAAATGCATACAATAAAGCAAAATTAAACATGCATTTAAAAATAAACATTGCATCCATATGCATCCATCATAAATAGCACATCTAAGCATCTAGATCACTGCATAACATCATCATCATCATAAATTAAAATAGCTATCTAGTGCATGTCATCCATACATCACATCATATAGCATCAAATAACATAACATATAAGCATTGCATCCATGTGCATCAAATAAACATAAAATTAAAAAATACACAAGTACACATAATGAGCCATAAATGATCAAATCATATATATATATGTGTGTCCAAAAGAGTACATAGGGAGTATACAAAATGCCCGTAGGCTACAACCATGTAGGTCCTCGACCTTACACCAAAAATGATACATATACAAAAATGTAGCCTGTATCCAATAGAGCCCTAGCTCTGGTCTGCTCCTCCTATACTGGAGCTCTCACCGCCTCCCTCAGCCCTATGCTCTGGAGCCTGCTCTGCAGACTTCTCTAGTGCCTATTATGTGCCCTACTGAGGGTCCTATGTACCACCTAATCCAAAGAGGCCTAGCACATGGGATACATGTATCTTTATCCGATGAGACCTGTTACTAGAGCTCACAGAAGACTGACATGTCTCTCTGGTCCTGGTATGGGAGCTGGATCCATGTGTGCTAGAGGACTTGTGTGTCCTCTCAATCCTATGGGTCCAATGGCTAGAGCTCATTATAGACTGCCCTGTAGTCCTAGACCTAGTTCATTGAGACCCTACAACATGTAGATCCTATAGAACCTCTCCATATGTCAACCTAATAGGACCCTCAAGATGGTCTATCCTGGCTACCCTGGCTATGTGCCTAGCATTAGCATCCTCCAGGAGGGTTTGTAAGTGTTGAATCTCTATCATAGGGTCATGGTCGCATGGTAACAATGATGATGGTGCAGTTGGAGGTCCCATAATAGCTTAGGAGGATGAAGGATCCCCCCTCTATGCCCTAAGTAGATCCCGCTTTGTGATAGCCTCACCTCGTTGTGCCAGTGCCACAACGCATGCACTAATGAGATTATGGACCTGAGTCTCTACCATTGTAGCCCGTGCTATAAGACCCATGATCTTCTCCTAAGCATTATCTAGCTGCCTCTCCCTTTGAGCTAGATTTACCTCCAAAAGGGTGATAGATGTACCCCATTGCAACTGTTGAGTTTGCAAATTCCCAACCTGACTCTACAGGTCCACAACTTGAGCTAGGAGCTATCCTACATCACTGTCAGGAGGCACCTCAAACTCCTTAGAATCCTTGTTGGCAATTTTGGGTACTTTGGGTACATTGCCTTTGCTCAAGTGTATAAGTTGTCATTGATGTCAAGAATCTCTTGAAGGAATTTGATTTGATGTCAAATAATTTGTTTTGAAGAAGGTTACGGCATGACAGTTTCAAAGGTCTTTTGCAAACCCCAAGTTGGCAGGTTTAAAGATTACAGGTGGATGCATTGGTTTAATGCATTTGGTTCTAGGAGGAAGTATTTATTTAAATAATTAAAAACCTTGTTAAGGTTCCATTTAATTATTTTTAAATAAATAAATTATTATTTGCAATGGGTTCTCCTAATCCATGGTGCAAATGTTTTAACATTGTGGGTGCTAGCCAAGACCTCCGTCGACGTGTTAAACTCCTCACCGACGTCAAAGAGATTATGGTAAATTGCATATAAATCTCCCTCGATGAAAACAAAGATTTATCCCATCCGAATTTTGAAATGTGTTGCTCGCTGTGAATTCGTCTGTGTCTTTGCCGTTTTTTGTGTATCCACTGTTTGTTTGTCTGCACTCGCCGTTTTTCAAATCTGTCGTAAAGTTTATCGTCATCGTTTCACGTCAGAAGGAAAGGAAGGGACTGCTATTTCATGTATTCCCTGGCACAGAAGGAACAAGGTTAACAGCATGAGGTTTAAACCTCATCGGGTGCCTTTGGCGCACCGGTAGCGGCTAGGATGTTGGTGCGCTACCCGAACGGAAGGTTTCGCGTTCGAATATCGTGAAAGGGTTTTTCTTCGTGAAGTGGACGTAGCAGGTGGTGTTAGATTTCGTGCGCAATTTCTCCATAGCAATTTTTTGATGTTGGCTAAGGTATTTTTGAAATTAATTTTTTCTAAGTGTTTTTGCTGATGGAGGAAGTTTGTTAGAGGGAAAAATAGCTTAGGAGTTATAAGGAGTTTAAAGCTTGTTTTTAGTTTGATAAAATATTCCTTTTGAAGGTGTTGTTGAAATATCTTATTGCATTCTTATGAGAGATAAATTTTATTTGTGATAAGACTATAAGCGGGAAATAAGGTGTATAAGGGTTAAATATTTCTTGTAATGTTGAGAGTGCTTTTGGTTGATTATTGAAATGAAAGCATGATGTTTTAAGGTTAAAATTGCTTCTTGTGTGAAGTTGTGAAACCTTAAGTGGGCAGCTTTGAGATTGACATTTGCTTTCATTAAATTGGTAATAATCAAGCTATTATTTACTTGGTTAAAGTGTTTGGGCTTACTCCTTTGTTGATGATTTGAAAAGTTGTGTGTGCTATTGTGAGTTGAGTTGGTGTATGCTTTTGTTAAAACAATATTGGAGACAAAAGGAGTTCTACTTGTTTCTTTTTTTGATGTTGATTGTGAAATTCTTCAAGGTTGTGTTTTGAGCTGAATGGTGTTGATTGAACCTTGGTTGATGAGCATTTTTGTTGAAACCCTTATTGATGGTGAAAAGAACATGAGTATCATTGTTACTCTTTGCATAGTTGGCAATTGTTGGAGTTTCATGTTCTTGAAAGAAAGCATTCTATCCTATCCATTTCAGATATTGAGTTGAGTTTTCAGATTTGAGATTGAGTTTGAGTTGAGTTGATTTGAGTTGAGTTTTGAGATTGGGAGTTGAGTATAGAACATATTGAGTCTCTAACAATTATCTTTATGCTTCTATGAGTTTGACAAATCACATTGGGTCTCTAACAATTCACCTTGTGATTTCCTACTAAGAAAGTTTTTCTTGGTGAGCTTATTGAGGTTTTGGACAGGTTCCGGTGGGGACTTGTGAGCAGGTTTTGGAAAGGTTCCGGTGGGGACTTGTGAGCAGGTTTTGGACAGGTTTTGGTGGGGACTTGTGAGCAGGTTTTGGACAAGTTCTGGTGGGGACTTGTGAGCAGTTTTTGGACAGGTTCCGTTGGGGACTTGTGAGCAGATTTGGACAGGTCCTAGCAGAGGACATGTGAGATGAGTTTTGATAGTTCTATCAGAGAACTTGAGGACAGAGGAGCACTTGTTCTTTGAGAAGAACCTGAGGATAGATTTGGAAAGTCTTTGAGAAGGCTTGTGTGCAGAGGATTGATTTGTTCAAGCATTGGACAGATCTGACAGACAGAGGAAGACTTGTACTAGACCGACTGACTATGTTTGGTACAAAGTTGTCGAGCTGCTATGGATGTGATAATAGAAGGCAGAGGTCTCTTAGGCTAAGCATTGAGGATAGGAGGTCTTCGGTGGAAAGGAGTTCCACGTGCTGGCAGGAGGAAGAGGTAGTTGATCTTCTGAGGGATCATTTCCAGAGCAGAGGGGAAGGTATCTCCTTTGAGTAGAGGCTCATAAATTCAGATAGAGGGGAAGGTATCTCCTTTGAGCAGAGGCTCATAAATTCAGATTGGGAGAAGGTATCTCCTTTGAGCAGAGGCTCATAAATTCTGATTGGGGGAAGGTATATCCTTTGGGCCGAGGCTCATAAACATTGTAATTGGGAAGGATTCCCAAAGAACTTTGAGATAATTTTTAGAGAAAAGTTTTGTGGATGTAGCCGAGCCATTTTGGGTGAACCACGTTAAAATTGGTGTCACTTTGTGGATGATTTTGTGCATTGCTTTGATATTGATTTGGGTATATTTCTTTATTATTTTTAAGTATAAAGGAAAAAGTAAAAAGAGGTCTTATACTATTCACTTCCCCCTCTCAGTATAAGCTTGTGTTCTTCAATTGGTATCAGAGCAGGTGCCTTCGAAAAGTTTAACAGCTTGAAGGAAAAGCTAGTAAAGAACACAATGGATCATTCAAGTAGTAATGCAGCACCTATTATTGATGAGTTAGATTTTGGTCTTTGGAGTGCAAGGATGAAGGTTCATCTAATGGCACTTGGTAATGAGGTATGGGAAGTGATTGAAGATGAGTACACTATTCCTGTACGTGGTCCTAATACTAAAGAAAAAATGCTCCTACATCACAACAATTCAAAAGCAATGAATGCAATCCTAAAAGGCTTACATAAAGCAGATCTCACCAAAGTGATTCATTGCAAGATAGCTAGTGAAATGTCGAAACAGTTGAAGGTGGTTCATACAGGTGATACAAATGTCAGAAAGGCCAAGTTGAGACACTTCAAAGGTATGTTTGAACAACTCAAGATGAATGATGATGAAAACATTAGTGACTACATGCTTCGTATGGATGAGGTTGTTAACTCCATGAAAGACTTAGGTCTTGAGCTTGATGAAAATGATGTTTGTGATAAGATTTTAAGATCTCTTCCTAATAGATTTAGTGAAAATATTTCTGCTATTGAGGAAGCTAAAGATTTGGATAAGTTGAAAAATGATGAGCTCCATAGTATACTTGCAGCATTTGAGTTGAGAACTCAAGTGAAGGTTGATTTCAAGAAAGAGGCAGCTTTCAAGGCTACCAAGGAATCCAAGGGTAAACAACTTCAAGATAGTGATGAGTCTTCTAGTGATGAAGAGGCATATTACAACAAGAAAGGCAAGTTCTATAGAAAACACAAAAGTGTGAAAAATATAAGATGTTTCAATTGTGGAAAGTTTGGTCATTATGCTACTAACTATACTGTTCCCAAGAATGAAATTGATGAAGATAAACAGGATTCTAAGAGCAAGATTTTTGATGAGCACAGCAATCAAGGAAAAAGGTATTCTCACAAGCACAAGAAGAGTTTCTACCTAGACAAAGCAAGTAAGTGTTCTAGTAGTGATAGTGAAAGTTCTTCAAGTGATAATGAAAATGAGATGTTGTTCATATCAAAAAAAGAGGAAGAACCGAAACATAGATTCATTATCATGAAATGTCTTAGATGTGGAAATTTTGGTCACCTTGAGGATGATTGCACAAATAATGATTTTGTTTCTAGTATGTATGAGGATGCTTCAGAAAACTATAAGGAAGATGCATGTATGTTTTTTGAAAAGGGTAGCACCTCTAGTGATAAGAAATCTGAAAAAGGCTTTGATGATTCAAAAGCCAATCAAATAAAGGATCTTGAAAGTGAACTTATTAGTGCTCTTAGTGCTTTGAAAAAGGAAAGAAAGAAGAATGCTAGACTCAAGGATAAGTTATATGAATGTTGTATGGAGAGAGATGATCTTATAGAAAGTCTTGAATTCTCTATAGCTAAGACACAAGAACTCAAGGATGAGTTAGAGTCTAAGGTTCTTGAGTATAGTGAGTTAGAATAGAAAATGGATTCTTTGAAAGAGAAAACTAAAGAGTACAAGGATAAGATTTATAGGTTTCAAGATAGCTCCAAAAAGGTTAAGTCACTCATCAAAGGTCAAAGAAAGACAACAGATAAAATAGGCCTTGGTTTTGTTAAGCCACACAAGGAACAAGTTGGAGAGTCTAGTAAGAGACTCCAAAAGGAAGAGAGTTCTGATGAGGAAAGTACTTCAGAAAAGGAGTCCTTGAATGATAGATGAATAGAAACAGAAAAAAAAATTCAAAATGAGAAGAAGAAGTTTCCAAGACCCAAGAGGTCAAATAAAGGAAAGTTTTAAGGTAGATGTTTTGCTTGTCACAGGTTTGGTCACATGGCTTCACATTGCATGGCTCAAGTGAAGAAGGTAAATGACAGTTTCAGAAGTGCTAGTTACTTTCAAGGGTATTGCTACTCTTGTAAATAGTTTGGGCACAAGGCAGTCTATTGCAAGGTAAATAATAGGAACAGGTTTGATCAAAATAGGTTTGGCCAGAACAGGTTTGGTCAGAATAGGTTTGGTTAGAACACGTTTGGCCAGAACATGTTTGGTTAGAACAGGTGGATTCAAAGATCAAGTTTACCTCAGAGAAACAACATCGTCAAGTGTTTTAAGTGCAACAATGAAGGTCACATAATCAGACAGTGTAGAGCTAAAATTCTAGAATACAGGAACATGAACAGTGGCATGATCAGGTCCAAGGATCAAGGCATGGACAAGAACATGGATGAGAACAAGAACAAGAACAAGGACAAGAACAAGAATATGGACAAAGAGTTCAAGAGAAGGCCCGACAAGGAATTTATAGACGCTGATGATGATCAGTGCCTAATGGGAGTTTTACTCCCACCCCAAAATTAATCACCTCATTAGGAGATGGGGGAGAGACTAAGCTAAGAGGCTCATTCTTAGTCCCGAGCCCCAAAGGTGGCCCTTTGCCATTGATGACAAAGGGGGAGAGATATGAGTAAGGGTGAGAGCTTCAAAGTGAAGAGGAAAGCTTCAAGTCAAGGGGAGCAAAACTTAAAAGGAATATTCTCAGTTGTGGGCACAGTTTCTCAGTTGTTAGCATAGTTGGTTTCAGCTTTGGCTCTTGAGAAGTGTTTTCAAGAAAGGTTTGCCATCAATGACAAAGGGGGAGATTGTTGGCAATTTTGGGTACTTTGGGTACATTGCCTTTGCTCAAGTGTATAAGTTGTCATTGATGTCAAGAAGCTCTTGAAGGAATTTGATTTGATGTCAAATAATTTGTTTTGATGAAGGTTACGGCATGACTGTTTCAAAGGTCTTTTGCAAACCCCAAGTTGGCAGGTTTACAGATTATAGGTGGATGCATTGGTTTAATGCATTTGGGTCCAGGAGGAAGTATTTATTTAAATAATTAAAAACCTTGTTAGGGTTCCATTTAATTATTTTTAAATAAATATTAAATTATTATTTGCAATGGGTTCTCCTAATCCATGGCGCAAATGTTTTAACATTGTGGGCACTAGCCAAGACCTCCACCGACGTGTTAAACTCCTCGCCGACGTCAAAGAGCTTATGGTAAATTGCATATAAATCTCCCTCGATGAAAACAAAGATTTATCCCATCCGAATTTAGAAATGTGTTGCTCGTTGTGAATTTGTCTGTGTCTTCATCATTTTTCGTGTATACGCTGTTCGTTTGTCTGCACTCGTCGTTTGTCGAATCTGTCGTAAAGTTTATCGTCGTCGTTTCGTGTCATAAGGAAAGGAAGAGACTGTTGTTTCATGTATTCCCTGGCACAGAAGGAACAAGGTTAACAGTGTGAGATTTAAACCTCATCAGGTGCCTTTGGCGCACCGATAGCGGCTAGGCTGTTGGCGCGCCACCCGAATGGAAGGTTCCGCATTCAAATATCGCGAAAGGGTTTTTTTTCGTGAAGTGGACACAACAGGTGGTGTTAGATTTCGTGCACAATTTCTCCATAGCAATTTTTTGATGTTGGCTAAGGTATTTTTGAAATTAATTTTTGCTCAATGTTTTTGTGGATGGAGGAAGTTTGTTAGAGGGAAAAACAGCTTAGGAGTTATAAGGAGTTTAAAGCTTGTTTTTAGTTCGATAAAAGATTCCTTTTGAAGGTGTTGTTGAAATATCTTATTGCATTCTTATGAGAGATAAATTGTATTTGTGATAAGACTATAAGGGAGAAATAAGGTGTATAAGGGTTAAATATTTCTTGTAATGTTGAGAGTGCTTTTGGTTGATTATTGAAATGAAAGAATGATGTTTTAAGGTTAAAATTGCTTCTTGTGTGAAGTTGTGAAACCTTAAGTGGGCAGCTTTGAGATTGACATTTGCTTTCATTAAATTGGTAATAATCAAGCTATTCTTTACTTGGTTAAAGTGTTTGGGCTTACTCCTTTGTTGATGATTTGAAAATTTGTGTGTGCTATTGTGAGTTGAGTTGGTGGATGCTTTTGTTAAAACAATATTGGAGACAAAAGGAGTTCTACTTGTTTCCTTTTCTGATGTTGATTGTGAAATGCTTCAAGGTTGTGTTTTGAGCTGAATGGTGTTGATTGAACCTTGGTTGATGAGCATTGTTGTTGAAACCTTTATTGATGTTGAAAAGAACATGAGTATCATTGTTATTCTTTGCATAGTTGGCAATTGTTAGAGTTTCATGTTCTTGAAAGAAAGCATTCTATCCTATCCATTTCAGATATTGAGTTGAGTTTTCAGATTTGAGATTGAGTTTGAGCTGAGTTGATTTGAGTTGAGTTTTGAGATTGGGAGTTGAGTATAGAACATATTGAGTCTCTAAAAATTCTCTTTATGCTTCTATGAGTTTGACAAATCACATTGGGTCTCTAACAATTCACCTTGTGATTTGCTACTAAGAAAGTTTTTCTTGGTGAGCTTGCTGAGGTTTTGGACAGGTTTCGGTGGGGACTTGTGAGCAGGTTTTGGACAAGTTCCGATGGGGACTTGTGAGCAGGTTTTGGACAGGTTTCGGTGGGGACTTGTGAGCAGGTTTTGGATAGGTTCCGGTGGGGACTTGTGAGCAAGTTTTGGATAGGTTTCGATGGGGACTTGTGAGCAGGTTTTGGATAGGTTCCATTGGGGACTTGTGAGCAGATTTGGACAGGTCCTAGCAGAGGACTTGTGAGATGGGTTTTGATAGTTCTATAAGAGAACTTGAGGACAGAGGAGCACTGGTTCTTTGAGAAGAACCTGAGGACATATTTGGCAAGTCTTTGAGAAGGCTTGTGTGCAGAGTATTGATTTGTTCAAGTGTTGGACAGATCTAACAAACAGAGGAAGACTTGTACTAGATCGACTGATTATGTTTGGTATAGGTTGCTGAGTTGCTGTGGACGTGATCATAGAAGGCAGAGGTCTCTTAGGCTAAGCATTAAGGATAGGAGGTATTCTATGGAAAGGAGTTCCATGTGCTGGCAAGAGGTAGAGGCAGTTGATATTTTGAGGGATCATTTCTAGAGCAGAGGGGAAGGTATCTCCTTTGAGAAGAGGCTCATAAATTTAGATAGAGGGGAAGGTATCTCCTTTGAGCAGAGGCTCATAAATTTAGATTGGGGGAAGGTATCTCCTTTGAGCAGAGGCTCATAAATTATGATTGGGGGAAGGTATCTCCTTTGGGTCGAGGCTCATAAACATTGTAATTGGGAAGGATTCCAAAAGAACTTTGAGATAACTTTTAGAGAAAATTTTTGTGGACGTAGCCCAACCATTATGGGTGAACCACGTTAAAATTGGTGTCACTTTGTGGATGATTTTGTGCATTGCTTTGATATTGCTTTGGGTATATTGCTTTACTTTTTTGAAGTATAAAGGAAAAATTAAAAAGAGGTCTTATACTATTCATCCCCCCCTCTCAGTATAAGCTTATGTTCTTCAATCCTCCTTCTCTACCTCTACCTATGGAGCCTCCTTTACAGTGGTCTCTATGCCCCATCTACCCTTAGTCCTCTGGTGTACCCAACACCCATCAGGATCGACCTCTGCCTCTGCCTGGTCATTAAACCTACCTAGAGGCCCTGATACCTACCACTGAAGTAGGGACCACCATGTGTCATATCTTGGGGTGAACCCCACACTGTCATCCCCAGTATCTTGGAAATCATAAACCTCATATCCTAATGATGTAGGCTAGATCCATGGTAGGTGCATCTCCAAGAGTAGATGCATGTAGATGAAAGGAATATTTGGAATGTCTTGCACCAGGCCAAACTATTGTAGGATGTGAGAGTAGAACTGGTACTCCCTGACCTCAACCTTACGACCTAGTAACCACCTATCTCGATGAGCCTATCGTAGCCACTCGCCAGCCTCTATCCAATCCAGGTAATCCATGTAGGGACACCACTCAATGTCATCCAACCCAAGTGCTACAAACCATGAAATGTAATGGTCCACATCATCAACATGGGTCCTACTTCGAAATACCTCCTCCTCTCGAGGCCAACATGTGGCGTAGCATTGATGTGCATCATCGATGGATGTAATGGTGAGCTTTAGATCTACTGGATGCTCAATCTTGATATGCTGCCACCCCTAAATTTGTAGTAGTAGACTGCAACTAATACCAACTTGGCTCTAACTGATGATCTAGTATAGCTCTTGGTAGATCTTACATAGTAGAGTTCTCCCCCATGATAGGAGTAGAGGTTGATCTGTGGTGCTCTGAATGACTCTCCTGAAATTGGCCAGGAGGTTCTAGGGAATCCTTGCACCCGAGGAGTCTAGAAGAACTATCTACACCACCAAGTGCATGAATATCGCCTCTCTCATAAAGAAGATGTGCTCCCCAAAATAGTATCTAATTTTCACACCTCCATGATCGATATTCCCCTAAGCCTCCTGGCTTCGATCATCAAAGATCACATCAAAAATGGGCCCTTAGCTCGGGAAGAGGGAGAGGTGATGGCCTCACCATAAATAGGGATCCTAAATATCTGATAAACGTCCTTCAGTGTTACTAGCATTTCACTTGTAGGTAGGTGAAAGGTGTTGGTCCGCGCATTCCAGCATTGAACTAATGCAGTCCAATAGGCCTGATCTACCCTAATGGTGGGTAGATCTAGGATGTAGTCAAAGTCGACAGCTCTGAACCATCTTCGCTCCCTAGGAGTGAGCTATCTACGGATAGTATTTGGAATGTCTAGCTCACGGGCTCTAGAGGTCAACCTTTGAATAAAAAGTATTGTATAAGATAAAATCTAACTAAAAACAAGCAAAAACAGATAAAAAACGATCTAAAAAGCACCAAAAACATCTAAAAATTGATAAAAAAATAAAAAAATGTCACAGGTCATCAAAAAAAAAAAAAAAATTAATTAGGCAAGTCAGAATTGTATTAAATGATATTAATTGCCTATTAAACCTTAGAAAAATTAAAAATTTGATAAATTTTTTCTAAATTTAGCGAATCGTGGGTCAGCCCTATGATCTGCATGCGATCAAATTTTGATTGTTGTAGTTTGAATGTGAACTGTAGCTGATAACTACGGTCCCCAATCTGACAATTGGGAACTATAGTTGCTAGCTACAGGTAAAGGATACCCATTTTGGGTCACTTCCTAGCCTCGCTAGGAAAAAAATTAAAAAAACTAATCTAACCTAATCTGGTGTGAGGTTCATTACCAACTGTTTAGTGAAGTTACTTAACTGCATTACTTAATGTGGTTCATTTTAATTGGTATTGACTGTGATGTCTCAGTTTTGAGTTACCTTTTCTACTCTGCGGCCTTTGCTAGTCGATGGTTGTCCAGTATCTGCCATCGGGGTATAAGTGCAATGTAGGGTCAAGTTTTAGGCATTGTTTTGGGTCAAGGAATGTCTTCTATCTCTTATATCTCTCACAAATGGTAGTTGCTTTCAAGAAAATAATGAAAAATTCAAATGGGATAGGCTATTTATAGGTCCTCCTAATTTCGGCAAACCGCAGCTGACACATGCAGTCTCGAAATTAGGGTTTTTAGCCTATAGGTTTGACCTGTAGTTCCCAAAATTTGAAAAATACAACTACAGACCATACTCGCAATTTGCAACTAGCATTAAATGCACTAAAAACCCATCGTGGGAAGGTTTAAAATGACAAATTAATGACTCCTAACGGATCCAAATTCAATAAAAGCAATCAATGTTGTAAATTTGGTGATGTTCAAAGCACTAGGATCAATCAAATAATTCAAAAATAATAAAAAATTAGATAAATTAAAAGCCAAATGCGCCTCATATTCAGTTATTTACCCTATATACTTGGCGGTTGCAGTGACTTACGATCCATGCAATCCGGCAAGATGAGTAAATTACCATAAGGACATTTGGGGCAAAAATTGTCATCGTTGATCTAATATGCTTATTTTCAATCTCGAAGAAGGCCTTTGAGGCTAGACTTCTCCATGAGAATGAGGCGTTTCATGACATTTCTCCTATGATTTAGTAAATCATCGACAAACTTGATTCAACACAAATCTAATTGGATTTGTATCATTTTGATTCCCTAAGATGACTATTGTAGCCCGATTACTCCATGAGATAGAAATGTGCAAATTACTTTTAATAGTTGCAATCATAAGCTGAACTAGGACTAGCCAAGGCATTAAAATACTCAAATATAAATTTGTTCAGATCATTAATTATGGTCAAGCGACTTCTTCGCTTCAATCACTGTCATTACCCTCATCGACTCATCGCTTGAGGGGGTAGTCATAATATCATATCATAATCAAAATCAACATAAGATCCCTAAAATTATAGATCCCTTGATCTTATAAAAATTGTGTTCATCCTTGCGAATCATTTCTAACAACTATCATAAGCTTCCCCCTTTACTTGGGGTAAATATAAAATATGATAATTTATTTGTAACTCTTATCCGTCAGTTATATAGGCCTAGCTCCTATTGTAGCACCAAAGCCACCCAAACGTCTGATGGCAAGTGTAGACTTTTCAAATGTAAGCCTTTCACCCAGTTGGAAGCAATGATTCCAAGATGCGTGTCCTTTTTTTGGATCTGGGGCATCTAATATTGATTTGACTAATGATCATTATAGAACATTCGATATTATTTTAGGAGGTCTATTTGTGCTCAGTGTTTTTCGATCTCATAACACATCTCAAAAGGGGCATTTGTAGACACCTAAAACATGCCATGTTGAAGGTGACTACTCATATGGACATGCTACAAGACCATATGGAAGATCTTGGATAGGCTCCAAGATAGAGTAGTGGTTCTAACTACTCAATTTGGGTTGCTTGGCCTAATTAGTCTAAACTACAACCTAGGTCTGTGATCTACAGTTTGAACCGTGGCTGACACCTGCAGTTTACAGTCTGAACCATAGTTGAGACCTGTGGTTTGAATTAAAATTTAGTTGACCTTCATTTGAGCCAAATTGGTTTGAACGACCATTGAATCTAGAAGAAAGTGGTTAAAGGATGGAAGATTCCAGATGCTTCCATTCCAACTGTCCTAACCACCCATTTTTTTTGGCTTCTCCATGAAGCCATCCTAGCCCTAGGGACATGCTGTAAATACCCCCTCCAAATTGGGGAGAAATATACAAAGTTGATTGATCAAGAGAGCAATGAAGCCCTATAGAATTGCAAACTAAATTCATGCATTTGAGGAGGCCACTTTGCTATTCCCCCAAATATAAATTAGCCATGGATGCTCTAAGGAGCTAAGAGAGCCAAGAAGTGCACATTTGGGCAAACAAAGGCCATTTACAATGATTCAACCACCAAACCTGTCAGAGGACACTAAAGGCAACCCTTGAATATTTATTGGACAAGGAGATCAAGCCCACAACCCTTGGATTTGGAGGTCAATCCTACTTGATTACTCACTGTGGCTTTCAGTCATGGTTTATAGTGAAGACTGCCCACCAGAGCCGCGATTTGCAACAGGGGTAACTTCTCCTTACTATTTCTTTCCCAACAAACTTAATTAGGCTAGATTAGTTATTTAAGTGGATTAACTCATGTTTAGAGACAATCTTATTGGCACATTTAGAGTTTAATCAATTTTATTCTTATCATAGCAAGTAGGATATTAATGGTTCTTTTTCTCATTAACATGCTTCATTTCATGAAATGGATCCATTAGATAGATAGCTGCATTTCTTTTTGCATGTTCCTAACAATATTTACGAATTTAGCACAAGTTTTCTATGTTTTATGCATTTTATTGATTATATACCTTTCATGGCATCTTTATGCATATTCTATTTAAAGGGCCTCATCACGAGAGGCTACCTATTTTTTAACTCTTTTCTATTTTTTCTTGACTGCAGGAAAGTAGATTCAAAGGAGATTCAACCATTCAATTCCTTCCTCAATACGAAGAAGAGGGTCAACTCCACCCTAGAGCAGTTTGTGTCACCCCAAATGGCCTAAAACTCACATTCACCCTTGAGAGGGAACATTATACTCCTTTCCTACTGTAAAAGAGTATCAAATTGGTATCCCTAAGAGGGATGTATTTGTAACTCGGAATTGGCATCATATTAATGGAATAAAGTGTTTCTTCTTCTTTCATTTATTTTTGATTTCGCATGCATATCTTTTTGTGTCTTTTATTTCATATTATGCAGTAAGGCACCATGTGTGAGCCTTTTTTAGTGGTATCATATTATAATACAATTTGAGGACAGAGATTGAGAGTCTTCAATGGATAGAGATCCATTATCCAATGTAGTGGGGGCAATAGTTCTAGAAAATTACCATCCAGAGAAGAGGATAAATGAGTTCTTCTATGGATAGATATCTACGAAATTGATTAGGGGATTGGTGTCTCCTTTGGACAGAGGTCCATAAATATTGTAATAGGGAAAGGATTTCCAAAATATTGACTAAGAGAATTTTAGTGAAATATTTTCTCCGTGGAGCAGCCCACATTGGATGAACCACATTAAATTGGTGTCTCTATTGTGTGTGGTAATTTGTGCATTGCTTTGATTACTATTTTTGATATTGTTATCTACACATTGCATAATATTTATTGAAAATAAAATTAAAAAGTGGTCTTATACTGTTCACCCCCCTATCAGTATAAGCTTGTGTTCTTCAATTGGTATTAGAGCGGGTTCCTTCGAAAGAGTTTAACAGCTTGAAGTAAAAGCTTACAAGAACACAATGGATTCTAAGAATGGACCCTCATTTAATTCAACACCAATATTTTATGGAAGTGATTTTGTATTTTTGAGTATGAGAATGAAGATACACCTGATGGTACTTGAAAATGAAATTTGGAAAGCAGTTGAAAATGGATACATACCACCAAATTCTCCACTTATAGATAAAAATGGTAGCTTCTACATCATTACAATTCAAAATTAATGAATGCACTTTTGAGAGGTTTGCATAAAATATAATTCATAAAAGTTATGCACTGCAAAGATGCAAATGGAATTTGGGATAAGTTGCAAAGCATATATGAAGGAGATAAGTGTCAAAAAGGTAAATATACAAAATTTCAAAGGACAATTTGAAGAATTAAGAATGAAGGATGAGAAAAACATTAGTACTTATCTACTTTGTGTATATGAGATTATTAATGCCATGCAAGGAATTTGACATGATATTGAATAATCTAATGTTTGTGATAATATCTTAAGATCTCTCCCAAAAAGATTTAATGAAAATATTTTTGCTATAAAAGAATCAAAAGATGGTGATTCTTTGACAAGAGATATGTTACTTGGTATTCTTACAACTTTTGAGATAAGAACAAAAGATGAATCTAATCTATGAAAGGAAGCAACCTTCAAAGCTACGAAGAAGACAAAGGGTAAGAAGTCAAATTCAAGCAATGAGTCATCCATTGATGAAGAAGAAAATTATGGCAAAAATAATAAGGATTCAAGAAGATTTAAAGATGCAAAATTTGTTAGATGTTTCAATTGTGGAAAGTATGGTCACTATACAACTGATTGTCAAGAAGCTAGAAATGGCAATGATGAAGAAAAACAGGATCATAAGAACAAGGAATAAAAAAATACAGGTACCAAAAGAAATGTAAGGATGGACAAGGCAAACAAGGAAAGAAGTTCTTCCAAAGGCAGAAGAGGAGTTACTATGTAGATAAGGCAAGTTAGTACTCAAGTGACAGTGATAATAGTTTCTCAGATAATGATAAAGACAAAATTCTATTTTGGATAGAAGAAAAAGAAGAAGTAAAGAAAATGTCACCAATAATTCTCAAGTGTTTTATATGTGGTAAATTTGGACATATTGAAGATAGTTGTACAAATAATGGTTTTAGTTTCAATGATGATGAATATGAATATACAATTGAAGGACCAAAAGAGAATATTCTAATGGTACTAGAAGAAGAAGGAGGTGATCCTATAGAAGACAAGTCAAAAAATAATGAAGATGTTTTCAAAGGCAAACAAATAGAGAAAGAATTAGAAAAAGGAGAAGTTGATCTTGAGGGAGAGCTTATTTATGCTCTTAAAAATTTAAAGAAGGTAAGAAAGGAAAACTCCCAACTTGAGCTTCATTTACAAGAATGTGATGAAGAGAGAGGAAACATTATAGAGGATCTAAACAAGTCAATGGCTAAGACAAAGAAGTTCAAGGATAAGCTAGAAGCAAAGGTCTTAGAATGTAAAATATTAGAAGAAGAAGTAGCTCTATTGAGGGAAGAATTAGAAAATTTCAAGGATAAGATACACAAGTTTGGAAAGAGCTCAAATATCGTAGATAAGATGATCAAGGTACAAATAAGGTCAACAAAAAAAACAAGTCTTGGTTTTGAATAGGTTCAAAAGAAACAAGAAGATGAGTCAACCTAAAGTTTTGAAGAAGAAGAAACTTCATAAGAAGATAGTGTAAGAGAAAGTGAGACTTTTGAGGATGAGTTGGATAATAGAAAGTTCAACAAGGAAAAGAATAATGCACAAAAGAGGAACATATGTAACAGGAACCAACACAGGGTAAAAGAGACTAAGAGATCAATGATATCAAGGCAAGGAAATTTCAATGGACGATGTTTCTCATGTCATAAATTTGGGCACAAGGCTTCACAATGCAGGACACATAAAAAATAGAAATATGGGAATTTTAGAAATAGGAAACCTTTTCATGGGTATTGGTACTCATGTAATCAGTTTGGTCACAAGGCAATGAATTACAAGGTACATGACACGAACATATATGGCTTCACCAGGATAAATCCCAAGACATTTGCACCTCCAAGGAATAATAACATTAAGTGTTATAAGTGCAATAATTATGGACATACAACAAAGTGGTGTAGAGCAGATATTCCAGAACCAAGCATGAACAGGAACAGGAACAGGAACAGGAACATAAACATGAATATGGACATAAATAAGAATAGGAATATGGAAATGAACAGGAATAGGAACATGGACATGAAAAGGAACAGGAACACCAAAAGGGACCGGAGGTATCAAGAGAAGAAATAATGGATAAAGATAAATATCAGTTCTTGATGGAAGTAGAAATATTCCCACCCTAGAATTAACCACCTCAAGAGGAGGTGGGGGAGGGGCTAAGCTAAGAGTTTCATTCTTAGCCCCAAGCCCCAAAGGTGACCCTTTTCCATTGATGTAAAAGGGGAAGCGATTTGAGTAAGGGGAAGAAATCTAAGTTAAAAGGAAAGCATTCAACCAGGTTCCTAGGGGGAGCAGAAAAAGCTCAAGGAAATAGTAAAAAGTAATTGGGTTGCCATCAATGACAAAGGGGAAGATTGTTGGACATTTTGAGAAGTGTTTGTTGTCATTGATGTCAAAAGCATTGTTGTGCTATGTTGTGATATTTGAGGACATTAAGTATTTCTTCCAAGAGCAAGAAGGTCTTGAAAAGCAGTAGGTTATAATATTTAATTTTAAATATTATATACCCAGGAAGGTTCAAATAATGAAAAAAGAAGAAGCAAGTTCAAAATTAAATAATAGTATTTTATTATTATTATTTCGGATAAAAAATCGAGTTTAAAAAGATCAAGGAACAAGTTGGAAATTTCCCACGAAGAGATTTTAATTTAAATTAAAATATTTTTATCTTTGACTAAAATTTTAATTTAAAAAATGATGGGTGATAAGGTTAATCTAACTATTTATCTAATATTTAAAATTAACTTTATTATTCAAATTGAAACTAAATTTGAATAATCACTGACGTTGAAATAAGCTAAAGTTGGCATATAAATAATGCCAAAGTTGGCATTTGGAAAATCATCAATGTGATAGTTTTTGGCTCATGCAAAAGAGAAGTGTGATTTTCACATGTGTATTCAAGCAAAGGAAAGGACAAGTGTGACTAGCCTCCAAAAAATATTCGAAGCCCCTCATAGCTGATTTGGCAACCAAGGGCTACGTAAGACACATGCTAGGCACCTGGTGCATGGTTCGAATCTCGTGCACATTGTTTTGGGTGAAGGAAGGTTCAAGTTTTAAGGTTGCACCATTTGAGGGAGAAGGTCAAAGGTACGCTAGTGCATTTTGGCTCTTGTGGAGCCACACAACCCATTTGGTGGGTGCGAGTGGATATTATTTTAAAAATTGGAGATTATAAGGTGTATTTGGATATTATTTTTTATTGAAGAGATATTTTTGAAGAAGTGTTAGGATGATAATTCTTGTCATCTAACCTTTGTGCTTGGAAAGGAAAGTGGTTATAATTGAGACAGGTTTTGAAGTCTATTCCTCCAAAAATAAAAGGTATGGGCATATTATTCCTTAGTTTAAATAATTTATTGGTTGATATTTTATGAAAACAATATTGGAGTGAAAAGGACTTGGTTAAATTTTCCTTTGTGAGTTTGTTGAGTTGATGAATTTTCTAAAAAGGAAGTAAATGCAATAAATCTTGTTTGATGAGCATTGTTGGAGATTTTGAGTTAGTGAATGTATACCTCATTGTTGTTTAATTGAGATCCCTTGTTTGAAGATTGAATTAGGGTTTGAAATATCATGATTATCGTTATTATGTGAAGTGGTGAAATATCTTGAACTAGGGTTTGCAATATCATGAGTATCATTGTTATGATTGGTTGATAAGCATTGTTGTTGAAGTGAGTGGTTGAGTAAAGAACTTGAACTAGGGTTTGCAAAGATCATGAGTATCATTTTTATGTGAGGATTAATTGATAAGCATTGTTGTTGAGGTGATTGGTTAAGTGAAAGTGTTTGAGCTTAGTCAAGTGGACATATTGAAGTGATAATTCAAGTTCTATGAAACAAATTGTTCTACATTCTAAATTGATTTGAGAAAGAGATTGAGTATTTGTGAGTGTGAAACATATTTAGTCTCTAACAATTCTCTATATGTTTTTATGGTAAAAAGAGATATTGAAAGTGATTGAGCATTGTTGTGAGTGTGAAACATATTGAGTATCTAACAATTCTCTATATGTTTCTGTGGTAAAAAGAGAGATTGAAAGTGATTGAGCATTGTTTTGAGTGTGAAACATATTGAGTATCTAAAAATTCTCTATATGTTTCTGTGGTAAAAAGAGATATTGAAAGTGATTGAAAATTGTGGTGAATGTGAAGCATATTGAGTCTCTAACAATTCTCTATATATTTTTTGTGAGATTTGACAAGTTCTAGTGAGGACTTGTTGAGCAGATTTGGACAAGTTCTAGTGAGGACTTATTGAGCAGTTTTGAGGTAAGTCTTTGAGAAGACTTGTGGATAGATTTGTGTGAGAATTTGTGGAAGATTATAATACAGTTTGAGGACAAATATTGAGAGCAGATTTGGACAATATGACACTTGATTATGTATTTTGGATTATGATAATGAAGATCCACCTGATGGCACTTGAAAATGAAATTTGGGAAGTAGTTGATAATGGATACATACCACTAACTACTCCACCTACAGATAATGATGGTAAGCTTCTACAACATTAAAATTCAAAATAAATGAATGCAATTTTGAGAGTTTTACATAGAATAGAGTTCATAAAAGTTATACACTAGAAATATGCAAAAGGAATTTGGGATAAGTTACAAAGCATATATGAAAGAGATAAAAGTGTCAAAAAGGCAAAGATACGAAATCTCAAAGGACAATTTGCAGAATTAAGAATAAAAATTAGTACTTATCTACTTCGTGTATATGTGGTTTTTAATGCCATGCAAGGACCTGGACTTGAGATTGAAGAATATGATGTTTGTGATAAGATATTAAGATCTCTCTCCGAAAAGCTTTAGTGAAAATATTTTTGCTATAAAAGAATCAAAAGATGGTGATTCTTGTACAAGAGATATGTTACTTGGTATTCCTATAGCTTTTGAGAAAAGAACAAAAGAGGAATCTAATCTACAAAAGGAAGCAACCTTCAAAGCTACTAAGAAGATAAAGTGCAAGAAGTTAAATTTAAGCAATGAGTCATCCAGTGATGAAGAATACAATTATGGAAAAAATAATAAGGATTCAAGAAGATTTAAAGATGCAAAATATGTTAGATGTTTCAATTGTGGAAAGTATGGTCACTATGCAACTAATTGTCAAGAAGCTAGAAATGGCAATGATGAAGAAAAACATGATCATAAGAATGGGGAATAAAAAAAATGTAGGTACAAAAAGAAAGGCAAGGATGGACAAGGCAAACAAGGAAATAAGTTCTTCTAAAGGCAGAATAGGAGTTACTATGCAGATAAGGCAAGTAAGTACTCAAGTGACAATGATAATAGTTTCTCAAATAATGATAAAGATGAAATTCTATTTTTGATAGAAGAAAAAGAAATTAAGAAAATATCACCAATAATTCTCAAGTGTTTTATATGTGGTAATTTTGGACATCTTGAATATAGTTGTACAAAGAATGATTTTAGTTTCAATGATGATGAATATGAAGATAAACTTGAAGGACTAGAAGAGAATATTCTAATGACACTAGAATAAGAAGGAGGTGATCCTATAGAAGACAAGTAAAAAACTATTGAAGATGTTTTCAAAGGCAAACAAATAGAGGAAGAATAATAAAAAGGAGAAGTTGATATTGATGGAGAGCTTATTTATGCTCTTAAAACTTTAAATTAGGTAAGAAAGAAAAACTCCAAACTTGAGCTTTAGTTTCAAGAATGTGATGAAGAGAGAAGAAAAATTATAGAGGATATAAACAAGTAAATGGCTAAGACAAAGAAGTTCAAGGATAAGCTAGAAGTAAAGGTCTTAGAATGTGAAAGTTTAGAACAAGAAGTAGCTCTACTAAGGGAAGAATTAGAAAATTCCAAGGATAAGCTACACACGTTTGGAAAGAGCTCAAAGATAATAGATAAGATGATCAATGTACAAAGAAGGTCAACAAACAAAATACTTATTTGTTTTTAATAGGTTCAAAAGAAACAAGAAGATGAGTCAACCTCAAGTTCTGAAGAAGAAGAAACTTTATAAGAAGACAATGTAAGAGAAAGTGAGAATTCTAAGGATGAGTTGGATAATAGAAAGTTCAACAAGGAAAAGAACAATGCACAAGAGGGGAACATATGGAATAGGAACCAACACAGTGTAAAAGAGACTAAGAGACCAATGAGGTCAAGGCAAGGAAATTTTAATGGATGATGTTTCTTATGTCACAGATTTGGGCACAAGGCTTCACAATGTAGGACACATGAAAGACATGAAAATGGGAATTTCAAAAACAAGCAACCTTTACATGGGTATTGCTACTCATGTAATCATTTTGGTCACAAGGCAATAGATTGCAAGGTACATGACAAGAACATATATGGCTTCACTAGGAGAAATCCCAAGACATTTGCACCTCCAAGGAATAATAACATTAAGTGTTATAAGTGGAATAATTATGGACATACAACAAAGTGGTGTAGAGCAGATATTCCAAAACCAAGCATGAATAAGAATAGGAACAGGAACTGGAATATGGAAATGAATAGGTACAAGAATATGGACATGAAAAAGAATAAGAACATGGATATGAACAGAAAAAAAAAACACAAAAAGGACCAAAAGGATCAAGAGAAAAATATAATGGATAAATATAAAGATCAATGCTTGATGGGAGTAGAAATACTCCCACCCTATAATTAACGACCTCAAGAGGAGGTGGGTGAGGGGCTAAGCTAAGAGATTCATTATTATCCCCAAGTCCCAAAGGTGAACCTTTGCCATTTATGTCAAATGGGAGAGTTTGAGTAAGGGGGATAAATCTAAGTTAGAAGGAAAGCATTTAGTCAGGGGAACCAGTTTCCTAGGGGGAGTAGAAAAAGGTCAAGAAAATGGTAAAAATTAATTGGGTTTCCATCAATGACAAAGGGGGAGTGTTTGTTGTCATTGATGTCAAAAGCATTGTTGTGGTATCTTTTGATCTTTTAGGACATTAAGTATTTCTTCCAAGAGAAAGAAGGTCTTGAAAAGCAGTAGGTTATAATATTAAATTTTAAATATTATATACCCAGGAGGGTTCAAAGAATGAAGATCAAAAGAAGAAGAAGCAAGTTAAAAATTAAATAATAATATTTTATTATTATTATTTTGGATAAAAAATCGAGTTTAAAAATATCAAGGAACAAGTTGGAAAAACCCATAAACAAATTTTAATTTAAATTAAAATATTTTAATCTTTGATTAAAATTTTAATTTAAATAATGATAGGTGCTAAGGTTAATTTAATTATTTATTTAATATTTAAAATTGACTTTAATATTCAAATTAAAACTAAATCTAAATAATCGTCGACGTTGAAATAAGCTAAAGGTTGCATATAAATAATGCCAAAGTTGACATTTGGAAAATCATCCATGCGATAGTTTTTGGCTCGTGCAAAAAAGAAGTGTGATTTTCACATGTGTATTCGAGCAAAGGAAAGGACAAGTGTGAATAACCTCCAAAAAAATATTTGAAGCCCTTTGTAGCTGAGTTGGTAGCCTAGGGCTACATAAGACGCGTGCTAGGTTCTCGGTGCATGGTTCGAATCTTGTGCACATCGTTTTGGATGAAGGAAGGTTCACATTTTAAGGTTACACCGTTTGAGGGAGAAGGTCAAATGCACGCAAGTGCCTTTTGGCTCTTGTGGAGCCACACAACCTAGTTGGTGGGTGCAAGTGCTGCGAAAGTGCTTAGGAAAGAACCAACAATGGTTCGAATCCTGGCAAGGCCTTTTGGGCAATACTATTGAGGTATGCACATTGTAAGGTTTGATTTGGATTGCAAATAATAATTTTTTTTTGTTTTCAAGGGTTTATGTTGATTAAAGTTTTTGCATAATTAATTTTATTATAAGTTGTTTAGGGGAGTTAAAAGAGAATGCAAAACTTTGATTTCTGGATTGAATTTTTAAGTGTTAAGGAGTTATAAGGGAGTAAGGAAAGTTTATTTTTGAGTTTTTGTGGTGTTGGATATTATTTTAAAAGTTGGAGATTATATTGTATATTTGGATATTTTTTTTGTATTGAAGAGATATTTTTGAAGAAGTGTTAGGATGATAATTCTTGTCATCTAACCTTTGTGCTTGGCAAGGAAAGTGGTTATAATTGAGACAAATTTTGAACTCTATTCTTCAAAAAATAAGAGGTATGGCCATATTCTAGGGTTATGCATAAGGGGTCGACCCCAAAACGTATTTATAAAAATTTGGTGAATCGGTTTCAAAATCCAAGTGAATAGTTTCGAAACACATGTAGAAGGTTCACTATTATTAGGGGAAATGTTGGAAATTTAAACTTAAAATGATCAAATTATTATAAAATTGGGGCGAATCGACCAAAAATTGGGGCTAATGTTTTGATAAGCATTGTTGGAGATTTTGAGTTAGTGAATGTATACCTCATTGTTGTGTAATTAAGATCTCTTGTTTGAATATTGATCTAGGGTTTTAAATATCATGAGTATCATTGTTATGTGAAGTGGTGAAATATCTTGAACTAGGGTTTGCAATATCATGAGTATCATTGTTATGATTGGTTGATAAGCATTGTTTTTGAAGTGAGTGGTTGAGTAAATAACTTGAACTAGGGTTTGTAAAGATCATGAGTATCATTGTTATGTGAGAATTACTTGATAAGCATTATTTTTGAGGTGATTGGTTAAGTGAAAGTGTTTGAGCTTAGTCAAGTGGATATATTGAAGTGATAATTCAATTTCTATGAAACAAATTATTCGACATTCTAAATTGATTTGAGAAAGATATTGAGTGTTTGTGAGTGTGAAACATATTGAGTCTCTGACAATTCTCTATATTTTTTTATGGTAAAAAGAGAGATTAAAAGTGATTGAGCATTGTTGTGTGTGTGAAACATATTGAGTCTCTAACAATTATCTATATCTTTCTATGGTAAAAGAGAGATTGAAAGTGATTGAGCATTGTTGTGAGTGTGAAACATATTGAGTCTCTAACAATTCTCTATATGTTTCTGTGGTAAAACGAGAGATTGAAATTGATTGAGCATTTGGGCAAGACGACGCTTGAAAATGAAATTTGGAAAGTAGTTGAAAATGGAGTTAAAAGGGTATGCAAAAATTTGATTTTTGGATTGAATTTTTAAGTCTTAAGGAGTTATAAGGGAGTAAGGAAAGTTTATTTTTGAGTTTTTGTGGATATTATTTTAAAAGTTGGATATTATAAGGTGTATTTGGATATTATTTTTGTATTGAAGAGATATTTTTGAAGAAGTGTTAGGGTGATAATTCTTGTCATATAACCTTTGTTCTTGGCAAGGAAAGTATTTATAATTGAGACAGGTTTTGAAGTCTATTCTTCAACAAATAAAAGGTATGGGCATATTCTTACTTAGTTTAAATAATTTATTGGTTGAGATTTTATGAAAACAATATTGGAGTGAAAAGGACTTGGTTAAGTTTTCCTTTGTGAGTTTTTTGAGTTGATGAGTTTTCTAAAAAGGAAGTAAATGCAATAAATATTGTTTGATAAGCATTGTTGGATATTTTGAGTGAGTGAATGTATACCTCATTATTGTGTAATTGAGATCCCTTGTTTGAAGAGGGTTTGAAAGATCATGAGTATCATTACTATGTGAAGTGGTGAAATATCTTGAACTAGGGTTTGCAAGATCATGAGTATCATTGTTATGATTGGTTGATAAGCATTGTTGTTGAAGTGAGTGGTTGAATAAATAACTTAAACTAGGGTTTGCAAATATCATGAGTATCATTGTTATGTGAGGATTAAATGATAAGCATTGTTTTTTAGGTGATTGGTTAAGTGAAAGTGTTTGAGCTTAGTCAAGTGGATATATTAAAGTGATAATTCAAGTTATATGAAACAAATTGTTTGAAATTCTAAATTTATTTGAGAAATATATTGAGTATTTGTGAGTGTGAAAAATATTGAGTCTCAAAAATTTTTCTATATATTTCTATGGTAAAAAGAGAGATTGAAAGTGACTGAACATTTTTGTGAGTGTGAAACATATTGAGTCTCTAACAATTCTCTATATGTTTCTATGGTAAAAAGAGAGGTTGAAAGTAATTGAGCATTGTTGTGAGTGTGAAACTTATTGAGTTTCTAACAATTCTCTATATGTTTCTATGGTAAAAATATATATTGAAAGTGATTGAGCATTGTGGTGAATGTGAAGCATATTGAGTCTCTAACAATTTTGTACATGTTTCTGTGAGATTGGATAAGTTCTAGTAAGAACTTGTTGAGCAGATTTTGACAAGTTCTAGTGAGGACTTGTTGAGCAGATTTGAGGTAAGTCTTTGAGAAGACTTGTGGATAGATTTGTGTGAGCATTTTTGGAAGCTTACAATACAATTTGAGTACATATATTGAGAGCATATTTGGACAAGTTCTAGTGAGGAAATTTTTGAGCAAATTTGGACAAGCTCTAGAGAGGACTTGTGGATAGATTAGTGTGAGCTTTTGTGGAAGATTACAAGTAGATTTGAGACAAGTCTTTGAGAAGACTTGAGAGCAGAGTTGATTGATTGATTTGTTCAAACCATGAGTTAAGGTTTGGGGTAGATCAAGTAGAGTTGATTTGTGATTATGTCAAGCTTTGTTTTAAGGCTTGAGGATAGATATTGAGGATAGATTTGTGCTAGATCAAAGGACTGTGTTTAGTGAATATTAGAGGATAGAGATTTAGGATAGACTTGTGCTAGATCGAAGGACTATGTTTAGTGTAGATTTGAGGATAGAATTTGTTGTAGATTTGAGGACATGTTTATGCCAGACTAGAGATAGAGTTTGAGTAGATATGTGCTATATGGAAGGATTGTGTTTAGTAGAGATTTGAGATAGAGCTAAGAGCAAGATTTGGAGATGACAGAGTATAGAGGACAACACTATCTATGGATATACATCCATTAGCCAAGGTAGTGAGGATAGGTCTTTTGAGTGAGGACAAGAGTCTTCAGTGGATAGATATCCATTATCTAGTGCAGTGGGGGCAATAGTTCTTCTAGAAAATCACTGGCCATAGTAGAGGATAAAGGAGTTCTCCTATGGATAGAGATAAATGAACTTGATTGGGGGATTGGTGTCTCCTTTGGACATAGGTCCATAAACATTGTAGTAGGGAAAGGATTCCCAAGATATTGAATAAGAGAATTTTAGTGAAATATTTTCTTGGAGTAGCCCACATTGGGTGAACTAAATTAAACTGGTGTCTCTATTGTGTGTGGTGATTTGTGAATTTCTTTGATTACTACTATTGATATTGCTATCTACACATTGCATAATATTTATTGGAAAGAAAAGTAAAAAGTGGTCTTATATTGTTCACCCCTCCATCTCAATATAAGCTTATGTTCTTCAATGAGTGGCTATCCCATAGGTCCCTTGTAATGAGTTGCCTCCCCTAGTTTTTACCATCATGGCCAATAGTATGAAGGCAATATATTGTTCTCCAGTGTTGTAGAGAGCATATACATTAACCATGTGTTAGAGATGCTCTATTTGGAGTCATTGCATCCTATTTGGTAAAATATGGTAGGGGTTTTAGAGCAAAGGTTGGGACCTCATTCTAGGTAGGTGGTGCTTTTGGTGGTTATAAGGAACCTCGTTAGTACTATGCCAAGAGCCTTATTTGGTTCAGGTTGACTATTGCAACCATATTCTATCGATGATTCCTTTGCTTCTTACCAATATTGAGAGGGGAAAAATCAATTGAGGGTTTTCCCTTGTGATTTATCTTGTAGTGGGCCTTGAGCTCATGAAATAGTAGATTTGCTTCCTGTCACCCTAGCTAGGTTCCTTCCTTTTCCTTTATCATAGGAGTTTCCAAGTGGTGATTATTTAATTGGATAAAAGTCCCCACCATAAACTCAATCCACAATAGTAGTTTTTTCATGGTCTTCTTCTTGCAACAAAATCATAAGGTGAATCTTTTAGTGCTTCAAAAAATTGAAGACTAAGGACTTCATCGAAAAATTAATATAAATTTTGATCAGGGGATGGATTTTTATAGTCTAGGTCCCATCAAGAATTCTAGTTTAAACTATTGGGGGTCTGAGACAACCCCCATACCTTGGGCTCCACAACTCCTCATGGTTATGATGTTCTCTTCTTTTGAGTGGCTGTGTTTGGTACCCTATGCCACATTTGGGATACCGATACTAGGAAGTCTAGGGAGCATGGGACATGGCTCTTTTAGATGACCTTCAAGATTTTTTACCAAGGCTAGTTCCTTGAATTGATGCAATATTTTGGCGCTCATATTCCTTCTTATGCTAGCCTACTCTACTAGGTGTTTTGTCAAGAAAAAACAAAAAATAAAAAAGAAAAAAATAACTAGAAATGAAAGTGTAGGAAATTAAATCTATTTAGCCTAGCTAGCCTAGATATGGGTGGCAATATGTTGAGATACTATAGTTCCCATTATATGTTTCAATGATATTAGTGAACACATGAACTAGCATGACAAAAAAGTTGAACATAGTCCCAACTATACAATTTTGCAAATCAAATGATTTCTCATGGAAGCTAGGATATAAAATACATAAGTAGTCACAATCCTCCATAGAAATCATATGAACCCTCAAACTAGGATCAGGATTTCATAGTATTCACAATTCCTTATATTCGTATTAAAGCATAGTTCAATCTTATACAATTGGAAGAGGCTCGACGACCCATACATACAATAGCCCAAGAATCGAGTCTAGATAGGAAGACAAAATAGAAAAGGGAGGAGAACTAATACAAGGTATATGATAGGCACAACAATAATTCAACCTCCTTCTCTTACCTTGAGTATAACTATTTATAATATTTACAACAAAATTTGAAATTCAAAATTCCCCCCAAAATGGGTATGAGCAAGAGTGTTGATGTTATTTTTGGTTGGTAGATCAGGGGGACTACGATACATTTATTTTTGGATAGTCTAGAGTTGATTAGAGGTTAAATCACCATAAATAACTCCATGGGTGTGATAATCCTCTTTTTATAAGGGTCATTAATGCACTCACGTTTCCTTGTGCAGATCTGAGCTTTGGTATTGGCTTTGGTCGATAAGATTTCACCTTGGTGGTTGTGGTCTCATGCTTCTTTGGTTTCCAAACCATCTTGGTAATGTCCATTTTCTCATGTTAGTACACTAGATCTTGGTAAAGGTTTGGGTTTGTAACTCCCCTCTGTTGACCCGGTTGCTTTGGTGGCTTCTATTATTATGCTTCTAGTTAGCCCCTAGCCTGGTTGATGTCGCTTTTGATGTTGCCCTATTCCTTCTAATGGATGATTGTATTAAGACACCTTTACATATAATTCCACTTAACCTCATTTTATGGGTGTGATTTTGGTCCTTTATGGCTTGTCCATGCTCTTCTCACCCCTCACACCTCTGAGCCTTGAGGAGATTTGTATGTGAATCAACAAGATTTGTTGATCTTATTGATTCCTTACTTGACTCATCCAATATCCATTATTATTTCCCTTCAAGGTCCTTGGGTTTTCCCTTATGGGCATATTGCCTATACCTTTGATAAATTGTTCCTAGGTGTATGTGATGCTACAATCTAGTTATTGAGGAAGGGTATCTTGGTTCTAGGTCTATATATCATATTGGTAGATAAGTCCCAATAAACTAAGTTGTTAGAGGTCTCATCATTAATAAAACCCTTTTAGTCACCATTGAGAAGGTTTTAGGGTTCCAATGTGATGCGTTGTCGTTACTCTAAATGAATTTGTCAATCCAGGGTAGTGTACAAGGCTATTTGCGGAAGGAGTGAATAGGGCTATAACTTAGGTCATTTGGGAGAAACAGGTCTTATTGGTGAAATCGATTGTGTGGGGGATTTAGGACATTTTTATCTCTAAATTGCATAAATTGAACTTTAATATAATTGCAGGAATGGAAACTAATTACTAAATGCAGAAATGAAATCCTAGTTACAATTATAGAATGAAATCTAATTATGTTGCAGAAATAACTCCCTAGTTACAATTGTAGAATTAGAAATCTAATTATGATTGTAGAAAGGAAGTCTATTTAATTTTGTAGTAATGGAAACCTGATTATAACATGGAAATTAAGCCCTGTCAATGCTCTATAATAGAAGGTTGTCAATCTTCTATGCAGGGGTTGACAACAAAACATAAAATGCAGTAATTTGTAGAAAACAATAAATTTTGTAAATCACAATCTGTAGTAATTTGAAAGCTTGCTGAAAATGGAGATTACAACCAAACCTATCATTAATCACAAGATCATACTAATCATGAAATAAACTAATATTGCAAATACTGTTAGCTGTTTACAAGGAAATGAAATGACAAGTTTTACAACTTATTCTACTATAGCAAAATCAGAATAAAAACTCGCTATTAGGCCTCCTCCTAGGTTTGGAAGAGGCTAGCCTCCTTGTCCAGAAGAAGGTTTGAGTCTTTCTCTCTCTCTATATATTACTCACACTCATTCACAACAACATGAATAAAAATAATGCACTTTATTTATTCAATAATATAATTATGATATTGCTGCTAAAAACCCTGTTACAGGACTGTAACGGTCACTTTTCTTGTTATTATACTACTTGCTTATTTTACCCTACCATTCTTAGCTCAACCTGGATGGGAGCTATATATTTATAGATATCCTAAAATCTACTTACAAACTAAGAATATCTCATTCCTATCTTACAGATCTATTCCTATTATGCTGTAGCATTTCCTAGGTTTATCCTAGAAGAGGATCAAAATTGATCTTTTTCATAAATGGTAGCTTTGGTCGGAAATGACAGTAAAGTCGGATGGGAGATATTTTCCCTTAACCTTTTCAATATTTCTTTCCCTTTTTCCATCGTCAAAAATTAGTCAAAAATTCAAAAAGTACTTTCAGTTCTCATTTCGAAGATAAGTGGCTCATTCTGAAGAGACTACATTTCTCATTCCGAAGATGTCCGCTCATTCTGAAGAGACTGTATTTCTCATTTCGAAGATGTCTGTTCATTTTGAAGATCTTCAAAATGAATAATTGTGTGTTCTTCAAATTATTTCATATGCATTTCTTATGTGGGTTAGCTCTCAGGATCAAATTGTAATAGCCTTCATCTCTCTCCATGTGTGAATTCCATGCCTTGCCATTCATTGGCAGCTGGCTGGAATTTACATTGGAAAACCAGTTTCTACTGCACAGTAACAGTTTTCTTACACTATTTGCTATATTTAGATAAACAAATGCTTGAAACATATCAAAACAAAACTAGTGAAGTGTTGCTATCAACCTAAGCATACTTCTCATTTAGCAAGTCATGACAAAGTAACATAAAACTATGCAAAAATTGTAAAAAATTAGAATATAGTATTTCTAACACATTGATCATGCAAAAAGTTAATACACAACATATTAAATCAAAGTAACTAGCATATTATATTAAACACAAGAGTTTTTAGGCAGTTTAAATGTTTAAAACATGCTATGATTGAGGCATTTCCAAGCCTCATCATCCCCCCCCCCCAACTTATATTAATGCATGTCCTCATGCATTCTGGTGGGCTATGGAATCACATATATCCATATTCAAATTCCATGATCTGTAGAACAATTTTGTGCCTATATAATATCCCCTATTCTCTTGAAGGTTTCTGAGCCATTCTTCAAACTGATCATCAGGTTGAGGATCTTCTTCAAAATAGAAGGGAACTAGAGTAATGATGGTTGGAGGCCTAAATCTGAGACCTATCCAGTGATGTTACATGATTTCAATCAGCTGTATCACTCCTTCTACCCTTCTTCTGGACCATTCTAGGTTAATGGGGGAGATAGGTTCCTTTTTCTATAAAGACATGGAAAGTTCTATCCATCTGTTTCTACAAAATGATAATGCTGGAACAAAACTGTTATTACAAAAATTTTGGAATTTGGTCACATAGTCCCTAAAATTGCTCAAGTACATCCTTTTTACATCTTCCCTGTTCATCATGGTGAAATGTTGTCTGGTGATAATTGGATGATTTAGCTGAACTGCTCTAATCAGCTCTTAATTCAATTTCTTTTTTTTACCTTTTTTCTTGATCCCAGTAAAACTAATTTTGTAAAGTGGACATGAATGCTCTTAGTTGAACATATCCTATGTAGATTTGAGGGTGAAATTCTACTTCTTATGGAATAAAGAAGTGTAAAAATAATTCACATAGGAGATTTTTCTGTTCTACAGGGTTGTCAAAATAGGCTTCTAAGAAATCTGCAATTGTGTCCAATTTGTATGGGAGACCTGAGCTAATCCTCATGACCTACCATCTAAGATACTTCTCCTTTAGAATGAGACTGTAAAATCTAGCCGGCCGTCTAAATTGGACCAAAAACTCAGCAATTTGATGTAAATCAGTAAATTTTTCATTCAATGCCTTGATTTTTGTTTCTTTTGCCTCTAACTGTTTACCTTCCAATTTAAATTTTTCAACATTAGTGGCAAGTTTTTCATATCTAATCACCCAAATAGCTATGTCTGTATTATATTTCTCCAGGGATGCAGTATTGGGTGGTCTAACTATAGATGGAAATCTAGGTAGCAGATCTACTTGAATCTCTTTTTCTGCTACTTCCACTGGTTGGTCATCAAACAATAATTCTACTTGTACCCCCTTTTCTGCTATTTCCACTAGTTGGTCATCATACAATAATTCCACTTGTACCCCCTTATCCTCTACTTTTATTGAAGGTGTAACAGTTTGAAATACAAAAATCTCATTTGAAGGAGTACTTGAACAATTTCATGTTGCTGTTTAAAATACTCCCGCACTGGTGTTTCTTGCTGTGACTTATCTTCAATATTCCTTTCTATCAATTCTGGAGTATATTTGGAATGAGAAGGCAATGCTTTAGAATGGAAGGACACTTCTTCAGAATGAAAGGGTGCTGATTCAGAATGAGCACCTATGTTTGCCTCAAAAGAGTCATCTGCCCTAGATAAATCCATAAGTAATTGAGCCAAATCATCCTCATCAATAGATACAATTGGCTGTTCTTCAGACTGTGACAACCTCTTCCTCAATTCTGCCACTTCCTGCTATAATTCTGCAATCTTATTTTCCTATATTTCAATGATATTTTCTTTTTCTTCAATCCATTTAGTTTGTGTTTTGACAACACTTTTTGCTGCTCTTAGCTGTTATGTGATGTCTACCTCCTCTGTTTCTGCTTCAGAATCTTATGCAGATAAATCATCTGTAGTTGGTTGCTCAACAATTATCTCATCTTCTACTTCAGCTATTTTCTCTTTTTCAGGAGGTTCCATGAAACTATCTATGATTGCATCTACATTTTTTGTGGCCTATTGAAGTGTAACAACTTCAAAACTGTCTTGCCCAGTCTCTTCCTTAATTATCTGTTCAAGGAATCCTAAAAAATATTCAAGGGCTGGTTGCACTTCTGTAAAATCTGGAATGCCTTATCCACCTTCTTATTCTATCACCTGTTCTTCTATTTCTCTCAAGTGGATTCTTGTAGACCTCCTAGTTCTTGATGCAATTTTTTTCTTTTTGCTCTATTTTTTGGTGACAGTAGGGACTATGGGAACAGTTTTAGATTCTAGTGGGAGTGCTTCTATTTCCCTTATTGTCTCTTCTCCTATTTTTCTAGGCACTTCACTCCCCTGTTCTGACAGATCAGTAATAGCTTCTGTTTCCCTTGTCTCTTCTCCTATTTTGCTAGGCACTTCACTCTATATGGAGAAAGGTGCTTTGTTGCTTCTACTGGGTGTGTTTCCTCCTTTGCAACAACATCTTTAGCAACATCTATTTCTTCTTCCTATACAAAAACATCTACGACAACATCTATTTCTTCTTCCTCCTCATCCTCGTTTCCAAAAACTACATCATTTAGAGTAGAATAAAACCTATCAAAGCTTCTAGGGTTTCCTCTAAAATGATGCTGGCAGACTAATTTAATAAGACCATGGTGGCGAGGGCTCCATTTTCCTTCCTGATATCATTTTTCCATATTTTTCAACTCCTGGTGCAGATACAGGGAAAGATTTACCCTAACTTTTGGCTGTTGCCTACCCTGTCTTAGGTGGTTCAAAATTTTGAGATGATGCCCTGATAAAAGTACATATTGTCCTTCATAGATTAAAAATTTTACTACCCATGTGGCAACTTCATCCCAGGGTTCTTATAGGCTGGCCCTTTTTACCCCCTTGCATGTGTTATTGTGCATTAAATATTCTAGCTCCCTATTGTTTTCTTCCAAAAATTGACTAACTACATTTGCCAGTGTATTTTTGCCAGATCTAGAAATTTGAAGACCTTCTAATGGAAGCTTAGTAATTTGACTTAAAAATTTAGGGGTTACCTCAATTGTCATGTCGTTAATGTGTGCCCGATTATTTCTGAATGTGTGAGTGAACATGCCAGCCAAATCTTCAGAGGACCCATTAAATTTGTCCAAAAATGGCATAAGCCCTCCATCTTCAAAAATTTACAACACTTCTAGATTTTCTCGAAGGTGGGTGTTATCTGTTGGTTCCATTTTTGTCTTTCATCCCATTTTCTTATTTTGGTATGTTAAAAAACTACTCACTTCTATTGCTACTCTTTCGCTGGATCGCTGTTTTCTAGTTTTTGTAGACTTGTAGGGTTTGTTTTTAGGTTTTTAATTGTCCTATTTTTCTTCTTTGGAATGATCTGCAATATCGGTACTATACCTCGTAATCATTTTGCGTTAGCAAATATGTATTTAGAAGGAAGGGTGACACACGTTTCCATTTCTGATCTGAAAACCTATCCGTTAATGATTGAGCAAATGTCCTTACCGTCAGATCCATCTCACTTGGTTTTAGTTCCTTTGTCTCACCCATAAATTTTCACGTGCATGATTATCAACATCGAATAATGGTGGCATGTTGTTGGTCACATTTTTGTAATTCTGGTACTTCCTTAATGGGTGCAAGATAAGACAAATCACATCTCAACTAACACATGTCATTTATCATATGCAGTCAAAGAATTTTACTTGATCATATATTTTCCCCCTTCTTGGATGCCACATGGAAATATCCTATTGAATGCTCATTTTGAAGATTATGTTTTATTGTGAAAACAATTCCTCATTTCGAAGATAAAGTTTTCATTCTAAAGACAAGTCCTCATTCTAAATATCATGCTTCATTGCGAAGACAATTCCTCATTCTGAAGATAAAGCTTCATTCCGAAGACAAAGTGCAACATTCATTCTGTTGTCATTCCGAAGACAATTTCATTCTGAAGACAAAGTGCAACAGTCATTTCAAAGACAATTTCATTTCGAAGACAAAGTGCAACAGTCATTCCGAAGACAAAGTGCAACAGTCATTCCGAAGACAATTTCATTCTGAAGATAAAGTGCAACAGTCATTCTGAAGACAATACAATAGTCATTCTGAAGAAGATAGCAGGCACTGTTTTTGGCATTCTCATTCCGAAGATTAGGCAGAAACCAATATTATTCTTCTCAAAACATGTTTTAAATATGCCAACTATTATGGATACCTTTTATGCTAATGGTTAATTGTTATATACTACATACCAATAATTTACAATGAAGAAATGTAAGAAATATATACCTTTTTAAAACAAGTTAATGCAAGTTTTGAAGAATGACTACTTCTGTTGATGTTCTGTTGAGATTTTCTACAATATTTCAAAACAAGTGTAGTTGGTGAATTTGTACAATGATGATTCAAAAATTTTCAAGGTTATGCATGCCAGAAAATTGGTTTTTATGCATACCAACTTAGTAGTGCCTTAGGAAAGGTTTTCATTGCTGAGCTATTCATTTTTCTTTCTCTTTTTTTTTTCTTATTTTTATTTTTTACCTCTCATTTTCTCTCTATTTTTTTTTTTTTTTATTCTGATTATGCCCGTGAAGGAATTCATGATTTCCCTAAAATCATGCCCATGAAGGAATTCACAATCAAAATTTATTCATATTTTTGTTTTCTGCTTTTTTTATTTTGATTTTGATTTTTTTGCTTTTCTTGAAATCCATGATCATGCTGATTTTATTGAAGTGGAAGAGGGAATCTCTTCCACCTATTGTGCATCCAAATTGTCAAGCTACTGCAAGAATTCTTCTCTAGTCAGAGGTGTATGGTACACCCTGAGGCAATGTCCATTCACTACCAACTTTCTCTGTGACCCATCAATAGGAGATAGACGAGCTGCTCCATTGTCAAATACCTCTTCAATATGGTAAGGTCCAAGCCATCTAGTTATCAGCTTTCTATGGAAATCGTCATAGCGAGAATCAAATAGTAAAGCCCAATATCCTTGCTGGAATTTCCTCTACTGAATGTGACTGTCATGCCACAACTTTCTTTGCTCTTGAATTACTTTAGTTTGGTGCAGAGCATCCAACCGAAGTTCATACAATGCATTCAGTTGTAGAATCCTGTCCGTCTATGCTTGTGATAATTCAATCCTAATTTCCAATGCTGTGCGCAATGTTAGTAGCTCAAATTCAATAGGTAGGAGGGGCTTTTTACCAAAAACTAGTTCATAAGGTGTGAATCCAGTAGTGGATTTCCAAGCAGTATTGTAAGCCCAAACTGCTTCAGGCAATTTATCTAGCCAGTTTCTCCTATGAAAAGCTACTGTTTTTGTTAAGATTAATTCTAGTTCCCTATTTGTTACCTCAACCTGGCCATTTTCTTATGGGTGGTAAGGTGATGATTTCCTATGTTTGATTTCATATAATTCTGTAAAAGCATCAATGAATTTAGATGCAAATTGGGGTCCTTGGTCTATGGTGATAGACCGTGGAGCTCCAAATCTCTGAAAAATTTGAGTATACAAGAAATTGGCGACCTTCTCTTCATGAGTATGTTTGAAAGCATGCACCTCTACCCACTTTGTTAGGTAATCAGTGCATACCAAAATATGTACCTTTCCTTGAGAAGGTGGATCAATAGGTCCTACAAAATCAAGCCCCCATCTCTCAAATGGCTCTAAAACCAATTGAGGTTGGAGTGGAATTTCATTTGTATGTGTATCGCTCCAAATTTTTTGCATCCTTACCTTCAGGCTATAGGATCCGTGCCCGAAAGGGGGATGCGAGAAGGATGGGACAATACCTCGGACTGAGAGGCCCTTTGAAGGTCCCGCCTCTCGGGGGAGGGGTATAAGGGTGAATTTTCGACGGATGGTGGGTTCACCAGGAAACTTTTGAGTGGCAGTTTCCACACCTAGGTTGATAGTGGGTTTGATGTGTTCATTTTTATACTCGATCATTCAATTCCTAGGTTTGGCCAAGATGAATCTAAATTACTCTATATGCCAATGCTGATTTAGATGAATACAAAAAACAGGAATGAATGCTAAACACAGGGAATATGCTAGCTAGAACATAACATACCTGATTCTGGATGTCTGATGAAGATTCTGAGTTTTGTAATAGTCCAGATCACCTCAACTCGTACGTAATCATCTGAGATCAGACGAGATCATCGTCAATCTGACGAATTCGTCAGAAACCTACAATCACAGAAACAGATACAAAATACCAAAAATGCAACTGCAAAAACAAAGGGAAACGATAGAAATAACAGTAAATTTGCCTAAATGACAGATCCAAATAGCAATTAAAGAGGAAATGCATCAACTTCACAATTTATTTTGATTTTATCATGCATTTATATTAGATGAGGTGAACTCCAAGATGCATAAATATAATAATTTAAGATAGTGCAGAGATATAATAGGAAAATGCAAAAAAAAACTAAGGAAATGCAAACTCTGGGCTCTGATTGCCCCCAATCTGGACTACAGTCAGGATCACCTCCAATCGTACAAGATCATCTACGCTCCTCGACAGGATCATCCGAAATAGTCCGGAATCGCTTGCGACGATCCGATCTTGCTTCGACTGAAAAATAGTAAAGTTCCTGCAAGAAAACATGAAATACCGAATACAAATGATAGTACGAGGATGTTCTAATGCACAAGGAGCTAAATTTGCAGGGAAATCAGTCAACCAGGAGATTCAAAGGGGGTTCAGGGGGATAAACTGAGAAAATCCCAGTTTATATAGGATTAGGGAGAGGTTAGGAGGTTGGAGATCATCCCAATTTGGGAGATCTCCAACGGGGGAGACTCTAACTACGCAGACACGCTTTCTGCCCAGGTTAGAGAAGTTGTTGGAATAGAAGCTAAGTATGAAAATTTAGTTTTGGGACGAAATCGTCTGGACGTTCTGTTCCAGACGAATTCATCAGATCTGGGATGATTTCGTCTAATCAGCGACGATATCGTCCAACGGTCAAAACAAATCCTAAAAATGGCATGGAAAACGAGGAAAGCGGGTAACAGGCGGTTAATGGGCGGATTGAGGTTAAAATTTGAATTTTTATCTTTTACTAAGGTTTAACTGTGCCAATTTTAGGGTGCTACATTTTGCCCCCTCTTTAGCGAATTTTTCGAAGAAAATGCGTTAAAGACGAGTTCTTCCCATTTTACGAGAAAGCAAAAATGTACTCAATTTTCTAGACGACGATTCTAGGTCGAATCATACGACTGCTGACTATGGTGCCCCCTCCGTGTTTTTACCCAAATCGAACGTTTGAGGTAAAAACACGAAAAAGCAAAAATTAAAATGTTGTTGGTTTTGAATAAAATTAAGAAAAATAGGGAAAACCCTAATTCATTTTTTACTATTCATTTTTACTGTTCCAGAGCTCTACAGAGAGAAAAATGGTGGAGACAACGCACAGAGCGACAGAGGTCCGACGCGGGCTACGGGTAAGGATCTAATCCTAGTAGATTAGGTTTGAATTTACTTTGTACAATTTTTTTATTTAAATTTTGATTGTTTGGGGCATCATGGCCGTTTTTAGGCCGTCGATGACGTCGGGATGAAATCGTCCCTAGATCATCGATTTCGTTCGAGGGCGAAATCGATGAACTAGGGGCGATCTCGTCCAACAAGGGGTGATCCCCAAGTTGTGAAATAGGAGATGATTTCATCCTAACAAAGGATGATGTTGCCCAATTTGGGACGATATCATCCAATGGTGGACGATATCATCTTTAAGCTTGATTAAAATGTGTTTAATTTGATTGCAATGATTGGTTTATTAATGAATTTTTGTTGTTTTATTGTTTGTTTTGCAGAAGGGATTACTAAAGAGTCGGGAATGGAAATACGATGGACTAAGAGATGACATAGCCACGCTCGACCAGGCAGAGCATGATCGACTAGCACAGGTCGGTTTTAGCATGTGGCAGAGATGCCACAAGTATCGACGGACATGGGGCTACTGACAACCCTAGCAGAGAGGTGGTATCCGGGGTCATCCTATTTTTGGCTACCGATAGGGGAGATGGCTCCCACTCTAGAGGATGTATGGAGGATCATGAGGATCCCCATACAAGGACGGTTGATGACGCCTATGGCCAATCAAGGCCAGGCTATGATGAGATTGACAGGAGACCCGAGCTTCACCCTGGAGAAGGGCGGGGTGAACATCGAGTCTCTAAGGTAGATGCCTGGGGCATCTAGGCTGACTCGGGTTTTGGTAGGGGTGGTAGGTGGCTTACTGCTATGCCACCAGAGTGGGTGCAGACTACCATGGCTCCTATCAGATGTGGTCTGCGACATGAGAGACCACGGGTATAGGTTTGCATGGGGTAGCTTTGTACTATGCCGCTTGTATAGGATCCTGCATGGGGTCGTATACAAGGGAGGTCGATGTCTGGTCTTGACATCGCTGCTATAGGTTTGGTGCTGGGAGCACATCATGGTGCGGAGGCCGATAGGGCTCCCATTGATAGGGGTTGACCGGGAGAGGCCTCGGGTTTTCTACTGGTGGCTACAGAGGGGGTCACAATGGTGGATAGATCTGTCGATGTCACGGAGGTTGCTGGATGACCTCATCCCGGACCAGATCACCTGGAGGCCATGGCGAGAGCACCCCGGGTGGGCAGAGGATGGGTAGGAGCTGGCTCGCATCAGGTGAGTCTGCTGGCTGAGGATGGAGTGGGGAGAGGTAGAGCTCCATCGCTATGATCGAGTACTATGATAGTTCGGTCTACAATAGGGGATCCCTTCTCTCAGGGATTACGAGTACTCCCGAACTATTCGAGATAGTACTACATTGAGCGGGGCTCCAGACATGCAGCGATTCTAGAGTCAGGACACGGATGATGCCCCCATCCAGCCAGTGGATGGTGATGACATTGGGGTGATCGATGGATACGATGCCTGGTACGTAGGCATCCACCCTCCTCGGATGATGAGGGTGCAAGGTCCAGTGCACGCCATGGTGCACCGGATGGGGAGGCGATGCTAGGCTGCTATTGAGGTAGCACAGGGTCACGAAGGAGAGAGCAATGATGGTCTCCATAGGAGAGATGCCAGAGGATGGCATGGGCTCCACAGAGACCACAATAGATAGGGAGGAGGGAGGAGGGACTCCCTTCTCAGTAGGGGGAGAGACCACCATCACTCGATAAGGGCAAGGGTGTCGAGGTAGGGGAGAGCAGCGAGACGGTGGCTCTCCGAGCTGAGGTTGCCCACCTTCGGGCTCAGGTGCAGACACTACAGGATGAGGCTACATGGCTCAGAGCTCGGGGCGGAGGAGCGAGCACTCGAGATCTGGCATGGTCTATTGCTCAGACCGCATTCTACTAGGGGCTATACTATCACATGGTTCCAGAGAACCAGAGGGTACCACTGCTAGCCCCTATTGTGAAGCCGGTCATGATGGGATCATCGAGGACATCCTCACGATCGACGATGAGGACCCGGGACATAGCCCGAACCTCTATGGGACCACCTCCTCCACGTCAGGGTGGGGGAGGAGATGAGGCTGAGAGCTCGAGGGCTTCTCGAGGCTAGCTACTATAGAGGGCAGATTTGTATTATTATATATATATTTTTGAGAGGATTGAGTATGCCAGGCTATTGATTGTGGCATACCAGTCCAGATTTGATATGATGTACATTGTTTGTTGATATATATATATATGGTATTTTTGATGATATGACTTGTGTATATGTTGTATGATGCTTTAATGTTGAATTTTGCAATTGATTTGATGATTCATGTAATTATGTCATTTTAGAAATAATTATAAGTTTTTATGTCATGGCATAAAATTGTAAATGAAATAATCTGATGTAAACAATTGGTTGTTTTGGTGTGATTTGATGAAAAATAAAAGGGACTTCTAACAATAATTTCAAAGGACATTGTCATTGTTATAGACCATTTCATGGAGTCGCCGCTCGCTCGGTCGTCAAGCTAATCCCAGTATAGAAATATTGCTAAAAGTAAAAGAATGCTTAAGAGACTGTCTTAAGACTTTGTGTTGTGATGATGATGATGATGATTTGTTTTCAGATTTTCATAAAAATAAATTATGCATGAAATATTTTTAAAAAGTGATTTTTGCTAGGCATAAATTCCTAAGTGTGATAAATTTTTTGAATAATTCCTTAGAAATTATACCATGGTTGCAAAATTGAATGTTGACATAATGACATGAAATAGAATAAGTGTTCATTCATTTTAAAGCACAATTGTGTAACATAATGATGTAAGTCATATGTTTTTATGATTTAAAATGAATGGAAAATAAAATGAGAACAATGGTTTGCGCTAGGCATAGAATTATAGGTATAGACTTATACCATCATCGCGAAATCCAAAGAAGAAATTGATATTTTAGTTTTATTGCATGATTGATTTTTGATTTTGGTTGATAAACAGAAAATAATATGAACATGACTTTATTTGCTAGATTTTGTAATAGGTTGTTTAAAATAATTTTGGATTTTTGAAAACAATGTATGTAATTGTGTTTATACTAAACAGATGTTCTGAAATAAGAATAAAATTTATTTCAAAAGAGTTGCAGAAATATTTTAAATTATCTCAAAGACAAATATAGATTTGTAAGGAACCCTCATGTGCATATGTGAGTTCATTGCCGATCTTGATTTATCATAATGATAGAGAATCTCTCAAATACAAATGTGTGTGCAATTGTATTGTTCATTCACCAATTTTGAGCAAGATAATTTGATACAAGTAATTTGAATTAACCAAATGAATGTTCGTTGACCATGATTTATATGCATGTAACCGTACCAGACTACTATGTAAGTTAGGTTATCAAGAGCTAGCTAATCCATAAGCCGACATAGGTCTATACAAAATAAGGTCGCTAATGTGACAGACATATCACCATGCTAGGGATTACCCAAGGCCAAGCGGGTTGGGCACAAACCACCTGTTATGGGGCTTACCTCACAGTTTTTGAATAATTGAGAATTCCAGGGATTCAAGCTCATTCACCCTTCTTTTCTTTTCAAGGGGTAGGGAAAGGGATTTTATTGCATTTTGCTTTTGCTTTTTCTCTTTTCTCCTTTTTTTTTTTTTTTGTATTTTTGCTTGATATTTGAGATAATGCTGAAATATTGCTGTGATGGTACAAAATGATATTTTTCTTTTTCTCTTTTTCTTGAACTTTTCTTTTTCTTCCTATGCTAGGGATACTTGCTCGGATTAGCTGTAGAGCAAGGGATTTTTATTCTGGGTAGGGGTGAGCTTGTCCTTTTGTCAATTCTCAAAGATTCTAGACCATGTGCATGATAGGATAGCAGGGGAAACTTTTCGCTCAAGAAACCACTTCTACTATGTAGCATCATATTGAATTTGCAATGAAATCATTTTAATGTGAAAAGATATATTTGGTTCAAGTAAATAACAAGATCAGTTCTCTATGCTCAAAACTTTATTTAATTCAACTGTGGACTTTGATATAAGAGAGATTAATAATCATACAAAATAAAATCAAGATATTTATTCATGTGAATGTGAAAGTGCGGGATTCCAAATAAATGCTAATTTATCCAAAATAATTGAAAATATAACTGCAATACTTCAAGAATTGACAAGTACGAAAATAAAAGAATGTTTTTGAAGATTTTGATGGTTTTAAAGTTTTTATATTTTGATTTTGATTGATGAATTGCAAGAAGAAATACTATTACTGTTTTTTGAAAAATATTTTGATAGAAATGGCTAAAATGAAACAATATGCAAAATATACAATATATACAAATGATGAAAAAGGACCAAATGTTATGCATAATAACGCTTAAGATGCATAATGTTCATAGGTTCTTTAAGATCTTTACCATCTAAGGTAGCTAATCGATATGCTCCTGATCCAAATTTAGCAATGATGACATATGGTCCAAGCCAGTTGGGCTCAAATTTACCTTTAAGGTCTTTAGTTGCATTAGTATTTTTTTTATTTTCTTTTAAGACAAGGTCGCCGATCTCAAAGGATCGATGATGAACTTTCTTGAGGTATGCTCATTTAAGCTTGTTTTGGTAGGCACGAAGATGCTCCAAAGCATTGATGCGCTTCTCATCTAGGAGTTCCAACTGACTAAGTCTGCCAGCACGATATTCATCTCCTACTTCAGTATCTTGAAGTAGTAGAGCTAAAGAAGGAACTTCTAATTCAAAGGGAAAAACAGCTTCAGCACCATAGACCAAAACAAAAGGGGAAGTGCCTGTGGGAGTACGAACGCTAGTTCGATAAGCCCACAAAGCAGGATATAATTGGATGTGCCAATCTCGGCCAATTTTGTTGACCAATATTTTAAGGATTTTGATTAATGTTTTATTAGATGCTTCACGCTTGGCCATTACCCTGAGGATAATAGGGAGTGGACCAACGATGTTGAATTTTATACTTTTGACATAATTTCTTAACATATTTATTTTTGAAACAAGTTCCATTATCTGAGATGAGATTTGCAGGAATTTCGAACCTACAAATAATTTGATTAAAAATAAACTTGGAAACTTGGGTTCTAGTGCAAGAAGCTAATGGCATAGCTTCAACCCACTTCGTGAAATACTCAGTGGTGGTTATGATGAATTTGTGTCCATCGGATGACACAGGGTTGATTTTTCCAATGATGTCTAAGCCCCATTTTGAAAAGGGCCAAGGAGATGAAATAGCCTACAGTTCTTGTGCAGGCGCATGGACAAGGTCAGCGTGTTTCGGCACTTGTCGCAATGTCGCACATAATTATGTGCATCATTTTCCATGGTAGGCCAAAAATATCCTATCCTAAGGAGCTTCTTAGCAATGGCGCTACCACTAAAATGTCCCCCACAAGATCCATTGTGGGCTTCACTCAAAGCTGATCTAGATTCTGCTAGATTCAAACATCTCAGTAAGATGCCTTCAAAAGATCTCCTATACAAGGTATTACCAATGATCACGAAGCGACTTGCTCGTCTACGTAATAACCTGCGTTGGTTGCTATTACAATCTTCAGGAAAAGTCCCATTTTGAAGAAAATTAAATATATCAGTGTACCAATGTTCAGGAGTAGTTTCGTTGATTAGAAACACATCCAAAGGTTCTAAGCATGATTTTCTTGAAGCGGGTTCCTGGAGTCGATGAATAATGATGGTAGCATATTCATCATCTAACTCCAAGGGCAAAAGAGATGCAGTCTGTAGCCATAGCGTCAGCCGCACGATTGCTAGTTCGAGGAATAGCTTCCAAGGTAACTTGATCAAACAAAGATAATAATTGTAAAACATATGCTTTATATGGGCATAATTTATCATCTCTGGTCTGATAAACATCATTGATTTGATTTATGACAAGTTGAGAATCATCGAAAACCAATAAATTTTTAATTTTTAGTGCCAAGGCAGCTCGTAATCCAAGGATAAGAGCTTCATACTCAGCAGTGTTATTGGTGCAAGCAAATGTTAGTTTGAAGGACAAAGGTATAAGATGTTTCTATGGAGATATTAAAATAATACCTGCACCAGCCCCACTCATACATCGGGCTCCATCAAAGTATAGGGACCATTGCTCTGGATGGTCTGCCTCTAGTTTAAGGCATTCATCAAGAAACTCAATGATGAGGGGATGGGTAGACTCCAAGGGTGTAGCAACTAATTGATCTGCTATGATTTGACCTTTAACAGACTTTTGTCCTATAAATGTGAGTTCAAACTCGCTTAGCGCAAGAACCCACTTTGTTGTGTGACCAGATAAGTACGGTCGACTCATGAGATATCGCAAAGGGTCGAATTTGGCAATAACATACGTTTTTTGACTGAGCATATAATGTCGTAGTTTTTGTGTAGAAAATATGATGGCTAGACATAATTTCTCTAATATGGTATAGCGAGTTTCATAACTGATTAAAGTTCTGCTAATGTAATAATTAGCACGTTCTTTCTTCTCATCGTCAAGTTGAGCTAACATAGCTCCTAAGGCAAAATCGAAAGCAAAAATGTACAAAATAAATGGACGATCAGATCTAGGTGGTGAAAGCACCGATGGTTTAAGGAGATATTGTTTGAGGAGTTCAAATGCTTCCTGACATTCATCGTCCCAATGAAAAGAGACATCTTTCTTAAGAAGCTTAAGAAAGGGTCCGATTTTGTCTGCCAACTTATCGATGAAGCGACGAATAGCTTGAAGCTTACCTTGTAAACTTCGTAATTCAGATATATTTGTGGGTGCGGGCATATCAATGATAGCCATGATCTTGAGAGGGTCAATTTCAATGCCACGTAAAGAAACTATAACCCCCAATAATTTATCGGACTTAACTTCGAATATACATTTATCTGGATTCAATCGGATAAGATACTCCCTTAACCGATCAAATACTTTTCTCAAGTCATCTAAATGATCATCTTCTTTGATGGAACGAGCTATAATATCATCTACATAATCATGTAGAATATTATGCATCATATCATGAAAGATATAAGTCATAGCACGTTGATAAGTTGCACCTGCATTCTTTAAACCGAATGGCATCACTTTCCAACAAAAGGTCCCCCAAGGGGTAATAAAGGTTGTTTTAGCCTGATCTTCAGGAGCTATCCTGATCTGATTATAACCAGAAAATCCATCCATTAGGGATATCATTCCACTTCCAGTAGTAAAGTCAATGATCTGATCCATGTTGGGAAGAGGAAAATCATCTTTAGGGCATGCAACATTAATATCTCTGAAGTCTGTGCAAACCCTAACTTTAGTGGCTTCTTTCTTAGTTACTTGGAACTACATTTGAGATCCATTCAGCATAATCAATGGCTTGTATAAAAATAACATTTAAGAGTTTTTCTAATTCTCCTTTGACTAGTAAGGCCACTTTGGGATGCATTTTTCTAAGTTTCTGTTTAACAGGTTTAGCATCCGGATGGACTACTAGGTGATGCATAACTATAGAAGGGTCTAATCCTGGCATATCTTCATATGTCCAAGCAAAGACATCTTCATATTCTTTAAGAAATGCAATGTATTTATCTTGTTTTTCTTGACTCAATTCTGATCCAATGTTGATTATGTGAGGGTTATCTTTGGTTCCAATGTTAATTTTTATGATGTTTTCTACTTCCATATGTAGATCTCTCTCAAAATTAGGTGGGGCGGGTGAAACGCCTAATTCTTGTAATTCTTCCAAGGTTAGCTTGGATAATTCGTCTTGAGGAGTCGTGGCCTCAAGTTGGGCTATACTAGGTATAGAGCCATCGAAATAAAATCCATTATGTAACAATTCCTCAATGGAGACATCATGAAAGATATCCCCCTCCAACTCATCGTCGGATTCGACAATCATCTCAGGGTAAGCTATGGATAACATATTACATGTAAGAGGCTTATTCATTAAATGCAAGACATCCCGTTTATCCAAATAATCTTGGTAACATATGAGGTGGTCATCATCCTCAAATGGGAAGGGCTGACCTTTACTAGGAAATAGGCCCACACCACATCGGGCAGGCCATGGTTCTACCTCAAAAGGTTCTTTCATACCATTCTGGAAAGGTCCCAAACCTTTCCCTTTATATCCCAATTTAAGCATTATAGGCTTAGCTTTAATATACTCATTAGCAAAATAGCATCTAGCATATCCATCACAATGTGTCTTGATGTTTCTAGGTATTCTTCCCCAGTCATATCCCTTATAAATAAAAGCACAACTCCCGACTTGGTAGATACTTCCCATAGGTTGTGGGAGACCCAAGGTACGAGGAGAGGGTGGGAGTTTATTTAAAATAAGGGAATCTTGCATGGCAGTGTTTGTTTCTTCTGATATAAGAATTTTAGATAAATCGGGTAAGAGCTCATCAGTAAGAGCATAAGAGGTAGAAGGAACATTTCCTACATCGTCGGATGTGGAAAGGATGCCTGTAGTGGATGTAGATGTTATAGAGATATCAATGGATGAGTCTATAGGTATGGAAGTTATAGGAGTAAAACAAGAAGCATTGGTTGTAGTTTTAGGATCTTTTCGAGGTCCTAATGTGGTTTGTTCGGAAGATGGTTGAGCTATATGTAGAGGTGTAGTTGATGGGGAAAAAGTAGATGATGTCATGGGTGTGTGTTTCACACGTTTAGTCGGTTGATGAGAATTAGGATGTGTGGATGACAAAGCAGGGCAAAATTGAACTCCAACAGGTTCTGCCAAAGCACACATATCAAAGGGTCTAGGATCACCATGAATGGTAACCAACTGATTTTTAAATTCGAATTTAACACACTGATGTAAAGTGGAGGGAACGGCTCACATCGCGTTGATCCAAGGGTGACCCAAAAGTATATTGTACGATGTAGGGCAATGTACAATAAACACGATCGTGTCTAAGGTTCTAGGACCAACTTGCAAGGGGATAGTAATAACTCCACACGTTTCTTGTGTTTCATCATTGAAGGCTTTTATGATCATATCAGTTCTTTTCATTTCGTCACTTCTAAACCCAAATATTTGGTAGAAGTCAAAAGTGCATATGTTTAAAGATGAACCATTATCAATCAAGACTCGTTTAACTGCTACATCCCCAATTAGGGCAGTAATATATAAGGGGTTATCCTTATGTAAACTATGTTGTGGTATATCTCTATCCCGAAAGTCAATACAATCGACTTCTCGAGTTATGATAGTATTGGACATGGCTTCAGGTTGAATATTTTGAGGTACCATCATTTGGCTTAATGTGAGCATTAATTCATCCCTATGGGTAGGAGAAGATCTTAAAAGGTCCAAAAGGGAAATTCTAGCTATAGTATTTGATAATTGTTCATTAATATTATAAGGAGGCTTAGGTTGAACATTAGGCGCATAATTCCCTTTATTGGGATTTTTCAAAACAAATGGAGCTGATCCATCGTTCTGAGTTTGATCTTGTTGAGAGTTTTGAGCCTGTTGTCGAGTAACAACTCCGATGGTACCTACAATATTATTTTGGGGATGATGAATAGGTCTTGGTCTAGCATTTATGACTTGTTCATTAGAAAGTATTTGGTGAGAAGATGGTCTAGTAGTGACTCTTCTAGGAAATGGTTCTTCTGGAACCATAGAACTTGTGATGGGTTGAACAACATCTGATTCATCTTCAGAACTATTCGATTGATTTGAGGTGATTTCCATGTCACTTTCAGTCTCATATTCGGTATCACTAAGATCAAGTGTCCGAATATTATGTAGAGGTCTGGCCGTAACCATGGATAAAGTTGTGTCAAAGACTTGCGGATCGTGAATAGGTAATTGTCCACTAATAGTTCCTACATATCGGGTAGGAGGGGGAACATTATGATGCTCAATTTGATTAGCCACCTCTTTACCATGCTTTGGTAAAGGATGTTGAAATATGTCCAATGATTGATTGGCATTCTGATTCTGATTTTGGGGGATGTTCTTTTGAGCATTATTAGAAGGATTTTGTTTAGGTTGAAAGGCTTGCACCTCCATCTCATTGTTATCAATCAGGTCTTGTATTTTATGTTTTAATATTTTACAAGAGTTGGTAGCGTGTCCAGGTCCTCTATGGAAGTCACAATGTAAATCAGCTCTATATCCGGGTATAGTTGGATCAGGTTCCCGGATATTTGGTAATTGAATCAAACCTCGTGCTAATAGTTGTGGGAGAATGGTTGATAAAGGTTGATTTAACCTAGTAAATTCTTGGGGTGGTTTATCAGGAGGTTTCAATATAAACTTCTCTGTTGTTTTCGCAGTATTAACATTGGCAATGTTTCTGCTATCAGTGACTCCATCACCCACAACTTGTTTATTTTTATATTGATTTCTGGATGTTTTCTCATCATCTTTCTTTTTGAGCTGACCTCTCCTAATGAGAGCATCTTCCACTCTTCGGGCTAAATCTATAGCTTGATCGAAGGTGGTCAAGGTAGCAGTTGATAATTCATAGGATAGTTGTTCTTGTAAATTATTGATAAAGATATCCAACATTTCCCGATAAGGTAACACAAAGTGTAATTTTCCTATCAACTGCCTCCATCGAGCTAAGAAGTCAGCAAAACACTCATCTTTGTCTTGTTTTAGGTTGTACAAATATTTAATGGTTACATGCCTTTCGATATAGGCACTAAATTGATGCACAAAATATTCAGCGGTTTCTTTGAAATTTCTCAAAGAATGAGTGGGTAGTTGATAATACCACTCCAATGCCATCCCTCCTAAACTTTTCGGGAACATCTTTAGTAATAACAAGTCATCATGTGATATATCATGACATGCTATCCTAAACATACGAAGATGCTCTATGGGATCTTCAGTTCCTTTGTATATAGGTAGGACAGGCATAGGAAAGTGTTTGGGATATGGTTGTGCTACAACTATAGGATCTAGAGGCTGACTACACATCTCTCGATAATTGTACGAGGGATGGTAGGGATCTATCTAGTCCATGCGGGAGACTAACTATTTCACCATGGCTTCCAGATTACCAGTTTGTCCACCATATTGGTTCGGTGGTACATGAGTATTGGATTTGTGAGCATAGGATGGCGTGACGTAAGGATTAGATGCTATATTGCTGTTATGCAAATGGTTGGTAGGAAGAGTATTATGAAGAAGATTTGTTGTAGCATTATGTTGTATCCTAGATTGTTGGAAATTGGTATTTGGTTTTGTTTTAGGCTTTTGTTGATTTGAGGTATATTGATCAATAGCTTGGCGAAATAGAGCAGTGAATGAAGGTTTCTTTTGTGTGGGAATAACCCTAGGCTTAGTAACAGGCACTCTAGGTGGTTGGGTAACCTGTTGTTGTTGCATGTTTTGGATTATAGCGGCCATATCCAAATTGGATGGTCCAGCTTGATCACTACTTTCTTGATCAACGAAGGACAAGGGATTAGTGCGTGTGTGATATATTTCTTCTAGGGTTGCTTGAGTGTCACTAATTTGATCCTTGTCCATATGGACTACTCTATTAAGAGTGCCAATATTAGTATTGAGGAATTTCCAGAAATGTTCCATATTCTCAAAAGTAATAGCTCCTTCTGGAGATATTTTAGGGGATGAGGATCCTTCCTCTCTATCATTTTATTTTTGTTCATTTGCATCCACAAATTCTTCTTCTTGTTGGTTTAAGGTTCCTTCTTCCTGAATTGGGTCTTCAGGAAGGACATCTGGGTTATTTTCTGGTTTTCTTAACCAATCTTCTTCTACTTCAATTTGTTTTCCATTCCTGAGTCTAGTCATTATGTCTAAATTTAGATTTTAGCAAATATATATTGGTATATTTGCAACAGATTTGGGAGGTATATATTTTAATTATATACCTACTATGATGCTTAAAAAAAATGTTTTGATTTTGTTTTGTTTTTTATTTTATTTTATTTATTATTATTTTATTTATTATTTTTTATGCTTATAAAGACAATAAACAACACACTAAATGCAAGAAATAACAATAATAAAAGAATAGCTTAGTTTTCTATAAATAGTTTATAGATGTCATTGATAGGATCAAGTTCATCGAGAGTCATGAAATGCTCCTCTTCAAATTGGAAATGGTTTTTCAAGAACTTGATAAAGTGTGCTATAGTGATATTATCTATTTCAAACTCTGATTGGTAGAAATAAAGTTCATGGCAATACTCTCGATATAACATAGCTCTAGGAACTCTATTCCATATTTTTCTATCCGTAAGAACGACCTCTTGATCCTCTATATGAGATAGAAATTTATGTACTACAATTGCATTTTCAAGGTTTTCCTCAAAGGTGTACAACTCTGAAGACACATGGGCTCTTTTATCTGCTAACCACCTATGGCAAGCTCTTTGAAGTTCATGATATAAGGTCACTTGATCGGGATCCAGGATTCTATCTAGGACAAACCTCTTAATTTGCCTAAGTTCTGTTGCCCTAGATCCAATGATACCCAATCTCCTATCAAGTTCGTCCCACAAAGGTTGAACCCTATTTGTTTGAGGTACTCTAAGCAAAGAAGTAATCTCTATGGCTGCTAATTGATTCTCAACATTAATGGTGACAGCTCGTCTTTTATTATAATCTACCATCTAAATATGATATGCAATATTTGATTCTAAATGCATTTATGTTTTGATTTTTTTTTTGGATTGTTTTCAAAAGGTGTGAATCCAGTAGTGGATTTCCAAGCAGTATTGTAAGCCCAAACTGCTTCAGGCAATTTATCTAGCTTCTCCTATGAAAAGTACTATTTTTGTTAAGATTATTTAGTTCCTATTTGTTATCAGGATTTCTTTGGTGGTAGGTGAGATTTCCTATTTTTTATATAATTAAGCCTCAATGCTTTAGAGAATGGGTCCTTGGTCGTGGTGATAGACCGTGGAGCTCCAAACTTTGAAAAATTGGATCAATGTCCTTCTCTTCATGGATGTTTGAAGATGCACCTCTACCCACTTTGTCGTAATCGGTGCATACCAAAAAGTACCTTTCTTGAGAAGGGATCAAAGGTCCTAAAAACAAGCCCCCACTCTCAAAGCTCAAAACCAATGAGGCAGCATTCATTGTATTGTATCACTCCAAATTTTTTGCACCCTTACCTTCAGGCTATAGGATCCGTGCTCGAAAGGGGGATGCGAGAAGGATGGGACAATACCTCGAACTGAGAGGCCCTTTGAAGGTCCCGCCTCTTGGGGGAGGGGTATAAGGGTGAATTTTTGATGGATGGTGGGTTCACCAAGAAAATTTTGAGTGGTAGTTTCCACACCTAGGTTGATAGTGGGTTTGATGTGTTCATTTTTATACTCGATCATTCAATTCTTAGGTTTGGCCAAGATGAATCTAAATTACTCTATATGCCAATGCTGATTTAGATGAATACAGAAAATAGGAATGAATGCTAAACACAGGGAATATGCTAGCTAGAACATAACATACCTGATTTCGGATGTCTGATGAAGATTCTGAGTTTTGTAATAGTCCAGATCACCTCAAATCATACGTAATCATCTGAGATCAGACGAGATCATCATCAATCTGACGAATTCGTTAGAAACTTGCAATCACAAAAACAGAAACAAAATACCAAAAATGCAACTACAAAAACAAAGGGAAATGACAGAAATAATAGTAAATTTTCCTAAATGACAGATCCAAATAGCAATTAAAGAGGAAATGCATCAACTTCACAACTTATTTTGATTTTATCATGCATTTATATTAGATGAGGTGAACTCCAATATGCATAAATATACTAATTTAAGATAGTGCAGAGATATAATAGGAAAATGCAAAAAAAAAAAAATTAATAAAATGCAAACTCTGGGCTCTGATTGCCCCCAATATGGACTACAATAAGGATCACCTCCAATCGTACAAGATCATCTGCGCTCCTCGACAGGATCATCCGAAATCGTCCAGAATCGCTTGCAACGATCCGATCTTGCTTCGACTAAAAAACAGTAAAGTTCCTGCAAGAAAACATGAAATGCTGAATACAAATGATAGTACGAGGATGTTCTAATGCACAAGGAGCTAAATTTGCAGGGAAATCAGTCAACCAGGAGATTCAAAGGGGGTTCAGGGGGATAAACTAAGAAAATCCCAATTTATATAGGATTAGGGAGGGGTTAGGAGGTTGGAGATCATCCCAATTTGGGAGATCTCCAATGGGGGAGACTCTAACTACGTAGACATGATTTTTGTCCAGGTTAGAGAAGCTGTTGCAATAGAAGCTAAGTATGAAAATTTAGTTTTGGGACGAAATCGTCTGGACATTCTGTTCTGGTTGAATTCGTCAGATCTGGGACGATTTCGTCTAATCAACGACGATATTGTCCAATGGTCTAACAGGCGGTTAACAGGCGATTTGAGGTTAAAATGTGATTTTTTATCTTTTTACTAAGGTTTAACAGTGCCAATTTTTAGGGTGCTACAGTATGAGTGGATTTCCCCATTCTTTGGCATGCATCACAATACCTGATGTACTTTTTCACATCCTTGTGAAGAGATGGCCAATAATATCTTGTCCCTAAAATTTTTCTAATTGTGCTTTTTACAGAATAGTGTCCACCTGAGGGTTCATCATGACAAGCCCTAAGGATATCATATACCTCATCCTTTCGGATGCACCTGTGTAACACATGGTCAGGACTGCACTTAAAAATTATACCCTTAATCCACTTAAATGAAGAACTTTTTTTGATCAATTGTTTTTTCTGTTTTGATGTGAAATGTGGAGGAACTTTCCCTATGACCAAGTAATTGGCTATATCCACAAACGAAGGTGATTGGACAGATATAGCAAATAATTTTTCATCAGGAAAAGTGTCCTCAACTAATTCTCCTTCCTCTATGTTCTGTAACCTGGACAAGAAATCTGCTACAACATTAGCTTTTCCTAGTTTGTTGATTATTGTGATATCAAATTCTTGCAGTAGCAGTAACCAATGAATAATTCTTGCACCTACCATAGGCTTATTCATTAAATACTTAATGGTTGTATGATCTATGTGAACGAATATTTGATAACCTGTGATGTAATGCCTGAATTTGTTGATGGCATAAATTACTGCCAAGAATTCCTTCTCAGTTGTGGTATAATTTTTCTCAGCTCCTGTCAAATTCTTGCTAATGTAGTAGATGGCATAGTTTTCACCATTGTCAATTTGTCCTAATGCTGCTCTAATTGTAGTATTGGAAGCATCAGCCTGCATGTGAAATGGTAATGTCCAATTAGGTCCTCTTAACATAGGTGGAGTTACTAATTTCTCTTTCAGAGCTTCAAATGATTCCCGACACCTTGCAGTCAAGGAGAATTCAGAATCTTTAGTCAATAGGGCAAACATGGGATTGGCTATTGTGCTAAAGCTGGGAATAAACTTGTGGTAAAAACCAATGTGTCCTAGGAAGCTTCTGACATTAGTCTGAGTTTTAGGAGGAAGAAGATTCTTGATAATTTCCACCTTCTTTGGATCAACCTGGATCCCTTGAAGAGAGATGTTATGACCAAGAACTATTCATTCCTCCATCATCATAAAATTTGTTTGGATTCAAGGATAACTGGTATGTTTCATAGCGAGTTAAAAATCTGTCAAGGTTTTCTAATGTAAAGTCAAAAGTCTGTCCACATACTCTGAAATCATCCATATATATCTCAACACTGTTGGTAGTCAGATTAGAAAAAATTGCTAAGACTGCTCGCTAAAATATTGCTGGGTCATTACACAAACCAAAAGGTAAAACCCTATAGGCAAATGTTCCCCATGGACAGGTAAAGGTTGTTTTCTCTTGATCTTCAGGTGCAACTTGAATTTGATTATACCCACTAAATCCATCAAGAAAACAAAAGTATTTCTTTCCAGCAAGAGTATCTAACACCTGATCTATGAAAGGTAATGGAAAATGGTCTTTGTATGTTACTTTGTTCAGCTCTCTATAGTCTACACATACTCTCATTTTTCCATTTTTCTTAGGAACTATAACCAATGGAGAGACCCACTGGCTATCATAAATTGGGTAAATGAATCCTACCTCCAGAAGTTTTTCAATTTCTTCCTTTATAATATCCCTCAAGGTAGGATTCAGTCTTCTATGGGGTTGTCTTACTAGCTTGAATTCTTCAGTATAAATCCTATGGGTTCATATATCAGGGTGAATTCCTAACATATCCTTGTAGTCCCAAGAAAAAGCATGAACATGCTTCTACAAAATAGTTATCAATTTTTCTTCCTCTTCCCTAGTGAGCCAGTTGTTAATGTTCAGTAATTTTCTTGGCTGGACTTCTATTTGTTTTGTATTTGGAAGGACTGAATTCACTTCTTCATACTTGGTGATTAGGGAGTTAAGAGGGCAACAATGATATGGGAGGAAATAAGAAGTTTCTATTTCATTGATTTCTAATGGAAGCATATCCTGTATGTAACGGTGAGAAGGAAAAATCAGGTGATGATGCCACCCATGTGGTAGTGAAACTAATGTTTCCTGTGATAGTACAGATGGCTCACCTTCAAAATTTTGGTTCTCCTCATTTCCTAACAACTGATGGATATTTACTGCTTCCTCTTCTAACCCTTGTTCATGTAGAACATTCATTAGGATAGTTTCATTCTCTAAAGTTTATATGTCATGGAGGTCTTTTGTGTGTTCCCTTACTACCAAGGTGGCTAGTGTGGAAATAACCTCTTCTGGTTCTTCATATGAGTTAGGAAACCATAACTAACCTAAAAAATTGTTGGAGGGTCTTGCAGGAGGATACAGAGAGATCTATTTTAAATCAATACCATTTGAAATGGTCATTTTTCCAGATATGTAGTCTATGAATGCTGCTACAGTTGCAAGCCAAGGTCTTCCCAGAATGATGGGATATCCATGTGTTGAATTTCTTGGCTATAAAACCAAAAAATCTATAGGGGATTCCCAATAAGAGACTTCTATAGGGACATCTTCAATGATACCTTCAAGTTTTACAACTGACCTATCAGCCATTTCTAAAATTATAAATGTTTGACTGAGATTTTTGAGTTGTAATTGTTTCATTATATCCTTGGTCATGACATTTATTACAGCTCCTAGAGCTACTAAGACATTTGATATTGGTACTGAGCCTATGGTAACTATGATAACTAGACTCCCTGGGTCACTATACTTTGGAGGTACTAGTTTTCCAGACAAGAGATCATCTATCTTTCCTTCAACCTGAATAGTCTTGGGAAATGCTTTCTTTTTTCTTCCTGCTCTTCTAATGCACAAATATCAAACAATACTTTTAATCACTGGTATATCCTTAATGGCTTGCAATAAGGGCATTGATATAGTTAAATTTCTAAGTTCCTTGACCAGGTCTGACTCAGAATTTTTTTCTATGGTATTGAATCTTTCAAGATATGGAATTATCCTTGATGAAGGTAATTGTTCTGCCTATGGTTCTATTAGTCAAAAAGTGACTAACTACAAAAAAATAGTTGATGCACATTTTTTCATATTTTCCAAGAAGACCGAAGTGGCCCATTTGCTAAAGATCAAAGAAAAAGCAAAACACCGCAAGGAGGAAAAAGTGTCACGATATCGCGACATGTTGCATTTTCACGGTCCAAAGCAAAGAGAAAGAGCAAGGAGGAAAAAGTGTCACGATATCATGACATGTTGCATTTTTGTGGCCAAGAGAAATAGAAGGGAGCAAGGAGGCAAAAGTTGTCGCGATATCACGACATGTTGCATTTTCGTGGTCCAAAGTAAAGAGAAAGAGCAAGGAGAAAAAAGTGTCGCGATATTGCGACATGTTGCATTTTTGTGGTCCAAAGCAAAGAGAAATAGCAAGGAGGAAAAAGTGTCATGATATCGTGACATGTTGCATTTTCGTGGCCAAGAGCAATAGAAGGGAGCAAGGAGGCAAAAGTGTCGCGATATCGCGACATGTTGCATTTTTGCGATCCAAAGAAAAGAGAAAGAGCAAGGAGGAAAAAGTGTTGCGATATCACGACATGTTGCATTTTCGTGGTCCAAAGAAAAGAGAAAGAGCAAGGAGGAAAAAGTGTCGAGATATCGTGAAATGTTGCATCTTTGCGGTCGAAAGCAAAGAGAAAGAGCGAGGAAAAAGTGTCGTGATATCGTGACATGTTGCATTTTTGTGGCTGGAAGCGACAGAAGAGCAAAGTAAGAGATGAATGTCACGATTTCGTGACATGTCTCATTTTCATGGCTGGAGGCGACAAAAGAGCAAAGCAAGGAAAGAATGTCATGATTTTGTGACATGTCATATTTTCACGACCATCCAAAAGGAAATAAAGGAAAGACATAGGAATGTCACAATTTTGTGACATGTCGCATTTTCATGACCATCCAGAAGAAATGAAGGAAAAGACATAAAGATATCGCGATTTCACGACATGTCGCATTTTTGCGGCAGAAGAGCAAAGTAAGAGATGAATGTCACGATTTCATGACATGTCTCATTTTCGTGGCTGGAGGCGGCAAAAGAGCAAAGCAAGGAAAGAATGTCGTGATTTTGCGACGTGCCAGCTGTAAAGGAATAAAATGTATTTTTGGCAATCAAAGGCATGCATCGACACCAAGAAGTGATTTCTGACATGATTATCAAAAATCTAGGATAGAGCAGACTTGCCAGATGATTGAAAATGTGACAGGCTCATCTAGAATCTAATCTGTAGAGAATATATCTAATTCATAGAAGAATTATTGTGTATTATTAGAAACTGTAGATGATTGCTTATAAAATTGTAAGATGTACTTAGAAAAAGATACTTTTTTAGGGTATATATAGGGGAGAACAACTCCAGAAAAAGAGTCGGATCTTGGAATTTTACAAGACTGAATGCATGTACTTCGAATACAAGCAATAAAATCACATCTCCCATTGTCTTCTGGTTCATATCGTGCAAGTGTATGTATTAATTTTCTTTATTCTTGCTTACAATATTGAATTGTAAATTGAGTTTGTTATTATATCTGAACTTTCGTAATACATAAGTCATATTGCTGGAATGAGAATCTAATATATATGCATGTTAAACGAAATATCAGAAATCATATATGAAATTATATAATTTCTACATAGAAATGTGTTTAAATGCTTTGGATAGAAGTAAGTAAATTTATCTTCGTTGTTGTCTAATCTACACCATATATTAGATCTAGCTTAAGCTATATTTCCCTCTCTTTCAGTATTACTTCCTTCCCCTTTTTCCATAAAAAACTTCAAGGAACCAACCTTCTCTAGATATCAGGCGAAAAGTCTCAAACCTTCTCATCTTTTCAATGTTGACAAAATCTAAGGCACAACTAAACAACCCAAGGTAGATTTTGTTCCAACAGTTTTTGGCACACCTTGTGGGACCCTAAATCCCACATTATTTTTACAAGGTTTGGTTTTTTGCCTCTGATCTTTAGAATAAAAAACCCAATCACCTGGCGACTCTATCCGAAGGTATAGACCTAGAAAATACCTTATCTTTTTAGACCTGGTTAAAGCTAGTATATGTTTATATGATAACCAAATCCAAATCAAAAAACTTAGAAGAGCCCATTGAGTTCTTCGAGTTACATATTGGTAGCTTAAGAGTGAATCCAATTTTATCCGCAAGATCAAATCCACCTGCTACCAATAATAGTGCCATTATACCCTTTGTTTTGCCATATTCTATCATTGGTTCATCTCCAGCTATTACTACAACCCCAATAGTTCAGACGAATATAGCAATTACAATGGCCACTCCTCCACCACCATCTTATCTTATATGGAACCACACTGGTCCACTAAATTTAGCAGCCCAGAATCAAATACCTGGCATAGCATTGAAGGCATTGCCTTCATATGATGGAACAAGAAAAACAACATATGAACGTTGCTTAGATGTAGCAGAAATGGCTATAACCTATAACATCACACAAGAGGATGTGATGATCAGATTGCTAGTTATTTCTCTGAAGGGTAAAATGCTCTATTGGTATTGTGCACTCCCTCCTCAATCAATTACCACTTGGGCAGAGCTCGTTGGAAAGTTGGTGGATGAATTCAATCAACATGCAGATCCGTTTTCCTTATTGAACCGGTTCATGATCATAAGGAAACATCCTCAAGAAGAAATTGTAGATTTCAATATTCGTTTCAGTCAGACCTGGGAAAGGATTCCTCAAGGATTGAAACCAATAGAAGAGCAAGCAATATATTACTATCTAATATCCTTTGATTCAGATATTAATATGATAATACGACAGTCAAGAATATTCACATTCCCTGCCATTTATCAATAAGCTTATATAGCAGAGAGAGATCTCATAGCCACTAGAAGGTATCCACCCAAAGCAATAATGCCCATTTTTCCTAATATTCCCTAGGCTACTCATGTTGCTTCTTTTATCTCTACTGAATCGAAGTTCATAGATCTTCCAATATGGAATGGATCACCCTCTGTACCTACAATACCAATGCCTCAAATTAATTTCGCATTGCCTCCTATTTACGCTATACCTGCATTACCTGCACCACTTCCTCAACAAGTTCCCGATAATCAGATTACTCTTATCCTAGACACCATGAAAAATCTAGCAAATGATATAACATCAATTAAAAAGAGAGAGGCTGAAAGGAATTTTTTGCCAAGGAGGTTCCCTCAGGTAATAAGAGATGCAACACAATAAAGCAATAGGGGACAAGAGAGACCGAGCACGGTATATACAAATGAGACAGTGGAGGTCGAGGAGCCTCCCACTAATTCTAACTTTTGGTGTACTACATGTAACAATCCACATGGGGAAATTTTGTGTATGATACACCAACATTATGTACAAATTATAGCAGTTGAAAAGAGTAAAGAAAAAATGAAAGGCCATGTAAATATAATTAGAGATAAGGACCACAACTTCATGATGCCTACAATAGAATAGGTTTCAGTTTTGACAAGATCAAGTAAGAAACCATTGCAAGTAGACCCTAAAGAGCTTCAACCATTGAATGTTTCCCCTGCTCCCAAGGAATTTCCCAAAGAAACTCCTAAGGGAAGTCTCCCTAAGGAAAAAAAATATCAGTTTCCATCCAAAATTCAAGGGCAAGAAACACACAAAGAATTTATTCCTTGGGGGGAAAATGAAACCCAAGAACAGGCTAGGGAAAGGTTGAGATTCCCATCGCTAACAAAAAGGCAAAGAACTGAAGCTACCCAGGGATAAAAAAATAAATATGAAACTTTTGCCAAAGAAAGAGAAATAATAGTTGATTCACCTACATTTAGTATAGTAGAGGAAATGAAAAAGACTCCTTCTAAGGCAAGTATGTATGATGCTCTTCAAATCCCAGGTCAAATTGATCTCCTACAGGAATCCCTAAGAACAATGAAAAATGGAGGTGGAACTGCATCATCTTCAAAAACGGTTCTAACAAACTTTACGTTCGCCACTGGTAAGAACAGGCCACCACCCTTTTATTTGTCCCTTCAAATGAAAGGATGGGTTGTCCACAACTGCATGATAGATTTAGGCGCTGCTACCACTGTGATACCCAAATCAGTATGTGATATTATGGGAATGGAGTACACTAAGACCAGCACAGGCATACTATAGTTAGATGGTACTCCAATAAAAACTGTAGGAGTGATAAAGGATATTCCCATATGGCTGCATAAAATGCCTCAGATGACAGTCATACAAGAGGTAGTAGTCGTAGACTTGGAGCCCTATTTTGGTATGTGTCTATCCATGGAGTTCATAACAAATATAGGAGGATACTTATCCTTAGATTATTCTCATTTGGAGATATATTTCAAAGGTATAAGGGTCAAGATTTTTAATGAGAAACCATCGACGTTTCATGTAGAAAAGATTGGTGAAATTGACCGTGTAAATATGATGACTGAAGAAACAATAGAAGAAGATCTAATGGAAGAAAAATTAGAAGAGCTCTAAGTTGAGGACGAGTTTTCTCCACAAAATTTTAATGCCATGATAGAAAAAGAAATAGGAAACTATTCTATTGAGAAACCAAAAAGAAAATTGATACCCTCCCTAGAAAAGGATGGTTTTGTGAATCAATTGTGGAAGCTTTTCTTTGATGGGGCTAGGTGCAAGAATGGAGTTGGTGTCGAAATAGTTTTGATTTCTCCCACCGGAGAGGAAAAGGTTTTCTCTTACAGGTTGACTTGGAGTTGCTCCAATAACATAGTAGAATATGAGGCCCTGTGCTTAGGGTTAAGAAAGGCTAAGAAATTGGGAATCAAACAGTTACTCATCTATGGAGATTCAAAACTTATTGTGAATCAAGTCACCAAAAAATGTATAAGTAAACAACATTATTTGAAGGCTTACAGGAACAAAGTGTGGGATCTCTTAGAGGCATTTGAGGCCCTAAATATAAATTTTATCCCTAGAGAATAGAATACCCACGTATATTTTTTAGCTTCAGTGGGAGCTAATTTTTGTCCTGTAAGTAATGTTATTCAGAAGTCTAAAACTGTTAGACTTATATACGAGCCTTCGATGCACTGATAAAAATATTTTATGGCAAGTTTTTGAAAATGATAAACAGATACTGGATTTCTTAATCCATGAAATGAATTGCTCAGCCAACCAGGATCTACAGGATGAAGAGGAAGAGGACATTATTCAATTAAAAAACAATCATATTCCTAAGGGTCTCATCACCCTAGAAATCCTGTTTGATAACAATGATAGAGAAGTTGGCCAAAAAATCAAGGTCAATAAACGAAGATACAAAGATGTAGAGTTGGAGCCAAGCAAAATGATTAAGGTTGGAATCAATTATATAGAAGAGGAAGTGAACCAAATTAGAGAATTGTGTAAAAAATTCCCTGACATCATAGCTTGGGTGTATAGTGATCTAAAAGTGTACAATAAAGATGTTATTCAACATACCATAGAATTAGAAGAAGGAGCTAAGCCTTTTAGGCAAAAGCAAAGACCAGTTGAATCGAAGATAGAATCTTTGATGAAATAAGAACTGCTAAAATTCCTTCAAGCTAAAATAGTATACCTTGTTAAACACTCCACCTGGGTGGCAAACTTGGTACCAGTCAGGAAGAAAATTGGTGATGTCAGATTGTGTGTAGATTTCAAAAATCTGAATAGAGCATCACTCAAGGATCATTACCCACTACCTCAGATTGACAAAATTCTACACACAGTTGCAGGAGCAGAAAGGTTTTCCTTATTGGATGATTTTTCAGGTTCTAATCAAGTATGGGTAAAATATGAAGACCAATTCAAGACTGCTTTTACTACAAAGTGGGGAACATTTTTCTACCAAAGGATGCCATTTGGTTTATCCAATGCTGGAGAAAATTTTCAAAGAGAAATGGATGTAGCATTTGGCAAACTTGCTAATAAAATCATAGTCATCTATTTAGATGATATGACTGTCTTCCCTCATGATAAGCAGGATCATGCCTCACATCTAGACATTTTTTTTGAGAAGTGCAGAGAATTTGGGATATCATTGAACCCAAAAAAGTCTATATTTGCAGTAGAATAAGGTATCCTACTCGGTCATGTCATATCCAAAGACAGACTAGCTATTGATCCTAGCAGGGTAAAAGCACACTTGGAACTTTCTTTACCAGTCAATAAGAAAGGTTTGCAATCTTTCTTTGGGAAAATAAATTTTGTGCGCAAATTTATTGTAGATTTTGCGCAAATTGTCAAACCAATGATAGAACTACTGAAGAAGGATGCTCCTTTCAAATGGATAGATGTTAGGAAAAATACCTTCAAGAAAATTCTGGAAGAGATAGCCCAAGCACCTATATTAATCAATCTTGATTATTCATGAAGTTTCATATTGTATGCTATTGGTGAATCAGAGAGTTATGCTGCAGTCCTCACACAAAATGGGACAAATAATGAAGAAAGACCCATAGCTTTTATGAGCTCCACCATGCATGATCATGAGGAGAGATACAAATTTATTAAAAAACAAGTTTATGCTGTCATGAAGTCCTTGCAGAAGTTTAAACATTTTCTATCACAAAGCAAGATCCTTGTTTATGTGATACATCCTGATGTTAGGAACTTCATCATACAAGGAGAGCTTGGTGAAAAACGTGCTGGTTGGGTAACCAAAATATAGGAATATGATGTAGAAATACATCCTACAAAATTGGTAAGAGGTAGAGCCTTGTGTCACCGGTTAGCCAAGTAGATTAAAGATGAACAAGTGCAACTCCAAGATGTGATGATTAATACACAAGCAGATTCTATGACCAAAGACACTGATTGGATTGATGACCTGGTGGAATACTTTCAGACTGGTATGTGTCCTAAAAATCTAAATTCTTCATAGCGAAGGAGGTTTAGAGCATAAGCATTGAATTACACCCTTAAAAATGAAGGATTATATAGAAAAAATATAGATGGTGTACTTTTGACATGCATAAGAGAAGATGAGAAACAAAAGGTTCTAAGAGAATTTCATGGAGGTCTCTCTAGAGGATATTATTCAGGGAAATAAACTGCTTTGAAGATACTCCGAGCAGGCTATTACTGGCCTTCTATCTTTTCAGACACATACAATATCACCAAGAGTTGTGAACAGTGTCAAAGGTATGTTGGAAGAAATAGAAATGCCTCCATGCCCTTGAAACCTATCGAGGTTGAAGAGCCCTTTCAGCAGTGGGGGTTAGATTTCATTGGGATAATAGAACCTAATTCATCAGTTGGTCATAAGTATATACTTACAGCCACTGATTATTTCACCAAGTGGGCCAAATCCATTCCCACTAAAAAGGTTGATCAAGAAGTTGTGATTGAGTTTTTAGAAAGTCTAATTACTAGATTCACTAGTCTCAGATAATGGATCTACCTTCATCGAAGCAAAGATGATTGAGTTCGCTAGTAGGTATGGTATATACCTAAAAACTTCTTCCAATTATTACCCACAAGGTAACTACTTATATGAGTCTATAAATAAGAATCTTCTTAGAATCCTGAAAAGGACGTTGGAAGATAACAAAAGAAACTGGCATTCCTTGATAATCTGAGCGCTATGGGTTGATAGAATTTCAATCAAGAAATCCATCAATACATCACCCTACGCTTTAGTTTATGGCAAAGAAGCTATTTTTCCCATACATATGGAGATACCAGCATTGAAGCTACTGAATCAGATGAACGAAGAAGAAGGTCAACCGATGGATGCCCGACTAATGCAACTCTTACTGTTAGAAGAACAAAGAGAGCAATCATACAATAACAATTAGAAGCATATGACAGATACTGAAGGATGGTTCAAAAAAAAGACAACTGCCAAAAAATTTAGAGTGGGAGACTTGGTTTTGAAATGGAATGTAAAGAAAGCTAAGCCAGGTAACCATGATAAATTCAATGTTTTCTAGGAGGGACCATTTGAAATTGTTTCAGAGAAATAGTTCAATGCTTTCGAGTTGAAAGATAAAGATGGATTGGTTCTTCCCATCACGATGAATGCATTTCACCTAAAGTTATATTTTTGTTGAGAAAGAAGAAAAGGAATTATATGTACAGTATAATATAAGTATATTCAGACAATATTTGTAAATATTACCATTTTTTGGCCTTAACAAAAAATTTCGATCCACGGCCAATCAGAAGTCGACATTTTTTTTGAATAGAGATACTAAGGTATAGAGAGAGTTTTGACGAGGTAATGTTCACTTTTAATCTAAGTGCATTTTCCTATGTTCTTTGTCTTTCTCTAAAATATTCTTTTTACAACTACGCTGGTGACTCTGTTTCCCAATGGATGAAGGCCTGGTCCCTATTTTTACGAGAAAAAATTCCCTCGGAAGGCACCAAGAATGTTAGTCAAAAAGTGACTAACTACAGAAAAACAGTTGATGCACCTTTTTGCATATTTTCCAAGAAGACCGAAGTGGCCCATATGCTAAAGATCAAAGAAAAAGCAAAACACCGCAAGGAGGAAAAAGTGTCGCAATATCGCAACATGTTGCATTTTCATGGTCCAAAGCAAAGAGAAAGAGCAAGGTGGAAAAAGTGTCGCGATATCATGACATGTTGCATTTTTGTGGCCAAGAGCAACAAAAGGGAGGAAGGAGGCAAAAGTGTCACAATATCGTGACATGTTGCATTTTTGCGGTCCAAAGCAAGAAGAAAGAGCAAGGAGGAAAAAGTATCATGATATCGCGACATGTTGCATTTTTGCGGTCCAAAGCAAAGAGAAAGAGCAAGGAGGAAAAAGTGTCACGATATCGCGACATGTTGCATTTTCGTGGCCAAGAGCAACAGAAGGGAGCAAGGAGGAAAAAGTGTCGCGATATCGCGACATGTTGCATTTTCGCGGTCCAAAGCAAAGAGAAAGAGCAAGGAGGAAAAAGTGTTGTGATATCGCGACATGTTGCATTTTCGTAGTCCAAAGCAAAGAGAAAGAGCAAGGAGGAAAAAGTTTCATGATATCGCGACATGTTGCATTTTTGCGACTGGAAGCGGTAGAAGAGCAAAGTAAGAGACGAATGTCGCGATTTCATGACATGTCTCATTTTCACGGTTGGAGGTGGAAAAAGAGCAAAGCAAGGAAAGAATGTCACGATTTCACGACATGTCACATTTTTGCGACCATCCGAAAGGAAATAAAGGAAATACATAGGAATGTCACAATTTTGTGACATGTATTTTCGCGACCGCCTAGAAGAAATGAAGGAAAAGACATAAAGATGTCGCAATTTCGTGACATGTCACATTTTCGCGATGGAAAGCGACAGAAGAGAAAATTAAGAGACGAATGTCACGATTTCGTGACGTCTCATTTTCGTAGCTGGAGGCAAAAAAAAGGGAAAAGCAAGGAAAGTGTTGAGAAGCAACACACCCCCACTGAAAAATGAGATTCCATCCTTAGAAAATTCTGAACTTCCATTTTTGCAGCAGGGACCCTCTAGATGTTTTTCAGGTTTTAAATCCAAATTTGCTTGCCTCCTTTTTAAAGTTGTGCTTTTTCTTGCATTCCAGCTGTGTTATCCAAGAATTCACTTTTTACATGCTAGAATCATTCATGCACAAGCAAAATCTTGCACCGGTACCGAGAAAATCTAGAAAACAGTTGCATAATTCACTGAAAAATCAAACTTTCCATTTTTGGTAGTGTCGCGATATCGCGACACTTCCATTTTCGAAAATGTCGCGATATCGCGACAGGTAAGTCAAAATGCGGCTAAGTGCCAGAAAGGTCACGATTTTGCGACATGTCGCGAAATCGCGACAGTTTTTTGGAGAGAGAAGAAAGTTGTACGGAGGGCACGATTTTGCGACATGTCACGAAATCGCGACATGTCGCATTTTCGCGGTAGGAGAGAGAAAGTGGGCTGTAGAATGAAAAATCGGCTAAGTCGCAAACATGTTACAAAATCGCGGTCAACGCATGCACGTAAGGGAACTGTCGCGATATCGCGACGTGTTCTAGAATCGCGGATGAAAATCAAGAAGCGTACGAAGGCCAGGAAGGGTCGCGATTTCGCGACATGTCACGTTTTCGTGGCCGACAAGGGAGGAAGTTGTCGATGCGCTGGCAGGGTCGTGATTTCGCGACATGTCGCGAAATCGTGACATGTCGCAGAATCGCGGTAGGAGAGAGAAAGTCATAAGTTGACCTGAAAGTGCATTCCGGCGGGAAACAGAAGGCATCCTGGGGTAGCGACACGTGTCAAAGCGTGAGGCAGACATGCAGAAGCCGACATGCAAGCTTATTTTGTGGTTTTAATCTGATTTAAATGTTTTAAGCTTGGATCTAATGTTTATTAAAGTGCTAATATAATCTTTTTGTCTTTCATGCAGGATTCCACCTGGCACTTGCGGGACAACTGGGAAAGACCATAAAGGCGAAGATAAAGTGCGGATTTAGTCAAGGACCGCCATGCTAGAGGAAAAGAAGCCAGTAAATGCATTTAATGGAGATTTATTGCAGAATTGATAGCATGGAGACCATTTCAACTCAGAGATGGATTTGCGGAGATCAAATTGATGAAGAAGTGGTGACTCATCCGGCTCACCAGCAGAATTAATGGAGGCATTTATTTGCAGTTGCGGATGAATGCAAGTTGCATTTGATTTTATCTTCCCCATTTATGGCAGTTGACTGCACAGATTTGCCGAAGGGTTAAGTTCTATCCGGACTTTGGTCTTAAGATGGATTTTTATTGTAAAACCCAGGTCCTAGGGTTTAAGTGCGATAAGATTTAGGGTTTGAAGAAGATATTTTGAAAAGATCAGGGTCTATCCTAAGTCTATAAATACAGATTCTAAATGTAATCGCAGGAGGCGGAGACTTAGAAATAAAAGGCTTATAAGCAATTTCTTGCAAATTTTGTGAAATCCTTTGTTTCTGGACTTGGAGTTGATGTGCTTTAGCTTTTCTCTGATAGCATGGCCAGGAACCTAATCTTTTGCAGAGTGTGATAAGTGTATTTTCTTTTGTTATCCGTTCCATTTAAAGTTTGTTAGATATATGCTGTAAATCTGTCATTATCAATATTAAATATGCTGTTAGGCTTCAGTTCTTCTATTGTCTGCTAGGGAAAATATAGATTTGAAGGTTAAGTTTGTTCTAATTGCTCTGTCTTCACTGTGTGAGCTAGGCTGTCGGTGAAAGATACCAGTTTTAACTTGACTACCCTTGGATTTATAATTTTCTGCTAGATCTGTTTCACTCTGCCTTGTGCTCTTAGTTGAAAGTGATCTTAGACTGACTGGACACTTTCTTCTTTGATTTGTTCTGTTGTGAAGCTAGTAGCATAGATAAAATTGGTGGGTTTAAGTTTTACAGTTTAATGTTTGATAAACTTCTCTTTTCTGCCTTACCCTACCCTCTCTTTGCTTTCGGTGAATGATCCATTTTTATTTTCTTTATTTGCCTTTTATTTGAATCTGCTGACCCATGAGAGCTAGATCCAGAATTCAAGTTAAATCTGATTGTCAACAAATTTTGCAACTACTGAACAAGTTCAAGAACCCCCTATAAGGTAACAGAGCAGTCCATATTGAAATCTATTCCAAAAGTGGAAAAGAGTGAATTGCCATTCGACCCAACTCTGTAACTCGCACCTTGGATAACCAGCCAGATCCTAAAGTTGAGTGGGATCCGTCCCGTGGGTGTCTCCGGAGCTTCCTTGCTTCATCCTTTCTCGGGGTGTGCATGAAAGCCGGACCAAAACCTAATTGGCGCTAGAAGGAGGGCCACAGAACATCTGTTCTTAGTGCACTTGAGTTGAGAAATCCGACTATATGTGGAACTGTAAAGCTGTATTTTATCCAAAGTCTGGTAGCCAATTTTCCCCTCCTCCTCAACCAACACCTAATTGGCGCTAGAAGGAGGGCCTGAACTCAGTTCAAGTATTGTAAGGGCATAACAGCAACATTTTGAAGGACCCACAGTGAACTCCGAACAGTTTTGTAAATTGTCAGTACAGTTTTTTAAATTGTCAGTACAGTTTTCTAAATTGTCAGTGCAGTTTTTAAATTGTCAGTACAGTTTTCTAAATTGTCAGTGCAGTTTTTAAATTGTCAGTACAGTTTGAAAGTTGTCAGTATAGTTTTTAAAATTGCCAGAGAAGACCTCAAGTTAAGAACAGTTTTATCTCCACTGGCAGTTATCCAATCACAACTCAGAACATCACTGTCAGCCAAGTAATAATGGCAAATTGGTTGGGCTCCACAGCTTTGAACATTTCGGGTATAGCCCATGACTTGCCCAGAAGCCCGAAAAGATATCTCCCCAGGTACAAACATGATGGGACAAGAACTGCAGAAGAACATCTGCTAGCTTTTAAAAATGCTCTAAGATTGTTGAATATACAACATGAAGATGTTGCCTGCAGATTGTTCCCGTTCACTCTCCAAGAGGGAGCTTATGAATGGTTTTTAAACCTCACCAGCAATTCCATTACTAGCTGGGATGATCTAGAGAAAGCTTTTATATCACAGTTCGATGAAGTGATAGATCCCAGCATTTTATATCAGCAATTTTTCAGCATCAAGAGAGAGTCGGGAGAAACTATCAGGTCTTTCAATATGAGGTTCCAAAGAGCTTACGGTAGAATGACTGGCCATTACATCCCAAATGCAAATCTGGCCTTAGAAATCTACAAGAATGCATTGGATTCAGTGACCTCTATTTTCCTCAAGAGAGACATCAATATTACAACCCCGGAAGGTGCTTATAAAGAAGCCTTAATTCTTGAAAGATAGCTAGGGCCTCAAATTCTGAGCAGTCCTTTGATATCCTATGTTACACAGAACATGCCTGTTTCAGACCCCATTCCACATCATGAGTTAGTGCCAACATGTCATGCTCTACCCAAGGAGACTCCGTTAACTGTCACATCCACTCAGCATGTGCAAAATACAGAGAAGAGTTCTGACAAATTCAAAGTGGAAGAGCTTGAAGTGAACAGTTGTGATCTGACACCACCCAAATCTGAAGTTTTTCCTGGTGAGTTAAATTTTCCTAGAGATCAAAGAAATATTGATATTTCAAGTTCACCTAAAAATAGTACAACCAGGGTTTTCAGATTCTTTCACTTTTCTTGAAGAGACAGAAAGTCTTGTACAGAGTCCTGTGGATGAAATGCAAGATTTTCAACAGTTCAAAATGGACAGTTATAATTTGAGATGTCAGAGTCCAGAACCTAACTATGATCCTTCCTCATCAGAGGATGATGAAAGTGAGATTCAATCTCACTATGCAGAAGTAATGCGAAGAGGATAACATCATTGAGGATATGAGGGAACTTAAAGCTGACATCACCCTCTATGAACTGCCTCAGATTGTTGAAGAAAAGGTTAACTTAATTGAGGCTTACTCTAGACCACCTGTTGGATTTCAAGAAAAGGAGGAAAAGATGGTAAATATGAGTGTGGTCAGCCAACTTGGAATTGATGAACTGTCTCAACATAAGCCTGCAACTTCTGAACATAATGTCAAAGATAAGGCTATAAACTGTGTTGATGCAGATATTGGAGTTTATAATTTGGCAACTGAGGAAGTGAGAACAGTTACAGCTCTAAACCATCACAACAATGATGTTTGGACATTGCACATTGATGAGGTTAAATCTAAGCAAGGCTCAGGTGAAAAGGAAAATTGTAAACATCCTGCTAGAGGGATAAAAATTGAAGTCCTGGATATTGAAGCAGTGCAGCAACCACAAAATGTTCAAGTTGTTAAGAACCAGGGCATACAGATAAAACATGATTTCTTTCAGTTGTCACATAATTTTGAAAATGTGGTGGTCTGGGTCTGTCAAGATTTTAAGGTATTTGATCCTGGGGGTTTTTTACATTCAGTCCTTTTGAAAGAACTCTGCAAACCCTTCAATTAGAAGCATGAACATGTTATCATATGATTTGTTTAATTTGAAGGAGTTGCAGATTTGTTTTTCAAATGGGACAGGGAAGACAGTAAACCCAAGTCTTTCCCAGATAGCAAATTTTTGAAGCACATTCTGGAGTGCATTTCGTCAACAGGACCTGAAAGGTAATTTTTTTAAATTACTTGCATGGTCAAATTTTTTAAGGCACCATTTCTCTGCTTTCCCAACTGCTGCATTTTCTGAGTATGAAGGGAAGTTGTAATATGTGTACATATTGTAAATAGCTTTGCAGTTTATTTTGCTTTAGTTTGGTGCTAGATTTCTGTACATTTGCTTTAGTTGTTTATTTCAGTTTTTCAGTTTATTTCTTTGTCAGTGCAGTTTTTTTTTATGTCTGAACAGTTGCAGTTTTTCAGTTTTCTTTAATTGTTTTTCAGTTTTAGCTTGTGCAGTTTATTTCTTTTGTCAGTGCTTTTTATTTCCTTTCTTTGTCTTTTTATTTTAGCTTGCTTTTATTTTAGTCTGTACAGTCTTTTCTTCCTTGCAGTTCTTTTTCTTTGTTGTCTGTACAGTTGCAGTTTAATTTATTTCAGTTGCTTTAAGTTATTTTCAGGTCTAGGCAGTTTTAATTGCTTTGCTTTTGTTTTAGCTTAATTTTGCTGCCTGTACAGCTATGCTTTGCATCCTTTGTAAATAGCCTTGCAGTTTGTTTTATTCCTTTGTCTGTACAGCTATGCAGTTTTTATTTTGTTTTGCTTTAAAGCCTGTGCCTGTCCTTGGAAGCTTGTACAAAGTCCTTCAGCTTTTGATATTCTGTCCTTTAACCTTTGCTTGAGCAATCAATGAAAAGTTAGCCTACTAAAATTGTTTATTCTAAGCTGATCAATCCAGTTTCCATCCAATGCCCATGATGTTCACCATTCTAATAGAGATAGTCTGCTTGCACTGAACTGTAGAATTATTTTGTTATTCAGGACAAAAGTAGAGAGATGATTGGATCTTGTGTCTTACTTGCCACAATTATTTTAATAATAGAAAAACTGCTATCTTTGTTTAGTTGGAGGAACTCCCAAGGAATCCAAGAAAAGCTGGTTATGAGAGGGGACTATGTCATGCAATTATTTGGGTATCACCAGAGGCTATCAATGCCTAGACTGAAACAGTTCCAGATTGATCAAATGATAAAAGAAAATTGTAATTTCTCTAAGGTCTTCCAGATAGTGATATATTTCAAAAAGAAGAGAGATAAAAAAAAAAAGAGAGATAAAAAGAAAAAAGAAAAGAGTTGAACAATTAAAAGAGGTAGCCAATATTAGATTCTGCCCTACAGTTGTAAATTGGGTCGTGTAAATCTAAAGGGTAACTCTGTCTAGGCTGTAAAAGGCTAAACTAGTAAACAGAGCTCTACTCGGTTTCCCCTTTTACAATCTAGAAAAGTTGATTAATCCAAGTTCATCAATCAATTCAGTCATCCTTGAAGAAAGTTTTATACCCTTTGAAATTGCACATCAAAAATCTTCCTTGAAGTAATTCAGCCTAGTATGTCCTTGGGAAATTTTAACAGCTGGCAGTTAACAGTCAATTTATTGTGAAGAATGTCTGTGGCAAGGCATGATGCATGGTCTTTTTGTTTTGAAACCAGAGTCTTGGGTTCTAAAATAGTGCTACTATTTTACCCGCAGATATCGCCATTTGTTGATAAGCAACACACCCCCACTGAAAAATGAGATTCCATCCTTAGAAAATTTTGAACTTCCATTTTTGCAGCAGGGACCCTCTAGATGTTTTTCAGGTTTTAAATCCAAATTTGCTTGCCTCCTTTTTAAAGTTGTGTTTTTTCTTGCATTCCAGCTGTGTTATCCAAGAATTCACTTTTTACATGCTAGAATCATTCATGCACAAGCAAAATCTTGCACCGGTATCGAGAAAATCCAGAAAATAGTTGCATAATTCACTGAAAAATCTAACTTTCCATTTTTGGTAGTGTCGCGATATCGCGAAACTTCCATTTTCGGAAATGTCGCGATATCGCGACAGGTAAGTCAAAATGCGGCTAAGTGCCAGAAAGGTCGCGATTTTGCGACATGTCGCGAAATCGCGACAGTTTTTTGGAGAGAGAAGCAAGCTGTACGGAGGGCACGATTTTGCGACATGTCGCAAAATCGCGACATGTCGCATTTTCACGGTAGGAGAGAGAAAGTGGGCTGCAGAATGAAAAATTGGCTAAGTCGCAAACATGTTCCAAAATCGCGATCAACGCGGTCAACGCATGCAGGTACGGAACTGTCGCGATATCGCGACGTGTTCTAGAATCGCGGCTGAAAATCAAGAAGCGTACGGAGGCCAGGAAGGGTCGCGATTTCGCGACATGTCGCGAAATCGCGACATGTCGCGTTTTCGTGGCCGACGAGGGAGGAAGTTGCCGATGCGCTGGCAGGGTCACGATTTCGTGACATGTCGCGAAATCGCGACATGTCGCAGAATTGCGGTAGGAGAGAGAAAGTCATAAGTTGACCTGAAAGTGCATTCCGACGGGAAACAGAAGGCATCCTGGGGTAGCGACACATGTCAAAGCGTGAGGCAGACATGCAGAAGCCGACATGCAAGCTTATTTTGCGGTTTTAATCTGATTTAAATGTTTTAAGCTTGGATCTAATGTTTATTAAAGTGCTAATATAATCTTTTTGTCTTTCATGCAGGATTCCACCTGGCACTTGCGGGACAACCGGGAAAGACCATAAAGGCGAAGATAAAGTGCGGATTTAGTCAAGGACCGCCATGCTAGAGGAAAAGAAGCCAGTAAATGCATTTAATGGAGATTTATTGCAGAATTGATAGCATGGAGACCATTTCAACTCAGAGATGGATTTGCGGAGATCAAATTGATGAAGAAGTGGTGACTCATCCGGCTCACCAGCAGAATTAATGGAGGCATTTATTTGCAGCTGCGGATGAATGCAAGTTGCATTTGATTTTATCTTCCCCATTTATGGCAGTTGACTGCACAGATTTGCCGAAGGGTTAAGTTCTATCCGGACTTTGGTCTTAAGATGGATTTTTATTGTAAAACCCAGGTCCTAGGGTTTAAGTGCGATAAGATTTAGGGTTTGAAGAAGATATTTTGAAAAGATCAGGGTCTGTCCTGAGTCTATAAATACAGATTCTAAATGTAATCGCAGGAGGCGGAGACTTAGAAATAAAAGGCTTATAAGCAATTTCTTGCAAATTTTGTGAAATCCTTTGTTTTTGGACTTGGAGTTGATGTGCTTTAGCTTTTCTATGATAGCATGGCCAGGAGCCTAATCTTTTGCAGAGTGTGATAAGTGTATTTTCTTTTGTTATCCGTTCCATTTAAATTTTTTTAGATATATGCTGTAAATCTGCCATTGTCAAGATTAAATATGTTGTTAGGCTTCAGTTGTTCTATTGTCTGCTAGGGAAAATATAGATTTGAAGGTTAAGTTTGTTCTAATTGCTCTGTCTTCACTGTGTGAGCTAGGCTATTGGTGAAAGATACCGGTTTTAACCAGCTGCCCTTGGATTTATAATTTTCTGCTAGATCCGTTTCACTCTGCCTTGTGCTCTTAGTTGAAAGTGATCTTAGACTGACTGGACACTTTCTTCTTTGATTTGTTCTGTTGTGAAGCTAGTAGCATAGATAAAATTGGTGGGTTTAAGTTTTACAGTTTAATGTTTGATAAGCTTCTCTTTTCTGCCTTACCCTACCCTCTCTTTGCTTTCGGTGAATGATCCATTTTTATTTTCTTTATTTGCCTTTTATTTGAATCTGCTGACCCATGAGAGCTAGATCAAAAATTCAAGTTAAATCTAATTGTCAACAACTTTTACAACTACTGAACAAGTTCAAGAACCCCCTGTAAGGTAACAGAGCAGTCCATATTGAAATCTATTCCAGAAGTGGAAAAGAGTGAATTGCCATTCGACCCAACTCTGTAACTCGCACCTTGGATAACCAGCCAGATCCTAAAGTTGAGTGGGATCTGTCCTGTGGGTGTCTCCGAAGCTTCCTTGCTTCATCCTTTCCCGGGGTGTGCATGAAAGTCGGACCAATAGAAAGAATGTCACGATTTCATGACGTGCCAACTGTAAAGGAATAAAATGTATTTTTGGCAATCAAAGGCATGCATTGACACCAAGAAGTGATTTCTAACATGATTATCAGAAATCCAGGATAGAGCAGGCTTGCCAGATGATTGAAAATGTGATAGGCTCGTTTAAAATCTAATCTACAGAGAAGATATCTAATTCATAGAAGAATTGTTGTGTATTATTATAAACTGCAGATGATTGCTTGTAAAATAGTAAGATGTACTTAGAAAAAGATACTTTTTTAGGGTATATTTAGGGGTGAGAAACTCCAAAAAAAGGGTCAGATCTTGGAATTTTACAAGACTGAATGCATGCACTTCGAATACAAGCAATAAAATCACATCTCCCATTGGCTTCTGGTTCATATCATGCAAGTTTATGTATTAATGTTCTTTATTTATGCTTACAATATTGAATTGTAAATTGAGTTTGTTATTATATCTGAACTTTCGCAATACATAAATCATATTGCTGGAATGATAATCTAATATATACGCATGTTAAACAAAATATTAGAAATCATATATGAAATTATATAATTTCTGCATAGAAATGTGTTTAAATGCTTTGGATAGAAGTAAGTAAATTTGTCTTCGTTGTTGTCTAATCTGCACCATATATTAGATCTAGCTTCGGCTATATTTCCCTCTCTTTCAGTATTACTTCCTTCCCATTTTCCCATAAAAAACTTCAAGGAACCAACCTTCTCTAGAGATCAGGCAAAAAGTCTCAAACCTTCTCGTCTTTTCAATGTTGAGAAAATCTAAGGCGCAACTAAACAACCCAAGGCAGATTTTGTTCCAACAGGGTTCTATTTTTTCTTCTTCTTTCTCTGTTGTTGGTTTAACTCTAAATGGTTCCAAAGGTTCTTGCTTTTCATTTTGCTTGATTTTAGTTGAAACAGGTTTAGGTATAACTTTTCCTGAACGAAGTTGGATGTTACTACAATCAAGAACATTTATTTTAGCATTTTATTTAGCTTTAGCCACATAGACAGGCGATGCCTATCTCATGTTGTTTGGATTAATGACTGGTTGAGCTGGAAGTTGAGGCTATTTCACCTGTTGTGTTTGCTGTGGTTGGTTCTATTTTTCTTGAAAATTTTTATTAGGTGTAGGCAGCAAATGCTGAGTTTGACCTTGATTTCTTTGCTGCCTTAGATAGGACTGGTATTGCTGACTCCACTATGGTTGATTTTGCATCCAATGTGGATTAGTATGATTCTAATTCCAGGGTGGGTTGTTTTGATTCCATGATGGATTATTCTAATTCTTATTCCAAGTTGGATTACTCCAACTTGTTTGTGGCCATTCTTGGGAATTTGTCCATTGAGAATAATTCCAAGGACGTTGAGGTGGTTCTGATTGTCCCCAAGGCATAGTCCAAGGATTATGCCCCCAATTTGTAGAAAAATGATGGGGATTTTGGTTCTAAGAGAAATTTCCCCCTTGTTTTGGTCCAACATAGTTGAGTTCCTCAATCTGACTCTCTAACATAGTTTTGAGTTGTGGTAGCAGGTGGCATTTATCAGTCAAAAGTTTCTTCGAAAAAATACTACAAATGGCTGAGATAAACGTTTTATTCAAAGGATATTCCTGCAAAGCATGTTTATTTCTACATCTTGGGCAATAAATTGCCAAAGGTTCTGTGGTTTTTACTTTTGCATAAATTTCTCCCAAAGTTGTGTTCAATTGCACTAGAATATCAGTTTTAAAATTTGCAAGTTCCTCTATTAGGTCCTTCACATCAATGCCATTTGTACTCTTTTTTCTTCTTCCGTACTTAGTGCGAGAGTAATTCCTATAGAGACCCATAATTTCCTCATTACTAAGAGTATTTACATCCCCTTTTCCAATCAAATCCAATACTTCTCTGAGTTCATCTTGTAATCCTCTCAAAAATATGGTTTTGCATAACTCAGGTTCTACAAGTCCACATCTCCTTTGAACAAGGGAGAACCTATCAAGATAGTCTTCTAATGTTTCATCGTCTTCCTGCTTAATCTTGAATAACTCATCTTTCCTGTTCCTTACATGAAAATACTCCTGATATTTGTCTAAAAACACAGTTTCCATTTGATCCCAGGTTCGGATGGAATTTGGCTCTAAGCTCATGAACCAGCGTAATGTTGAGTCCTTGAGTGTTGAGGGAAAAACCTTAAGTTTATGATTGTCATTTACATAATCATATGTTTGACACACTACTTTGAATTCAAACAAAAACTGATCATGATCTTTAGATACAACACCTCAGAAGGTTGGAAGTACTGAAGGTGAAATGGTTTTCATGGGGGAGTTTTGTGTTGGATTCAAACGGATAGGATATTAAAATTTTCTAGAAGGTTGGGGTATATCCTGATCATCTCCTTCATTATGGACATAGCCATGTTGGCCATCCCTATCTAGATTGCCTCCCTCTGCCATAGTTTCTTGTTCCTTAGGAACAATTAAACCTATCCAAATTTCACTCTCAAGAGGTCCAAAATCCTTTGTTGATGATGAGTCTGATGATTTTTATTTCTCAGGATGTTCTAATGATGATGAAGTTGGTGATTTTTCTTTCTCAGGATGTTCTAATGATGATGAAGCTGGTGATTTTTGTTTCAATTTTTTTGGTAGTTCAAACATAGGTGATTCACCCCTTAGGCGTGAAGATCTTCTTAATGGAACAAGCCAGGGATCCTTTTGAGTAATTCTACCTTTTCATCCCTAGTATTACTTATTCATGTTTACTCTTTAATGACATAAATTATAGGTCAATAATTGTTACTTTACCCAACTGTTATATTCAGATTTTATCCTAAATTTTTATAGCTCAGTCTAATTAATAGCTATTGGACTATTGTCACCTTCTAGAAACACTACTCCTCAGCAACGGTACCAAAATGATGCTTTTTCATTATGCACATCATTAATTCTCAATGAATTTGTCAATCCAGGGCAGTGTACAAGGCTATTTACGAAAGGAGTGAACAGGGCTATAACTTAGGTCATTTGGAAGCAACAGTTCTTATTGGTGAAACCGATTGTGTGGGGGATTTAGGATATTTTTATCTCTAAATTGCATAAATTGAACTTTAATCTAATTTTAGGAATGTAAACTAATTACTAACTACAGAAATGAAATCCTAGTTACAATTACAGAATGAAATCTAATTATGTTGCAAAAATAACTCCCTAGTTACAGTTACAGATTTAGAAATCTAATTATGATTGTAGAAAGGAAGTCTATTTACTTTTGCAGTAATGAAAACCTGATTATAACATGGAAATTAAGTCCTGTCAATGCTCTGTAAGAGAAGGTTATCAATATTCTATGTAGGGGTTGACAACAAAACACAAAATGTAGTAATTTGCAAAATATAGTAAATTCTAGAAATGATAATCTGCAGTAATTTGAAAGCTTGCTAAAAATGGAGATTACAACCAAACCTATCATTAATCACAAGATCATCCTAATCATGAAATAAACTAATATTGCAAATATTGTTAGCTGTTTACAAGGAAATGAAATGACAAGTTTTACAACTTATTTTGTTGTAGAAAAATCAAAATAAAAACCTGCTATTAGTCCTCCTCCTAGGTCTGGAAGTGGCCAGCCTCCTTGTCCAGAAGAAGGTATGAGTCTTTCTCTCTCTAGATCTTACTCACATTCATTCACAAAAACATGAATAAAAATAATGCACTTTATTGAATCAAGAACATAATTACAATATTGCTGCTAAAAATCCTGTTACAGGACTGTAACAGTCACTTTTCTTATTATTATACTACTTACTTATTTTCGCCTACCATTCTTAGCTCAACCTGGATGGGAGCTATATATTTATAGATATCCTAAAATCTACTTACAAACTAACAATATCTCATTCCTATCTTACAGATCTATTCCTATTATGTTGTAGCATTTCCTGGGTTTATCCTAGAAGAGGATCAAAATTGATCTTTTCCATAAATGGTGGCTTTGGTCAGCAAGGACGACAAATTCAGATGGGGGATATTTTCCCTTAACCTTTTAAATATTTATTTCTCTTTTTCCATTGTCAGAAATCAGTCAACAAGTAAAAAAGTAATTTTTATTCTCATTTCGAAGATAAGTGACTCATTTCGACGAGACCACATTTCTCATTCCGAAGATGTCTGCTCATTCTAAAGAGACTGTATTTCTCATTTCGAAGATGTCTATTCATTCTAAATATCTTCAGAATGAACAATTGTGTGTTATTCAAATTATTTCATATGCATTTCCCAGGTGGGTTAGCTCTCAGTATCAGATTTTAATAGCCTTCATCTCTCTCCATGTGTGAATTAAATTCCTTGCCATTCATTGGCAGCTGGCTGGACTTCACATTGGAAAACCAGTTTCTGCTGCACAGTAACAGTTTTCTTGCACTATTTGCTAGATTTAGATAAACAAATGCTTGAAACATATCAAAACAAAACTAGTGAGGTACTGCTATCAACCTAAGCATACTTCTCATTTAGAAAGTCATGACAAAGTAACATAAAACTATGCAAAAACTATAAAAAATTAGAATATAGTATTTCTAACACATTGATCATGCAAAAAGTTAATACACAACATATTAAATCAACTTAACTAGCATATTAGATTAAACACAAAAGTTTTTAGGCAGTTTCAATGTTCAAAACATGCTATGATTGAGGCATTTCCAAGCCTCATCACTATGGATGATGGGATATGACTTAGTCACTACCAAAAAGGTTGTAATCCTTTTTTTAATCTAGATGAATGAATTTACCTTGAAGTGAGGGAATTTTTGAGCATGCTATCAGTCTTTGGTGTAGACTATCCTTTTCTAGTGTATTTTTTAAATCAACTACTTGTTACATGGATGGAGCTTCAGGGTCCCTTAACTAAATATTTTTGGTAGCAAATTTTAGTTATCATCCCAATAGGGGGGAGACCTACCCCACTATAGCAAAATTTTCATTACAACATAAGCATAAAAAAAATGAATTTTAACATCACTCACATTATAAATTCTATAACTTTACTTGACAAAGGCCAGACAACATTGGATTTCTATTGATAGGCAACAATCATAATACAACATACACAATATTGAAAACATTAAAGATCAAACCCTCTATTAGAGGTACATTGAGATATTTATAAAATTATATTAAATTATGTTAGATCTAATCATTTCATAAAATATGCTTGTAGACCTAACAAGGGTGAGTGCAGGGAGTGGGCGTCACTTTCTAGCTTGGCTCATTTCAACTATTTTGACTCTACTAATGCTAATGTGGTCGATATTGATTACTTAAACAAACTTGATGGCCATATATCCTTTAGAGGTTTAAAGCACTATGGAAGTTTTAAATTTTTACCACTATGTTTTTTGTAGGGTTAGCTCAGCTAAGATCCTGACTCATTATGACAACTTTAATTTGGGTGATTGGTCGACACACACAAATCTGGTTGACATGGATAGGTTTGGGATAATTTTTCTTAATGTTAGGGCTTGGAATCATGGATAGGTTCCTTTGGGGCTTCATAGATTAGGCCATTTCTCTTTCTACATTCAATTGACATCGGTTCTATGCAAGTCAAACTTTCTCTCATGTCAGGCTCTATGCCTTAAGCAATAAGTTTGGTCATGTATCTCAACATCCGACTTTCCTTGCCCTCTTGATAATGTCAAATTCTCAAAAGTATGGTCCCTTTTTCACTTAGCCAAATTTTGAATTCAATAAATATCAGACATTAAAATTTTCTTCCTCCCATGATGATATCATCATTTTAGAAGTTTGACCCTCCTTTAGACATCCAAATTTTGAGTTTGATATTGTTGTACAATACCAAACCCTTCTTCAATCATTATTTGTAATACACTAGGTTCTTATTCCATCTATGCTAACATTGACATGTCTAAAGTCTAGCCCTCTCCCATGCCTTAGTGAAATTTAGAGTCCAATAATAAAGCAAAATTCTAAATACAAAATATCTTCACCTTTGTGATCGTGCCAATATTCTAGGAGTTTGGTGTAGCTATTGCCTTAGCCATATTTTAGGTTTAGCCTCTCCTTTGTCAAAATTTTTTGCTACCTTGTATGATGTCAAGAATTTCAAAAGTCTATCTTTTTTCTTCTTCATGTTGGGATCTAGCCTTAGCCTAGTTATGTCTGACACTATGGAAAAACATTAAATTTTCTTACCTTAGCTGAATTCTAGATTCAATGAGATGTATTATGTATTTGATTACCTTACTTATCTATGTCCTGTTGTGCATTAACTTGTTGTAGAAAAATATTAATTTGAAAATCTTCTTATGCAAAAGTGATGCTTTCAACCAAGCTCCAAGGCTATTGCCTTGGTAGAAATTTAACAAAATTTTATCAAATTCAACGTGCTCTGCAAAGACCTATGAATGTGGTTGGTAATATCAAACCACAGTATTGGTACCTCTCAAGGGTTTTTCCTTGAAAATATAAAGGACCTAGAGAGCCTTATATATTAGGTGCAAGGTCAAAAATAAGAAAAGAGAGCTAGAAGATAAATTGACATAAATTGAAGGTTTACGAGGCAGAAAAGGTTAAGGCTATAAGATATAGAAGAACTATACAATGGGAAATCATGGAAGAAAATATGGAGATGTGAAGGGGGTGAATTTTATTTGTATTTGAAACAAGATAAGGTTCCAAAAGAAGAGAAGGTTGAGGTTTACATAAGGATGAATGATGGGGAGGTGAATGGGGAGAAGAAAGGTGTAGGAAAATGGGAAGCATAAATAGAAAGGTAAGGGAAATATGAGAAGAGGAAGAGAAAGGAGGGGAAGTGAAGATACTTGAATGAAAGTATCTCCAAAAAAATGGAACTCCTTTAAGCATAGTCCACCATAGCTAAAAATTGCTTTAGGCCCAAGCAAGTAACCTTAGGTAAATATTCCAAGCACTTGGTAATAGGAGTACTTTATTGCTCTATGTTGATTTCTTATTTATGAAATTCTATAGGTACCTTTCTTTAGAATTGTAGATAACTTCCCAAATGGGTGTTTTTGAGGTGCTCATGGTTTTTTAGATAGGACAAATATAGAATAAGGTCCTAGCACCAAAGAGAACTCTCATGCATGATTCTTGTCTTGTTTTCTTTTCATAGCATATGTAGATGGTAGTAATATATAGAGTCTCATTTGGAATCAACTTTTTCATTAGAGTTGGCACTCTCCCATACCTAATGAAAATTACATTTCATGTATCTTGCACACATGCTTTCCTCTTTGCTTGGCCAATTGCCTTTTACCATAACAACCTTTCTCTTTTGGGATTTACATGCTTGCGTATATGATTTAAGTGCTATGGTATACAACTTATGACTTAGAAAGTCATGTAATTTCTATCTTATTAATTTTTTGTGCCATCTATCACTTATTAACTTTAGCAATATTGGTCCATCAATTCTCTAGAATTTTATTCTGATGCCATGCTAACATCATCCTTTCCATGTAGACACCTTGCATTTGCTTTCATAATCAAGGTACTAAGGTGTCAAACTTTAGGCTTTGTATGTTCTTCTCTTGTGATTGTGTGTCCTCTCCACAAGTTTCCTAATCAACCATAACACATGGTATTGTTTGCAAAAGAAAAATCTAGCTAGACTATCCATTGGGCTATAAAGTTGAAAATAATTAAAGTTGCAAGGTAGGGCAACTTAGGGAAATTATGGGGTAGATCTAATGTAGAATGAATAGGAGGAGGTATGGAGTAATTGAAAGAAAGAGGAAGGTACAAAAGGAATGAAATGAAAGGTGGTGGTAGGGGATGAAAAAGGGAATAGAGAAGAGGAAAAGATGAAAGAAGTAATACTTGAATTATGAAGAACTTTGAATTCCTCTTTAGCATTTTATCTAGCATTTTATGGCATCATAGACAACATGAGGTATGATTATGATAGTAGCTTTTCGATCTATTATGTAGTTATTCAAAATCCATCCTTCTAAGCACAAGAACAAATAAAATGGTAGAGACTTAGTCTTATCCATAGTGAGGGATGATCACCTATGTGTTAACTTGAAGTCTGAAAAGAAAACTCCACCAACCAATGAGCCCTTAAAAGCTAGTTTTACCAAATTCACATGTATAGGATCCAACAAAACCTCTTCTATCTTATTTATTTATTTGAAAATGTTGCTTTTGGTGGTATCTAATAACTTGGTTTCCTTTTCAGTTGATTTTTGGAAATATCTTTGATAGTTCTCCACCATCCCTTCTCTTTGTTTCTTTGTTATTTTTAGGTAATATAAATTTTGATAAGCCTATTATCTTTGTTGATATATCTATAATTATTTCAAAATGGATTGATATGCAAGTAAACCTAGCTTCTTCTTCTTTTGATGCTTTCTTTGTGAACATATTGTTACCTTGGACTCTTCCTGATCCATTCTTTGCTTTATCCCTTTCTTCATCATTACCATATTTTCTATCATATGAATAAATTATGGTAAAGGGTCTGGTTAAATATTACACCTAGATTTTTTTTCTTTGGTAATTAAGGATCAAATTCATTGCAAGCGGGTTTTCTAGGTTGACTCAAAACCTTTTACAAAAATTAGCACAGAGCTATTACGGATCAAAAAATCAATAGGGACAGACTGTCCTATGCTATTAGTACCCATTTGAAGCCCCCTTTTGATACAGCTTCACGCACCTCTGCGGATTCGCCACAAGTCATGCAAATGAGATATGTCATGAAAACACAACATCTTTCAGCCTTCTTCTTTCATCTACCCTCACATCCATGATTTCGTGACAAGTCACGAAAATGAGACATGTCACGAAATCGCGAAATCTAGCTACATTTTGCTTCATTTTCCAGCATCACCACGATTTCATGACAAGTCGCGAAAATGCGACATGTTGCGAAAATGTGACATGTCATGATTTCTCTACATCATACAACCAATTACTTCCTTTGCCAACAACTCCACGATTTCACGACAGGTCGTAAAATTGCAACAACAAACTGCCTTCTGCTTTGACTTCATGCATTACCACGATTTCGCGACAAGTCACGAAAAAGCGACATGCCACAAATTAGTGACATCTTTTTTCCTTTTGCTTTGCCGGCATGCCCCTCCATGATTTCGTGACAGGTCACGATTTTGCGACATATTTTTGCCTTCTACTTTTCCTGCAAGCCCCTCCGCGATTTCACAATAGGTCACGAAAATGTGACATGTCACGATTTCGCGACATCTTTCTGCCTTCAGCTATAATTTCCAGCATCTCCACGATTTCGTGACAAGTCACAAAAATGCAACATGTTGCGAAATCGTGACATCTTTCTGCCTTCTGCTTCATTTTCATCATCTCCACGATTTCGTGATAAGTCGCAAAAATGCGACATGTCATGATTTCGCGACATATTTCAGACTTCTGCTTCGATGCCGCCTCCACGTCACAAAATCATGACATTCTTGCTGGGCACTTCCCTCTGCCGTTGTCGATCGTGAAACTGCGACAACTTTCCATACTTAACTTTTTCCAGCATTGAGCACCGCGAAATCGCAACAGGTCGCAAAAATGCAACAAGCCGCGATATCGTGACAAATTTTCTCTAAGCTCTTCACTGCTTATTTTGGGCATGATAACACGACATGTCGTGATATCACGACAATTTTCGGTCAACACCTCTCCTGCTCTACTTTGATCGCGATACGGTGACACGTCGCGATATCACGACATTCTTGCTGGGCGCTCCCCTTTGTCGCTGTCGATCGTGAAACCACGACAACTTTCCATACTTAAATTTTTCTAGCATTGAGCACCATGAAACCACAACAGGTCGCAAAAATGCGCCAAGCCACGATATCGTGACAATTTTCCTCTAAGATCTTCACTGCTTCTTATGGGTGCGATAACGTGACATGTCGTGATATCGTGACATTTTTCGATCAACACCTCTCCTGCTCTACTTTGACTATGAAACGGCGACACGTCACGATATCGTGACAGTTTCCTTCTGTGCTCTTCACTGCTTCTTTTGAGCGCGATAGCGTGTCGAGTCGCGATATCGTGACAATGCATAGAGGATATTTTAGTTGTGAAGTATTATTTTGGGTCAATCATCATGGCCACTTGTTCTCCCAATTCTTGAGATATAGTTGGGTAGAAATGAGGCTGGTAACTTTTATTATTATTACCATTGTGATGACCATCAAATATTGAACACTCAAGCTTGAATGGACTAGGGAATTTTCTTTGTTCTAGATTTTTGACAATGCCAAAATGCTCTCTATTGACTTCACCAATGTGAATCACTTGGTCTCTTGAGGAAGATTCATTTTGAGGATATTCCTCAATTCCTACTTCATTATTCTATCATCCACAATATTGAGCTCATTGGTCAAGTGTTAAATCACCACTCTTAGTTCTTGTATTGTATGGTATTTTGGGATGGTCATTGTAGGTGCATGCCTTATCGAAGAGATATTTGAGGGATATGGTTTGGGAAACATGTCCAACAACAAAAATAATAGAGTCAAAAAAAGAACTTGTGAGTTTATTTTATGGATTTGAGGAGTATTTAACATGATGACTCTAGGAGGGGGCTTTGCCACTGAGATGAACATATTCTCTGCTATGATGGCCACTTGGAAAATTTGTGGAAACCCTTTTTCATTAAACTATTGGATCAAAAGGCTTAGGTCCAAGGTAAGAGAACAAAGGTAATAAATATAGGCTTGGGCTTGGGATGATATTATTTATTGAGGGATCCTTTTCTAGGTCATCCTAAATTGAATGTTAAAATTAGTAATGCTCTCTTGCAAATTCCTTTGAATAAAGAAAACTTGAGTAAGCTACAATAATGGGTATCCTAGGTCATCAAAATCTAGTGTGAGAGGTGCAACTAGGTTAGTCCAATCCTTAATGCTCTTGTCCTCTAAATAATTATACCACTGTAGCACTTTGCCTTAGAAATACTGAGTAAGAAGTCTCACCATTACATCTTCAAAAATAATATTAAAAGTAGCAATATCTTGGCACTTCTCATAAGTCATATTCCAATTACCATAATAATAGGGAAAAATATTCAATATGGCTCGAGGAGTTTTATGGAGATCTGGACGGTTAAGGGGTTTAACACTATTTTAAGCAAAACACATCTATCCAACCATGGATTTGAGGAGAATGTAATATGATGTTTGTAATACATTTATTAGAACTAGTATGTAGTAAGCTTTCTTGGTCTATGATCTTCTTATTATGTAATTTTGAAGTTGTTTTACCAATAGAGTTGCCAATTTCTCTAGTTCTTTAATCAATTGAGTTGGTAGACAAATATGCATTCTTTGCTTATGAGGTCAAGACAATTCACTAGAATTTTTATTCCTATGGGTAAATAAGACAAATATTGAGCAATTTGTCCCATTGGGCATGCTAGAAACTCTTCGTCCGAAATATTCCTAAGTGCATGAGATGTACCCCAAATCTCGACCAATATTGGAAGAACTAGAGTCTCTTTTGAGTCAGCATCTGAAGAAGGTTGGTTCCTTGTAAAGCTAATTAAATGAAATGGGTTTCAAGACTAAATTAAAGTATGTAAAGGTTAAAAAAGAGTGTAAGGTTAGATATTTACGATAAATCTACCTATGATTCAACTAACAATAATGAGCTATATTGCATAAGAGCCTTACACACACAATATAACTCAATGCCTAATAGATCAACTGGCATACAATCTTATAAATTATAATTTAAATTAATTCACATATATTTAAGCATTTCAAAAACTTAAATGAACAACAATCCAAATTACAATCCAAATTTTTTAGAATTGCTTAATAGAATACACTATTCATGAAACATAAATTAAAATACATTTAAACATCTCTTGCATTATAAATTCTACAAATTATTTGACAAAGGCTAAACAATATTGGATTTCTATTACTAGATAATAACTATCATAAAACATACACAATATTTCAAAAACTAAAGAGTTGACCCTCTATTAGAGGTATATTGATCTATTTATAAGATTATATTATATTTCATTATCTCTAATCATTTCCTGAAAACTGCTTACAGGTTTAATAGGGGTGAGTGCAAGGAGTGGGCATCACTTTCCAACTTGGTCCATTTCAACTGTTTTGACTCTGCTCATGTTGATGTGGCCAGTATTGATTACTTACATGAACTTGATGGACACAAGTTCTTTAGAGGTTTGAAGCACTTTGGTGATTTTAGATTTTCACCACTATGTTTGTTATAGTGCCAACTTATTTAAGATCTCGACTCATTATGATAGCTTTGATTTAGATGACTGGTTGACACACATGAATCTAGTTGACATGGATAGGTCTGGGATCCTTTTATTTAATGTTGATGCTTAAAATCGTGGTTATGCTCCTTTAGGGATCTATAGATTAGGCTAGGTCTCTTTCTATGTTCAATTGACATTGGTGCCATGCAAATATAGCTTGCTCTCATGTTGGGCTCTATGCCTTAAGCAAAATTTTAAGTCTAGCCATGTATCTCAATGTTGAACTTTCCTTTCCCTCTTAATGATGTTAGCTTATAAAAAATTTGATCCATTTTTCATACTTAGCCAAATATTGAATCTAATAGATGTCAAACGTCAAAATTTTCTTCTTCCCATGATGATGTCATCATTTTAAAAGTTTGGCCCTCCTTTAGACTTAGCCAAATTCTAAGTCTAACACTGCTACACAATGCTAAAATCTTCCTTCTTTAGTCATATTTTACTAGACATTGAGTTCTTCTTCCACCTACGCTAATGTTGAAGTGTCAAAAGTTTGGCCCTCTCCCACGCCTTAGCCAAATTTAGGGTTTGGAAATAATGTGAAATGTTAGATACTAAATATCTTCACCTTTGTGATCACATCAATGTTCTAGGAGTTTGGCCTAGCTATTGCCTTACCCAATTTTTAGGTTTGACCTCTCTTGTGTCAAAATTTTCTATTACCTTATATGAAATCAACACTTTCAAAATTTTGACCCCTTTCTTCTTCATGTTGGGCTTTAGCCTTAGCCTAGTTATGTTTGGCACTATAGCAAAACATCAAATTTTCCTGCCTTAAATAAATTTTATGTACGATGAGATGTATTGTGTATTTTACTGCCTTACTTCTCTTTGTGCTATCATGCATTAATTTGTAGAAAAGTCTTAATCCAATAGTCTACTTATATAAAAGTGACATTTTTGGCCAAGCTTCAAGGCTATTGCCTTGGCATAAATTTAACAAAATTTCTTCATAGTCAAAGTCCAACTTGCTCTGCAAAGACCTGTGAATGTGGGTGGTGACATCAACCCACAAGAACCATGATGAACAAAGAAATAGTATGTATGAGGTTAGAGAGTGTAGCAAGATTGCTAAATCTACACCAAAGGAGGAGAAAACAAAGTGGATATTTTTGAATTTTTTATAGAATTTACTATCAATGATGATGTGATCTATGAAAATCTAGCACACTCTATTTATGTAGCTAAATTAGCAAATAAAACTAATACCATAAAATATGAGGGAACAATGATGGTTCGAGATAACCTTTGTGAAGGGGTTGGAGAGAAAATAATCCATTGCAGGGATGACTAGGATCTAGTATTAAAAGCAACAACTTTAAAAAATTTCATGCAATACAAGGATGTTTTTGCATGGACATATAATTATTTAAAAGGGATTAACCCAAATTATATGTGCATTGGATTCAGTTTATTCTAGGTGCACAACTACTAAGGAAAAGGTCATATAGGATGAATCTAAAGTATGTAGCCTTGGTAAATGTGGAGATACATAAGATGTTGTATGTAAGAATCATATTCAAGGTTACAATGAGGGAGTGGATATCACCAATTATTATTATCTTGAAAAAAGAATTCAAATCCACATACGTGTAGAATTTAGGAGCCTAAACGTGATAACCATAAAGAATCCTTTTCCTATACCATTTACTAATTTATTTTTGGAGGTCACTGGAAAAAAAATCTATTCATTATTGGATGGATTTTATAGCTATGATCAAATAAATATAGCCAAGTAGGATAAGTTGAATATGATATTTATAGTAAACAATGAAATTCATGCGTATAATCAAATGCCATTCGGTTTATGCAATACCCAACCACATTTCAAAGGATCATTTTACACATTTTTTAATACATGTCCATAGGAAAATGTAAGTTCTTATTAGATTATTGGCCTTTGTATGGAAGAAAATATAATAATTTGAAAACATTAGAGGAATGCACATGGTTGTGCATGAATGTTTGATTGTTTCTAAATACAAACTAGTGTAAATTGATGGTTCTATATAGAAAGCTATTATGGCACATGGTGTGCAAAGAGGATTTGAAGACAAATCCTAACAATATTAGAGTCATGACGATCATGGAGGAGCCATACAACATTAGTTTGAAGGGGTTTATGTGATTTAGGAGACCCACATGGGAGAGATGAGTTAATAGCATTTTGGATCTTGATAGCCTTATAGAGAATGATGAGGATGATCCTATTCCCGGTTAATATGATGCAAGTATGATAGAGGAGTACCAACATTGGTACAAGGGAATTTAGTCATAGTGGGTTACTATGCTAAAGGGACAACCACCAAAAATAATGCAATAGGTAGATCCAACTTTACAGAGTCACTTTGAGGAGGCACAAAAAAGGTTGAGACAAATACAAACTGAGGGAAGGGGTAGCCCCATCATAGGCACCAATAATAGTACTACCACTTCACATGTTCCCACCATTAGCTAGTGTGATAGACAATTTTGGAGATAGTAGATCACCTCATACTACCTTTGATGCAAAGAAAAAGGTCTTGCTATAGTGGTTAGTAGAGTTAGAGATAGAGAGGGAGGACATTGAAGGTCATAGGGAGAGTTGAGAGGTAACTTGTCATCTAGATAAGGGTGAGAGATAAATGTAGATAACTAAGCTATGGAGGAAGAGGGATCAATTAGCAAAGGTGAGGGACATGAAGATGGATAATATGCATAGGGAGAGAGATCCATTAGTGAAGGAAGTCACAATGATGAGGTAGACTATTGATAGTTTACCCATTGAGTGAGATGTGACAATAACATAAACCATGATTATTAGAATGGAAATAGGAGGTGACATGGTCAAAATGTTGCTTGAACAATTATCACAAATGTAGAGATAGCTTAGGAAGGTGACAATGTAGTCGATACACGTTTAGAAGGATATATGGTTAGTGTAGGGGGAGTTGCAAGTCACTTAACATGAAATGCAAGTAGAGACAGTGGAAAGCACACTATAGGAAAGATATTAGGTATTAATGCATTGAGGCAGCAACTCCCATCGCCTACTAGGACACAGAGTTAAACACATTCAAGATATATGACCTAGGTATCGTAATGATTGGTGATGATGCTACCATTGGTTAGAGGAGGAAGAGCACCTAACATTGGATCATAGTGTTATAGAGAAGATACTAATGATATGCATCAATTTTGGGCTATATGTCATTTTTATTTATATATAAAATGGTTGATATTAATGAATATTTATGAGGCTCTAAAATGCCTCATTTGGTACAATTATTAAACCTCTTTTGTGTCACTTAACCTTGGATTAAACTATAGTTTACATATATTTTTTTGAAAAATAATTTGAAAAACTTATATTAAAACAAAGATAATTTACAAGTTGGGATGAGACTTCTCCCAACCTTAGCCAAAGAGAACACATGTTTACAACAATAAAAGAAGATTTGCATTGGAGCTAAATCTCCTAAACCATATTTCTACAATGGTTATTAATTTGTTTATAATTGTAAAAGAAGATCTACATTGGAGAACAAATCTCCTAAACATATTTATGCAATGGTTGTCCAAATTAGCTAAACACTGGATTTTCTCACCAACCTACTTAATCATCTCATCCTCAATAACCATGTCACTGTATCACTAAAATCCTACCTCTGACCCAGGTGTTGTAGGTGAGTTGGAGAGAAGAGGGCAATCCTCCAAGGGAGGTCCCAGGTTCAAATCTCCACCCTACCAAAAAGCTGAATTGGGTATTTAAAATCCAATTGATAATGTTGGTGCGGGTAGGGTCGTGTGCAACCCCCGGGTGACTTTGACAGTGTATAACCACCTGTTTGTGGTCTCTCAGACCAAGGCGGCTTCGTAAGGGGTTTTTCGCTTAAAAAAAAAAATCCTACCTCCTTCTTAGTGCCCATCTTAGATAGGAAGTCTACCACTTTATTTAGATCTCTACTCACATAAAATGGAATTACATAATCTAATTTCCTCCATAATTTCTTAATTTAAGTGACAAGAATCCTCAACCTCCATGTCTTCAAAGGAAATTTTCTCATGCAATCCAGAGCTTCGACCATTATTTGAGAATATGATTCTAGGATTATCCTCTTGTAATATTGTTTTAATACCCAAATAGAAGCATATTTGATATCTAAGGCTTTCAATTAATTGTTTGTGGCCCTTCCCAATCCTTGTGGTTCCCAATAGAACACTATCTCAATATGATTCTTGCAAACCACTCCAATTCCAGCTCTACCCGGATTACCTTTTGTAGCTCCATCAGTATTAATTTTAATAAAAACTTTTGGTGGTGGTTTCCAACTAGCTCTACCATTCCCATTTTACACTTTAACTTCATTCTCCATTGTACCTATAACAGCTCAAGTTTCCTCTTTAACATACACTACCACAGTTTATATGACTTTGCTCCAAATGGCCTGCCAAACTCCATCTTAAGATGAAAAGGTTTCTCTAAAAATTTTGTCATTTTCTCTCCAACCACACTTGCCACAAAATAAATTTTAATCCAAGATACCAACCAATACAAAGATATTTAGATTTAAATCTACCCCTCTTCCATATTTACAAAATATTAATCTGATTCAAATCATCATTCACTCAAATTTTATAAGATAAAAACCCTATCCTAAATCTAGCACATGAATGGACACTCAAACATCAAGTGGTCAGATGTTTCCTCACTCTTGTAGCATAAAATAAATTGATATGGACCAATGATTCCATTACGTTTAAGATTATCAAAAGTAAGAATTCCATTATGCATAAACTACCAAGAAAAAAAGTTTACTTTTAGCCAACCCTTGGACTGCAAAATCTTTCTCCAATCCTCAACCTGATATGCATGAGGAGGAGGCTCTACAAGGATATTTTCATATCAATCCTTCACTGTGTAGACACCAATGCTCCCATAGCCCCAAGCCAATTCATCCTCCTCATATACCTATGAGAAATATTTTTGCCAAGATTTTAGTCATGATGGGTATCAATTCTAGAGGGATTGAAATTGGCCACTCATCCAACTTCTTAAACAGTTTAAAATTATAATCCCCCAAATGACTAGTGTTGAAATAACTTTCAATTTGGACCCAACCCCTAGTTTTCATGGCTATTTTTATTATTTGCAGTACTAGGAATTCAACAATGATAGGTGGGTATTGATCCCATGAATCTATCCAAAATTGTGCCTTCTACCCTCTCCCCACTTTCCAAAATAATTCATATTTCACTACCTAAGATCCTAAATTTAAAGCCTACCACACTAAGGATACATTACCATCCAAAGAGAAATGACCAACCTAATTTGGATTTACCTGTCCCAAATTATTACTAGTTATATCTCTACTGAATAAAGATGTTGGTTGGGAAATCCACCTCCAATAAAGCTTTCCAGCCAAAGATTTATTATTTAACTTTGATCTTCTCAGTTCCAAACCTCCTTTTACCTTGGGTTTCCTTACTTTATCCTAACCTACTAAGACCCATTTCCTCTCTCCTTTTACTCCTCCCCATAAAATTTTTTTAACCATCTTGTCCAACTCTTTCCATATGGTATGTTGGGAAGCAAGAATAGAAAATTTATAAATTGGCATGGCCTAAATGACTGACTATACAAATTTTAATCTACCCCCATAGCTTAACCATTTGTGAGACCAATGATTAATTTTTTCCTTGATACAGTTTAAATTATTCCTCCAAATATCTATTTTTATTTTTTTATAATGCAAAGGGACCCCCAAGTATACCACTGGGAGAGAAGTCCTCGTGAATCCAAAGATATCTAAAATTCTATCATGAAGCCTTTGACCAAGATTAAAAAAGACCACTTTGGATTTTTTATCATTGATGACTTGGTTTGTGACCCTAAGGTAGACATTAAGTGTATCTCTAATCATTATTGCTTCGTTGAAGTTGACCACTCCCACCAATCTTGTGTCATCCACAACTATAGGTGAGTCACAACTTCCTCATCCACCTTGATACATGTTAGCAAACCTTGTTGTCTTCTCCTCAAGATGATTCTACCCAAACCTTCAACCAATATGAGAAAAATATAGGGGAACAAGAATATCCTTGATGAAGGCCTTGAGTAGCTCCAAAGGTTTGCGAGGGAAGACCCTTGATTAACATTGAGTATGTAAGAGTAGAAAAACAACTCATGACCCATTCTATCCAATCCTAAGAGAAATCAAAGGCTGCCATCATCTTTGACAAGAAGCTCCACTCCACCCTATCATAAGCCTTTGACATATCCAATTTTATGAACATTCCTCTATTACAAAATTTTTGCATTGGATGGATTACCTCTTGAGCTAGAACCACACCATCCAATATCTGTCTACCCTCTACAAAACCCCCTTGCTTCGAGGATATAATTCTATCTAGAAGAGATTGTAATCGCCTAGCCATTACCTTTGTGATTATTTTATATATGACATTACATAAGGCAATAGGTCTATAATCTGTAATATGCTCCTCCTCCTCCCATTTTGGAATTAAGGAAATGAAAGTATGATTTAACGATTTAAGCATTATTTTACTACCTTTGGACTCCTCTATAACAACCATTACATCCTCATCCAAGTTTTCCTAGAAGGCCTAAAAAGAATCAATTGGAAAACCATCTGGACCTGGTGTTTTTCCATTGCTCATTCTAAATACTACTTTATTTAGCTCCTCTCTATCAATGGGTTTAAGTAAATCCTAATTTTCTTCTTCAGAGATAAGAAAGGGTATGATAGCTAGAACTTATTTTTGAATCTCTTCATATTGCACCATACTTTCCTTAAATAGTTTAGAAAAATAATCCATTGAATGGAAATGCATACCTGGAATTGTATCAAAGGAGTGTTTGTTCTCATCTTGAAGAGATTCCATGTTGTTCGTCTATCTCCTAGCACATGCAGCATGATGGAAAAAATTGTTATTTTTATCACCTTCTAATAACCAAGTGGTTCTTGCTCTCTATTTCTAGTAGGTATCCTCTTGGTTGTCAATGTCCTAAATCGCTTTATGCAATGCATCATTCTCTTATTTGAGTTGCTCTGTAATTGTTACTTCCCTAAAGTGTTTTTGAACCTCATCCCATCTGGCCACTAATGGAGCTCTTTGGACCTGGAAGTCTATCTTGTTAGCTTGCCTCCATTGTTTCAGTTGATACTTGACATAATGAAGTTGTTTATGGAATCTAAACATTGTTGTCCCATATGCTGGGTGACCCTCTTCCCACCACTGTGGAATTTTCTTTCGAAGTTCCTCTTTTTGTAACCAAAAGTTTTCAAATTTAAATGGTTTGTGATGTTGCACTATCTTGATCCTACCTTCCAAAAAAATAGGAAAGTGATATGAAACTGGACCCTCCAAAATCTAAAATTTTATATTCCATTTCACAAATACCTCCTCTAAAACTGAAATATGATCTAAATTCACCTTCTTGCTATGTGGCTCCCTCCTCATATTAGTCCAAGTATAGTTGATTCCAGGGCATTTAATATCCACCAAGTGTAATGCCTAGACTTGGGTAATCATAAGTTGATCCCTTGGGTACAAAATTGGGATTCCCCTTCCTGATCTCTAGAGGATAATTTAGTATTAAAATACTCAGCAAGAATCCAATCTAACTCCTTCCTTGATACTCTCATATTATGCACAAATTTCCATTGATGCATCTAACCATCTAGGTTTTGGGCCCCATAAAAATTTGTGATAAAAAATTGTTCATTTGTCACATTGTTTCTAAAATGTGATGTGAGGATACCCCTCCAAGCTATATGTTCTATTGTAGTTCATTCAGAGAGTTCCAAAATGCAGCTATCCCTCCTGAGGCTCCTTGGTCATCCACTTCCATATGGCCAACACCCATCCAAAGTCTTTAAACTATTTTACACATAAGATCCAATGATACTTTTGTCTCCTGGATAATAAAAAAAATTGTTTTACATTTTTATAAGAGTCTTAAAATAGCATATTGATGGGTTCTACTATTTAATCCCCTAATATTCCATGATTGTATAATCATTGGTTACCTTGAGAGCAGTAAAAATCTATTGGCCTCATCGATCCTCTAGTGATCAATTTGTCTCCTTGAACTATTATTAATTCCTTATTTAATTTTCTACCCACTCCTTAAGAACTGATAGTTTTTTATATCTTTTCCATATGAGTTATCCCTAGAGTTGAAATTTCTCTATTCGTTTCTTCTATACCCATGCTAATATCCTCAATTATTGGTTGCTCTTGGTTATGCACTATCAATGCCCCTGCACTCTCTGATTGTGATAACTCACTGCACTCAATTACCTACTCTAGAATGGGAGGAGGTGAAAGAGGGGATTGAACATGGCTATTATTATTTTTATTATTTCCATCCACTCCTTCCATGAATTGTTCTTCTTCGTGGTCCACTAGTGTCTTGAATATATCATACCTATTGGAGGGCTTGAGTTGGATTTACTCTGTACCATATTTTTTATTTTTCCTTCTTCTTTTGGGTTGTTTAAAACCATCTCCCTGTGCTTCTTTACCCTAAGAAATATTCGTTGTTTATTTTTTTATTATTGAATTACCCTCCTTAGTAATATTTGAAATTCCTATAGGGGCCTCCATTTTTATGTTCATATTATTTGGGTAGTATCCGGATAAATACCCATATTTGTGATAAACTTTGCACCTGAAGGGAAATTCCCCATAACCTAGTTGTTGAATTCAAGATAGTCCTGCAAGTTTGAGTTCAACCTCTACTGGAAAATACTAGCTAAGATCCATTTCCATGCATAATCTAGCATTAATGGTTGTGTTTCCTTTCATCGTGTCTTTGAAAATACCCAAATGTCTTCCAAGGGAATTGCTAATAATTTCCAATACCTGCTCACTCCAAAAATCCATTGGAAGTGAATACAAATGGATCCAAACCAAGACAACAGTGGGTTCAATTCGAGGATAAAATCCTACTCTCCAAGGCTAAACAAATAATCTTGCCAAACCATGATTTCTCTTTTCTAATTCAAAATCCCTATTTCTATTGGCAAGTGAAGAAAAACTAACAATAAAATATCCATTGCTAATAAACCATAAATAATACTCACCAAGAGGCTCCTAGTTTTGTCGGACAAAGGAATGCAAAAAAATTAGGATAGGGTGAATACCCATGAATAAATAGATCAAATCATGATTAGATCTATATAAAACTATTTCTTCTACCATCCTTTGATCAATGATAATCTTTGACCTTGATTCTAACTATGGTAAGCATCCATTAACTCGCTGATATGTTGATCTATTTCTAGCAGTCGTAAAGAGCATTTTTAAAGTATTTTTTTGTGCTTCTTTAGTCTTTGCCGGAGATTTATCATTTAAAAAATATGAAAAAAAACTATCTCTCTAAAAGAGGATCTGGAGGTGTCCCCATTGGACCCTCCTAGGGCAACAATTTTGTCTTCAAGTCCATAGCAACTAGAAATCTCTTGGGCTACCCAATTGATACCCTAGTTTTCTCTTCCAGATCTCTCTCCCACAACTTCTATATTCTCTAAAATCATAATATTTTTATAACATGCAAGCACCCAACGAGAATTGAACTTGCGACCAATTAGAGAGCAAACACCTTATCTCTAAGAGTTTTACTGGTCAGGCTGAGCTGCTCCATAGTTTACATATATATTACAATCAAAGCATGGTAAATAGGAAAATTATAATGCAAATTTATATAGGGTATGTTTATGTGCTTATAGGAGTATAATGCAATTCTTAGAACCTAATTAATAGGTCTTATGGCTTGGAAAAGTATGATTGGAAATTTGTAATATTAAAGGCCAATTGACATCGAAGGAGCTACACTATACTAGTACTACATAGACCATATTAAACTAGCACCAAAGGGGTAACCTTACCAATGAGACACTAGATGCTCTAGAAACAACAATGTAAGCAAGTAATTGGATTCTATGGTAGAAATACAAGTGCAGCATCGGATCCAATGGCATCTGCTACCAATGAGACCCAAAAACAAATCATAATTGATAGATGTAGTGATTTTTGGAGGATTTGGAAAATCGTGTTAGCTTCCTACCAAGTGGAGTAAAATTATTCAAATGTAACCATGGTTGATTATTTTTGAATCCTAACAAAGAATAATTTCTCAAACAACCCAACAAATTAGTCAATTTTGGGAATGCACATTAGGAAATTGAATTTACTGATTTTGGTAGCTAATCTAGTCACTAGTTTAGTTTTCATGAATGTCTATTCCAATAGAAAACAAAATATGAAAAAAGTATATATATTATAGAATGTTTTGACTTCAAAACTTATGGAGAAGGGAGTTTTATTATTGTTGTAGCCTATTGGTGATATAGTGTGTGAGTTTGCTAAGATTTTGTATATACTTTGTTGGAATTAAATAAGATAGTGACATAATTTTATCTTAAGTGATGTGTTAGCTTATTCTTTCCACACCACCATGAAGCAAGGGCCCACTCCAAAGCAAGGTGGAAAGCTTATTTTATTTTCTTTATTTTCCAAGGTATGTTGTTTTGATTTTATTTTATTTTTCATTCTGATTAGTATCTATTGTTAGATTTATCAGAGTAGAAAAATTAAGTTTTAGGGAACATTAGACATTGACATAAGATAAATTTTTTATTTACTTTCATCAATCTATGTTCACTTGTAATAATTTAATTTTGTAAGTGTGTGCATTTCAATTCAACAAGATTTCATTTGTAATTGTATTCTTTTCTTATATGTGCAATTGAGATTTCTTTAATTATGCCAAATTATTTCTATTTAATTTTGCAAGCATGGGTGTGAGTTTAGTTCTATTAGCATAAGTTTACTTTATGAAATGAGTGTTATTTCATACTGTTCATTTTTTGCAAGTGTGCTTATGAATCCCATAGTGAAAACCTGCCCTAGACAATCATTCTTAGTGCATACAAATTATGGATGCCACCCCATATTTAATACTAACTAAAGTTATGCATTTTAGAGATTCATCAAATATATTGAGATCTATGATTTATTGATGATATGTGATGTGATTTGATGATGTTCATGATGTGAGGTGATGTATGATTATTACTTAGTTTTTTGTATGCATGATTTTAAAGGTATAACAATTGATGATAATGATAACAAATTCGCAATACATGGTTTCATCCTTAGCCTCGTATTAATAGGACTAAAACAATTTTCTATTCATCCTTAAATGAGGATTTGAAGTTTGGATTCATAAAAAAGGACTTGTAAAATTATGTCATTTGTGATAACTATGGTAGGTCAAAAAAGACCTCCTAGTTGATGGATAAATTTTGAAAAAAATAGAATGTTTAATATATGTTTGCTAATGTTGATGACTATAGATTAAAGTATGACAATTTGTTTGTTTTGCTCAATTTGGTTAAATTTAACTTTAAGAAAATTTCTAACAAAAATTGAAAAAGTTCTATGATAATAAAATTTATAATTTATATTATTACTATTATTTATGATGTTAAAATATATCTTAAGGACACAATCCATAAAAGGAGTATTAAAAGACCATTAATTTTGTTATAGAGATTGTTTGGGATAGTTGAAAGTACCTTCCATGTGTTGCAAGTGGGGAGATAAGGTGTGTGTTACCTTTGTGAGTGAGGGTAGGGACCTCCTAGCAAGTTGGATGTACAAACATTAAGGAGGGAGTACTATCATAAGATATGAAAGGCATATTTTTTATACAATAAGAACAAAGGATAGGATGCTTTTAAATTTCGGTCATGCAATTCCTTTTGCACTATATGATGGAAGGATAATTTAATTGTATTGTTCAAAAAGGTGAATTGTTTTGCATTGAAGGCAAAGTCTTTGGTGTGGTCTTGTAATAATGGAGAAGTAACTTGACGTAAAAAAGTATAAGTAGAGTGATTTATGGTGAATTCAATTGAACTAAAGTGTATCGCTCCAAATTTTTTGCATCCTTACCTTCAGGCTATAGGATCCGCGCCCGAAAGGGGGATGCAAGAAGGATGGGACAATACCTCAGACTGAGAGGCCCTTTGAAGGTCACGCCTCTCGGGGGAGGGGTATAAGGGTGAATTTTTGATGGATGGTGGGGTTCACCAGGAAACTTTGAGTGGCAGCTTCCATGCCTAGGTTGAGAATGGGTTTGATGTGTTCATTTTATACTCAATCATTCATAATCCTAGGTTGGCCAGAATGAATCTAAGCTATTCTATATGAAAATGCTGATTTATATGAATACAAAAAGCATGAATGAATCCTAAATGTAAAGATTATGTTAAATGAGAAAGAATGCACCTGATTTCGGATGTCTGATGAAGATTCTGAAGCTTGTAGGAGTCCAGATCATCCCGAATATGATAGGATCATCCGCAATTGTACAGAATCATCTCAGATCACAAGCGATCGCTTGAGATCAGACAAGATCATCGTCGATCTGACGAATTCGTCAGACGAATTCGTCAGAAACCTGCAATCACAGAAACAGACACCAAAAACCAAAAATGCTACTGCAAGAATAATGCAAAATGATAGAAATGATAGTATAAATGCCTAACTGATAAATCTAGATAGCAAATTAAAGGAAATGCATTGTTTTAATAACTTATTTTAACTTTATCATGCATTTATGCTAAATGAGGTGAACTCCAGGATGCAGAATGAAAATAAATCAAGCTAATGCATAGTAAAATAAAGAAGAAAAATGAGAAATGCAAACTCAGGGCTCTGGTTGCCCCCAATCTGAACTGCAGTCGAGATCACCTCCAATCGTATGAGATCATCGTCGATCTACGACAGGATCATCCGAAATCGTCTGGAATCGCCTACGACGATCCGAGCTTCCTCCAACTGAAGCACAGTGAAAACCTGCAATGAAAACTTAAAACTACGAGTGCAAACAATGGTGGATAGGACGTCTTAACACAACAAAACTAAATGGCAGGGAAAATCAACCAGGGAATCATGGGATCAGCCAACCAGGGGGATAAACTGAGAAAATCCTAGTTTATATAGGATTAGGGGGAGGTTAGGAGGTTGGGGATCATCCCAATCTGGGAGATCCTCAACGGAGGAATCTCCAACTATGCAGACACGCTTCTGCCCAAGTTGGAGAGGTTGTTGAAACAGAAGCTAATTATGAAAATTTGGTTTTGGGACGAAATCGTCTGGACGTTCTGTTCCAGACGAATTCGTCCGATCTGGGATGATTTCGTCTGATCGGCGATGATATCGTCCAACGGTCAAAACAACTCCTAAAAATGGTGCAAAAAATGGGGTGAGCGGTTAACGGGCGGTTTCGGGGTTAAAATTCAAATTTTTATCTTTTTACTAAGGGTTTAACTGTGCCAATTTTAGGGTGCTACATTTTGCCCCCTCTTTAGCGAATTTTCTGAAGAAAATGCGTTAAAGACGAGTTCTTCCCACTTTACGAGAAAGCAAAAATTTACTCAATTTTTTAGACGACGATTCTAGGTCGAATCGTACAACTGCTTACTATGGTGCCCCCTCCGTGTTTTTACCCAAATCGAACGTTTGAGGTAAAAGCGTGGAAAAGCAAAATTTTAAAAAAATGTTGTTTTTAAATAAAATTAAGAAAAATAGGGTAAAACCCTAATTCATTATTACTGTTCATTTTCACTATTTTTAGAGCTCTACAGGCAAAATGGTAGAAACAACGCACAGATCGACGAGAGGTCCGACGCGGGTTGCGGGTAAGGATCTAAACTTGGTGAATTATGTTTTTAATTTGATTTGTGTGATTTTTAATTTAAATTTTGACTATTTTTGGGGCATCACGGCCATTTTTAGGCCGTCGATGACGTCGGGATGAAATCGTCCCAATTTCATTGAAATCGTCCCTAGATCGTCGATTTCGTCTAGGGGCGAAATCGATGAAATAGGGGCGATCCCGTCCAACAAGGGGTGATCCCCAAGTTGAGAAATCGGAGATGATTTCATCCTACAAAGGATGATTTGACTTAATTTAGTATGATATCATCCAATAATGGACGATATCATCATTTTTTTATAAGATGAAATTGATTTAACTAATTTTAATGATTATCTATTAATGATTTTTATTGTTTGATTGTTTATTTTGTAGAGGGGATTACTAAAAAGTCGAGAGTGGAAATACGGGGGCTAAGAGATGATGTAGCCATGCTCGACCAGGCAGAGCGAGACCGACTAGCGGAGGTTGGACTACAACATGTGGCAGAGATGCCACAAATACCGATAGACATGGGGCTACTGACAGCCCTAGCAGAGAGGTGGTATCCGGGGTCATCCTACTTTCGGTTACCGATAGGGGAGATGGCTCCCACTCTAGAGGATGTATGGAGGATCTTGAGGATCCCCATACAAGGGCGGTTGATGACTCCTACGGCCAATCAGGGCCATGCCATGATGCGACTATGCAGAGACCCTAGCTTCACCCTGGAGAAGGGTGGAGTGAACATCGAGACATTGAGACAGATGCCTAGGGCGTCTCGATTGACTCAAGTTTTGGCAGGGGTAGTGGGTGGCTTACTGCTATGCCACCAGAGTGGATGCAGGTTACCATGGCTACTCTCAGATGTGGTCTACGATATGAGAGACCACGACTACAGATTTGCTTGGGGCAACTTTGTACTATGTCGCTTGTATAGGATCCTATACGGGGTCGTATACAAGGGAGGTCGATGTCTAGTTTTGACATCGTTGCTACAGGTTTGGTGCTGGGAGCACATTGTGATGCGAAGGCCGATAGGGCTTCCACTGATAGGGGTTGACCGGGAGAGACCCCAGGTTTTCTATTGGTGGCTCCAGAGAGGGTCACAATGACAGATAGATCTGTCGATGTCTCGAAGGTTGCTAGATGACCTCATCCCTGACTAGATCACCTGGAGGCCATGGAGAGAGCATCCAGGGTGGGGAGAGGATGGACAGGAGTTGGCTCGCATCAAGCGAGTCTTCTGGCTAAGGATGGAGTGGGGAGAGGTAGAGCTCCACCGCTATGACCGAGTTTTGAGGTAGTTCGGTCTACAGTAGGGGATCCCTTCTCTCAGAGACTACGAGTACTCTCAGACTATCCGAGATAGTACTACACTGAGCGGGGCTCCAGATATGCAATGATTCTAGAGTCAGGACATGGATGATGCCCCCATTCAGCTAGTGGATGGGGATGACACTAGGGTCACAGATGGGTATGATGCCTGGTATGTAGGCATCCACCCTCCTCGGATGACGAGGGCATAGGGTCCGATGCATGCTATGGTGTGATGGATGGGGAGGTGATGCCAGGCTACCATCGATGTAGCGAGGGGTCACGGAGGGAGGGAGCAACGATGGTCTCCTCAGGAGAGATGCTAGAGAGTGCCATAGGCTCTAGAGAGACCACAGTAGCCAGAGAGGAGGGAGGAGGGACTCCCTTCTCAATAGAGGGATAGGCCACCATCGCTCGATAAGGGCAAGGGTGTCGAGGTGGGGGAGAGCAACGAGATGGTGGCTCTTCGAGCTGAGAATGCCCACCTTCGAGCTCAGGTGCAGACACTGCAGGATGAGGCTACACGACTCAGGGCTCGAAGCGAAGGGGTGAGCATTCGAGGAGTTGGCATGGGCTATTACTTAGACCACATTCTATCAAGGAGTATACTTTCAGCTGGTTCCAGAGGGCCAGAGGATACAGCTACCACTCGGCATTGCGGAGCCGATCAAGATGGGGTCATCGAGGACATCCTCACGATCGATGTCGAGGACCCACGACACAAGACGGACTCTGATGGGGCCACCTCCTCCACCTCAGGGTGGGAGAGGAGATGAGGCTGAGAGCTCGAGGGCTTCTCGAGACTAGTTGCATATTGACTATAGATTGTATATATTTTTGAGAGGATTGAGTATGCCAGGGTATAGATTGTGGCATACCAATCCAGTTTTGATATGATGTACATATATTTTTGATATATATATATATATATGATATTTTTGTGATATGACTTGTCCATATGTTTTATGATGCTTTAAATTTTGAATTTTTGATTGATTATTCATGTAATTATGTCTTTGGAAATAGTATAATTTTATGTCATGCTGTAAAATTTAAATGAAATAATCTGATGTAAACAAATTGGTTGTTTGTGGTGTGATTTGATGAAAAATAAAGGGACTTCTAACAATAATTTCAAAGGACATTGTCGTTGTTATATGACCATTTCATGGAGTCGCCGCTCGCTAGGTCGTCAAGCTAATCCCAGTATAGAAATATTGCTAAAAGTAAAAGAGTGCTTAAGAGACTGTCTTAAGACTTTGTGTTGTGATGATGAAAAATGATGATGGTGATGATTTGTTTTCAGATTTTCATGAAAATATTATGCATGAAATATTAAAAATATGATTTTTGCTAGGCATAAAATTCCTAAGTGTGATAAAATTTTGAACAATTCCTTAGGAATTATACCATCGTTGCAAAATGGAATGTTGACATAATGAAATGAAATAGAAAAATGTGTTCGTTCTTTTTAAAGCACAATTGTGTAACATAATGATGTAAGCCATATGTTTTTATGAATTATAATGAATGGGAAATAAAATTAGAACAATGGTTTGCGCTAGGCATAGAATTATAGGTATAGACTTATACCATCATCGCGAAATCCAAAAAATAATTTTATTGCATAATTGATTTTTGATTTTGAGATAAATAGAAAAAATATATAAACGTGACTTTATTGCTAGATTTTTGAATATGTTGTTGAAAGAAATTTTGGATTTTTGAAAACAATGTATGTAATTGTTTTTATACGAAACAGATGTTCTTAAATAAGAAGATGAAATTATTCCAAAAAGAGTTGCATAAATATTTTAAATTATCTCAAAGACAAAATGTAGATTTATAAGGAACCCTCATGTGCATATGTGAGTTCATTGCCGATCTTGATTTATCATAATGATACAAAATCTCTCAAATACAAATGTGTGTGCAATTGTATTGTTCATTTACCAATTTTGAGCAAGATAATTTGATACAAGTAATTTGAATTAACCAAATAAGTGTTCGTTGACCATGATTTATATGCATGTAACCGTACCAGGACTACTATGTAAGTCGGGTCATCAAGAGCTAGCTGATCCATAAGCAGACATAGGTCTGTACAAAAGAAGGTCGCTAATGTGACAGACATATCACCACGCTAGGAGTTACCCAAGGCCAAGCGGGTTGGGCACAAACCACCTGTTATGGGGCTTACCTCACAGTTTTCGAATAATTGAGAATTCCAGGGATTCAAGCTCATTCACCCTTCTTTTCTTTTCAAGGGGTAGGGAAAGGGATTTATTTGCATTTTGCTTTTTCTTTTCTCTTTTTCTTCTTTTTTTTTGTATTTTTGCTTGGAACTGAGATAATGCTGAAATATTGTTGTGATGGTACAAAATGATAATATTTTTTCTTTTTCTCATTTTCTTTGACTTTTCTTTTTCTTCCTATACTAGGGATACTTGCTCGGATTGGTTGTAGAGCAAGGGATTTTTATTCTGGGCAGGGGTGAGCTTGTCCTTTTGTCAATTCTCAAAGATTCTAGACCATGTGCATGATAGGATAGCAGGGGAAACTTTTTGCTCAAGAAACCACTTCTACTATGTAGCATCATATTGAATTTGCAATGAAATCATTTTAATGTGAAGAGATATACTTGGTTCAAGTAAATAACAAGATCAATTCTCTATGCTCAAAACTTTATTTAATTCAACTGTGGACTTTGATATAAGAGAGATTAATAATCATACCAAATAAAATCAAGATATTTATTCATGTGAGTGTGAAAGTGCGGGATTCCAAATAAATGCTAATTTATCCAAAATAATTGAAAATATAACTGCAATACTTCAAGAATTGACAGGTGTGAAAATAAAAGATGTTTTTGAAGATTTTGATGATTTTTTATATTTTGATTTTGATTTATGAATTGAGAAGAATAAATAATATTATTGTTTTTGAAATTTTTATATGAATGACTAAAATGAAACAATATGCAAAATAACAATATATACAATGATGAAATGACCAGATTTTATGCATAATAGCGTTTAAGATGCATAATGTTCATAGGTTCTTTAAGATCTTTACCATCTAAGGTAGCTAATTTGTATGCTCCCGATCCAAATTTAGCAGTGATAATATATGGTCCAAGCCAGTTGGGCTCGAATTTACCTTTAAGATCTTTAGTTGCATTAGTATTTTTTTTATTTTCTTTTAAGACAAGGTCGCCGATCTCAAAGGATCGATGATGAACTTTCTTGAGGTATGCTCATTTAAGCTTGTTCTGGTAGGCTCGAAGATGTTCCAAAGCATTGATGCGCTTCTCATCTAGGAGTTCCAGCTGACTAAATCTGCCAGCACGATATTCATCTCCTACTTCAGTATCTTGAAGTAGCAGAGCCAAAGAAGGAACTTCTAATTCAAAGGGAAAAACTGCTTCAGCGCCATAAACCAAAACAAAAGGTGAAGTGCCCGTGGGAGTACGAACGCTAGTTCGATAAGCCCACAAAGCAGGATATAATTGAATGTGCCAATCTCGGCCAGATTTATTGACCAGTATTTTGAGGATTTTAATTAATGTTTTATTAGATGCTTATGCTTGGCCATTACCCTGAGGATAATAGGGAGTGGACCAACGATGTTGAATTTTATATTTTTGACATAATTTCTTGACATCTTTATTTTTGAAACAAGTTCCATTATCCGAGATGAGATTTGCAAGAATTCTGAACCTACAAATAATTTGATTAAAAATAAATTTGGAAACTTGGGTTCCAGTGCAAGAAGCTAAGGGCATAGCTTCAACCCACTTCATGAAATACTCGATGGCGGTTATGATGAATTTGTGTCCATCAGATGACACAAGATTGATTTTTCCAATGATGTCTAAGCCCCATTTTGAAAAGGGCCAAGGAGATGAAATAGCCTGTAGCTCTTGTGCAGGCGCATGGACAAGGTCAACATGTTTCTGGCACTTGTCGCAATGGCGCACATAATCATGTGCATCATTCTCCATGGTAGGCCAAAAATATCCTATCCTAAGGAGCTTCTTAGCAATGGCGCTACCACTAAAGTGTCCCCCACAAGATCCATCATGGGCTTCACTCAAAGCTGATCTAGATTCTTCTAGATTCAAACATCTCGGTAGGATACCTTCAAAAGATCTCCTATATAACGTATTGCCAATTATTACGAAGCGACTTGCTCGTCTACGTAATAATTGACACTAGTTTCTATTAAAACCTTCAGGGAAGGTCCCATTTTGAAGAAAATTGAATATATCAGTGTACCAAAGTTTAGGAGTAGTTTCATTGATTAGAAACACATCCAAAGGTTCTAAGCATGATTTATTTGAAGCGGGTTCCTGGAGTCAACGAATAATGATGGTAGCATATTCGTCATCTAACTCCAAAGGTAAAAGAGATGCAGTTGTAGCCATAGCATCAGCCAAATGATTTCTAGTTCGAGGAATAGCTTCCAAGGTAACTTGATCAAATAAAGATATAAATTGTAATACATATGCTTTATATGGATGCAATTTATCATCTTTGGTCTGATAAACATCATTAATTTCATTTATACAAGTTGAGACATCATCGAAAACATCGATCATCTCAGGGTAAGCTATAGATAGCATATTACATGTAAATGGCTTATTCATTAAACGCAAAGCATCACGTTTATCCAAATAATCTTGGTAACATATGAGATGGTCATCATCCTCAAATGGGAAGGGCTGACCCTTACTAGGAAATAGGCCCACACCACATCGGGCAGGCCATGGTTCTACCTCAAAAGGTTCTTTCATACCATTTTGGAAAGGTCCCAAACCTTTCCATTTATATCCCAATTTAAGCATTATAGATTTGGCTTTAATATACTCATTAGTAAAATAACATCGAGCATATCCATCATAATGAGTCTTGATGTTTCTAGGTATTCTACCCTAGTCATATCCCTTATAAATAAAAGCATAGCTCCCGACTTGGTAAATACTTCCCATAGGTTATGGGAGACCCAAGGTATGAGGAGATGGTGGCAAATTATTTAAAATAAGGGAATCTTGCATAGAAGCATTCATTTTCTCTGATATAAGAATTTTAGATAAATCGGGTAAGAGCTCATCAATAAGAGCATAAGAGGTAGAAGGAACATTTCCTACATCTTCTGATGTGGAAACTATGCCTTTGGTGGATGTAGATGTTGTAGAGATGTCGATGGATGGGTCTATTATAGGTATAGAAGTGATAGGAGTAGAACAAGAGGCATTGGTTGTGGGATTAGGATCTTTTTGAGGTCCTAATGTAGTTTGTTTAGAGGATGTTTGAGCTGTATGTAGAGGTGGAACTGATGGAGAAGAAGTAGATGGCATTGTGGGTGTGTGTTTCACACGTTTAGATGGATAATGAGAATTAGGATGTGTGGATGACAGAGCAGGGCAAAATTGAACTCCAACAGGTTTTGCCAAAGCACACATATCAAAGGGTCTAGGATCACCATGAATGGTAACCAACTGATTCTTAAATTCGAATTTAACACATTGATGTAAAGTTGAGGGAATGGCTCGCATTGCATTGATCCAAGGGTGACCCAAGAGTATATTGTACGATGTAGGGCAATGTACAATAAACACGGTCGTATCCAAGGTTCTCGGACCAACCTGCAATGGGATGGTAATAACTCCACACGTTTCTTGTGTTTCATCATTGAAGGCTTTTATGATCATATCAGTTCTTTTCATTTCATCACTTCTAAACCCAAATCTTTGGTAGAAGTCAAAAGTGCAGATGTTTAAAGATGAACCATTATCAATCAAGACTCGTTTAACTGCTACATCTCCAATTAAGGCAGTAATATATAAGGGGTTATCCTTATGTAAACTATGTTGAGGTATGTCTCTATCCCGAAAGTCAATACAATCAACTTCATGAGTTATTATAGTATTAGCCATGGCTTCAGGTTGAATGTCTTGTGGTACCATCATCTGGCTTAATGTGAGCATTAATTCATCTCTATGTGTAGGAGAAGATCTTAAAAGGTCCAAAAGGGAAATTCTAGCTGTAATATTTGATAGTTGCTCATTAATATTATAAGGAGGTTTAGGTTGAACATTAGGTGCCTGATTCCCTTTATTAGGAACTTTCAAAACAAATGGAGTTGATCCATCATTCTGCATTTGATCTTGTTGAGAGTTTTGAGCCTCGTTGTCTAGTAACGACTCCGATGGTACCCACAATATTATTCTGTGGATGATGAATGGGTCTTGGTCTAGCATTTATGGCTTGCTCATTAGAAAGTAATTGGTGAGACGATGGTCTAGTAGTGACTCTTCTTGGAAATGGTTCTTCTAGGACCATATAACTTGTGATAGGGAGAATAGGATCCGATTCATCTTCAGAGCTATTCGATTGATTTGATGTGATTTCCATATCACTCTCAGTCTCATATTCTGTATCACTAAGATCAGGTGTCCAAATATTATGTAGAGGCCTGGTTGTAACCATGGATAAAGTTGTGTCAAATATTTCCAAATCATGAGCAGGTAAATGCCCACTAATAGTTCCTACATATCGGGTAGGAGGGGGAACATTATGATGTTCAATTTGATTAGCCACTTCCTTGCCATGTTTTGGTAAAGGATGTTGAAATATGTCCAATGACTGATTGGCATTCTGATTCTAGTTTTGGGGGATGTTCTTTTGAGCATTATTAGGAGGATTTTGCTTAGGTTGAAAGGCTTGCACCTCCATCTCATTGTTATCAATCAAGTCCTGTATTTTATGTTTTAATATTTTACAAGAGTTGGTAGTGTGTCCAGGTCCTCTATGGAAGTCACAGTGTAAATCGGCTCTGTATCCGGGTATAGTTGGATCAGGTTCTCGGATAGTTGGTAATTGAATCAAACCTCATTCTAATAATTGTGGTAGAATGGTTGATAAAGGTTGATTTAACCTAGTAAATTCTCGAGGAGGTTTATCGAGAGGTTTCAGTATAAACTTCTTCGTTGTCTTCGCAGCATTAATAGTAGCAATATTTCTACTATCAGTGACTCCATCACCCACAACTTGTTTATTTTTATATTGATTTCTGGATGTTTTCTCATCATCTTTCTTTTTAAGCTGACCTCTCCTAATGAGAGCATCTTCCACTCATCTGGCTAAGTCTATAGCCTGATCGAAGGTGGTCAAGGTAGCAGTTGATAATTCGTAAGATAGTTGGTCTTGTAAATTATTAATAAAGATGTCCAACATCTCCCTATAAGGTAACACAAAGTGCAATTTTCCTATCAACTGTCTCCACCTAGCTAGGAAATCAGAAAAACATTCATCTTTGTCTTGTTTTAAGTTGTACAAGTCTTTAATGGTCACATGCCTTTCGATGTAGGCACTAAATTGATGAACAAAAGACTCGGTTGTTTCTTTGAAATTCCTCAAAGAATTAGTGGGTAATTGATAATACCACTCTAATGCCATTCCTCCTAAACTTTTCGGGAACATTTTTAGCAATAATAAGTCATCATGTGATATATCATGACATGCTATCCTAAACATACGAAGATGCTCTATGGGATCTTCGGTTCCTTTATATATGGGCAAGACAGGCATAGGAAAATGTTTAGGATATGGTTGTGCTACAACTATAGGATCTAAAGGCTGACTACACATCTCTCGATAATTGTACGAGGGATGGTAGGGATCTATCTGGTCCATGCGGGAAACTAACTATTTCACCATGGTTTCAAGATTACTAGTTTGTCCACCATATTGGTTCGGTGGGACATAAGCATGGGATTTATGAGTGTATGACGGTGTGACATAAGGATTAGATGCTATATTGCTATTATGCAAAGTGTTGGTAGGAAGAGTATTATGAAGAGGATTTGTAGTAGTATTATGTTGTATCCCAGATTGTTGGTAATTGGTGTTTGGTTTTGTTTTGGGTTTTTGTTGATTTGAGGTATATTGCTCAATAGCTTGGCAAAATAGAGTAGTAAATGATGGTTTCTTTTGTGCGGGAATAACCCTAGGCTTGCTAACAGGCACTTTAGATGGTTGGGTAACCTGTTGTTGTTGCATGTTCTGGATTATAGCTGCCATATCCAAATTGGATGGTCCAGCTTGATCACTCTCTTGATCAATAAAGGACAAGGGATTAGTGCATGTGTGAAATACGTCTTCTAGAGTTGCTTGAGTGTCACTAATTCGATCCTTGTCCATATGGACTGCTCTATTAAGAACACCAATATTAGTATTGATGAACTTCCAGAATTGTTCCATGTTTTCAAAAGTAACAGCTCCTCCCGGAGACATTTTAGGGGATGAGGATCCTTCCTCTCTAATAATTTCTTCTTGTTCATTTCTTACAACAAGCTCTTCTTCTTGCTGGTCTAGGGTTTCTTCTTCCTGAACTTGATCTTCAGGAAGGACATCTGGGTTATTTAATGGTTTTCCTAACCAATCTTCTTCTTCTTCAATTTTTTTCCATTCCTAAGTCTAGGCATTGTGCTTAAACTTAGATTTCAGAAAATATATATATATATATATATATATATATATATGCGATAGGTTTGAGAGGTATATATTTTAATTATATACCTACTATAAAAAGGAAATGTTTTGATTTTTTGTTTTGTTTTTTATTTTTTGTGTTTTATAATATTATTATAAAGATAACAAATAGCATTCTAGTTGCAAAAGGAATAACAATAATAAAAGGAATGACTTAGTTTTCTATAAATAGTTTATGGATATCATTGATAGGATCAAGTTCATCAAGAGTCATGAAATGCTCCTCTTCAAATTGGAAATGGTTTTTCAAAAATTTGACAAAGTGTGCTATAGTAATATGATCTGTCTCAGATTCTGACCTGTAGAAATAAAGTTCATGGCAATACTCTCGATATAACACAGCTCTAGGAACTCTATTCCATCTTTTTCTATCCGTAAGAACGACTTCTTGATCCTCTATACGAGATAGAAACTTATGTACTACAACTGCATTCTCAAGGTATTCCTCAAAGGTGTACAATTTAGAAGACACAAGTGCTCTTTTATCGGCTAACCACCTATGGCAAGCTCTCTGAAGTTCATGGTACAAAGTCACCTGATCAGGATCCAGGATTCTATCTAGGACAAACCTCTTAATTTGCCTAAGTTCGGTTGATCTAGATGAAATAATATCCAATCTCCTATCAAGTTCGTCCCATAAAGGTTGGACTCTATTTGTTTGAGGTACTCTAAGCACAGAAGTAATCTCTATGGTCGTTAATTGATTTTCAACATTTATGGTGACAACTCGTCTTTTATTATAATCTACCATCTAAATATGATATGCAACTTTAATTGTTTGTCTAATGATTCTAGATGTTTTTAATATTATATTTTTTTTTTTTTCAAAAGGCTTTTAGTTTCACGTCGGGTTCACCAAAATGTATCGCTCCAAATTTTTTGCATCCTTACCTTCAGGCTATAGGATCCACGCCCGGAAAGGGGATGCGAGAAGGATGGGACAATACCTCGGACTGAGAGGCCCTTTGAAGGTCGCGCCTCTCCGGGGAGGGGTATAAGGGTGAATTTTTGATGGATGGTGGGGTTCACCAAGAAACTTTGAGTGGCAGTTTCCATGCCTAGGTTGAGAATGGGTTTGATGTGTTCATTTTATACTCAATCATTCATAATCCTAGGTTGGCCAGAATGAATCTAAGCTATTCTATATGAAAATGCTGATTTATATGAATACAAAAAGCATGAATGAATCCTAAATGTAAAGATTATGCTAAATGAGAAAGAATGCACCTGATTTCGGATGTCTGATGAAGATTCTAAAGCTTGTAGGAGTCCAGATCATCCCGAATATGACAGGATCATCTGCAATTGTATAGAATCATCCCAGATCATAGGTGATCACCTGAGATCAGACAAGATCATCATCGATCTGACGAATTCGTCAGACGAATTCATTAGAAACCTGCAATCATAGAAATAGACACCAAAAACCAAAAATGCTACTGCAAGAATAATGCAAAATGATAGAAATGATAGTATAAATGCCTAACTGATAAATCTAGATAGCAAATTAAAGGAAATGCATTGTTTTAATAACTTATTTTAACTTTATCATGCATTTATGCTAAATGAGGTGAACTCCAGGATGCAGAATGAAAATAAATCAAACTAATGCATAGTAAAATAAAGAAGAAAGATGAGAAATGCAAACTCAGGGCTCTGGTTGCCCCCAATCTGAACTGTAGTCGAGATCACCTCCAATCATACGAGATCATCACCGATCTACGATAGGATCATCCAAAATCATCTGGAATCGCCTGCGACGATCCGAGCTTCCTCCAACTGAAGCACAGTGAAAACCTGCAATGAAAACTTAAAACTACGAGTGCAAACAATGGTGGATAGGACGTCTTGACACAGCAAAACTAAATGGCAGGGAAAATCAACCAGGGAATCATGGGATCAGCCAACCAGGGGGGATAAACTGAGAAAATCCTAGTTTATATAGGATTAGGGGGAGGTTAGGAGGTTGGGGATCATCCCAATCTAGGAGATCCTCAGCGGAGGAATCTCCAACTGCATAGACATGCTTCTGCCCAAGTTGGAGAGGCTGTTGAAACAGAAGCTAATTATGAAAATTTGGTTTTGGGACGAAATCGTCCGGACGTTCTGTTCCGGATGAATTCGTCCGATCTGGGATGATTTCGTCTGATCGGCGACGATATCGTCCAACGGTCAAAACAACTCCTAAAAATGGCATGCAAAAATGGGGTGAGCGGTTAACGAGCGGTTTCGGGGTTAAAATTCAAATTTTTATCTTTTTACTAAGGGTTTAACTACGCCAATTTTAGGGTGCTACATAAAGAATTTACAAGTACATGGATCAACTTGATTTAATTAATAAATTTATTAAAAGGAACACTTTGACTATATATGAATAATTTGATCTACAAAATGATTAAATAAGATATTTATAGTTAAATGATGAATTTGTACCCCAATGGCAAAAAAGGAATAAGTACTAGTATGGAAACTCCTAGGAGGAGGGAGGAATTGTGCATAAGGATATTGAAGGCCTTAGTGTTTCATGATTAGAAATTGTTTGGATTACTTTGTACGTGGGAAGGTGGAGATAGGACAAACAAATAACAATGGAGATTAGTAGGATGAGCTGGTAGAGTTGCAATAATTTGCAATCACCATTGGAAATGAAGATATATCGAATGCAGTTTCAAGATTTTATGTTGTATATAAGGAAAACAAATTGACACTTTATCTTATTATAGTTCTAAGGATTCCTCATTTGATATTTTATTCAATGATTAGGTGTAGCAATGTTTTTTTGTGCAATTTTTGTCTATTATCTAATTGGGCATTTAGCCTTCATGAGATAATATACATGTATATCTAGAGGTACTTCCAGGCTATGGCCCACGTATGGAAGGCCTTGAGACTATGTAATCTGGTTTTTATTTAATAAAATTTAGAATTTTTCATTGAAAAAATTAAATGACAAATTTGACTTAATTTGATTGGATGAATAATGATTAGTTGGATTTGAGTGAATGTATATTTAAATGGTCAATTAAGTTGATAGTAATGATAAAATGAATTTATTATTAGGATGTTTTGGGTGATAAACCTAGCATAGAAATAAGTTGGCTAGGGATTAATGATTATGTAAGTAATTTAAATTTTAGCAAAGATTGAATTAACTTAAATGATTAATTTGGCTTTGATTACCTTTAAGTTAAGACTTAAAGAAAACTTAAAGAACATTTTGTAAATTGATTACTTTTTTTTTGGTAGGTAAAAAATATTTTATTACTTTACGGGTTGAAGGGTCCCGTCCCTATTACATTAGTAGCAAAATGAGACACCTGAGGCCTCCACTGGCAACAGCCAAAAAATAGCTTACCAAATACAATTCCACCACATACAACATATCTTATATTCGAAAGAAAACCCTTAATATAAGGGACACAAAACAAAAAGATACATATGAAGGACATACACCAGACAGTCCACATGTCTATCCGACATCCTCTTAGGTTACTGGGATTTCTTGTTCTTTTTTCTATCAAGCAATGTCATCTTGATTAACAGAGAGTCAGCTTTCCACATCCCGATTCGCTTTGGAGATAACTTCTTGAGGGAAATATTCTTCCCAGACGATCAAGTTTGACTGATTAACAACTTTTTTAGCGAGAATATCAGCCACTTTGTTGGCTTCCCTTAGAACATGGTTGATCTAAATTTGGGGGTTGTTATTGAGGAGTAATTGACACTCCTGAATTATATTCTGAATGTTCTTTCCCCTTGAGCTGTTGTTGGTAATGTGGCCAATAATCACAAATGAGTCACCTTCAAAGATGATTGGCTTGGGAAAGGTTCTACTTTCCATGATGCTCCTCCATATGGCTCTAGCCTCTACATAATTGTTGGTTTGGGTCCCCAAATTTCTAAGAATGCTTTGATTATGCTTCCTATGTGGTCTTTGATGACACCTCCTGGCCCAAAACTCCTTGGAATTCTCTTTGAAGCACCATCAAAGTTGACTTTGAGCCATCCCTGTAGGGGATGGTTCCATTTAGCCAGGGTTTGGGAGTTACCAGTCTTCTAGATTCTACTACAGTCTGTGGGAATCTTAAGGGAAACAAAAATAAGGGATTCCAACCCATAGTTGGGAACCTCTTCGCACATAATCAGACTACTATTTTTGATAGCTAGGGATAGTGCTTTGTTGACAACATCTTCTAGATTCTTGGTATCCTCTTTGAATATGCGGTTATTACATTCCAACCAAATTTTCCAAACCGCATGGTGAAGCATGGAAATCCATAGGAATCAAAGTCTAGAGTTTTTGAAAATTCCTGGCCATTGAATGAACATTTCAACAATAGTCTTGGGTCGGGTCCAACAGACCTGGAATTTGTTGATCAAAATGGATAACACATTATCAGCAAATGGATAGTCCAGGAGGAGATGCTGTGTGTATTCCCAAGCTTTAGTACAGAGGTAGCACCTATTGGGGACTATAATTCCTCTACGAATCAAGTTGTCAGTGGTCAGAATTTTGTTATGAGTAGCAAGCCAACAAAAATGTGCCACTTTTGGGATCAATAGCTTGAGCCACACACTCTTGGCTAGAGTCTGGCTATCATCTTTCTTGGTGCCAATAAAAGTGTTTTCTAACATCTGGGCAGCAGTTTTGACCCTGAATTCCCCATCACTTGACCCCTTCCAACAACGTTCATCCTCCTTCAAGGTCTGGGGTATAAAGTTAGCTTTGAAGATGTCCATGAGAGTGGTGAGGCCTTTGTTAATCACATCATTATTAATTCTAAACTGAACCTTTTTCCAACCGCGGGATCCTTGGTCAGAAGTGATGAAATCAAAAATATGAGCTCCATACTTCCTATCGATGAGGTGCTTAATGGGGGCTAAGTTGGGATCAATGATGAGTGGTTCTTTTATATCCCACGAATCTTCCCAAAAATTTATGGTCTTACCATCTTGTAGTTGCCACCAAGATCCATGTTGCACTAGCTGCTTAGTGTGGCTGATGGATTTCCAAAAGTGGGACCCATAGTGAGGGGTCTCTGTTTCAAGGAATGAGTGTTGTTGCAGGTATTTCCTTTTGACAATGGTCACCCACTCTTTTTTAACATTTGTAACCACCTTCCAAGCCTGCTTAGCTAGGAGTGCTTGATTTGTGATGGTTATACGTCGCAATCCCAGACATCCCATGTCTTTAGGAGAGCAGAATTTGTTCTAGGCTACTAAGTGAAACTTCTTGTGATTAGCATTACCCGACCACAGGAATATTTTTGGAGTTTTTCAATAGCTTCTCCTACCGCAGTAGGTATTTTGAACACTGACAAAAAGTAGGTGGGGATGCTCTGTAGGACCTACTTGACCAAAGTCGCTTTGCCTGCACTGGAGAGTAGGGCCCCCTTCCATCTTGCCAAATTCTTATGAATCTTGTCAATGACATTGTTCCACATTTTTTTTTGAGGACTCCCCTTGAACATGGGTAGGCCTAGATAAGATGTTGTAAAATCAGCAATGGAGCACCCCAATATGCTTGCAATCTTGGCTTGTCGTCTAGCAGGGGTGCTGATGAAATGAAGCTTAATTTTGGTGTAGTTGATCTTTTGCCCAGCTGCTTCCTCATATAGATTGAGAATACCCTTGATGTTTTTGGCTTCAGAGACTGAAGCTTTAGTTGTTAGCAAGGTGTCATCCACAAATTGTTGGTGGGTGATGGGATTTAAACCTGAGGCTACCTTGATACCATAAATCAAGTTTCTGTGACAAGCATTCTTAATGGTTATGTTGAGACTCTCCGCCAAGATGATAAATAGGATGGGGGAAACAGGGTCCCCCTGTCTTAGCCCCTTGGTGCTATGAAAATATCTGACAATAGACCCATTCACCAAGATCGAGAACCAAGAAGAAGAGACACAATTAGAAATCATATTTACCCAAGATTCATGGAAACCAAATTTGAGGAGGATTTTGAATAGAAATTCTCGATTCACTCAATCAAAGGCCTTATTCATATCAAGTTTCAAAAATAAGGAAGCAGAGTTAGCATTGTAGGAAGAGTGGATCAGCTCGTGGATGGTGATAACCCCATCCAAGATGTTTCTGCCTTTGACAGTACTTCTCTAGTAGTGTTCAATGATGGTAGGAAGGATCCCAGTGAATCTATTGGCTAGGGATTTAGATAGAACTTTGTAGATTACATTGCAAATATTGATGGGCCGATAATAAGATAGAGACTAGGAATTGGACCCCTTGGGGATGAGGATCAGGAAAGTGGAATTAATGTCTCTGGGAATAGATCTAGAATTCAGCATGTCAAATATGGCTAGGCACCGGTCAAGTCCCACAATGTCCCAGAAGGTTTGGAAGAACCTTGGGGAAAATCCATCGGGTCCGGGAGCTTTATCAGGCTACATTGAGAAGAGGTCTTGGTGGATTTCTTTGTGGGATAGGGGGCTAAGGAGGAACTCATTGGTTTCATCAAGAATGGTATTGGAAATGTTCTCAAGCAGGGAATCCATGGCCATTGGGGAGGAAGTGGGGGGGAGGCAAGGAGGTCTTTAAAGTGGCTGATGGCTTCATCCCTGATGTGGTGGATATTAGAGATAAGGGTCCCATCCTACTTAGTAAGGATTTTAATCTTGTTACAACCCCTATGCCTTAGAGTGGATATGTGAAAAAACTTGGAGTTGGAGTCTCCTTCCCTGAGCCAGAGTTGTCTCAACTTTTGGTGCCAAAAGGTTTCTTTCTTACTCAGGGTGTTGTGGTATTCAGATAGCAGTATCCTCTCTTCACTTTTGAGACTGTCATCACCCTGGCCTCTTTGAAAACTATCCTCAATTTACCCTAATCTGGTTTTGATGTTCTGCTTGGTTTCAAAGATGTTTTGGAAGGTTTCTCTATTCCAGACTTTGAGATTCTCTTTGACCCATCTAAGCTTCTGCATAAACTGGTTAGAGGCTATCCCTGGAATTACCTGCTACCATTTTGCTATTCAATTTTTGAGATCCAGGTGGTGAGTCCACATGGATTCAAACCAAAAATGGGTCTTGAACTGAGGCTTGCTACTAGTCTTGAATAAGAGCGGGTTGTGATCAGACCCAATCATTGGGAGAGCCTACAAAATGGCATCACCAAAGAGGGGGAGGGCTTCTTGGAAGAGCAACACCCGATCAAGGTGCTCTTGGATAAGATTGTTTCCATCCGTCTATTACTCCAAGTGAACCTGAGGCCTTGAATCGGAACATCCATCAGGGCATTACTGTCAACAAACTATCTCAAGTCCTTTATATCCCTATTAGTAACTACATTTCCTCCCTTCTTGTTATAGAATTGAAGAGGGGAGTTAAAACCCTGCTAGAACCCATGGAATATTGGCAAAGGTCTATCTCATCTAGGTGAGGGTGTTCCACAACATTGTTATTCCCGGAGCAGTATTGGGAGCATAGATGTTGGACATAATCCAAGAATTCTAGGAGCTGAGGATGTGAAACAAGATATTAGACAACCTGTCATGACCAAAAATAAATCTACCCTTGAATAAATATGGGTTTCAAAGGCACAAGAGCCCACCTGTAGTGCCAGAATCTGGGGAGTAGACAAAATCACAATTTTTCTAGATGATTTTGGCTATCCTAGGCAAAATTTGATTGTCCAATTTAGTTTCTTGAATGAGAAAAATTGTGGGGTTGTAATCTCTTCGCATGGCTGTAGCCAATCTCTTCTTGGCTGCCCCATTAAGTCCTCTCGCATTCCAGGAGAGGACTTTCATTTGGAACTTTTGGAAGTTTTCTTGCCCCCTTTGTCTTGTTGTGCAGGGGTTTTGGGTCTTTGGTTTTCATCCTTGATAAAACATACATTTTCTTGGAACAGGGTTCTCTGCGTACCATTTGCTATATCCTCGGCTGTGTCCTGATTTTGGTGTTCAGTGTCTGAAGGTCTACCTTTATTTCTATTTACTCCCACATCCATTTGGGACCTTTTGAAGTTGTGAGTTTGTTTAGGACTTTGATGGTCAGGGGATTCTGGGACGGCCTGATCGCTATCAGAATTGATATCGATAGAGGAGGATAGGGAAGTCAGAAAGCCAGACTATTCAAGGGGTTGGTAGAGGGTTGTGGATAACGACGATCGAAGGGGTTTTTGTGATGGGCTCTGGGAGACATTATTGGACTTGGTGATTTGCTCCTGAAGGGGGGAACATGGAATATTCTAAATAGGCATGGGGTCAGGGGCCCCGAAGGGGAATTGATATGTTTTGGGGATGGAGGGACAGGAATTTTGCCCTGTTCAAGGACCTCATTGGTTCCAAAATCTTTAAGTAAATCAAATTTATTAGCAGTGGTGAAAGAGTAACTTTCATTTTGGAGAGCTTGAGCTTGATCTTGAAGCGACTAGTTCTGCTGCGCATTCCTCCTGGCTTGCCATTGACTGCTAGTTTCCTTCTAACTAGTTCTTAGTTGCGGATGCCCACTTGGTTGGGAATCTTCATTAGGGTTTCTATGCTTAGGGCATTGATAAGGGAGGTGCCCTTGTGATTGAAAATATGGACAAAAATCAGGTTTGTTTTTGAAGATCAGTGGTTGCCTTCGCCTGAAATCCTCGTATATAAGATTGAGGTGATCTAGAAGTTGTGATTCCATATTCACATTTACACATATGCGGGCCTGGGTTAGGCATGTTTTGGCATGGGTAGCTGGGTCAATAGCTACCAAATATCCAAAAGCCCTAGCCAAACCTTGGAGAGCATCCTCATTGAAAAAATGTGCAGGGAGGTTGGGGAGGTAGACCCAAATGGGAGTGAAATTGTTGTTCTGGGAGTCAGGGTCAAAATTTGGTTCCCATTTTTTGAGGAATAGGCTTCTTATTCCGAAGAACCAAGGACCTCTAGAAATAATACACTCTGCATCCTCCCGAGTATTCAGATGAATCATAAAAAAACCTCTGGTCATTGCCGAAAGACCCAAATTTCTCATAACTTTCCATTTCGAAGTAGCCCACCGCTGAATCGCATCCATGTCTGGGCACCCTCCTAGGAAATTTCCCACTAATGAGAAGGAATTGCAAGATGCATAATATTCCATGAGGTGTTTAGGGCACAACACATCGCTGCCTTGCAGAATGAAATCCATCGATCTACTAGAGGGCAGTCTAGAATTTTGTTGCAAACATTCTGCATAAGATTTTTTTGGTCCACCCAATTTATCAAGAGGTTTTTTCCCCCGTTCAATGTTGTGGGAGGCTCCATTTTTAGCTGCACTCCAGTCTAACCCTATCATCGTCATGGCGTTGTGGGCTTCTTCCTCCTGTGAAACCTGCTTCTCAAGGTTTCGATCTTCGATCGCCGAAACCACCACTTGCTCCTCCTTCCACCAGTATCCGTTTGAACTGCACTAATAAAAATTTTGAATACCTAAATTGATTACCTTTTAAGTGCAAACTTAAAGGACCTTTTTATAACCGATTATATTTAAGTGTGAAGTTTAAAGGATATTTTTGTAATTTACCTTTAAGTGTGACCTTAAAGGAACATTTGTAATTGATTGCCATTAAGTGCGACCTTAAAGGATATTTTTTTAGTTGATTACATTTAAATGTGAACTTAGAGGACCTTTTTGTAATTGATTACCTTTAAGTGTAACCTTAAAGGATATTTTTATAATTGACTACCTCTAAGTGTGAATGTAAATGATATTTTTATAATTGATTACCATTAAGTGTGTACTTGATTATTGGAATTTATTGCCTTTAAGTGTGAACTTAAAGGACCTTCTTGTAATTTATTACATGTAAGTGTGAACTTAAAGGACCTTTTTATAATTGATTACCACTAAGTGTGAACTTAAAGGACCTTATTGCAATCAATTACCTTTAAGTGTGAACTTAAATGACCTTTTTGAAATTTATTACCTCTAAGGGTGACCGTAAAGGATCTTTTTGTAATTGATTACCTTTAAGTGTGAACTTAAAGGACCTTTTTATAATTTACTATATTTAAGTGTAAACTTAAAGGACCTTATTGGAATTGATTGTATTTAAATATGAACTTAAAGGCCATTTGCCTTTAAGTGTGAACTTAAAGGACCTTTTTGGTAGTTGATTATTTTGTTAATGACTTTATTCACTTTAATTGGTTTCAATCTAATAGAAGGATAAGTAGATTGATTTGATTATTTTTATAACAAAATTATTGATTAATAAATCTACAAAAGAACAATTTAATAATTTATTGGATTAATTAATGTGTTGATAATATTGAAAAGAATAAAGCTAATTTATAGTTATATGATAGACTTAAATTGAATTTCCTTTAAGCAAGGTGCTCAAAGAGATAATTTTGTTTGACAAACCCTTTCGTAAGGATCAAAAGGCCACTTTTGGCTTGATCAACCTTCAAGCAAAGGACTAAAGGACACTATTTGAATTGATTGACCTTTAGGCAAAAGCCTAAAGGGCACTATTTGAATTGATTGACCTTTAGCAAAAGGCCTAAAGGGCACCTTATTTAATTGAATAATCTTTAGGGAAAAGACCTAAAAGGAAAATTTTGAATTGATTAATGTTTAGGCAAGGGCCTAAAGGGCACTTTTTTAAAAATGATTAACCTTTATATGAACACCTAATGGGTATTTGTTTGGATTGATTAACCTTTAGACAGAGGGCAAAAATGACACTTTTTTGAAATTGATTAACCATTAGACAAAGGGTCTAAAGGGGAACTTTTTAAAATTTATTAACTTTTAAATTGGTGATCTAAAGGGCACTTTTTGAAATTGATTAACCTTTAGATCCAAAGACACTTTTTGAAATTGATTAACCTTTAAAAAGGCCTAAAGATAAATTTTTGAAATTGATTAACCTTTAGATGAAGGGCCTAAAGGGGACTTTTTAAAATTTATTAACCTTTAGATGGATAGCCTAAAGGGTAATATTTTCAATTTATTAAACTTTATATGGAGGACCTAAAGGGAAATTTAAAGGGTTGATTAACCTTTAGACGAGAGGCCTCAAGGGTACTCTTTGAAATTGATTAACCTTTAGATATGAGGCCTATAGGGAACTTTTTGAAATTGATTAACCTTCAAAAAAATATCCTAAAGGGCCCTTTTTAAAATTAATTAACCTTTAGACAAAGATACTAAAGGGAACTTTTTAAAATCAATTAACCTTTAACCAAATGGAATAAATGGTACTTTATAAAATTGATTTGATTTTCCATGCATAGAAGTGTTAGACAACTTGTGTTTGATTGGCATGACAATGAGATACACCCATAGTTGTGTTGGAATATATTATATTATTTGGTACATGCCAATGTACCATCATGGGTACATCTATAGATTAGGAAAAAAATATTAGATTAGGATTTAGTTTATGCAATGTAATGCACAAGTGTGCAATGATATTTTGATAATGTAAATGTGCATAGTTATCCCTATGTACATGTGCCAATAGAGTAGTAATATGAAGAGTCGTAGAAAGAGTGCCCAAGAAACCTCCATATGAAGAGTCATATTCCATTCTATATATGGATGTATTGATGTAAAAGAAATATGGTGAAGGAGAAAGAGTCACCTATGTAAGCAATGGAAGGTGATGTAATATGATGTATTTTTATCTCTTCATTCAATAAAGATTTCTAGGTATTTTTAGTATTTGGCATTAGCATTCTTTGAGTTGTTATATAGTAGATTATGATTTTATATTATTGATTGATCAAAATTATTATATCTTTCATATTAAAATTATATTATTGATCATGAGGTAATATTATTTTGAGTATTTACTCATTAAAAGATAACAAGTTGGAAAACATATCACTACTTTTTTATTTTCTCCCACATATGAAGGTATTCGGTAGGGGAAAAAATGATGAAATTGATTTGACTATCATCATCTATGGAATAGTGTAGTGCTAATCATGTATCCATTGATGAGATAAAATAAAGAGATGTTGGATTGGGTTATCATCACCTATGGACTATCATGGTGTCAATCATGTTGCTAGTGATGAGATAGAATAAATAAATGTTGGAATGGGATATCATCACTTGTAGAATATTATTGTGTTAATAGTTGGTTATGATATAGGATGAAATGATAGGGCTATCATCACCTATGGAATATCATAGTTTTGGTCATGTAGCCCTTGATGATGGAATAATATGGTTTTTTCATCAGTGCTTTGAGTATGCCATAGTGTTCATTATAGAGCTCAAAGTATGTGATAGATTATTCTTGGATATCTTATAAAATAGTGAAGGAAAAAAACTATGTAGATTTATTGCATGGCATATCTATATGCCCCATCCACTCATGAGTTTATAAGGTGTTCAAAAATATCAGTAGTATCTATGATGCTCATAGCATTCATCATGTGGCAAGGGAGAGAGTTGTGATATATAATAATGTGGTAGATGATACAAACTAGATACTTTTTAAGTGCTTCCTATACCTATTTGATATAAAAGTGGAGAATAAGAGAGATTATTTAGTCTTTGCTTTTGCACAAAAGGGCTATAAGGAACACATGAATAATTTATGAAAGAATATATAAAGACAAAAGGATAGAGAGAGAAGTATGTGAGAGATCACTCTTTATTCCTTATAAATATGTGAGGATGATGGACCTTGTGAGTCCATTGCATAGTAGCTATATAAGGTATAATACACTTACCAGGTGGTGGACCTACAAATTCCATCATCTATTTGGTTTATAAGTATTTTGAGAGTGATAATATGGTGATGCTTGAAGATAGTAGAATTAGCTAATTTTGATACAAATTGTTATAGAGATATGGTTGCACTAACCTACGTTTGACTCAAAAAGAGATGACTAGGAGGAGTTGCTTACATAAATAACCTAGTGCAAGAACAATTTAAAATAAAGTATCCTTGACTAGGATTATTATTTGCATCATTATGGATTCTTGACTTTATATGCAACAAGAAGTATATGCACATACAAATAAGCAAATATGAGATCAAGTAGTCATGCAAGCAGATGATCATGCAAGGAAGCAATGGAAGGAAAATAAATATGATAAGTAGTTAATAGAAATTTAGATGTAATATATTTTTAAATGCATTGTATTTATGGGTTTCTTTAAATTCTCTCTCATTAAGTGTCACTAGGTGGTAAGTTCCTAAAACAAAATTAGTGATGATTATAAATGGACCTAGCCAGTTGGGATTAAATTTACCTCTAAGTTTGGCTTTGAAATTAGTATTTTATTGGTTCTCTTTGAGATATAGATCTCCAATTTTAAATTAAAAAGGTCATACCTTTTTTCCATAGGCAAGTTTAAGCCTTTTCTAGTAGACCCATATATTTTCTAAGGTATGGATATGTTTTTTGTCAAGAAGTTCCAACTAACTAAGATAGGTATGATGATATTTGTTGTTGATAAAGGTATATTATAATAAAATGCATAAGGAAGGCACCTCCAACCAAAAGGGATATATTGTATAAATCCCATAGACTAGGGCACAATGTTTTGCAACAATTGGAGTCTAAAAATTGGTGCAATAGGCCCATAGAGTAGGAGAAAGCTATAGATGCCAATCCCAACCAATCTTGCTGACAAGCTTTGTAAGGATCTTGATTAGGGCTTTGATAGAAGCTTCAAATTGACCATTACCTTTTGAAAATAAGGCATTGATTTTATGTTAGATTTTATACTTAGTGTATATTTTTAGGTTACCCTTATTTTTTAAGAGCATCCCATTATTGAATATTAGCATGGAAGAGATGCCATGTTAGTAGAGGATATGGTTAAGAATATGAAGAACACAAGCTTATACTGAGAGGGGGGTGAACAGTATAAGACCACATTTTACTTTTACTTCTCAATCAATATTATGCAATGAATAGATAGCAATATCAACAACAGTAATCAAAGCAATGCACAAATCACTACACACAATAAAGACACCATAATTTACATGGTTCACTCAATATGGGCTAATCCACCAAGAAAATATTTCACTAAAATTTTCTCAATTAATATCGTGGGAATCCTTTCCCTATTACAATGTTTATGAACCTCCGTTCAAAGGAGAAACCAATACCCTAAATAAAGTTCATGGATCTCTATCCATAATAGAACTCCTCCTCTGCTCTAGTTGGTGATCCTCTAGAAGACTACTACCTCCACTGCACTGGCTTGTGGATATCTATCCACTGAAGATTCTTGTCCTCACTTAGAAGACTTGGCTAATGGATCTATATCCATTGGAGACTATTATCCTCTTCTTTTTCACCTCCAAAGCTCTATCTCAAATCTGCACTAAACATAGTCCTTTTGTCTAGCACAAATCTACTCAATATCTGTCTTTGGTCTAGCACCAACCTATCCTCAAATTTGCACCAAACTCTATTCTCAAATTTGTACTAAACATAGTCCTTCGATCTAGCACAAACCTATCCTCAATATCTATCCACAAGCCTTAACTCAAGGCTTGAATCAATCTCAAATCAACTCTGCTAGATCTGCCCTAAACCTTAACTAAAGGTTTGAATAAATCAATCAATCAAATCTACTCTCAAGCCTTCTCAAAGACTTATCTTAAATTTGCCTTGTAAGCTTCCTTAAAAGCTAACACTAATCTATCCACAAGTCCTTTCTAGAACTTGCTCAAATCTGCTCCACAAGTCCTCTCTAGAACTTGCTCAAATCTGCTCTACAAGTCCTCTCTAGAACTTTCTCAAATATTATAGAAACATAAAGAGAATTGTTAGAGATTCAATATGTTCTACACTTATCACAATGCTCAATTTATTTCAATCACTTTCCTAGAAACATAAGGAGAATTTTTAGAGACTCAATATGCTTCTTATTCACCTCAATGCTCAATCACTTTCTCAAATCAATTCAGAATATAGAATAGTTTTTTTTAAGGAACTTGAACAATGAATTGACTAGGCTCAACCAAATCTACTCAACCAAACACTCAATGAAATAATCCTTGCTCACAAAACCTAGTCCAAGCATATAAACACCAACTCAAAATGTTTTCAACAATTCTCAAAAATAAATCTCACATAAAAATGATACTCATGTTCTTTTTAAACCCTAGTTCAAGTTCTTTGCTCAACATCTCACTTCAAAAACAATGCTTATACAACAATATTCACATAGCAATGATAGTAAAACCCTAGTTCAAGTTCTTTGCTCAACAACTCACTTCAACAACAATGCTTATAAAACAATCTTCACATAGCAATGATACTCAAATCCTAGTTCAAGTTCTTCACGCAACCAATGGCTTCAACAACAATGCTTATAAAATAATCTTTTATTTCAAAAAAACTTGAAGAATTAATTCAACACACTCAATAGGAAATCCTAATCAAGTCCTTTTCACTCCAAAATTATTTTTTAGAAAACCAACCAATCAAATTAACTATGGAATAATGTGCTCATACCTTTTTCTTTATGATGAAGGAATCTCATAAATATACCACAACCACAAACACTTCTTTGCCAAGCTCAAGGAAGTTATAAGATGATAAATTCCTTCAATAATACAATGTTAATATCAAAAATAACATACACCTTATCACTCCATATTTAAGAAAACATTTATCAACATTTACAAAAATAATTCACCACTTACATCTTATAATCTCCCAATTAAAATAATACTCAATGCACTCTTGTTTTCAAAATAATTCAATGCAAGAAGTTCCTTTTATCCTTTTAAAACTTCAATAAATCAATATGACACAAATACTTTATTCAAAAATAAATATAACTCCTTATTCCTCCAACTTATCAATAATAATAATAATAAATATTTTAAGCAAACCTTATAACTCCCTAAGACCTCATGTCAAAATTTAACACAAAAATAATAATGAAAATTTATTACCTTGGCATTGGTGGGAATCGAACTCACAACGCAACCTCAACCAATGCCCTAGCCGTGGCTCCAACCACCATGCAAGCTAGGTGCTTGCTTGTGGAGAGGAGAGAACCATATTCTATATGAAGATCCCCACTTTGCCAAGTAAAATGTGTACCATTACTTTGGCGCTTTCAACACAAAAACAACCACAAAAACACGCTGCCTCCACATTTCAAATGCAAGTCACCTAGTGCCCAAACACTCTAACCAATGCCCTCTTGCCGCTAGGCCTAGATGGCTTCCAAATTTTGGCACTTTTCAAAATTGTCTTTATTCGCTGGCACATAAAACAAAAATTCGCTTCTCTTTTTCCACACAAGATCCCAACACAATTGCATGCATTAACGTTTGAGAAAAAGTATTATTTTAATGTATCTTAAGGCATGGTTTATATAGTGATTTCCTCCTTTATACATACATGTCGACGCTTAAATTTCTTCACACTTTAGACGTCGACACTATGATTTAAACTTATTAATTTATAAATTATTTAAATTCTTTTCAATTTAAATTTTATAAATTAATTCTTTAAAACCCTTTGGTTTATTAAGGCCTTCTTTCGTTGCACAAATTTGTATAAATAATATTTATTTATAAAAATATTTTATAAAATAAATATTAAACCTTCCTTTAACTTTGCAATAAGCTTCCTTGGGTTTTTATGCAAAACCTTTTATTTTAAACCTTCTAACTTATGCTTCCACATAATATTAAAAAATATTATGAAGCCCTTTTGCCTTTAACCTCTGCATTGTTCCTCTTGACCTTTGACATCATCAGTGGCTTATTCATGGACATCAATGAAAAATTTGTTTCTTGACAAATTCCTTGACATCAATGATGACTTCATTCCTTGACATAAATGACAACTTGACTTAATGACTCAAAATATCCAACAATCTCCCCCTTTGTCATTGATGGCAACCCAAATTATTTTTACTGAAAACTTAGCTTTTTATTTATTCTTATACCCTTGGGAAATTTCTCCCCCTGGCTTAATGCTCTCTCCTTTTTACTCAAATACCAAATATCTCTCCCTTACTCAAATCTCTCCCCCTTTGACATCAATGGCAAAGGGTCACCTTTGGGGCTCAAGGCTATGAATGAGCCTCTTAGATTAGCCCCTCCCCCACCTCATTTTGAGGTGGTTAATTCTGGGCTAGGGGTATTTCTACTCCCATAAAGCACTGATCTTTACCTTTATCCTCTTTCCTCATTATTTTATCCTTCTGATTCCTCTGACTACTTCTTTCTATATCCATGTTCCTTTCCATGTCTATATTCCTATCCCTATTTCTATTCATGTTCTTGTTCTTGTTCATATCTAGGTTTATGTTCTTTTTCATATCCATGTTCTTATTCCCGTTCATATCCATGTTCCTATTCCTATTCATATCCATATTCATGTTCTTGTTCCTGTTCCTGCTTGATTATGGGATGTTTGATCTACACCACTTTGTTGTGTGACCATCATTATTGCACTTATAACACTTAATGTTATTTTTCCTTGGAGGTGCAAATATCTTAGGATTTATCCTAGTGAAGCCATATCCTCTTTTGTCATGAACCCTGCAATTCATTGACTTGTTGAAGAACACAAGCTTATACTGAGAGGGGGGTGAACAGTATAAGACCACTTTTTAACTTTTTCCTTTTACTTCAGAAAGCAATGCAATGAACCAATAGCAAAATCAAAGCAGTAATCAAACCAGTGTACAAGTCATCACACAATTGAGACACCAATATAACGTGGTTCACCCAAGGTGGGCTACTCCACAGAGAAAATATTTCACTAAATTTTCTCAATCAAATCCTTTGGGAATCCTTCCCAATTACAATGTTTATGGACTTCCTGTCCAAAGGAGAATCCTTCCCCTAATCAAATATTTATGAGCCTCCTACCCAAAGGAGATGTCCTATCCCCCAAAGAAGTATTTATGAGCCTCCTGCCCAAAGGAGATGTCCTATCCCCCAAAGCTCTGGAAATGATACTTCAGAAGATCACTGCCTCTTCTGCCGCTAGCAGGTGGAACTCCTTTCCACAGAAGACGTCCTGTCCTCCTTGCTCTGGCTCTAGAGACTTCTGTCCTCACTGATCACCTCCACAGCTGCTCATCAACACCTGTACTAAACACAGTCAGTCGGTCCAACACAAGTCCTCTCAAACTCTATCACAAATCTGCACCAAACTCAGTCCTCTAGTCCAACACAAATCTGCTCTCAAATCTCTATCAGATCTGTCCCAAGCTTAAGCCAAAATCTTGAACAAATCAATCACAACTGCTCACAAGTCTCCACCAAGACTTCATCAAATATGTCCACAAGTTCTTCAACAAGAACCTATCCAAATCAGTCCACAAGTTCTCCACAAGAACCTATCCAAATCAGTCCACAAGTTCTCCACAAGAACCTATCCAAATCAGTCCTAGCAAGCTCACCAAGAACTTGCCCAAATCAGCTCAAGCAAGTTTACCAAGAAACTTGCCCAATGTGAACACACAAAGAGAATTGTTAGAGACCCAATGTGTTTCATCCAATCATATCAAATCAATCTCATAGAAGCATAAAGAGAATTGTTAGAGACTCAATATGTTCTATCCTTCAACTTTCAATCTCAACTCAAATCAATCTCATAAAATAAAAATTTTAAAAATTTTCAAAAAAAAAAAAAAAAATAGAAGTAGTATACTTTCACAAGATCTTGAACCACAACCCAACAATTGTCAATAATGCAATATCAAGGAATCAACTCCTCCAACATAGAACCATAACTTGCTATCAAACCCTAGCCAAGTTAGTTTTCAAGAACTCAAAGCAATCTCTCTCTAAGCATCAAAAAGGGGTTCAAGATATTTCCAACTTCTCTCAAATGGGAATGCTCAACTTAACCACACAACCAAGTTTATCAAGCAAAGTACAACTTGATAAAATCAAATCTCAAAGGAGCAAGCCCAACTCATGTATCAAGTAAAGCATAACTTGATCAACTCAATCTCAATGGAAGCAATCTCAAAACCAAACTCTCAACAACCAAACAACTCAATTAGGGTTTCAACAACTTATAGCAATGGCATAAGCTTCTCACTCAAAAACCCTAAAGCAAACTTCAAATGCTTCCACTCTCATAAACCAGAATTATGCAATAACTCATAAACTCATCATGATCTCATAATGCATAATCAATACTTCCACTTTCAGAAAATAAGATCCACTCCAAATAAGGAAACTTAATTTAATCCTTTTCACTCCAAACTTATTTTTAGAAAACCATCAATCAATAATAACCATGGAAGAATGTGCCCATACCTTTACTTTGATGAAGAAGGAGAACTCAAAATCTGTCACAACACTAACTCTCAATTTGCCACAAATTAGAGTTAGCAACAATGGAATAATGCACAATGATAAGAGTCCTAATAACACCTTATCACTCCAACTCATCAATAATCAAAACTCACAAATATACATATCAACAATATTCCTTTACACCTTATAACTCCTACTTAATATATCACAAAATAACTTCAACCTCAAAAAATAATTACAAGAGAATATCCACTCAATAACTCCAAAGGCTCTCTAACCCCAATATGACATTAAGCACAATTATTCCTTAAACCCTTATAACTCCTAAAATACATTTACTTCTAAATGCATTTACCATATAAACATTAAGCATCAATAATAACAATGTCAAAGCAATATTTCTATTTAACCTTATACCTCCATCCAATTACCAACAATAATTGCCAAGTCAAATCAAATATTCCACATTATCAACAAAAGATCTACCTTGGCCAAAAATCAATTCTCCAACCTTAGGAGAAGTGTGGAGACACCAACATAAGTGCCAAAGTGCTTCCTCCTCCAAACTCATGGCCCAAAGCAACCATTGTACCACGTGCACAATAATCCGTGACCAAAAAATGAAACATGCCCGACATGAATCGATCTCGACACCTCTGCCTAGCGAGCGCCTTCGCTCCACTACCTCTGCCGTTGGAGCACAAGTGCCCAACGAAACTCTCAAGCGCCACTCATCATTTTACCTTCCCTTTGCTCAAAATTAACAAGACAAATATATTTTCTTCCTCTAAAATTGAAACTTAAACATAGAGCAATATGAAACTCAAAAATCATAGAGCAATCCAAAATCGAAGGTCACAGAGCAATACAAATTTGAAGGTAATCACGCAAATCGGAGGTGCTTAAAACCTTAGGAAATAATGCCCTTTAATAGTCTTTTGCATCCCATGCAAGTTGACGTCGACAATGTAAGTCTTTTACATGAGCGTCGCTAAGGGTTTAGAAACCCTTTCAATAATAATTATTAAATTAATAATTATTATTTTATTAATAATAAACTTAACTTAAAACCTTTTCAAAGGTTTGAGTTAATTTATTTATTAATAATCAAAATGGACTTTTAAGGTTTTTTCAAGGAGCAAAACCTTTTCATTAAGCCAAGATGGTTTTAATAAAAACCCTTAATGAGTCCAGATGGTTTTAAGAAAAACCTTTAACCTTGTCACCATGGTTTTAATTAAAAACCCTTAAACAAACATCATGGAACTTTCAAGATCTTTTTGGCACCAAACTCTTTTTGACATCAGCACAAATTCCTTTTGACATCAACACAAACTCCTTTTGACATCAATGACAACTCACAAACATGAAGCTAGGCAACATACCCAAAATTGCCAACAATCTCCCCCTTTGTCATTGATGGCAAACCACTACTGAAACCACTGCCAACTATCAAAACTGAAACCAACTGAAAACCATCCTCTGAAGCTTTGCTCCCCCTGACTCAAGGCTCTCCCCCTTACTCAAATCTCTCCCCCTTTGTCATCAATGGCAAAGGGTCACCTTTGGGGCTCAGGGCTAAGAATGAGCCTCTTAGCTTAGCCCCTCCCCCACCTCCTATTGAGGTGATTAATTCTAGGGTGGGAGTAAAACTCCCATTAGGCATTGATCATCATCAGTGTCCATAGCTACCTTTCCATGATTTTTCTTGATATCCTTGTCCATGTTCCTGTTCCTGTTCTTGTTCATATTCTCATCCATGTTTCTATCCAAGCCATTATTCCTATTCCTATCATTATTCCTATTCCTACCATTATTCATATTCCTATTCATAGCCCTGAACCTGTACCTTGGAACTTCTGCTCTACACCATCTGGTTGTATGTCCTTCATTATTGCACTTATAACATTTGACAATGTTATTCCTTTGAGATGTACCTATTTTTTGAATCCTCTCTGTTGGACCAAACATGTTCCTATTGTTAACCCTGCAATTAACTGCCTTGTGCCCAAACTGATTACAAGAGTAGCAATACCCTTGAAAGAAATTACCATTTCTAAAATTTCCATTAACCTGTCTTGCTTGAGCCCTGCACTTGTGAAGCCATGTGTCCAAACCTGTGACATGCAAAACATCTTCCATTGAACTTTCCTTGCCTTGACCTCATAGGTCCTTTAGTATTTCTCCCCTTATGTTGATTCCTATTTTTTGATTCTGTGCTATCTGAATTACCATCTGAAAACTTACTCCTCTAAGTACTCTCTTCATCTGAACCATCTTCTTCTTGGGAGCTCATACTAGATTCCTCAACCTGTTCCTTTTGTTTCTTTCCAAAACCAAGACCTATTTTATCTGTTGTCCTTCTTTGATCCTTGATGATTGATTTTACCTTCTTGGAACTTTCTTCAAACCTGTAAAGCTTCTCCTTGTACTCTTTAGTTTCCTTTTTCAAGGAAGCTACTTCATGTTTTAACTCTTTACACTCAAGAGACCTAGCTGCCAACTCTTCTTTGAGTTCCTGTGTCTTTGCTATAGAGATATCAAGATTCCCTATAAGCTCATCTCTTTCATAATGATATTCATCAAACCTATCAATGAGTCTAGCATATTTCTTTCTTTCTTTCTTTAACACATCAAGAGCATTAACAAGTTCAGCCTCAAGATCTACTTCTCCCTTTTCTGAAACATCCTCTATTTGTTTACCTTTTGAAACATCAATATCCTTTTCTGATTTCTTACCACTAGAGGTGCTACCTTCATCTAAAGCCATAAGAAGATCTTCCTCATAATTTTTTGAAGCATCCTCATACATAGTATTACCAGAATTCAAACCATCATTTGTACAATCATCCTCAAGGTGACCAAAATTTCCACATCTAAAGCACTTAAGCACAACAAATCTATTCCTCTTTTCTTTTCCTTCCTTTTCTGTTAGAAACAACATCTCATTTCTATCATCACTTGAAGAACTTCCATCATCACTACTAGAACACTTACTTGCTTTGTCTGTGTAGAAACTTTTCTTGTGTTTTTGGAAGTACCTCTTCCCTTGACTATTTTGCTCATTTCTGTTCTTCCTTTGATACCTGTGCTTCTCAGATTCCCTGTGCTTATAATCCTATTTTTCTTCATCACAATCATCCTTGGGTTCTGGACAATCAGTAGCATAGTGACCAAACTTTCCACAATTGAAACATTTAACAGATTTCATACCTTTGTGCTTTCTTGAGAACTTGCCTTTCCTGTTGTAGTTTGCTTCTTCATCACTAGAAGACTCATCACTGTCTTCTTGTTGTTTACCCTTGGACTTCTTGGTAGCTTTGAAAGTTGCCTCCTTCTTAGGATCAGGTACCACTTTAGTTCTTAACTCAAAAGTTGCAAGTATACTATGAAGCTCATCCTTTTTCAATTTATCCAAATCCTTGGCTTCCTCAATAGCTGAAATATTTTCACTAAATCTATTTGGAAGAGACCTCAAAATTTTATCACAAACATCATTTTCAGCAAGCTCAAGACCTAGTTCCTTCATGGAATTAACAATCTCATCCATACGAAGCATATAGTCACTAATATTTTCTTCATCATTCATCTTGAGTTGTTCAAACATACCTTTGTAATATCTCAATTTTGCTTTTCTGACATTTGCATCACCTGTATGAACCACTTGCAATTGATCCCACATTTCCTTTGTTGTATTACAATGAATCACCTTTGTAAGATCTGCCTTTTGTAGACCTTTCAGAATTGCATTCATTGCCCTTGAATTGTTGTGATGTAGAAGTTTCTCATCTTTAGTAGTAGGAGGGAGCTTTGGAATAGTGTACCCAAACTCAACTGCTTCCCAAACTTCATTTCCAAGAGCCATTAGATGAACCTTCATCTTTATGCTCCATAGACCAAAATCTGTCCCATCAAGAATAGGTGTTGAATTACCACTTGTAAAATCCATTGTGTTCTTTTCAAGCTTTTCCTTCAAGCTGTGAAACTCTTCCGAAGGAACCTGCTCTGATACCAATTGAAGAACACAAGCTTATACTGAGAGGGGGGTGAACAATATAAGACCACTTTTTAACTTTTTCCTTTTACTTCAGAAAGCAATGCAATGAACCAATAGCAAAATCAAAGCAGTAATCAAACCAGTGTACAAGTCATCACACAATTGAGACACCAATATAACGTGGTTCACCCAAGGTGGGCTACTCCATAGAGAAAATATTTCACTAAATTTTCTCAATCAAATCCTTTGGGAATCCTTCCCAATTACAATGTTTATGGACTTCCTGTCCAAAGGAGAATCCTTCCCCTAATCAAATATTTATGAGCCTCCTACCCAAAGGAGATGTCCTATCCCCCAAAGAAGTATTTATGAGCCTCCTACCCAAAGGAGATGTCCTATCCCCCAAAGCTCTAGAAATGATACTTCAGAAGATCACTACCTCTTCTCGCTACTAGGTGGAACTCCTTTCCACAGAAGACGTCATGTCCTCCTTGCTCTGGCTCTAGAGACTTATATCCTCACTGATCACCTCCACAATTGCTCATCAAAACCTATACTAAACATAATCAGTCGGTCCAACACAAGTCCTCTCAAACTCTATCACAAATCTACACCAAACTCAGTCCTCTGGTCCAACACAAATCTGCTCTCAAATATCTATCAGATCTATCCCAAGCTTAAGCCAAAATCTTGAACAAATCAATCACAACTGCTCACAAGTCTTCACCAAGACTTCATCAAATCTATCCACAAGTTCTTCAACAAGAACCTATCCAAATCAGTCCACAAGTTCTCCACAAGAACCTATCCAAATCAGTCCACAAGTTCTCCACAAGAACCTATCCAAATCTATCCTAGCAAGCTCACCAAGAACTTGCCCAAATCAGCTCAAGCAAGTTTACCAAGAAACTTGCCCAATGTGAACACACAAAGAGAATTGTTAGAGACCCAATGTGTTTCATCCAATCATATCAAATCAATCTCATAGAAGCATAAAGAGAATTGTTAGAGACTCAATATGTTCTATCCTTCAACTCTCAATCTCAACTCAAATCAATCTCATAGGAGTATACTTTCACAAGATCTTGAACCACAACCCAACAATTGTCAATAATGCAATATCAAGGAATCAACTCCTCCAACATAGAACCATAACTTGCTATCAAACCCTAGCCAAGTTAGTTTTCAAGAACTCAAAGCAATCTCTCTCTAAGCATCAAAAAGGGGTTCAAGATATTTCCAACTTCTCTCAAATGGGAATGCTCAACTTAACCACACAACCAAGTTTATCAAGCAAAGTACAACTTGATAAAATCAAATCTCAAAGGAGCAAGCCCAACTCATGTATCAAGTAAAGCATAACTTGATCAACTCAATCTCAATGGAAGCAATCTCAAAACCAAACTCTCAACAACCAAACAACTCAATTAGGGTTTCAACAACTTATAGCAATGGCATAAGCTTCTCACTCAAAAACCCTAAAGCAAACTTCAAATGCTTCCACTCTCATAAACCAGAATTATGCAATAACTCATAAACTCATCATGATCTCATAATGCATAATCAATACTTCCACTTTCAGAAAATAAGATCCACTCCAAATAAGGAAACTTAATTTAATCCTTTTCACTCCAAACTTATTTTCAGAAAACCATCAATCAATAATAACCATGGAAGAATGTGCCCATACCTTTACTTTGATGAAGAAGGAGAACTCAAAATCTGTCACAACACTAACTCTCAATTTGCCACAAATTAGAGTTAGCAACAATGGAATAATGCACAATGATAAGAGTCCTAATAACACCTTATCACTCCAACTCATCAATAATCAAAACTCACAAATATACATATCAACAATATTCCTTTACACCTTATAACTCCTACTTAATATATCACAAAATAACTTCAACCTCAAAAAATAATTACAAGAGAATATCCACTCAATAACTCCAAAGGCTCTCTAACCCCAATATGACATTAAGCACAATTATTCCTTAAACCCTTATAACTCCTAAAATACATTTACTTCTAAATGCATTTACCACATAAACATTAAGCATCAATAATAACAATGTCAAAGCAATATTTCTATTTAACCTTATACCTCCATCCAATTACCAACAATAATTGCCAAGTCAAATCAAATATTCCACATTATCAACAAAAGATCTACCTTGGCCAAAAATCAATTCTCCAACCTTAGGAGAAGTGTGGAGACACCAACATAAGCGCCAAAGTGCTTCCTCCTCCAAACTCATGGCCCAAAGCAACCGTTGTACCACGTGCACAATAATCATGACCAAGAAAAACTGAAACATGCCTATCGTGAATCGATCTCGACACCTCTGCCTAGCGAGCGCCTTCGCTCCACTACCTCCATCATTGGAGCACAAGTGCCCAACGAAACTCTCAAGCGCCACTCATCGTTTTACCTTCCCTTTGCTAAAAATCTTTCATCACAAAATCAAAATTAAACACAGAGCAATATGAGACTCGAAAATCATAGAGCAATCCAAAATCGAAGGTCACAGAGCAATACAAATTCGAAGGTAATCACACAAATCGGAGGTGCTTAAAACCTTAGGAATTAATGCCCTTTAATAGTCTTTCATCCCATGCAAGTTGACGTCGGCGAGGTAAGTCTTCTACATGAGCGCCGCTAAGGGTTTAGAAACCCTTTCAATAATAATTATTAAATTAATAATTATTATTTTATTAATAATAAACTTAACTTAAAACCTTTTCAAAGGTTTGAGTTAATTTATTTATTAATAATCAAAATGGACTTTTAAGGTTTTTTCAAGGAGCAAAAACCTTTTCATTAAGCCAAGATGGTTTTAATAAAAACCCTTAATGAGTCCAGATGGTTTTAAGAAAAACCTTTAACCTTGTCACCATGGTTTTTATTAAAAACCCTTAAACAAACATCATGGAACTTTCAAGATCTTTTTGGCACCAAACTCTTTTTGACATCAACACAAATTCCTTTTGACATCAACACAAACTCCTTTTGACATCAATGACAACTCACAAACATGAAGCTAGGCAACATACCCAAAATTGCCAACAATCTCCCCCTTTGTCATTGATGGCAAACCACTACTGAAACCACTACCAACTATCAAAACTAAAACCAACTGAAAACCATCCTCTGAAGCTTTGCTCCCCTGACTCAAGGCTCTCCCCCTTACTCAAATATCTCCCCCTTTGTCATCAATGGCAAAGGGTCACCTTTGGGGCTCAGGGCTAAGAATGAGCCTCTTAGCTTAGCCCCTCCCCCACCTCCTATTGAGGTGATTAATTCTGGGGTGGGAGTAAAACTCCCATTAGGCATTGATCATCATCAGTGTCCATAGCTGCCTTTCCATGATTTTTCTTGATATCCTTGTCCATGTTCCTATTCCTGTTCTTGTTCATATTCTCATCCCTATTTCTATCCAAGCCATTATTCCTATTCCTGTCATTATTCATGTTCCTACCATTATTCCTATTCCTATTCATAGCCCTGAACCTGTACCTTGGAACTTTTGCTCTACACCATCTGGTTGTATGTCCTTCATTATTGCACTTATAACATTTGACAATGTTATTCCTTTGAGATGTACCTATTTTTTGAATCCTCTCTGTTGGACCAAACCTGTTCCTGTTGTTAACCCTGCAATTAACTGCCTTGTGCCCAAACTGATTACAAGAGTAGCAATACCCTTGAAAGAAATTACCATTTCTAAAATTTCCATTAACCTGTCTTGCTTGAGCCCTGCACTGTGAAGCCATGTGTCCAAACCTGTGACATGCAAAACATCTTCCATTGAACTTTCCTTGCCTTGACCTCATAGGTCCTTTAGTATTTCTCCCCTTATGTTGATTCCTATTTTTTGATTCTGTGCTATCTGAATCACCATCTAAAAACTTACTCTCTGAAGTACTCTCTTCATCTGAACCATCTTCTTCTTGGGAGCTCATACTAGATTCCTCAACCTTTTCCTTTTGTTTCTTTCCAAAACCAAGACCTGTTTTATCTGTTGTCCTTCTTTGATCCTTGATGATTGATTTTACCTTCTTGGAACTTTCTTCAAACCTGTAAAGCTTCTCCTTGTACTCTTTAGTTTCCTTTTTCAAGGAAGCTACTTCATGTTTTAACTCTTTACACTCAAGAGACCTAGCTGCCAACTCTTCTTTGAGTTCCTGTGTCTTTGCTATAGAGATATCAAGATTCCCTATAAGCTCATCTCTTTCATAATGACATTCATCAAACCTATCAATGAGTCTAGCATATTTCTTTCTTTCTTTCTTTAACACATCAAGAGCATTAACAAGTTCAGCCTCAAGATCTACTTCTCCCTTTTTTGAAACATCCTCTATTTGTTTACCTTTTGAAACATCAATATCCTTTTCTGATTTCTTACCACTAGAGGTGCTACCTTCATCTAAAGCCATAAGAAGATCTTCCTCATAATTTTTTGAAGCATCCTCATACATAGTATTACCAGAATTCAAACCATCATTTGTACAATCATCCTCAAGGTGACCAAAATTTCCACATCTAAAGCACTTAAGCACAACAAATCTATTCCTCTTTTCTTTTCCTTCCTTTTCTGTTAGAAACAACATCTCATTTCTATCATCACTTGAAGAACTTCCATCATCACTACTAGAACACTTACTTGCTTTGTCTGTGTAGAAACTTTTCTTGTGTTTTTGGAAGTACCTCTTCCCTTGACTATTTTGCTCATTTATGTTCTTCCTTTGATACCTGTGCTTCTCGGATTCCTATGCTTATAATCCTATTTTTCTTCATCACAATCATCCTTGGGTTCCGGACAGTCAATAGCATAGTGACCAAACTTTCCACAATTGAAACATTTAACAGATTTCATACCTTTGTGCTTTCTTGAGAACTTGCCTTTCCTGCTGTAGTTTGCTTCTTCATCACTAGAAGACTCATCACTGTCTTCTTGTTGTTTACCCTTGGACTTCTTGGTAGCTTTGAAAGTTGCCTCCTTCTTAGGATCAGGTACCACTTTAGTTCTTAACTCAAAAGTCTGCAAGTATACTATGAAGCTCATCCTTTTTCAATTTATCCAAATCCTTGGCTTCCTCAATAGCTGAAATATTTTCACTAAATCTATTTGGAAGAGACCTCAAAATTTTATCACAAACATCATTTTCAGCAAGCTCAAGACCTAGTTCCTTCATGGAATTAACAATCTCATCCATACGAAGCATATAGTCACTAATATTTTCTTCATCATTCATCTTGAGTTGTTCAAACATACCTTTGTAATATCTCAATTTTGCTTTTCTGACATTTGCATCACCTGTATGAACCACTTGCAATTGATCCCACATTTCCTTTGTTGTATTACAATGAATCACCTTTGTAAGATCTGCCTTTTGTAGACCTTTCAGAATTGCATTCATTGCCCTTGAATTGTTGTGATGTAGAAGTTTCTCATATTTAGTAGTAGGAGGGAGCTTTGGAATAGTGTACCCAAACTCAACTGCTTCCCAAACTTCATTTCCAAGAGCCATTAGATGAACCTTCATATTTATGCTCCATAGACCAAAATCTGTCCCATCAAGAATAGGTGCTGAATTACCACTTGTAAAATCCATTGTGTTCTTTTCAAGCTTTTCCTTCAAGCTGTGAAACTCTTCCGAAGGAACCTGCTCTGATACCAATTGAAGAACACAAGCTTATACTGAGAGGGGGGTGAACAGTATAAGACCACTTTTTAACTTTTTCCTTTTACTTCAGAAAGCAATGCAATGAACCAATAGCAAAATCAAAGTAGTAATCAAACCAGTGTACAAGTCATCACACAATTGAGACACCAATATAACGTGGTTCACCCAAGGTGGGCTACTCCATAGAGAAAATATTTCACTAAATTTTCTCAATCAAATCCTTTGGGAATCCTTCCCAATTACAATGTTTATGGACTTCCTGTCCAAAGGAGAATCCTTCCCCTAATCAAATATTTATGAGCCTCCTACCCAAAGGAGATGTCCTATCCCCCAAAGAAGTATTTATGAGCCTCCTACCCAAAGGAGATGTCCTATCCCCCAAAGCTCTGGAAATGATACTTCAGAAGATCACTGCCTCTTCTACCGCTAGCAGGTGGAACTCCTTTCCATAGAAGACGTCCTGTCCTCCTTGCTCTGGCTCTAGAGACTTCTGTCCTCACTGATCACCTCCACAACTGCTCATCAAAACATATACTAAACATAGTCAATCGGTCCAGCACAAGTCCTCTCAAACTCTATCACAAATCTGCACCAAACTCAGTCCTCTAGTCCAACACAAATCTGCTCTCAAATCTCTGTCAGATCTATCCCAAGATTAAGCCAAAAGCTTGAACAAATCAATCACAACTGCTCACAAGTCTTCACCAAGACTTCATCAAATCTATCCACAAGTTCTTCAACAAGAACCTATCCAAATCAGTCCACAAGTTCTCCACAAGAACCTATCCAAATCAGTCCACAAGTTCTCCACAAGAACCTATCCAAATCTATCCTAGCAAGCTCACCAAGAACTTGCCCAAATCAGCTCAAGCAAGTTTACCAAGAAACTTGCCCAATGTGAACACACAAAGAGAATTGTTAGAGACCCAATGTGTTTCATCCAATCATATCAAATCAATCTCATAGAAGCATAAAGAGAATTGTTAGAGACTCAATATGTTCTATCCTTCAACTCTCAATCTCAACTCAAATCAATCTCAAAAATAAATAGAAGTAGTATACTTTCACAAGATCTTGAACCACAACCCAACAATTGCCAATAATGCAATATCAAGGAATCAACTCCTCCAACATAGAACCATAACTTGCTATCAAACCCTAGCCAAGTTAGTTTTCAAGAACTCAAAGCAATCTCTCTCTAAGCATCAAAAAGGGGTTCAAGATATTTCCAACTTCTCTCAAATGGGAATGCTCAACTTAACCACACAACCAAGTTTATCAAGCAAAGTACAACTTGATAAAATCAAATCTCAAAGGAGCAAGCCCAACTCATGTATCAAGTAAAGCATAACTTGATCAACTCAATCTCAATGGAAGCAATCTCAAAACCAAACTCTCAACAACCAAACAACTCAATTAGGGTTTCAACAACTTATAGCAATGGCATAAGCTTCTCACTCAAAAACCCTAAAGCAAACTTCAAATGCTTCCACTCTCATAAACCAGAATTATGCAATAACTCATAAACTCATCATGATCTCATAATGCATAATCAATACTTCCACTTTCAGAAAATAAGATCCACTCCAAATAAGGAAACTTAATTTAATCCTTTTCACTCCAAACTTATTTTTAGAAAACCATCAATCAATAATAACCATGGAAGAATGTGCCCATACCTTTACTTTGATGAAGAAGGAGAACTCAAAATCTGTCACAACACTAACTCTCAATTTGCCACAAATTAGAGTTAGCAACAATGGAATAATGCACAATGATAAGAGTCCTAATAACACCTTATCACTCCAACTCATCAATAATCAAAACTCACAAATATACATATCAACAATATTCCTTTACACCTTATAACTCCTACTTAATATATCACAAAATAACTTCAACCTCAAAAATAATTACAAGAGAATATCCACTCAATAACTCCAAAGGCTCTCTAACCCCAATATGACATTAAGCACAATTATTCCTTAAACCCTTATAACTCCTAAAATACATTTACTTCTAAATGCATTTACCATATAAACATTAAGCATCAATAATAACAATGTCAAAGCAATATTTCTATTTAACCTTATACCTCCATCCAATTACCAACAATAATTGCCAAGTCAAATCAAATATTCCACATTATCAACAAAAGATCTACCTTGGCCAAAAATCAATTCTCCAACCTTAGGAGAAGTGTGGAGACACCAACATAAGCGCCAAAGTGCTTCCTCCTCCAAACTCATGGCCCAAAGCAACTGTTGTACCACGTGCACAATAATCCATGACCAAAATGAAAATGAAACATGCCTATCATGAATCGATCTCGACACCTCTGCCTAGCGAGCGCCTTCGCTCCACTACCTCCGCCATTGGAGCACAAGTGCCCAACAAAACTCTCAAGCGCCACTCATCATTTTACCTTCCCTTTGCTCGCAGAAAGAAGACAAATAAATTTGTCTTCCCCACAAATACACAACCAAAAAATTAAACATAGAGCAATATGAGACTCAAAAATCATAGAGCAATCCAAAATCGAAGGTCACAGAGCAATACAAATTCGAAGGTAATCGCGCAAATCGGAGGTGCTTAAAACCTTAGGAAATAATGCCCTTTAATAGTCTTTCATCCCATGCAAGTTGACGTCGGCATTGTAAGTCTTTTACATGAGCGCCGCTAAGGGTTTAGAAACCCTTTCAATAATAATTATTAAATTAATAATTATTATTTTATTAATAATAAACTTAACTTAAAACCTTTTCAAAGGTTTGAGTTAATTTATTTATTAATAATCAAAATGGACTTTTAAGGTTTTTTCAAGGAGCAAAAACCTTTTCATTAAGCCAAGATGGTTTTAATAAAAACCCTTAATGAGTCCGAATGGTTTTAAGAAAAACCTTTAACCTTGTCACCATGGTTTTAATAAAAACCCTTAAACAAACATCATGGAACTTTCAAGATCTTTTTGGCACCAAACTCTTTTTGACATCAGCACAAATTCCTTTTGACATCAACACAAACTCCTTTTGACATCAATGACAACTCACAAACATGAAGCTAGGCAACATACCCAAAATTGCCAACACTTGTGACCAAACTAATTATATGAGTAGCAATACCCATGGAATTTTTTTTGTTCCCATATTCCTATATTTCATGTGTCCTACACTGTGAAGCCATGTGTCCAAACCTGTGACATAAAAAACATCTTCCATTGAAGTTTCCTTGAATTGACCTCATTGGTCTCTTAGTATCTCTTGACCTATTCTGATTGTTGTTCCATCTATATCTTCTTTGTGCATTTTTCTTATTTTTTTTAAACTCTCTATTGTCCAACTCATCCTTAGATGTATCACTTTCTTTTACACTATCTTCTTCTAAAGTTTCTTCTCCTCCAAAACTTAAGGTTGAATTTCCTTCCCATTTCTTTTGAACCTATTCAAATCCAAGACCTATTTTTCTTGATGTAGGATTTTGTATATTTATGAACTTATCCAAGTTATTTGAGCTATTTTTTAACCATTTTAGCTTGAATTTGGAGTCTTCTAAATATTCTCTTAGAAGTGCCACTTCTTGTGCTAACTTTTCACATTCTAAGATCTTTGCTTCTCACTTATATTTGAACCTTTTTGTCTTAGCCTTTGATTTTTCTAATTTCTCTATAAACAATCTTCTCTCTTCATCACATTATTGAAACTAAATTTCAAGTTTAGAGTGTTGCTTTCTTACCTTCTTTACCATGTCAAGAGCATAAATAAGTTCTCCCTTGAGATCATATCCATATTTCTCTAAATATTCCTCTATTTTTTACCTTTGTCCACATATTTATTTTCTATTGGCTTGTCTTCTATAGGATCGCCTACTCCTTCTTCTAATTCCATTAGAAGATTTTCATCTGGTCCTTCAATTGCATCCTCATATTCATTATCACTAAAACTATAACCATCCCTTGTACAACTATCTTCAATATGTCCATACTTACTAAATCTAAAACACTTGAGAATTACAGGAGTCCTTTTCTTAACTTGTTCTTTTTATTCAATCATAAATAGAATTTCATCTCTATCATTGTATGAAAAACTAGCATCACTATAACTTGAGTACTTAATTGCTTTATCTGCATAGTAGCTTCTATTTTGTCTTTGAAAGAACTTTTTTCCTTTTCTGCTTTATCCATCTTTGCTTTTCTTTTGGTGCTTGTATCTTCCTGATTCCCTATTCTTGTAATCCTGTTTTTCTTCATCATTATTATTCTTACCTTATTGACAGTCAATTGCATATTGACCATACCTTCCATAATTGAAAAATTTAACATATATTGTATCTCTAGATCTTCTTGAATCCTTATTCCTTCTACCATAATTTACTTCTTCATCACTAGATGACTCATTGCTTGATTTTGACTTCTTACCCTTTGTCTTCTTGATTTATTTGAATGCTACTCTTTCTGAGGATTTGGTTCCTCTTTTATTATCATATCCAATGTTGTAATAATACCAAGAAACTTATCTCTTGTCAAATAATCACCATCCATTGACACTTCTATAGTAGAAACCTTTTCACTGAATATTTTTGGAAGAGTTCTTAAGAATTTATCACAAACATCTGATTCATCAATCTTCATTCCAAGTCCTTGTATATCATTAACAACCTCATCAATTCAAAGTAGATAAGTACTAATATTTTCCTCATACTTCATTCTTAATGCTTCAAATAGTCCATTGAGATTTTGTATATTTTCTTTCTTGACACTTTTATCTCCTTCATATATATTTTGCAACTTATCCCACATTTATTTTGTAGTTTGACAATGCATAACTTTCATAGACTCTATTATATGCAAACCTTTTAAAAGTGCATTCATTTCTTTTGAATTGTAATGTTGTAGGAGCTTAACTTCATTATCTGTAGGAGGATTAACTAAGGGATCATATCCAATTTCAAAAACTTTCTAAATTTCATTTCCAAGTGCCATCAGTTAGATCTTCATTCTCATACTCCAATATATAGTCACTTCCATCAAATACTAGTACTGAATTATCTGAGGACACATTCTTAGAATCCATTGTGTTCTTGTTAGCTTTTCCTTCAAGTTGTTAAACTCTTTTGAAGGAACCTGCACTGATACGAATTGAAGAACACAAGCTTATACTAAGAGAGGGGATGACCAATATAAGACAACTTTTTAATTTTCTTTTCCAATCAATATTATGCAATGAATAGATAGAAATATCAATAGTAGTAATCAAAGCAATGCACAAATAACTACACACAATAAATACACCACAATTTACGTGGTTCACCCAATGTGGGCTACTCCAAAGAGAAAATATTTCACTAAATTTTTCTCAATCAATCTCTTGGGAATCCTTTCCATATTACAATTTTTATGGAGATTTGTCAAAAGGAGACACCAATCCCCTAAATCAAGTTTGTGGATATCTATCCATAAGAGAACTCCTCCTCTGCCCTAGATAGTGATCCTCTAGAAGACTACTACCTCCACTTCACTGGCTTGTGGATCTCTCTCAACTGAAGACTCTTGTCCTCAATTTGAAGACCTGGCTAATGGATCTCTATCCACTGGAGACTATTGTCCTCTACTCTATCATCTCCAAAGATCTATATCAAATATAAATTAAACACAGTCCTTCGGTATAGCACAAATATACTCAATCTCTATCTCTGGTCTAGCATAAACCTATCCTTAAATCTACACAAAATTCTATTCTTAAATCTACACTAAATATAGTCCTTCGGTCTAGCACAAATATATCCTCAATATTTATCCTCAAGCCTTAACTCAAGGCTTGAATCAATCTCAAATCAACTCTGTTGGATATGTCCTAAACCTTAACTGAAGGTTTGAAAAAATCAATCAATCAACTCTACTCTCAAGCCTTCTCAAAGACTTGTCTTAAATCTACCTTGTAAGCTTCCTCAAAATCTCACACTAACCTATCCGCAAGTCTCTAGAACTTTCTCAAATATACTCTACAAGTCCTCTCTAGAACTTGCTCAAATATACTCCACAAGTCCTCTCTAGAAATTTCTGAAATATGCTCTACAAGTCCTCTCTAGAACTTGCTCAAATCTCATAGAAACATAAAGAGAATTGTTAGAGACTCAATATATTCTACACTTATCACAATTCTCAATTTATTTCAATCACTCTCTTAGAAACATAAGGATAATTGTTAGAGATTCAATATGCTTCTTATTCACCTCAATGCTCAATCACTTTCTTAAATCAATTTAGAATATAGAATAGTTTGTTTTAAGGAACTTGATCAATCACTTGACTAGGCTCAACCAACTCTACTCAACCAAACACTCAATGAAATAATACTTGCTCACAAACCCTAGTCCAAGAATATAAATACCAACTCAAAATGTTTTCAACAATGCTCAAAAATAAATCTCACATAACAATGATACTCATGTTCTTTTCAAACCCTAATTCAAGTTCTTTGTTCAAAAACTCACTTCAACAATAATGCTTATAAAACAATCTTCACATAGCAATGATACTCAAACCCTAGTTCAAGTTCTTTGCTCAAAAACTCACTTCAACAACAATACTTATAAAACAATTTTCACATAGCAATGATACGCAAACCCTAGTTCAAGTTCTTCACACAACCAATGGCTTCAACAACAATGCTTATAAAACAATCCTTTATTCCAAAAAAACTCGAAGCATTAACTCAACACACTCAATAGGAAATCCTAATCAAGTCCTTTTCACTCCAAACTTATTTTTTAGAAAAACAACCAATCTACTTAACTATGGAAGAATGTGCTCATACTTTTTTATTGATGATGAAGGAATCTTATAAATATACCACAACCACAAACACTTCTTTCCCAAGCTCAAGGAAGTTATAATATGATAAATTCCTTCAAGAATACAATGTTAATATCAAAACACACATACACCTTATCACTCCATATTTAAGAAAACATTTATCAACATTTACAAAAATAATTCACCACTTACACCTTATAATCTCCCAATTAAAATAATACTCAATGCACTCTTGTTTTCAAAATAATTCAATGCAAGAAGTTCCTTTTATCCTTTTAAAACTTAAACAAATCAATGTGACACAAATACTTTATTAAAAAATAAAGCTAAATCCTTTTTCCTGCAACTTATCAAAAATAATAATAAAAAATATTTTAAGCAACCCTTTTAACTCCCTAAGACCTCATGTCAAACTTTAACACAAAAATAGTAATCAAAATTAATTACCTTGGACTTGGTAGAAATCTAACTCACAATGCAACCTCAACCAACGCCCTAGCCGCAGCTGCAACCGCCATGCAAGCTAGGAACTCACTTGGGGAGTGGAGAGCACCATGTGCTCTATGAAGCTCCCCGCTTTGCCAAGTAAAACATGCACCGTTACTTTGGCACTTTCAACACAAACACAACCACCAAAACATGCTACCACCACATTTCAAACGCAAGTCACCTAGCACCCAAACACTCTAACCAATGCTCTCTTGCCACTAGGCCACACTGCCCATATGGATTCCAACTTTCAAGGCTTTTTGTCTTTTTATTTATTCGCTGGCACATAAAACAAAAATTTGCTTCTCTTTTTCCACACAAACTCTCAACCTAATTGCACACATTAATGATCAAGCAAAAGGATTATTTTAATGCCTCTTAAGGCATGGTTTATATAGTGATTCCTTCCTTTATGCATACATGTTGACACTCGAAATTATTCACACTATGATGTAAACTTATTAATTTATAAATTATTTAAATTCTTTTCAATTTAAATTTTATAAATTAATTCTTTAAAACCCTTTGGTTTATTAAGGCCTTCTCTCATTGCACAACTATGTATAAATAATATTTATTTATAAAAATATTTTATAAAATAAATATTAAACCTTCCTTTAACTTTTTAATAAGCTTCCTTGGGTTTTTATGCAAAACCTTTTATTATAAACCTTCTAACTTATGCTTCCACATAATATTAAAAAATATTATGAAGCCCTTTTACCTTTAACCTCTGCATTGTTCCTCTTGACTGTTGACATCATCAGTGGCTTATTCCTGGACATCAATGACAACTTTGTTTCTTGATAAATTCCTTGACATAAATGATGACTTCATTCCTTGACATCAATGACAACTTGACTTAATGACTCAAAATATTCAATAATCTTCCCCTTTGTCATTTATGGCAAACCGAATTCTTTTTATTGAAAACTTGGATTTTTCTTTTTTCTTCTCTCCCTGGGACATTGCTCCCCCTGGCTCAATGCTCTCTCCTTTTTACTCAAATACCAAATCTCTCCCCCTTACTCAAATCTCTCCCCATTTGACAAAAATGGAAAAGGGTCACCTTTGGGGCTTGGAGCTAAGAATGAGCCTATTAGCTTAGTCCCTCCCCCACCTCATTTTGAGGTGGTTAATTATGGGTTGGGAGTATTTCTACTCCCAAAAAGCATTGTTATTTACCTTTATCCTCTTTCCTTCTTATTTGATCCTTCTAATTCCTTTGACTATTTCTTTCTATATCCATGTTCCTATCCATGTCTATATTCCTATCCCTATTTCTATTCGTGTTATTGTTCTTGTTCATATCCAGGTTTCTATTCTTTTTCATATCCATGTTCTTATTCCTATTCATATCCATGTTTTATTCCTATTCATATCCATGTTCCTATTCCTGTTCCTGTTCTTGCTTGATTATGGAATGTATGCTCTATACCACCTTGTTGTGTGACCATCATTATTGCACTTATAACACTTAATTTTATTATTTCTTGGAGGTGCAAATGTCTTAGGATTTATCCTAGTGAAGCCATATCCTCTTCTATCATGAACCCTGCAATTCATTGCCTTGTGACCAAACTAATTATATGAGTAGCAATACTAATGGAAAAGTTATTTGTTCCTATATTCCTGTATTTCATGTGTCCTGCACTGTGAAGCCATGTGTCTAAACCTGTGACATGAAAAACATATTCCATTAAAGTTTCCTTGACTTGACCTTATTGGTCTCTTAGTATCTCTTGACATATTCTGATTGTTGTTCCATCTGTATCTTCTTTGTGCATTGTTTCTATTTTTTTTGAAGTATCTATTGTCCAACTCATCCTCAGTTGTCTCACTTTATTTTACACTGTATTCTTCTGAAATATCTTCATTTAAAGTTTCTTCTCCTCCAAAACTTAAGGTTGAATTTCCTTCCCATTTATTTTTAACCTATTCAAATCCAAGACCTATTTTACTTGATTTAGGCTTTTGTATATTCATGAACTTATCCAAGTTCTTTGAGTTGTTTTTGAACCCTTTTAGCTTGAATTTGGAGTCTTATAAATCTTCTCTTAGTAGTGCCACTTCTTGTGCTAACTTTTCACATTTTAAGATATTTTCTTCTAACTTATATTTGAACCTTTTTATATTAGCCTTTGATTTTTCTAAATTCTCAATAAGCAATCTTCTCTCTTCCTCACATTCTTGAAACTAAATTTCAAGTTTAGAGTGTTGCTTTTTTACCTTCTTTACCATGTCAAGAGCATAAATAAGTCCTCCCTTGAGATCATATGCATATTTCTCTGAATATTCCTCTATTTGCTTACTTATTTCCACATCTTTATTTTCTATTGGCTTGTCTTCTATAGGATCACCTACTCCTTATTTTAATGCCATTAGAAGGTTTTCATATAGTATTTCAAGTGCATCCTCATATTCATTATCACTAAAACTATAACCATCCCTTGTACAACTATCTTCAAGATGTACAAATTTACCACATCTAAAACACTTGAGAATTATGGGAGTTATTTTCTTAACTTGTTCTTTTTATTCAATCATAAATAGGATTTCATCTTTATCATTATCTGAAAACTAGCATCACTATCACTTGAGTACTTACTTGCTTTATCCACATAGTAGCTTCTCTTTTGTCTTTGAAAGAACTTATTTTATTGTTTGCTTTGTCCATCCTTGCTTATATTTTGGTGCATGTATATTTTTGATTCCCTATTCTTGTGATCCTATTTTTCTTCATCATTGTTATTCTTAGCTTCTTGACAGTTAGTTGCATAATGATCATACCTTCCATAATTGAAACATTTAATAGCTTTTGTATCTCTAGATCTTCTTGATTCCTTATTCCTTCTACCATAATTTCCTTCTTCATCACTGGATGACTCATTGCTTGATTTTGACTTCTTACCCTTTATATTCTTGATTGATTTGAATGCTACTTCTTTCTGATGATTTGGCTCCTCTTTTATTCTCATCTCAAATGCTGTAAGAATACCAAGCAACATATATCTTTTCAAAGAATCACCATCCATTGACACTTCTATAGTAGAAACCTTTTCACTGAATATTTATGGAAGAGTTCTTAAGACTTTATCACAAACATCCGATTCATCAATCTTCATTCCAAGTCCTTGCATATCATTAACAACATCATCAATTTGAAGTAGATAAGTACTAATATTTTCCTCATCCTTCATTATTAATGCTTCAAATAGTCCTTTGAGATTTCACATCTTTGCTTTCTTGACACTTTTATCTTCTTCATATATATTTTGTAGGTTATCCCACATTTCTTTTGCAGTTTGATAATGCATAACTTTCATAGAATCTGTTATATGCAAACCTCTCAAAAGTGCATTCATTGCTTTTGAATTGTAATGTTGTAGGATCTTACATTCCTTATCTATAGGAGGATTAATTAAGGGATCGTATCCAATTTCAACTACTTCCAAAATTTCATTGCCAAGTGCCATCAGGTAGATCTTCATTCTCATACTCTAATATATAGTCACTTCCATAAAATACTGGTGCTAAATTATCTGAGAAAACATTCTTATAATCCATTGTGTTCTTATTAGCTTTTCCTTCAAGATGTTAAACTCTTCTAAAGGAACCTACTCTGATACCAATTGAAGAACACAAGCTTATACTGAGAGGGGGGAAGAACAGTATAAGACCACTTTTTACTTTTTTTTCCCAATAAATATTATGCAATGAATAGATAACAATATCAATAGTAGTAATTAAAGCAATGTATAAATCACTACACATAATAAATACACCACAATTTATGTGGTTCACCCAATGTGGGCTACGCCAAAGAGAAAATATTTCACAATTTTTTTTCAATCAATATCTTGGGAATCCTTTCCCTATTACAATGTTTATGGACTTCTATCAAAAGGAGACACCAATCCCCTAAATCAAGTTTGTGGATCTCTATCCATAAGATAACTCCTCCTCTCCTTTGGTTGATGATCCTATAGAAGACTCTTGCCTCCATTGTACTGGTTTGTGGATCTCTCTCCACTTAAGACTCTTGTCCTCACTTAGAAGACCTGGATAATGGATCTCTATCCATTGGAGACTATTGACCACTACTCTATTACCTCAAAAGCTCTGTCTCAAATTTGCACTAAACACAGTCCTTTGGTCTAGCACAAATCTGTTCAATCTCTATCTCTGGTCTAGCATAAACCTATCTTCAAAACTGTACCAAACTCTATTATCAAATATACACTAAACATAGTACTTTAGTCTAGCACAAATATATCCTCAATATCTATCCTCAAGCCCTAATTTAAAGCTTGACTCAATCTCAAATCAACTTTGCTAGATCTGCCCTAAAACTTAACTGAGGGTTTGAACAAATCAATCAATCAACTCTACTCTAAAGCCTTCTCACAGACTTGTCTTGAATATGCCTTGTAATCTTCCTCAAAATCTCACACTGATATACCCACAAGTCCTCTCTATAACTTGCTCAAATCTGCTCCACAAGTCCTTTCTAGAACTTTCTCAAATATACTCTATAAGTCCTCTCTAGAACTTGCTCAAATCTTATCCACAAGTCCTCTCTAGAACTTGCTCAAATTTTCTCTATAAGTCTGCTCTAGAACTTGCTCAAATATCATAGAAACATAAATAGAATTGTTAGAGACTCAATATGTTCTACACTTATCACAATGCTCAATTTATTTCAATCACTCTCTTAGAAACATAAGGAGAATTCTTAGAGACTCAATATGCTTCTTATTCACCTCAATTCTCAATCACTTTCTCAAATTAATTCAAAATATACAATATTTTGTTTTAAATAACTTGAACAATTTCACACACCCACTTGACTAGGCTCAACCAACTCTACTCAACCAAACACTCAATGAAATAATCCTTGCTCACAAACCCTAGTCCAAGCATATAAACACCAACTCAAAATATTTTCAACAATGCTCAAAAATAAATCTCACATAACAATGATACTCATGTTCTTTTCAAACCCTAGTTCAATTTATTTGGTCAAAAACTCACTTCAACAACAATTATTATAAAACAATCTTCACATAGTAATGATACTCAAACCCTAGTTCAAGTTCTTTGCTCAACAACTCACTTTAACAACAATGCTTATAAAACAATCTTCACATAGCAATGATACTCAAACCCTAGTTCAAGTTCTTCACACAACCAATGGCTTCAACAACAATGCTTATAAAATAATCCTTTATTCCAGAAAACCTTGAAGCATTAACTCAACACACTCAATAGGAAATCCTAATCAAGTCCTTTTCACTCCAAGCTTATTTTTTAGAAAATCAACCAATCAACTTAACTATGGAAGAATGTGCTCATACCTTTTTCTTGATTATGAAGGAATCTCATAAATATACCACAACCACAAACACTTCTTTGCCAAGCTCAAGGAAGTTATAAGATGATAAATTCCCTCAAGAATATAATGTTAATATCAAAATACACATACACATTATCACTCCATATTTAAGAAAACATTTATCAACATTTACAAAAATAATTCACCACTTACACCTTATAATCTCCCAATTAAAATAATACTCAATGCACTCTTCTTTTCAAAGTATTTCAATGCAAGAAGTTCCTTTTATCCTTTTAAAACTTCAACAAATCAATATGACACAAATACTTTATTCAAAAATAAAGCTAACTCCTTTTTTCTCCAAATTATCAAAAATAATAATCAAAAATATTTTAAGCAACCCTTTTAACTCCCTAAGACCTCATGTCAAATTTTAACACAAAAATAATAATCAAAATTTATTACCTTGGCCTTGGTGGGAATCGAACTCACAACACAGCCTCAACCAACACCCTAGCCGTGGCTCCAACCACCATGTGAGCTAGGCACTCACTTGGGGAGTGGAGAGCACCACGTGCTCTATGAAGCTCTCTGCTTTGCTAAGTAAAACATGCACCATTCCTTTGGCACTTTCAACACAAACACACCCACTAAAATATGCTACAACCACATTTTGAACGTAGTTCACCTAGCGCACAAACACTCTAACCAATGCCATCTTGCCACTAGACCACACTGCCCAGATGGCTTCCAAATTTTGGCACTTTTCATCTTTGTCTTTATTCACTGGCACATAAAATAAAAATTCGCTTCTCTTTTTCCACACGAGCTCTCAACACAATTGCACTCATTAACAATCGAGCAAAATGATTATTTTAATGCCTCTTAAGGTATGGTTTATATAGTGATTCCCTCCTTTATGCATACACGTCAGTGCTTGAATTTCTTCACATTTTAGACGGCGACACTATGATTTAAACTTATTAATTTATAAATTATTTAAATTCTTTTCAATTTAAATTTTATAAATTAATTCTTTAAAACCCTTTGGTTTATTAAGGCCTTCTCTCATTGCACAACTTTGTATAAATAATATTTATTTATAAAAATATTTTATAAAATAAATATTAAACCTTCCTTTAACTTTTCAATAAGCTTCCTTGGGTTTTTATGCAAAACCTTTTATTTTAAACCTTCTAACTTATGCTTCCACATAATATTAAAAAATATTATGAAGCCCTTTTGCATTTAACCTATGCATTATTCCTCTTGACCTTTGACATCATCAGTGGCTTATTCTTGGACATCAATGACAACTTTATTTCTTGAAAAATTCCTTGACATCAATGAAAAATTGAATTAATGACTCAAAATGTCCAACAATCTCCCTCTTTGTCATTAATGGTAGCCCAAATTCTTTTTATTGAAAACTTGGCTTTTTCTTTATTGTTCTCCCCCTGGGACATTGCTCCCACTGGCTCAATGCTCTCTCCTTTTTACTCAAATACCAAATCTCTCCCCCTTTGTTATCAATGGGAAAGGGTGAACTTTGGGACTCGAGGCTAAGAATAAGCCTCGTAGCTTAGCCCGTCCCCCAGGCTAAGAATGAGCCTCGTAGCTTAGCCCGTCCCCCACCTCCTTTTGAGGTGGTTAATTCTAGAGTGAGAGTATTTCTACTCCCAAAAAGCACCATTCTTTACCTTTATCCTCTTTCCTTCTTATTTGATCCTTCTAATTCCTTTGACTATTTTTTTCTATATCCATGTTCCTGTCCATGTCTACATTCTTGTTACTATTTATATTCCTATTATTATTCTTGTTCATATCCAGGTTTCTATTCTTTTTCATATCCATGTTCTTGTTCCTCTTCATATCCATGTTCCTGTTCCTATTCATATCCATGTTCCTGTTCCTGTTCCTGTTCCTCCTTGATTCTGGAATGTCTACTCTACACCACTTTATTGTGTGACCATCATTATTGCACGTATAAAACTTAATGTTATTATTACTTGGAGGTGCAAATGTCTTAGGATTTATCCTAGTGAATCCATATCCTCTTTTGTTAAGAACCTTGCAATTCATTGCCTTGTGACCAAACTGATTATATGAGTAGAAATACCCATGGAAAAGTTATTTGCTCCCATATTCCTATCTTTCATGTGTCCTACACTATGAAGCCATGTTTCCAAACCTGTGACATGAAAAAAATATTCCATTAAAGTTTCCTTGACTTGACGTCATTGGTCTCTTAGTCTCTCTTGACCTATTCTAATTGTTGTTCCATATGTATCTTCTTTGTGCATTGTAACTATTTTTTTGAACTCTCTATTGTCCAAGTCATACTTAGATGTCTCAATTTATTTTACATTGTCTTCTTCTGAAGTATATTCTTCTAAATTTTCTTCTCCTCCAAAACATGAGGTTGACTTTCCTTCCCATTTATTTTGAACCTACAAAAATCCAAGACTTGTTTTTCTTGATGTAGGCTTTTGTATATTGATGAACTTATCCAAGTTCTTTGACCTATTTTTGAACCCTTTTAGCTTGAATTTGGAGTCTTCTAAATATTCTCTTAGTAGTGCCACTTCTTGTGCTAACTTTTCACATTCTAAGATCTTTGCTTCTAACTTATCTTTGAACCTTTTTGTCTTAGCCTTTGATTTTTCTAAATCCTCTATAAGCAATATTCTCTCTTCATCACATTATTGAAACTGAATTTCAAGTTTAGAGTGTTGCTTTCTTACCTTATTTACCATATCAAGAGAATAAATAAGTTCTCCCTTGAGATCATATCCATATTTCTCTGAATATTCCTCTATTTGTTTGCATTTGTCCACATCTTTATTTTCTATTCGCTTGTCTTCTATAGGATCACCTACTCCTTCTTTTAGTGTCATTAGAAGGTTTTTGTCTGGTCCTTCAAGTGCATCCTCATATTCATTATCACTAAAACTATAACCATCCCTTGTACAAATATCTTCAATATGTCCAAATTTACAACATCTAAAACACTTGAGAATTAATAGTCTTTTTCTTAACTTGTTCTTTTTCTTCAATCATAAATAGGATTTCATCTCTATCATTTTCTGAAAAACTAGCATCACTATCACTTGAGTACTGACTTGCTTTATCTGCATATTAGCTTCTCTTTTGCATTTGAAAGAACTTATTTACTTGTCTGCTTTGTCCATCCTTGCTTTTATTTTGGTTCCTGTATCTTTCTGATTCCCTATTCTTGTTATCCTATTTTTCTTCATCATTGTTATTCTTAGCTTCTTGAAAGTCAGTTGCATAATGACCATACCTTCCACAATTGAAACATTTAATAGATCTTGTATCTCTATATCTTCTTGAATCCTTATTCCTTCTACCATAATTTTCTTCTTCATCACTTGATGACTCATTGCTTGATTTCGACTTCTTACCCTTTATCTTCTTGATTGTTTTGAATGTTGTTTCTTTCTGAGGAATTGGTTCCTCTTTTTTTATCATCTCAAATACTGTAAGAATACCAAGCAACATATCTCTTGTCAAAGAATCACCATCCATTGACACTTCTATAGCAGAAACCTTTTCACTGAATCTTTTTGGAAGAGTTCTTAAAAACTATTTCACAAACATCTGATTCATTAATATTCATTCCAAGTCCTTGCATATCATTAACAACCTCATAAATTCGAAGTAGATAAGTACTAATATTTTCCTCATCCTTCATTCTTAATTCTTTAAATAGTCCATTTAGATTTTGTATATTTGCTTTCTTGACACTTTTATCTCCTTCATATATATTTTGCAGTTTATCCCACATTTATTTTGTAGTTTGACAATGCATAACTTTTATAGACTCTGTTTTATGCAAACCTCTCAAAAGTACATTCATTTATTTTTAATTGTAATGTTGTCTGATCTTACCTTCCTTATTTATAGGAGGATTAATTAAGGGATCGTATCCAATTTCAACTACTTCCCAAATTTCATTGCCAAGTGTCATCAGGTAGATCTTCATTCTCATACTCCAATATATAGTCACTTCCATCAAATACTAGTGCAGAATTATCTGAGGACACATTCTTAGAATCCATTGTGTTCTTCTTAGATTTTCCTTCAAGCTATTAAACTCTTCTAAAGGAACCTACTCTGATACAAATTGAAGAACACACGCTTATACTGAGAGGGGGGATGAATAGTATAAGACTACTTTTTACTTTTCTTTCCTAATCAGTATTATGCAATGAATAGATAGCAATATCAATAGTAGTAATCAAATTAATGCACAAATCACTACACAATAAAAAAACCACAATTTATGTGGTTCACCCAGTGTGGGCTACTCCAAAGAGAAAATATTTCACTAAATTTTTTTAATCAATCTCTTGGGAATCCTTTCCCTATTACAATGTTTATGGACCTCTATAAAAATGATACACCAATCCCCTAAATCAAGTTCATGGATATCTATCCACAAGAGAACTCCTCCTCTACTTTGGTTGGTGATCCTCTAGAAGACTATTGCCTCCACTACACTATCTTGTGGATCTCTCTCCACTTAAGACTCTTGTCCTCACTTAGAATACCTAGCTAGTGGATCTCTATCAATTGGAGACTATTGTCCTCTACTCTGTCACCTCCAAAGCTCTGTCTCAAATCTGCACTAAACACAGTCCTTCATTCTAGCACAAATTACTCAATATCTATATTTGGTCTAGCACAAACCTATCCTCAAATCTGCACCAAAATCTATTCTCAAATCTACACTAAACATAGTCCTTAGGTCTAGCACAAATATATCCTCAATATTTGTACTCAATCCTTAACTCAATGCTTGACTCAATCTCAAATCAATTCTGCTAGATCTGCCCTAAACCTTAATAGAAGGTTTGAATAAATCAATCAATCAACTCTACTCTCAAGCCTTCTCAAAGACTTGTCTTAAATCTGCCTTGTAATATTCCTCAAAATCTCACACTAATCTATCCACAAGTCCTCTTTAGAAATTTCTCAAATCCGCTCCATAAGTCCTCTATAGAACTTGCTCAAATCTGCTCTACAAGTCCTCTCTAGAACTTGCTCAAATCTACTCCATAATTCCTCTCTAGAACTTGCTCAAATCTTCTCTACAATTCCTCTCTATAACTTGCTCAAATCTCATAGAAACATAAAGAGAATTGTTAGACTCAATATGATCTACACTTATCATAATGCTCAATTTCTTTCAATCACTCTATTAGAAACAGGAGAATTGTTAGAGACTCAATATGATTTTTATTCACCTCAATGCTCAATCACTTTCTCAAATCACTTTATAATATAGAATAATTTATTTTAAGGAACTTGAACAATCACTTGACTAAGCTCAACCAACTCTACTCAACCAAACACTCAATGAAATAATCCTTACTGATAAACCCTAGTCCAAGCATATAAAAACCAACTCAAAATGTTTTCAACAATGCTCAAAAACAAATCTCACATAACAATGATACTCATGTTATTTTCAAACCCTAGTTCAAGTTCTTTTCTCAACAATTCACTTCAAAAAAAATGCTTATAAAACAATCTTCACATAGCAATGATATCAAACCCTAGTTCAAGTTCTTTGCTCAATAAATCACTTCAACAACAATGCTTATAAAATAATCTTCACATAGCAATGATACTCAAACCCTAGTTCAAGTTCTTCACACAACTAATGGCTTCAACAAAAATGCTTATAAAACAATTTTTTATTCCAGAAAACCTTTAAGCATTAACTCAACACACTCAATAGGAAATCCTAATCAAGTCCTTTTCACTCCAAACTTATTTTTTAGAAAACCAACCAATCAACTTAACTATGTAAGAATGTGCTCATACCTTTTTCTTGATGATGAAGGAATCTCATAAATCTGCCACAACCACAAATACTTCTTTGCCAAGTTCAAGGAAGTTATAATATGATAAATTCCCTCAAGAATACAATGTTAATATCAAAACATACATACACCTTATCACTCCATCTTTAAGAAAACATTTATTAACATTTACAAAAATAATTCACCACTTACACCTTATAATATCCCAATTAAAATAATACTCAATGCACTCTTCTTTTCAAAATAATTCAATGCAAGAAGTTCCTTTTATCCTTTTAAACCTTCAAAAAATCAATATGACACAAATACTCTATTCAAAAATAAATCTAACTTCTTATTCCTCCAACTTATCAAAAATAATAATCAAAAATCTTTTAAGCAACCCTTTTAACTCCCTAAGACCTCATGTCAAACTTTAACACAAAAATAAAAATCAAAATTTATTACCTTGGCCTTGGTGGGAATCAAACTCACAACGCAGTCTCAACCAACACCCTAGCCGTCGCTCCAACCATCGCATGATGTAGGCGCTCGCTTGAGGAGTGGAGAGCACCATGTGCTCTATGAAGCTCCCTGCTTTGCCAAGTAAAATATGCACCATTCCTTTGGCACTTTCAACACAAACACAACCACCAAAACATGTTGCCACCGCATTTCGAATGTAGGTCACCTAGCACCCAAACACTCTAACCAATGCCCTCTTGCCACTAGGCCACACTGCCCAGATGGCTTCCAACTTTTGGCACTTTTTGTCTTTGTCTTTATTTGCTGTCACAAAAAATAAAAATTTGCTTCTCTTTTTCCACACAAGCTCTCAACATAATTGCACGCATTAACATTTGATAAAAAGGATTATTTTAATGTCTCTTAAGGCATGGTTTATAAAGTGATTCCCTCATTTATGCGTACACGTGGATGCTCAAATTTCTTCACACTTTAGACGTCGACACTATGATTTAAACTTATTAATTTATAAATTATTTAAATTCTTTTGAATTTAAATTTTATAAATTAATTCTTTAAAACCCTTTGGTTTATTAAGGCCTTCTCTCATTGCACAACTTTGTATAAATAATATTTATTTCTATAAATATTTTATAAAATAAATATTAAACCTTCCTTTAACTTTGCAATAAGCTTCCTTGGGTTTTTATGCAAAACCTTTTATTTTAAACCTTCTAACTTATGCTTCCACATAATATTAAAAAATATTATGAAGCCCTTTTACCTTTAACCTCTGCATTGTTCCTCTTGACCTTTGACATCATCAGTGGCTTATTCCTGGACATCAATGACAACTTTATTTCTTGACAAATTCCTTGACATCAATGATGAATCCATTCCTTGACATAAATGACAACTTGACTTAATGACTCAAAATATCCAACAATCTCCCCCTTTGTCATTGATGGCAACCCAAATTCTTTTTATTGAAAACTTAACTTTTTCTTTATTCTTCTTCCCTTGGGACATTGCTCCCCCTGGCTCAATGCTCTCTCCTTTTTAATCAAATACCAAATCTCTTTCCCTTACTCAAATATCTTCCCATTTGACATCAATGGCAAAGGGTCACCTTTGGGGCTCAAGGCTATGAATGAGCCTCTTAGCTTAGCCCCTCCCCCACCTCCTTTTGAGGTGGTTAATTCTAGGCTGGGATTATTTCTACTCCCAAAAAGAATTGTTCTTTACCTTTATCCTCTTTCCTTATTATTTGATCCTTTTGATTCCTCTAACTATTTTTTTCTATATCCATATTCTCGTCTATGTCTACATTCCTATTACTATTTCTATTCCTATTCTTATTCTTGTTCATATTCAGGTTTCTATTCTTTTTCATATCCATGTTCTTGTTCCTATTCATATCCATGTTCCTATTCCTGTTCTTGTTCCTGCTTGATTCTGGAATGTCTGCTCTACACCACTTTGTTCTGTGACCATCATTATTGCACTTATAAAACTTAATTTTATTATTCCTTGGAGGTGAAAATGTCTTAGTATTTCTCCTAGTGAATCCATATCCTCTTCTATCATGAACCCTGCAATTCATTGCCTTGTGACCAAACTGATTATATGAGTATAAATGCCCATGGAAAAGTTATTTGATTCCATATTCCTGTCTTTCATGTGTCCTACACTATGAAGCCATGTGTCCAAACCTATGACATGAAAAACATATTCCATTGAAGTTTCCTTGACTTGACCTCATTGGTCTCTTAGTCTCTCTTGACCTATTCTGATTGTTGTTCCATATGTATCTTCTTTGTGCATTGTAACTATTTTTTTGAACTCTCTATTGTCCAATTCATCCTCAGTTGTCTCACTTTATTTTAAAATATCTTCTTCTGAAGTATCTTCATCTGAAGTTTATTCTCCTCAAAAACTTGAGTTTGACTTTCCTTCCCATTTATTTTGAACCTATTCAAATCCAAGACCTATTTTTCTTGATGTAGGCTTTTGTATATTAATGAACTTATCCAAGTTATTTGACCTATTTTTGAACTCTTTTAGCTTGACTTTGGAGTCTTCTAAATCTTCTCTTAGTAGTGCCACTTCTTGTGCTACATTTTCACATTCTAAGATCTTTACTTCTAACTTATCTTTGAACATTTTTGTCTTAGCCTTTGATTTTTCTAAATCCTCTATAATCAATCTTCTATCTTCATAACATTCTTGAAACTAAATTTCAATTTTAAAGTGTTGCTTTCTTACCTTATTTACCATTTCAAGAGCATAAATAAGTTCTCCCTTGATATCATATCCATATTTCTTTGAATACTATTATATTTGTTTACCTTTTTCCACATCTTTATTTTCTATTGGTTTGTCTTCTATAGGATCACCTACTCCTTCTTCTAATGGTATTAGAAGGTTTTCATCTGGTCCTTCAAGTGCATCCTCATATTATTATCACTGAAACTATAACCATCCCTTGTACAACTATATTCAAGATCCAAAGTTACAACATCTAAAACTCTTGAGAATTACTAGAGTCATTTTCTTACCTTATTCTTTTTCATTAATAATAAATAGGATTTCATATCTATCATTGTTTGAAAAACTATTATCACTATCACTTGAGTACTTACTTTATCCGCATAGTAGCTTCTCTTTTGTATTTGAAAGAACTTATTTCCTTTTTTTCTTTGTCCATCCTTGCTTTTCTTTTGGTACCTGTATTTTTTTGATTCTCTATTATTGTGATCCTATTTTTCTTCATCATTGTTATTCTTAGTTTCTTGACAGTCAGTTGCATAATGACCATACCTTCCACAATTGAAATATTTAACAGTTCTTGTATCTCTAGATCTTGATTGATTTTAATGTTGCTTCTTTCTGAGGATTTGGTTCCTCTTTTATTATCATAACAAATTCTATAAGAATACCAAGCAACATATCTCTTGTCAAAGAATCACCATCCATTGACACTTCTATAGGAGAAACCTTTTCACTGAATCCTTTTGGAATTGTTCTTAAGACTTTATCACAAACATCCGATTCATCAATCTTCATTCCAATTCCTTGCATATCATTAACAATATCATAAATTTGAAGTAGATAAGTACTAATATTTTTATCATCCTTTATTCTTAATGCTTCAAATATTCCTTTTAGATTTTGTATCTTTTCTTTCTTGACAATTTTATATCCTTCATATATTTTGCAGTTTATCCCACATTTATTTTGTAGTTTGACAATGCATAACTTTCATAGAATCTGTTATATGCAAACCTCTCAAAAGTACATTCATTTCTTTTAAATTTTAATGCTTTAGGATCATACCTTCCTTATCTGTAGGAGGATTAATTAAGGGATCGTACCCAATTTCAATTACTTTCCAAATTTCATTGCCAAGTGCCATCAGGTAGATCTTCATTCTCATACTCCAATATATAGTCACTTTCATCAAATACTGGTGCTGAATTATCAAAGGACACATTATTAGAATCCATTGTGTTATTATTAGCTTTTCCTTCAAGCTATTAAACTCTTCTAAAGGAACCCACTCTGATACCAATTGAAGAACACAATCTTATACTGAGAGGTAGGATGAACAGTATAAGACCACTTTTTACTTTTCTTTCCCAATCAATATTATGCAATGAATAGATAGCAATATCAATAGTACTAATCAAAGCAATGCACAAATCACTACACATAATAAAGACACCACAATTTATGTGGTTCACCCAATGTGGGCTCCTCCAAAGAGAAAATATTTCACTAAAATTTTTCAATCAATATCTTGGGAATCCTTTCCCTATTACAATTTTTATGGACCTCTGTAAAAATGATACACCAACCCCATAAATCAAGTTCATGGATCTCTATCCATAGGAGAACTCCTCCTCTGCTCTAGCTGGTGATCCTCTAGAAGACTACTGTCTCCACTGCATTGGCTTGTGGATATCTCTCGACTTAAGACTCTTGTCCTCACTTAGAAGACCTGGCTAATTGATATCTATCCACTGGAGACTATTATCCTATACTTTATCACCTCCAAAGCTCTATCTCAAATCTACACTAAACATAGTCCTTCGGTCTAGAATAAATCTAGTCAATATTTGTCTCTGGTCTAGCATAAACCTATCCTAAAATATGCACCAAAATCTATTCTCAAATCTACACTAAACATAGTCCTTCGGTCTAGCACAAATAAATCCTCAATATTTGTCCTCAAGCCTTAACTCAAGGCTTGATTCAATCTCAAATCAACTTTGCTAGATCTTCCCTAAACCTTAACAGAATGTTTGAACAAATCAATCAATCAACTCTACTCTCAAGCCTTCTCAAAGACTTGTCTTAAATCTGCCTTGTAAGCTTCCTCAAAATCTCACACTAATATTTCCACAAGTCCTCTCTAGAACTTGCTCAAATTTGCTCCACAGGTCCTCTCTAGAACTTGCTCAAATATGCTCTACAAGTCCTCTCTAGAACTTTCTCAAATATGCTCTACAAGTCCTCTCTAGAACTTGCTCAAATCTGCTCCATAAGTCCTCTCTAGAACTTGCTCAAATCTGCTCTACAATTCCTCTCTAGAACTTTCTCAAATATCATAGAAACATAAAGAGAATTGTTAGAGACTCAATATGTTCTATACTTATCAAAATGCTCAATTTATTTCAATCACTCTATTAGAAACATAAGGAAAATTTTAAGAGACTCAATATGCTTCTTATTCACCTCAATGCTCAATAAATCTCTCAAATCAATTCAAAATATAGAATAGTTTTTTTAAGGAACTTGAACAATCACTTGACTAGGCTCAACCAACTCTGTTCAACCAAACACTCAATGAAATAATCCTTGCTCACAAACCCTAGTCCAAGCATATAAACACCAACTCAAAATGTTTTCACCAATGCTCAAAAATAAATCTCACATAACAATGATACTCATGTTCTTTTCAAACCCTAGTTCAAGTTCTTTGCTCAACAACTCACTTCAACAAAAATGGTTATAAAACAAATTTCATATAGCAATGATACTCAAGTCCTAGTTCAAGTTATTTGCTCAACAACTCACTTCAACAAAAATGCTTATAAAACAATCTTCACATAGAAATGATACTCAAACCCTAGTTCAAGTTCTTGACACAACCAATGGCTTCAAAAACAATGCTTATAAAACAATCCTTTATGCCATAAAAAATTGAAGCATTAACTCAACATACTCAATAGGAAATCCTAATCAAGTCCTTTTCACTCCAAACTTATTTTTTAGAAAACCAACCAATCAACTTAACTATGGAAGAATGTGCTCATACCTTTTTCTTGATGATGAAGGAATATCATAAATCTGCCACAACCACAAATACTCCTTTGCCAAGCTGAAGGAAGTTATAAGATGATAAATTCCCTCAAAAATACAATGTTAATATCAAAACACACAAACACCTTATCACTCCATCTTTAAGAAAACATTTATCAACATTTACAAAAATAATTCAACACTTACACCTTATAATATTCCAATTAAAATAATACTCAATGCACTCTTCTTTTCAAAATAATTCAATGCAAGAAGTTTCTTTTATCCTTTTAAAACTTCAAAAAATCAATATGACACAAATACTTTATTCAAAAATAAAGCTAACTCCTTATTCCTCCAAATTATCAATAATAATAATAATAAATATTTTAAGCAACCCTTTTAAATCCCTAAGACCTCATGTCAAATTTTAACACAAAAATAATAATCAAAATTTATTACCTTGGCCTTGGTGGGAATTGAACTCACAATGCAATCTCAACCAACGCCCTAGCCACGTCTCCAACCATCACACGAGCTAGGCGCTCGCTTGGGGAGTGGAGAGCACCATGTGCTCTATGAAGCTCCTCGCTTTGCCAAGTAAAACATGCACCATTCATTTTGCACTTTCAACACAAACACAACCACCAAAACACATTGCCACTACATTTCGAACGCAAGTTGCCTAGCACCCAAACACTCTAACCAATGCCCTCTTGCCACTAGGCCACACTGCCCAAATGGCTTCCAAATTTTGGTGCTTTTCATCTTTGTCTTTATTCGGTAGCACATAAAACAAAAATTCACTTATCTTTTTCCACACAAGCTCTCAACACAATTGCACACATTAACGTTTGAGAAAAAGGATTATTTTAACTCCTCTTAAGGCATGGTTTATATAGTGATTCCCTCCTTTATGCATACATGTCAGCTTTCAAATTTCTTCACACTTTAGATGTCACTATGATTTAAACTTATTAATTTATAAATTATTTAAATTCTTTTGAATTAAAATTTTATAAATTAATTCTTTAAAAGATTTGGTTTATTAAGGCCTTCTCTCATTGCACAACTTTGTATAAATAATATTTATTTATAAAATTTAAATTCAATTTGATTTTAAATATTTTATAAAATAAATATTAAACGTTCCTTTAACTTTGCAATAAGCTTCCTTGGATTTTTATGCAAAAACTATTATTTTAAACCTTCTAACTTATGCTTTCACATAATATTAAAACATATTATGAATCCCTTTTACCTTTAACCTTTGCACTGTTCCTCTTGACCTTTGAAATTATCAGTGGCTTATTCTTGGACATCAATGACAACTTTATTTCTTTACAAATTTCTTGACATCAATGATGACTTCATTCCTTGACATCAATGATAACTTGACTTAATGACTCAAAATATTTAATAGAATAAATTTGAGACTTGGACTCTAATACATGAGGATAAAGGCATTACTTTGAATCACTTGGTGAAATATTTAATAATTAATATGATGAACTTATGTCTATATAATGATATCAAATTTATATTTCTAATGATATCCAAGCCCCAAATAGAGAAGGTCTAAGGGGAGGTCAAGGATTGAATGTCGTATAGGGTGCATATATAATATTACCATGTTTCTTACACTTATTGAAATTTCTAACATAATTATAGGAGTCCTTATTCATGGAGGGTAAATAATAACCCATCCAGAGGAGTTTATTAGCGATGGAATTTTTGCTAAACTAGCCAATGCATGATCCATCTTGGGCCTCTTGAACAACTATCTAGTATTTAGCTATGGTTAGACAGATAAGAAGAATTTCATCAAATAAGTGATGGTATAAAATATTTCCAATGATGACATATCAACAAGCACATTACTTCAAGTTTTTATGTTCATTGTTCTTCAAACTTTTAAGCAAGGTGTCATCCTTAAGGAAAGCAAAAATATCCTTATACCAAGGATCAAGAAGAGAATATGCTTCAAAAAAAAGGGACTCTAAATGAAGCTATATAGATTCAAATGTGATTGGTTCCTTAATCTATCAAATAATGATTGTAGCATTCTCATCACCTAGCTCAAGAGAGATAAGGGAAGCAATTGTAGATGTAGCTTTAGCATGATGATTGATAGACCATGGAATGGTGTCAAGGGTAATATCGTAAAAGGATGTCATTATCTTATCAAAAATATATTGTAATGTTTTAGGCTCTTATCATTTATTTGACAGAAACTATTAACCTACTTTACCATAAGATAGGAATCTCCAAATGTGGAGAGGGCCCTATAGAGACAAGGTTGTGTAGAGCCTATGTATAAGAGCTTTATACTCTATGGTATTGTTGGTGTAAGAGAAATATAACTTAAAATATATAGGGATAACCTATTTTTAATGAGTGACCAAGATGAATTCTACCCTCAGTTATTTTACGCATTGAGCTTCATCAACGTATAGTTTCAAAGAGTCTAGTTATTTCACTTCTAGGTTAAGAACCAATTTGTCTAGAATATCTACAACTAAGGGATAGTTTGCTTATAAGGTAGTAGATGTTAATTGGTCAAAAATAACCTAGCATTTCATAGATTTTTGGTAGATGAATTAGAGATCAAACTCACTAAGGGTGATAACCCATTTGGAAATTCATCCCAAGAGATATGGTTTTGGCATAAGATATCACAAGGGGTTGACTCTTGCAATAACAAAGGTTGTTTTATTGAGTATGTAATGTCTAAATTTTGGTAAAGTATATACTATAGCAAGGCAAATATTTTATAGGGGAATATAATAAAATTCATAATTAACTAAAATCCTATTAATGTAATAGGTGATTGCTTCCCTATGCTAGTCATCATATTGCACCAACATAGCACCTATGGTATGTTCGTTGATGATATATAACAACAATAATTTAGATGGATTTTGAGGAACAAGGATAAGAGGGGTTAAGATATAGGTATTAATATTATCAAAAGCCTCTTGACACTCAACATCCTAGTTAAATTTTGTATCCTCCCTTAAGGGATTAGAGAATGGTTAACACTTATCAACAAGTTGTGATATGGATCTCATTATGACTTGGAGTGTCTTAGAGGCTCTAGAGCTAGGTTAATATTTGAGGGAAACATATCAACTATAGATACAATTTTATCATGGTCCACTTCGGTACCAGATAAAGAACAATAAAACCAATAGTTTACCTAATGTCACCCCAAAGATGTACTTTTAAGGTTTTAGGCATACTTTGTACTCCCTCAACCACTTCAAAATCCATCTTAAGTCTTGAACATCATCTTCCTAATTTAGAGACCAACCAATTAGATCATCAACATAGTATTCAACAATATCAAGCATCATATCATGGAAGATATACATCATGACTCTTTGGTAGGTTGCACCCACATTATTTAGGCCAAATGACATGATTTGATAATATAAAGTTCCCTAAGGGGTAGTAAAAATAGTTTTAAACTAGTCCTCAAAGGTGACCCAAATCTTATTATATCTTGAGAATCCATCCATAAAGAATAATATTGCAAAACCTACAGTGAAGTTGATAATCATGTCAATGTTTAACAAAGAGAAATCATCTTTTGGACATGCTTTATTAATGTTCTAAAAATTGGTGTAGATCCTAATGCTTCCTTCTTTCTTGGTAATGAGGATAATGTTAGATATCCAATCAAAATGATCAACTACCTTGGTAAATCCAATGTCAAGGAGTTTTTGAAGCTCCTCCTTAACAAGTAAGGTGACTCTAGGATGCATTTTTCATAGCTTTCGCTTAGTAGGATTAACATATGATTTTACAACCAAATGATGGGCGAATAGAGAGGAATAAAGTTATATCATGTCTATATAGGACCAAGAAAAGTTATCACCAAGATCTATCAAGATATTGGTATATACCTTGCTTTTAGTTGGGGTTAAGACTTTTCCTAGCTTGAGGATTTTGAGATTTTTATGAGTCTTTTAGAGTTTATTACATTATTTGATACCTTGGAAGTACTTTGTAAATATTTGGTGTAAAGGAGTCTTGTAAATACTTGTCATTTAGTAATCATTAAAGGTTTGTCATTATTAGGGATTCAATAAATATATTTCTCCTATGAAAAATATAGAGTCATATCTCCCGTGAGTTTGATAATATAAATAATTAGTTGAAGTTGAAATGTCAAGTCTTTGTAAAGGCTATTAATAAGGGTATATTATTAATAAAATGTAACAAGTAATATATTGCAATACGCCATTATAGTAGAACACCTTATTTATAACTATAAGAATATAGTGAGTTTGTTTGCTTGAATACTTGTGTATCTCATTTTTAATATATTGTGTGAGAACTTTGATCATTTAATATTGTTGAAACTATCTTATATGCTAGTAGTGGTATCAAATTCACATTGGGAGTGCTTGGTAAGATATACATGTGAGTGTCACTAAGAAAGCACCAAGATAAGTAGGAACTTAAGGTATTGATAGATGTCCTTGGAAGAAGCTACAATCATGAGCATAAGACTTTTGAGTTATATTGTGTTTAGAGAGCAATGTTGAAAGAAGCACCCAAGTTTTTTAGGGATAAATAGTGTGTCCAAGTGTAGATAAGGATGTAAAATAATATCATGATGAAGGATAATATAACCTAAAGCGAACTAAGTAGATCTACAGTGAAGAAAAGAAACCATTCATAAGCTAAGAGAAACAAAGGGTAGAAAGAGACATTGAAGAGAAAGAACAATGAAGAAAGCAACCTATTGATGAACATCAAAGAATATTTAGATTTGTTGGAGAAAATTTCTAGAAGATTAGCATTGGAGAATTTTCTAGAAGTAGGTGCAATAAGGCCTAGGAAGGGAGGAGACCCTACTGAAGCAAACTTAGAATATTTTTTTTTCCAAAATATTGCAGAAGAAGTAACGTCCATAACACGTATCCAAGAAAAGTATTGAAATAATAGGTTGATAGAGTTGAAAAATTTTATAACATGCAAAGTGCCTTTAAATTTGAAATAGGATGAAATAAAGGTAAAGGTAAATTTATTAGATATGTGGACATTACATTGGTTTATGGTTGGCACCTATTGAGATTGCTTATTATTAAAAGGTTGAGAAGTTGGTTCATATTTGATAAAAGACAAAGGAGAAAGTAAATTATAAATTTCACATGTTTTATGAGATATATTTTTTTGATTAGAGGATTATTCAAGAGGCTTGCTAGAAAGGAGTGGAAGGATTAATCCGAGAGGAAAAATAGATGAATTGTTAAGAAAAACTTATAAGGTATGGAATATTTTTTTCTCTATTTATATTCATTGGAATATTAAATCAAAATAATTAGGGAGACAAAATAAATTCATAAGGAATTTTTTGATAAAAAAATAGGTAAAGAAAATCTTATGAAGAAATTCAAAATTGAAAGTAGAAATGGAAGACGCAGAAAATTAAGTGATAAAAGAAAAAAAATAAATCTTGAAGAAATTTGAAGAAAGAAATTTTTTGAAAAATTAATTAGGGATTTAAAAGGATTTCTACTTGATAATTCAAATAATTTTTCAAACTATCCCTCATCCAAGAAAATTGCAAAAGAAACTAGATTTTTTTTGAATAAATTCAAAAAGACTTTGTAAGTAATTTGACTTATGAGAAACATTTATTTTTTGAAGAGGTTGAAAAGAGGGGGTATATTAAGATCCACCCTTCCCATGAATTGAATTTGGGTCTTCGTTAAGAGAGCCCAATAAATTTTGCCATTGTAGTGTTCTTGCTAGGAAAAAATGTTAGGGTAAAGCATGGGTTTTTATGAGGGGTCCGGTCCCCTCGTACTGAGTGGGGTTTGAACCTTGGAAATTTCCAAAGAGATCAAAGCCCTTACCACTACAATAAGCTTATATATTTATGAGAAAAAATTTTAAAATATCATGGCAAATGCAAAAATCTTCCTCTCAAAATCTTGATTACTAAAAGGACTAAACTTCACTCCTAGGAAAAATGATAAAAGCAATAATAAACATTGAAAAACTTTGGGAAATAGTAACTAGAGACACAAAAACTTAAGAATATACCCCAGGTAGACAAAAGAAGATGCAAAGTCACTAATTCTAATAATATTTGGGATATCAGAGGAATTAAAAGCACATATAAGTAAGGCTAAGACTTCAAAAGATGATTGGTATAAACTATACAACATATTTGAGGAAAATAATGAAGCTACTATTTTACACTTTCAATCATAATTGTATTTACTAAGAGTTCAAAATTGTGAAAAAATAGAAAACTTTCTTAGAAGGATAACTATTTTGAAATCAAAACTACAAATTATGGGAGGGAAAGTAAAAGAAAAATTTATTGTCCAAGTTACACTTAGAGTGCTTTTGAAATCAATTAAACATTGCTCACATCTCTCCAAGTGTCAAATAGAAAATTTTCATTTGATGAATTGGTTAATATTATTTAGGAATATGAAATAGAGAACCAAGTAAGGGATGAAATGACAAACAATGCTTTCATTTTAGCAAAAAGGAACACTTCTACTTCATCATCACATAATTAACTTGAATGGAAAAATGATATTATCATTTATGTAATAAAGGACACATCCCTAGATTTTGCAAATATAGTTCACTCAATTAATGGATTCAAATGCATAGACCTTTTCAAATATACCAACAAATACAATATCAATCAAATCAACAATGATATACATGAACACAACAACAAAATCCAAAATGGAAAAATAAAAATAACACATGGTTTAAGAAGTAGAATAAATAGAATATAATGATGAGGAATAATATGGTTCAACTCACAAGGAACTTATGGGAAAAAACATTATGAGGTTGTATACCTTTGAGAGTACAAATCATAGAACAAATGAAAATTATAATAAAAGTATTGTATAAGTAGGTGCATGGTGTGAAACAATCAATATTTGTGATGGTCATGATGAAATCCATATTGCTAGAGTTGATGGTAATGTTAATTTATTTTTTGAATTCAAATATTGTTGGTGATAATAATAATAACACTATATGAAATTCTTCAAAGGATTACGATGATGGTTTTATAAATATTCATGAATTTGTAACATGAAATAATGACATAAAAACAAGGAATTTTGGTACTAGCAACATTTATAGTAAGACAAAACTTGTTAAAAATAAACAAGGAAAATAAATAGTTATAACAGATATGGATAGAAGAAAATATTGGATCCTTTAGAATTGTAAAATTGGTGGAGAAAATGATCAGTCTCAAATTTTTTATCAAGAAAATAAAAGTAAAATAGATATGCATTATGGATGGATTAACATAATGGAATGGAATATAAATATATAAATGTTAATATGTTACAAAAATAAAAAGAGCTCGATAAGCATAGATACATCCATAAATAATCCTACAGTTATTATGCCTGCAAGGGAAATAACACTTAAACATGCAGGAAAGAAAAAATAAAAAAGGATAAGAAATAGAGAATATAAATCAATGTCAAAATAAGATATAGAAAGAATACAAAATCCAAAGTCATTGATAGCATTAGAGCTTGAAGATCAAAACCATAATCAAAGATCGAAAGAATACCAAATAATGTAATGCAGGTGGGGTTGTTAGAGTTTATTACATTTTTTGGTACCTTAGAAGTACTTTGTAAATATTTGTTGTGAATGATTCTTGTATATACTTCTCATTTATTAGTCATAAGAGGTTTGTCATTATTAAGGACTCAAAAAATATATTTTTTCTATGAGAAATATAAAGAATCATATCTCCCATGAGTTTGAGAAGATGAAGAGTTAGATGAAGTTGAAATGTCAAGAGTCTTTATAAAGGCTATTAATAAGGGTAATGTGTGAAGAAAATATAATAAGGCAGATATTATAATACATCATTTATATTGAAATACTTTGTTTATAATCCATGGTCATATAGTGAATTTGTTTATTTGCTTGAATACTTGTGTATCTTATTTTTGATATATTGTGTGAAAATTTTGATCATTTAATATTGTTGAAATTAGCTTACATGCTAACAGAGTCCCAATTTTCTCAATAAAAATGTATAATTCATATTTTAATTAAGGAGGAGCTAATAGAATCCCATGCTCTCAAGGCCCACGATGTCTAGGGATTTTTAATAAATGATCTAATGACTGATAAATGACAATATTAGCTATTTGGAAAAAATCCTCTAAAATGTAAGTCATTCTAGATGAGATAGTCATAGGAACCATATTGAGGAGGATTTTGGGGGATGTCCTTTGCATCACTATCACTTCTATTGATGATCAAATCAAGATAATATATGGTTAGAAAATTCACACTATCATTATAAGACTCCTATGTAACATTAGGGCATGCATCTTCTCCAGAAAAAATTTGGAGTGCCATTGTGCATGCCCTAATGCAACTAGGGTTTTTTGATAATAAATATCATGCCCTAATGCAAACTAGGGTTTTATGGAAAAAAAAATATCTTCCCACCAAGTTGAAGCTAAAAATTCCAAAGACAACTACATCTGCAATTTTTCTTCCAAACAAAATAAAGTGCAACTGATTTGCTTACCCGAACTAAACAAATTGTCTTTTTGAAAAATTCGCGACTTGAAAATTCATCACTTTCCTTGTTCCAGATGGCTGAATTCAAAAGGTCGTATCTCCCTCAATACTGCTCGGATTCCTTCATATGACCACTCATTTTAAAGCTCTTCAAATGCTGCACAATATGATTCAAGAATCGCCTCAATCGGATTAGCTGTCGTAAAGATATGGCTTATAAAAGATGAGATGTTTTTCCAAAAAAAATCTGCGAAATTCGTCACTATCCTTGTTTCGGGTAACTAGCTTCAAAAGGTCGTATCTCCCTCAATACTGCTCGGATTCCTTCATATGACCACTCATTTTAAAGCTCTTCAAATTCTGCACAATATTATCCAAGAATCACTTGAATCGGATAAACTTGCACAGAGATATGGCTCCTGAAAGATGAGACGTTTTTTCCCCCCATAAAAAAAAATTTGCCCTAATTCTAGGGTTTCACACAAAAATCCCCACTTTGCCAAACTCGTTGCTCTGATACCACTTGTTACAAAACTTATTATTATTAAACATGAACCATTCACCAATATGTAGAAATATCAAATCATTCATCCACAATAACAATCCACAAATGAGAGAGAGATAGATAATACCCTTAAGGTAGGGAAACACCAATAATAATCCTTAAGGAAGGAATAACTCCACAAGATCTCCCAAGATGAGAGGCCACTTCATGGGCACGACGATTACATAAGATTCTTCTTCAATGATATCCCTACAATGACAAATATCTCTTCTTTATATATCCATATTCTTATTCTACTTTGGAGAGCCTACTACTAATATTATATTATATTAAAATATAATATAATATTATAATACAATCAACCTTGGGTTATGTGTGGCCCATGCCAACCCTTATACAATATAATAATATATACCCAAATATCTATTCCTAGGTACCCTACCATCCTAAAAGAAAATAATTTCTTCATCATCACCATAAAATGAAAATGAAATGAGAAGAGGTTGACTACAACTAGGGATGTACCTTATCCCATAGTGATAGCTAGGATTTGACCTATAAAGGATCTTTGATTCTTTATTATATACCTAGACCTTTCCCTTGATATCCCATGTTACAAAGTATATACTTTGGTTTGGGATTCAAGTCTAAAAAATAGCATGAAACATATTTTTGTTTAACTAGGTAAGGATTACTACCATAAATTTGCTCATCATTAGCACTACCAACATAAATAAATAAATAGTTCATATTTGGAACATTTAACCCTTCCTACAAGACAAGCCCATGTTTTAGGGAGGAGGGATCTTGGCTAGGTTAAAAATTGACTGGTTTTATCTTGATTATTATTATTATGATTGATTTGATTAGCATTTTAGGTTTTATATTGATTAATATTTTGAGCTCCTAATTGAACATTATTGTTTACATTGGTTTGATTAGAATTTTGATCTTCAAATCATTTAATAGATTTATTATATTAAGGATTTAAAGTTAGGGACCTTAAATAATATATAATGTCAATAAGAAGAAGTTGATGAAGATGGATTGAGAGAATGGCAAAGACAAACTTTAGGGTTCTCAACCTTGATCACTTGGAAATAAGAAAAGCATTTGAGTTAAATTGGAATATGATAAATCTTACCTTGATATTCATATTTAAAACATTGATAAAAGGTAGAAGGGAAAACCCATATCACTTGGATTCAAGGCTTACCAAGAAAAATGTTGTAGTTCAATTTACAAGGCATGATATAAAAAAGGATGTTAAGGATGTGGGGTTTGATATTTAGGTGCAATACTATGGTGCCACTAGCCATGCACTCCTCATGATCAAATGTTTGGATGACAATATAAGATTTCTCCAATTATTGTTGAATTATCCTAAAATTTCTAATGAATTTTAAGATCCATTAGGGATGAACCATTATCGAAGAGGATTTTCTTTATAAGAGTATCGTCGATATAACCTATAATGTATATAAGGATCTCTTCAACCATATATGTGAATGGAATATAATACTTATAGAATGATATTATGGTGTGATTGACCTTAAGGGACCCTACTATGTTAGTGAAGTCTTTGGGGTTTAGTTATTGAGGGACAACTTGCTTGGTCAAGAGTTTGAGTATAATTACTCTATGTTAGAGAGGTTTTAAGGAGTTTGAGGAGAGATATTTTGGCTTAGGTACTCTTGATTTATTGATAAATATTTAAATTGCCTTTGTATTTGTTTTAAGATTGTATGATTAATGGAAATCCTCTAGAGGAAGAAGTTCATTTTTAATGAAGGACCAAAGGGGGTCTAGGTGATTGATCAGATGATTGATTTTTATGTTGTTATCTTGTGACAACACCAATGGAAGAGGAGTAGATTGTTCCTACCATTATTTTATTTGGAGGCGTAATCATCTTATATTGGACATTGTTTGTTGGATTTTGATCATTATTAGGCAATAGAACTTGAAATATCTTAAGATCTTGGTTAGAATAATATTGGGATTTGGAGCTACTAAACACATCATGACCATATTGTATCATATATTGAATGAGGTTTCTAAGGCTTTTACACTTATTGGTGGCATGACCATTGACACAATAAAAAACACATTGCTCCTTAGGGCATATACAAGGAGCTTTCTACCTTTTTAGATCTATGGGTATGAGGGTGGGAGATCTACCATTTTAGATTTAAGAAGCTATTAAAGGATAACTATGGGAGGTTGGTTCAATTGGGTGAAATTCCTCTTGGGTTTTAATTGTTGATATTTTCTCTAATAATTTTATGAAGGGATGTCGTATCATTCATGTTGTTGGTATTATGTGAGTAAGTGACTCCATCACCTAAAATATGCTTATTATTATACTATCCCTTTAGGTGGGAGGAATATTTCTCCTCCTCCTTAGCGGTTGTGAATTTTATGTTCTCTTTTAATGAGGATAGTTTCTACTCTTTTAGTCATATCTACAACATCCTCAAAAGTAGATTGAAGGGCAATTGCTCATGGAGGTTTTATATAAATATATATAGGAGGTCTCTTTATGGGAAATTATATTGAATTATCCCCACTAAGGCTCACCACCTAGATAGGAAGTCATCAAAGTTCTCATCTTTAGATTATTTTAGCTTATAAATTTCACTAATCATGACTTTATCCTCGATATAGATTGAGAACTATTGGATAAACATTTCAACAAGGTCATTGAAATTTTAGAGGATATGCCTTGGTATTTGGTAATACCATCCTAAGGAAATATCACTAAGGATTTTAGAAAATATTTTGAGAAAAAATATATGGTCATATGCGATATCACTATCGATATTTCAAAAAAACCTACCTAAGATGGTTAATGGAGTCCTCCTTCCCCTTATACATCTAAAACTTAGGTGTTTCAAAATTTTAAGGAAATATATAATTGTCTACATTAGGTTTGAGGGTTTGGTTACAAAATTTACCATAAGAGCACTTGTGACTAGATGAAGACCCTTAGATTGAGGTTAGTTTCTATTTTAGTTTCTTCATTTGTAAGGTGAAGGTTTAGAGTTCAAAAGAAATGGGGTTTGATGACACATGAGGTATGTGCTATGGGATGAGAGGGCTTTGATAGTTGATGAAATGGTAATATTGGGATATTAGGTTATATAATGTCAAAGTAGACATCGTATGACTCATTTCTAATTTTGTAGATGCAAGATTTAAGATGGTAGGAGTGAGGTTTTGAGCAGAATTTACATTCATGCTTGGGCTTGGAGGGAGGTTATTAAGACAATATCAATAAATAAAAGCACTAGAAAGCACGTCTAAATCAAGGATATAACTTGTGCTCATTTATTGATATGCAGGATAACTCACATTGATCCATAACTCATCAAGATGAGGTAGGGTTGGGTGATGTCCCAAGGATAATAGGGGGTTTTATGTCCCAAAAATAATGAAATTTATAACAATTTAATGATTAGAATCAACTTAATTTGTGATTGATGTGTTAAGGTTAATGTTTACAAAACCATTATATGGGTCCACTAAATTGAAGGTTAAGGGGTTAGAGTTAGGATACTAGGGGTAGTCCAAAAGAGACCCTTTCCTAGCAAAAGTAGTTAAAGGGTCACTACTTTATTTTAGGATGGTTTCTATGAACTTCTTATATTTATGCAAGAAAGAGGCTATGTGATCAAGATATTTAAAAATTACCCTCCATTGATCATCATGGATAGGTGAAAACAAACTAGAGGGAGGGGCTACTTCATCTTCCTCCTCAAAAATTGGAATTTCAAAGTTGGACTGGTTCTCATGGGTATTAGCCAAAGGCTTTGAGTTAAGGGATGGAAAATGAACAACACTTCTTGTTATGTAGCATCACTCAACCATGGATTGGAAGGGAAAAGAAAAATTATATTTATTAAGTTTTTTTTATAGAGTTGATTAAAAGAAGAAAGAGATATCTTTTATATCATTATATCACCTTCCCTCATATACCTATCTAACCTATATACTTTAGGTACCTATATACCAAATCGCTCTCTATATAACCATCAATACATGAGAGATAGTTGATGCATGGGAAAACAATGGTACATGGAAGTTATCACTAGGTACATAGCCCAAGATGGTATGTGAGGGGTAATAAGAATCCTCCTTATGGATCCCACTAGTCCATTGTGTTATAATCCTCAATAGGCTTAAAGTATGTGTGAGATCGTATGTGGGAGGCTAGTGGCCTAGGTTGAGAATATATTGAAGGTATTCTAGAGATTCATATTGGGGTTGCTTAGAGGATCATGTATAATCCTCAATAGGACTAGCCTTTGTTTATGTTCTTATTAATCTTAATTAGTTTGGACTACCTAAGCAAATAAATTAAGTGGTTATGCTTAAAAGTTTAATTTTTTTTATCTTTATTTAGTTTTTGGGGTAGGATAGGGAGGACCTTTAGGAATTGTTGTGGTTTTCACATCAGGTTCATCAAATATGTGGTTGGATAGAAATATGGGATGCAAAGGGATCAATGAGAGGAATCGCTAACACACTTTTTGATATTTTTTTAGGATCATGCTCAAGAGTAGGGGATGTTTTGTAAGATATTAGAAAACTAGTTTTAATGAGTACTATGAACAAACAACTATGGTTACTATGGGAAGCAAAAACTTGTCTAAAAAATTATATCTACCCTAATATCAAAACTTGGCTTGATCGAAAATGGTTTTAATGAGTACTTTGAGAAAATAACTATGGTTACTATGGGAAGCAATAACTTCCTTAAAAAATTCTAATATCAAAACCTGGCTTGATCTAAGATGCGGACATAAAAAAGAAAACATATTTTTTTCTAGATGATTCTTTGATTGAATGATGATGCAATTAAATGCATTTATTTTCTCATTTTAAGAAAGAGGTCAAGTAGGATATGCAACAAGCAATTTATCCTACCATGCAACTACATAAAATTAAATTTTCAATGCCTAAAAAATAAAATGAAGCCTAGGTTTATCTCCTTTATGATATTGAAATCAAAATATATTACTATCCCCATTTTATAGAATTTATTTGCAAAACCACAAACAAAAGCTATCAAATATTCAAAACATACAAATTAGAAACCCTAAAATAGAAATCAATCAAACCCAAAAATTTTAGAACCTAATTTGTAGCTAAAGCAAAAGTGTTTTTTAGAGGTAGAAATGTCATAGCATTGCAAAAGCATCACAACATCGCATAAGTACCATAGACTGACATAAGTACCAAAAATTAACATAAGTGTCATAAACTAATAGAAGCATGACAAAATGATAAAAGCACCATAAACTGACAAAAGCACCACAAACTACCATAAGTGTTATAGACTCATAGAAGTATTATATGCTTACAAAAGTGTCATAGGCTTGCATAAGCACCATGGTGATATCACTTTTGTATAGCACTTTTGATTGTACTTACAAAAAATTGAAAATATGCAAACAAAATAAAATTTAAAAATAGCATAGAGGGGTTGTTGGGGGAAATTCCTGCACCCTTAATAGATTTGTCATGCGGTAAGACTTCCCTGATCCAATCCATATTGTAGATTCTGGTGGATCCACCTCTTTAACTCGAGAAAATATTATTCTAAGACTTTAGATAGATCAAGTAGGGTAAGGAAACCATATAGGTGAGCCTACAATATTTATTATAAGCTTATGCTCATCCAGATTTACAAAAATAAAATAAAACTACAACATAAAATTTGAACAAGTTTGAAAGTAACTCCTAGCTAGTGCTTCAATTTGTAGACCGATGCCTTATCCATTGGGTAATTGTATCTAGACTTAAAATATGATGAATATAGAAGAGGGAGAAGATAAAACTAAGCCAATCACATCCATTCAAATAATGTAATAGAAATGATTCAACATACCAAAAAAAGAATATGCCATTTACACATTCAAATGATGTAACATGTAAATAGGAGAACACATAAAATTGCACATTGAACTGTTGAAAGGAGGAAATAGGATTGCATTAAATAATATATCATTACAATGGGAGTCTTATCAGAATAACTAGATCTTACTAAACTAGTATAAACAAATTCTCCATTCAAATGATGCAAAAGATAACTACAAATATTTGTTCAAATGATGCAAAAGAGAACTACAAATATTTGTTCAAATGATGCAACAAAGAGCCTCATAGCTTCCAGCCTCAACCATTGGAAATAATCAGTAAACTAGGCACCTCCTTAGAAAAACCTACACAATAATGGGGAAGAAAAAGGGATCACTAGACAAAACATACAAAGGAAAATACAACTAACAAGGATGAACACACGGGTATACCTCTTGTAAAATTATTGTGCAAACTTGATGATTTTCCTATTGTAGTAACTCTCTTAAATATATTGATAATTTGGTCATGTTGGTGCAAAATCGGCCTATGGTTATGATTGCACCCATGACCTTGCCAACATTGAGTAGACAGACTAAGTGTTGAGGGGTTCCATCTAATCTCTAGAGAAGGTTGGTTCCTTGGTGATTTTTATGAGAAAATGGGAGAAATATTTACTGAAAGAAAGGGAAATGTGGTCGTAGCTAGAAATTTTCTCATGGTGTAGATTATAAAACAAATATAAATACATATAACTTCATAGTCTAAGCATTTTATATATCTTCATGCAGAAATCATAATTCCCTAATGTGGTTTAGATGTTAATCTAACACATGCATGTATCAAATATTTAACTCCAACAATATAGTTTATATCACACATGAGTCAAGATAATAGAAAAAATACAACGTATAACTTAGTTATGTAAATAGAAGCATCGAATGTTCATACATACATTTGCGCATAATGAACCAAAATCCAATAGAAGCATAATTATTGCTTAAATCTAGAATACATACATTCAGTCTTGTAAACGTCTAAGAGCCGACCCTCATTCAAGGTGTGCTCCCATATTATATATACTCTATGATAAGCATATTTTGATATCTAATAAATTCTAACACAAAATCAGTTACAACAAATACGCTGCAAAATGCACCAGTATGTTTTGCATGGATTATTATTGGTTCAATCAGAGAATCAAATCACCAATGACGGGCATTTAATATTTGATGATTCAATCACTATCTACCATTGGTTACCAACATGTTCCTCTGAAGTCATGTTATTTAGTTTCTATTTATGTCTATGTTCTATGAAATTCCATCATGCCACGAAATCACGAAATTCTAAGGTCTTGGTCTTTTCCTCCCCTTCGAGCCTACAAAACTTTGACATGTTGTAAAATTGTGATATTATATCACCTTAGTCTTCTTCCTCCTATTAAGATTGCAAAACTTTGACATGTCATGAAATAATGAAATTATAGTGCCTTACTCTTCTTCCTCCTATTAATCCTATGAAACTTTGACATGTCGCTAAATTGCAATATTTTGACACCTTGGCTCTTTTCTTGCTTTGAGCTCGTGAAACTTCGACATGTCGCGAAATCGTGACATTGTAGCACTTTATTCTTCCTCCTCCTGTTAAGCCTGCAAAAATTTGACATGTCATGAAATCACAATATTTTGACACCTTGGCACTTTTATTGCTTTGATCTCACAAAACTTCAACATGTCGTGAAATCGTGACATCTTGCTTGCCTTAGTCTTTTTCGCTCTTTACTTCATAAAAATGGGAAACTAGTTCAAGCCTCAAAATATCTGATATATTCAGGATAGTATTTTTAGACTAACAAGTCCATAATTGTGAAAACTATAACTGCCTCGATGATGACCCATAACTGGAAATGATCCATAATAGCCACTATCTCCATCGCCCTTAGTTTTTTTTTCCTTTTTCTAGGGATTTGGGTTTTGAGTTTAGGGTTTAAGGTTTAGGGTTTTCAGATATAGGGTTTAGGATTTTCCCCTAATTTTTATAATGTGAGAAACATTAAAATAAAATCCTACATCTTAAAGCCCTAAAGATAAGAAATTACTATTTTTGGAAAAAATTCCATTTTTAGCCAAAAACAACCCTATTTTTAGTAACTTGCAAAAAAATATTGGATAGACCTCAAAATTAATACACATATTTTAATTACCCATATAATACTTCTAGAAAATATCAACACCTACTCATGTCTAAAAATTTTTAAATTCCAAAAATTTTTTTTTTCAAATTTCTAAAAACACTAAAATCCATTTTTGGGGCACTAGATGAAGGAATTAGGGCCCTATAAAAGCCTTAAAAATCACTCCAGCCACTAGGGTTTCTTATCCAAAGAATTTTTCTCCTCTGTATCTAGCTCCATGTAAAATTTCAAGTTGATCCAATGGTCGAATAAAAAGTTATGCCCTTTGGAAGATAGGCCCCTGCATTAAACTTATTTGGGCCAAATATTTACTAATAAAAAGACCTTAGGAAAACCAAAACAAAGTCCTGACCTTGGTGACATAAAAAAATTTATTGCTCTTGGAGGGTGAAAGAGGATTTCAAAAGGATAAAAAAAATTAATAATTGGAAAGGACTCAAGGGGTATTGTAAATTTGAAAAAGACCAAAAATTCAAAATTTTGGGGTCAACTCAAGTTGGATTTTGAGGATCCAAGACAGGCTCCGACTAGGACAGGTGATGAAAATACTCTTGAAAATGAATCATATGAGAACTCTAGAGTCTCCATAATACCACAAGGACTCGAAAACTAAACTAAACACCTAATTATAACACCTTAATCACCTAAAAACTGAAACCTGAATCACCTAAAAAAATAAGACAAACACTTTTTTTTAATCACCTCAAAATCTCAGAATCTCTAGTAGACCACAAAAACTTAAAAAATTGCCTAATCACCTAAAAGGGACTCCTTAATCACCTAAAAACTGAAACCTTAATCATCTATAAAGGACAATACTGAAACACATTTTTTTGTGTCTTCTCAAGCCCTCGGTGTTGAAAAAAACAATTTCAAATGTTGTCCATTGATAGGAATTATAAATTTTGCACCATCCAGAGTTTGCAATTTGTAAGTATGCTAGAGTATTTCATAAGGGCCAAGCCATTTAGGCTCCCATTTCCTTTTTTCACCATGTTTGTCATTTTTGGGGTCCTAGTACAACACTATATCTCCTCCTTGAAAAGGTTTACCTTTGGCTTTCTTATTGAACAACTGCACTATTTTGTGAGCTTGCTCAGTCATCTTCATTAATGCATCATTTTTGTCTTCCTACAACTTTGCAATTTGATCAAGTCTTCTCTGCAAGACATTTATATTTTCATGATCCTAAAGAAGTAAATATAAAACATGACTTTCCACCTGAGGGGTAGTAGAGCACTCTCACCATATACTAGTTCATAGGGAGACTTTCCTGTGCTTCTTTTGATAGATATCCTATTAGTCCATAAATCATACTTCAGTTCACTATCCCAATTTTTTTTTCTATCTAATGCTCTTCTAATTCTTGTGATCAAATTTTTATTTTAGGATTCTTCCAAACCATTACCTTATGGATAGTTATTTGCAGAATAAGAAAGCTCTATATTGTACCTAGCTCTTAAGAGGTGTTTCTTCTACCCAATTTGTATAATAGGTTTGTTGTAATGATCCACCTATGACCTACAAAATAATTGGGGTTAATATCACCTATAATATCTATTTCCCATTGAGTAAAAGGAGCTTCCATAATCACTGGCTTTAGGGGAATGGCTGGAAAATTCATCTTTCCTGCAAAAATTTGATAGTTATGACAACTTCTAACAAACTAATAAAAAAATTTAAACAAGGAGGGCCAATAATAACCAACTCTCATGATTTTGTGAGTAGTAGCCTTTCGAACAAAGTGATCCCCACAAAATCCAAAATGATATTCTTTTAGGACTTGAGAGACATCTTTCTCAAACAAAAAAAGAAGCAACACACCATTTGGATGCCTCCAATACAGTCTACCTTCTTGAATGTAATACCTTTGAGCCAATTTCTTGATAGAAATTCTTTTGTTTTGGAGCATGTCTCTTGGAAATGACAAGTTTTGAAGGTAAGAGATAATGCCATCATACCACCTTCAATCAAAATTATCAACTGCTCTTGCTTATTTCTATTCATCTACTGCAATAGTGTTATTCATAGCCTCCCCTTCTTTTTTAGCCAGATAATTTACCAATCCATGTCCTCTGACAATTTGTATTACTTTTAATTCCATGTCATACTACAATAATTTAGCCATCCACCTTGCAAGACTACCTAAAGGTTTAGTTTGAGTGAAAACATATTTAACAACAATGTAAGGGATATAGGCTATTACCTTATTGGACCCAAAAATACACTTAAAATGATCCAATGCTTTGATTAATGCATAAGCTTATTTTTCTAGCATAGAGTATTTCAGTTTAGGACCCTTCAATCGTGTACTCATAAAGGCTATAGGCATTTCATTTTTCTCTTCATCCTTATGAGCTAGAAATACATGAATAGTGTGTTATGAGGTGAATGAGTAGATCTTGAAATCTCTGAAGTAATCAGGGCAATTCAATATTGGAGCTTGAGTGATTGTATCTTTGATCTTTTGAAAAGCTATAGTATTTTTCCCTATCCACCTTATTTCCACATTTTTAATGATCATGTCATTTATTGGTTTGACAATCTGGGAAAAATCAAGGTTAAACCTCCTAATAAAGTTAATCTTTCCAAAAAATGATCAAACTCCCTTAAGATTTTTAGGAGGGGGAATTTTAACAATGGCTTCTACTCTTTGTGGATTAATGCTAATCCCATATTTTGAAATAATATGCCCAAGCAGTTTACCTTGTGTGGCCCAAAACACACATTTTATAGGATTCAAAGATATGCCAAACTCCTTACATCTATCAAACACTTGAGTTAGATGTACAAAATGATATTTAATATTTTTTGAAAAAAATTTAATGTCATCAATATATACTACCACTATCTTGAACATAAATCCCTTAAATCCAACATTCATTGCTCTCTGAAATGTTGCCCCTGCATTCATCAATCCAAAGGGCATCTTAAGATATTCAAATGTTCCCCATGGTATAGTGAAATTATTTTTGTGTCTATCTTCTGGATTCACTACAATCTGATTGTAACCTAAAAAGCCATCCAATAAAGATATTCTTGATGACCCAACCACTGCTTGAAGCAATTACTCCATATTTGGAAGTAGATAGTTGTCTTTGAGAGAGCTCTTACTCAGATTCCTAAAATATACACAAAGCCTAATCTCACCATTCTTTTTTCTAACTAGAACCAGGTTTACCAACCAAGTAGAAAATCTCACCTTCTTAATTATCTTGGTATCCAGTAACTTTTGCACTTCTTTTTGCATAATTAGATGCAAAGTGGGATTATACTTCCTTTGTTTCTACCTGAAAGGTTTGGTATATTTTTGAAGGGGTATTATGTGAGTCTACCTTTGTATTGAAGGTCTTCAGATATTCATAAATCTAAGCAAAAATATCCATGTTCTTTTCAAAAAATTGATATATTGTTGCTTCTATTTTCTTGATAGAGCTTTATTGATCCTAACAATATTGGGCTCTTCCTCGGTTATGATATTAACTTCATCTACCTTAGAATCCTAAAACAAAGGTTTATATGCTCTATCAAAGTCATAAAACAAGCTCTCTAAAGACACCAACCCCCTAGGGATCCTGTTGGTCTTCAGTTGTATGATTTTTGTAGGCTCTCCAATAACATCCTTTAGTTTTTCTTCATCACTTTCATCACAAATAACATCAAAAACTCATTTTGCATAGTCATAAAATCATTAATGTGTATATCATCATGAAAAAATTGTAAATATACCATATTATCTAGGACATATGGCTTATAAATAGATATGGTTGGGAACCTTTCCATAAACCAAGTGTCTATCTCAAGATTTTTTGCTCTAAAAGCATTAATGGCAAATAGATTAGCATCGTGATTCTATGCTCTACGAATAAATTACATATTAAAAGCCAAAAATTTTATCTATTTCATCCAAAACTGCCTGCTTATATTGCTTTAATATAGGGTGATTTGTTTGATATCTCCCTTTGATATATTGAATTATTAGCTTAGAATTCCCACTAACTTTGAGGTAATTAATACCTAGTTCCTTGGCTTTCCTTAGCCCTAGAAATAAATCTTCATACTCTGCAACATTATTTGTAAAAGAAAATTCTAACCTGTATGGTATGCCAAGATAGTTGTCATTGATGTCTATCAATAGTACTCCAACTCCTACTCTTGCTTTATATTTTGCCCCATCAAAGGTCATAGTCCATAACTTAGAAGTCAAATTCTATCAATTTTTGCATCTACTTCATCCTTCAATTTTGGATCCATGTTCTGAGCATCAAGTACTTCCAATAATAAAGGATAATTCTAGATAGAGTAAACCCCCATGTGCTTTTCCTCAACAAAATTCATGATATTGACCATATTATTGAAAACATTCAAAAGACTACAATTTAAATCAACTATAGAATTACTACTTTTGTATTGAAATAAATGAGGTTACAAATTAAATTCTTTTTCTAAATTTTTCCCTAAAGGCTACAATTGGGTTTTCCCTAAGGAAGCCCTTATCAGTGTGATTAAAAGCAACAAGATTCAAATTTTGGATGTTCCTCAATTCAGGTGGGCTTCTTACTCGGGGGCCACCATTGGTTTGATCTATATTTTGTACCTATTGGGACTACAAATTTTTCTTAGAACGTTTGGGGGCTTGCCTCAATCAAACCTCATATTTACGAAGACAAAAGACCTCTAAATTAAGCTCAAAACATATCTAAAACTATAAAAAACTATGCAAAACCATGAATTAAGCCATAGTTACCTATCTAGTAAACTTTGTTTTATTGTAGAAAAATTTCACATAGGTGGGTACGAACTTGTCTAGGCCTAGAAGTTCATACAAGGTAGTGCAAACTTGACTATCTTCAACAAAATGCATGTAATATGCTTTTTGAGTTATCTTGATATTACTGCTCCTTTGCTCTTTCATTGGGTCACCTTCAAAATTTGCCTTCATTGTCGATAACATGTCTAAGACACAAGGAGTATCATGGATGTAACAAAAACTGTATAGCTATGTGGATGTGATGGATGTTTGATTGATGATTTGAGTCTAGAGAGATTTTAGAAAAGTTTCTATAATCTAAACTTTGAATCCTTTAAAATGGTGAAAATGGCCTTCTACTTATAGACTTGGCCAAGGTTAGGGGAGGGTGGAGGTGTCCCATGAGGTGTCCCCTGTGAGGTGTGTGGTGAGGTATCCTTATAAGAGGTGTTCCTTGAGGCATATTGGCTCATAAATTAGATTGTGTGAGATAATACCTCACCCATTGGTAAGTCATGATGACCTGGAGGAAAGTATCCAAATGGCATTAATTGAAACCAACTTGGAAATATCTCCCAATTGGAAATTACCTTTTTGATGAAAAAGTCTCCAATTCTTATTTATTGCCCAGGAGAGTGTGAAATGGTTGTGTGAGAGGTGGAAAATCTAGGCTAGTCAAAGTAGACTAGGTGAGGTGGAGGGTTAGAATTAAGCATGATTAGCCTAATTAACCATAGGATTAGCCATAAAGCAAGCTTTGACTAAGATTGTTGAATTTTTGAGCATAAAGTGCTTTTGGATCATGGTGGATAATTTAACCTTGGTTGAGTTGTGAATGAGGTCACATGAGGAACTATAGTTAACCGTAGGAAGGGGCTTAACTAGCCCAAGGAGGCTAAGGATGATGAATAGTGATTTTAATAAATGAATAGTGTTTTAAGGTCAATTATGCAATTTTTGAGGGTTTTGCAAATTGATCAGCTGTGAAGATGAGGAAAGTAGAAATGTACTAATTTTGGGTGTCTACATTTTACCCCTTTTGTACAAGATTGTGTGAAAACACAATTTAGTACAAAAATTGATGATATGAATTGATGGAATGATTGGAAGGCAAATAATTTGTGATTGATGACTTGTGGATGATTGCAAGAGAGACACATTGATAAAAAAGACATGATTTGTGATTGAATACAACACTTTGTAGTATTGTAATGATTGATTTTGAGAGAATGCGTAAGATCTCCTTGTATTGTGATCAACTTGAGATGTTCCAATTTGTGGAAGGAATAATTGCCTTTGCCAATTTTTGCTTACAATTTATTGATGAGTTATTTTAACAACATTTGACAAACCATTGGAGCCGTAGGGTAGATATTAGTCAGGTGTTTCCTTCACAAGTGGTCTTACGACTGCCACTTTGAAGAAGGGAATTCATGAGTTGTCTATAGTCAGAGACATTTTGAGGTCTATCAAATATTGGTTTATTTTGAATTGAAGTTTTGATTGAGAAGAGAAATTATGCTAGAGTAAGGACTTGAGATAACCATTAGCAAAAATTTTCTTAGGCATTTTTGGTATCCGTGACTGGATGTTTCAGTTTTTGGATCATGTGCAAGGCAAATTTTGATGTCTTTGACTAACTAACCCCTCAAACGATGAATTTCAATGGAGGAGATGAATATCGGTGATGAATCAATTGATGATGATGAAGAGGATGGGAAAAATGGTGAAATTTTTTGGAAAATGATAAATCCAGGCTAAATTAGGGCATCAAATTTGGATATTTATGAAAGGTGAAGTGCAGCGGAAAACTTCGCACAGGGTGTGCGAATCTCACATTCGCACATGTGGGTGCTAACCTAGGAAAAAATAGGTATAAAAATGGAAAACGTCACGTGAATCCTCAGTTTACATCGTGCAAATGAGGGAGAGAGTGGTGAGAAAGAATTTGTGAAGCAGATCATTATCGGATTGTCGAATGGAGGTCAAGCGATGGTGAGTGGGTGGGTAAGCATGAGTGAAAGTGAAGGCATTCCAAAGGTAAGTGGACTGTGCCAACCTTGGAATGTGTGTAAATTTAAATGCTAAAGAATATTTAATGTGCTTGTGTGTGTATTGGAATGTGTGCATGTGTATGAAAATATTTGATTGCATATGATTGGGATGCGTGAATGCACTTTCTAATGGAAATGTGTGCACAATGTGTAAAACTACCCAAATGGGTATCCTGATATGCCATTTGTTTTATTATTGACTTTGTGACCTAGAGAAGTGTGCATAAAAGAATGTGATTGTTTTTACCTTTGTATGCATGCATGATGATAATTTTTGTACAGTCATGTTGTTTGAGAAAATGGGTACCCAAATTTGTGCTTAGTTGACCCTATTTGATTTTTCGTTGATGTTCTCATTTTATGTGTTTAACTTTGTATGTGCATGTTAGGACAAAGTTGATGGGATGGACTATCCAATTGAGAAAATGGGTATCCAAAACTACCCGTTTTTAGAAGTTCGCACGGGGGCATGCGAACGAAAAATTTTACACGAAGGCATGCAATTTTGTTTTTGGAAATGTGTAATATTGACATGTGGTGTGAAAGTGAATGAATGAGATATTGACATGTGATTTAAAATTGAATGAATAAGATATTGACGTGTGGTTTGAAATTGAATGAATGAGATATTGATGTGTGGTTTGAAATTGAATGAATGATATATTAATGTGTGGTTTGAAATTGAATGAATGAGATATTAACATGTGTTTTGAAATGGATTAATGTAGGTGAAGAAGATATATGTGCGATATAAACTACGGGATCTTAGGAAGAATCTACAAAAGGTGTGGTAGACTGATGATGTTACCTATATGCATGTAGTGGGATTGTATGGAGTGTGGGAGATGCATGTTGTACACGTAAATAATGCATGTGTTCGTGTTATATGAGAGGTGGTATCCTGATAGGAAAACCTTTCATATCCTAATAGGGGAGATGACTATTACTTTAGATGATGTGTACCACATCTATCGGCTATCAGTAGAGGGGATTTCAGTGAGGATGATGAAGTCGGATGCACAAGATGGAATTTTGCAGAGGGCTCTTGAAGAGATATGGACTAGCATGGGGTTGAGGGTGGAGTTGACTATAAGTGGTTTTGGAAGGACAAGATGTTGTTGAACCGACATGCGATAGCGATGCTAATGATTTAAAGAGAAGCCTTACCTAATACTTTAGGGGTGAGATTCCCCTGTAATATGATGGGGGTGGTGTATGAGATGGTGGAGCGAAAGATAGTGTATGCATGGGCACTAACATTTTTAGCATAGGTCTACAAAGAGCTGCATGGGATTGTGAGGAAAAATCAATAGGGCATAAGTTTCAGTCCCCTGTTATAGGTGTGGTTATGGGAGCACATTATGGTACTATGATCGTCATTATTGCCTTATGATTCACATTCATTGAGTATAATTTATGTACCCTTTGCCATGATATGGAGGATAGATATAGAGAAAAATATTAAGAGGGAGCAAGAGAGTGATATGATGTACTACCATGAGAAGTTATGGGAGTTGAAGATGGATGATATTGGATGGAGGTCATGGCGAGGGGCACCTACTTGGGATGAGGATGCGGTGCATCTTGTCTAGATTAGAAAGGGGTGGTGGATTGTGGGGAAGTATGGGAAACAAGTGGAGTATTTTCCATTTTTATAGGCGATGTTCCAATTCAGGTTGTGACAGGGATGCCCATATTTTCCAATGATGATTTACAGAGTGGTAGGTGATTAGGGGCTAAAGCAAGTGGTACTACCATTAGAACTGATGTCGAATGAGAAAATAGTTGTCCCAAATTTTGAAAATACTGGTATCATAATGGAGTATGATGTACGATGGTTGAGGAAGATATGGGATTCTATATTTAGGGTGGTATATGAGTGAGGTGAGGCAGCAGGTGCATTTCTAGGAAGGGTGATGGTAGCATCATCGAGGCATGGGGGATCACCAGGGGTATTAATATCACCATAGTATGGTGGATCACTAGGAGTACCAAGATCGCTAGAGCCAAATGAGGATGAGGAATTAGAATTAGATTAGTTGATCTGATATGTACAACCATGGAGGGATGAGCATGATAGGTTGGTGAGTGGAGGTGCCTCAAGATAGCCTGAGGTGAGTGAGGGATTGTCGATAGAGGGGGCAGTGGTGATGGACAAGATTCTAGTGATGGAGGTTGATGGGGGGGTGTAGGATATAGTGGCAGTGAATGGAGGAGTAGCATCATTGTTGTGTGCATTTGATTTTATGATTGGTCTATAGGAGATGATAGTGGTGTAGGAGGAGACGAGATAGTTATGAGATAAGATATGAGAGTTTGAGGAGATTTTGATAGAGACTAATCTATAATGGGTGATAGATCACTCTGTAGTATTGGAGGAGAAGTGTAGAGTGGAGGAGAGGCTATGGATAGCCTTGAGAAAGCAATATGAGGTGAATACAAGGGTGGAGCAGTAAGCCATTGAGAGAGAGACTCTCATTGGTGAGCGAGGTGCTAGTTGTGTAAAGAGGAATGAGATTATTGAGGTAGTTGATAAATTATAGTGGTTATTGTATGAGGCAATGGCAAAGGTAGAGGTCAAGAAATCCAATTGATAGGAGTGTATAGAAGGGATACGATGAGAGGTGGTCAAGATGATAGCTATAGAGAGGCAGGTTGCAGTAGATATTGAGGGCTTGTAAGTGAAGGTGCAACAACTAGAGTAGACACATGAAGATTTAGGGGTGATGAGGTTGATCAAGAAGCAATCAAGGGCAGATATGGCTAGTCTTCGAGCAGAGGTGGAGAATTTATGATAGGCAAACATGAGATTGATAGATGCCCATTCTTAGGAGGCTAGGAAGAGAGCACAGTGTTAGGGTAGTTTTATTTTGAATGGGTTGATCCATATCAGTAGAGCCAGTATAGTATACCCTCGATAGCATGGATGATCCAATAGTTGGCAAAGTCGACAACCTCATAGGCAATGGGACAAGTCCCAAAGGTGAGGAGAGAGGCACCAATGGTATAGGAGGTGGGTGACATTATGTCGGAGTGAGGTGTTGCGGAGTGGATGATGTCATAGGAGGGGAATGGGGAGACTCCTGCTGAGTAGCACATGGGATGTATCTTAGTGTTGGTGGTCAGGTGGCCATCCATAGTTTTTGTTTTGTATGATGAGTATATACATGATATGTACATGTGATGAGGTACCTCCAAGGGTACACATTTTGTTGTAGCCTGATGGTATTTTTGAGATATATATACATGACATTTGATAGTGTTATATCGCATTGCATTTTCTTGTGTGTTTGTTTTTGCTTTATTATGTATGTACATGAGAATGATGTAAATGTGTGTATATAGCATAGATGTGTGAATTGATGATGAGTATATGTGGTAGAAGTAGTGAAGCGCATGTAAAATCATGTCCAAAAATCTTCTTGCATTCCTTTATGTAGATGGGCTTCTTGCTCGTGTGCCATAAGTTTTGAAGTATAGATCCTGTAAACCTACACAACCTACAAAAATGGATTAGTGTTTTTGGGAGCTTGCCTTGGTCAAGTCCCATATTTACATAGATAAAAGACTCAAATAACTAAATTAATGCATAATTGAATTGCTAATTGAAATGGATGGTAATTACAATGATACTTACCTATACAAGGAGTTGATGTAGCTTGTTGTTTGCTTTGGATCTCTTTTTCGAGTGGATGTTGGATGTTGCGTATCATAGACCAATTCCATCATAGTCTAGGTATGTAAAATGGAGGATCCTTAGAAATTGAGAAGAAAGCACTCTATTTATAGAGTTTGCAAATGTTAGGGGAGGGGCTGAGGTGTCCCATGAGGTGTTGCCTATGAGGTGCACAATGTGAGGTGTCCCCTGAGGTGTACCCTAAGGTGTCCCTATGAGGTGGCCCTTATGATATGTTCTCATAGGTATACCCTGAGGTGTCCCCTGAGGTGTCTTGCCTCATAAATATGTTTAGGTGAGAGAATATCTCACCCATCCACATGTGTGATGGAGACAAATATCAAAAAATATCAAGATGAGAGAGGTAGAAATGCTATGATAGTCAAATTATATTAGGTGAGGTGGTAGGCTTATCTTAAATCAATATTAGATCTAATTAAGCATGTGTTTAGCCATAAAGCATACTTTGACCAAAAATGTTGACTTTTGACCATAAAGTGCTTTTTGACCATGGTGGAGAATTCAACCTTAGTTGAGTTATGAATGAGGTCACATGAGGACCCATGGTTAAGAATAGGAAGGGGCTTAGCTAGCCCAAGGGGGCTAAGGATGATGAATAGTGATTTGGAGCCAATTTATGCAATTTTTTAGGGTTTTACAAATTGATTGGCCATGATGATGTGATAAGTGGAAATATGTGACTTTTGGATGTCTACATTTTACCTCTTTTGTACTGGATTGTGTGAAAACATGATTTAGTACAAAAATTGATGATATGAATTGATGGAATGACGGGAAGACAAATAATTTATGATTGCAAGAGAGATGTATTGATGAAATATAAAGATGATTTGTGATTAAGTACAACACTTTGTAGCATTATAATGATTGCTTTTGAGGGGAGGCATAAGATTTCCTTGTTTTGTGATCAACATGAGATGTTCCAATTGTGGAAGGAACAAATGCCTTTGCCAATTTTTGCCTTCAATTGATTGATGAGCTATTTTAAAAACATTTGACAAACTGTTGGAACCATAGGGTAGAACTTTTAGGTGCTTCGTTCGAGTGGCCTTATGCCTGCCACAAAGAAAAAGGGAATCCATGAGATGTCTACAATCAAAGGTATTTTGAGATCTATCAAATATTTATTTGTTTTGAATTGAAGTTTTTATTGAGAAGAGAAATTCAGCTTTTTGTTTGTCCTAGAAAATGAGAACTTGAGATAATATTTAGCAAAAAATTTCTTAGGCAGATGTTAAAACCATGATTGGATGTTTGGTTATTTGATCATGTGCAAAGTAGCTTTTGATTGTTTGAATGACTACCCCATAAATCGATTAATTGGCAATGGAGGAGATGAATATCGGCTATGAATCGATTTATGATGATGAAAATGATTGTAAGAGTGATGAAAATTACAAATAGAGGGTACAAATATCGATGATGAATCAATTGATGATGATGAAAATGATTGTAAGAGTTATGAGAATAACAAAAGATGGATATACAAGGACATAGCCAAGGATATTGTGAGAATTTTAATGTGAAATGTAGGTTCACACATGGTTGTGCAAATAAAAATATTCGCACATGGTTGTGCGAATAAAAAATTTTACACATGTTTTTGCAAACCCATCGAAAATGGTGTATGGAAGCATGAAAGTTTCATTGTGGGGTAATTTTACATGATGTCAAGTGTGGAGAGAGTGGTGAATAATATTTTGAGGAGGTTTGAGAAACCTCCTGGTGGATATGAGGGGAGTGGGGATACTCCCAATAGACAACAAAGCTAAAATGGCCTACGTTTATTTTTGTTTTTTTCTCTTTTTTTGTTTTGTTTTTGGTGTGGTGAATGTGCCACCATTTTTGTATATGATTATGGTTGTTGATGATGTGATGTACAACATGATGTATATACACTATAGCTGATGGATGGTTTTGATAATGTACAAAGTTTTTTATGCAATTATATGCATGATGAGCTCATGTGATTATGTACAATGGTGTGATGCATATGGATGCAAAAAGTGTGTTGTATGTACACTTGATATGTATGTATGTGGTGATAGGGTTGGAAACCCGTATGTGAGTGTGGATCATCTCAAATGGTTTAAACACTCGAATAAAATGGAATAGTCACGTTGATTGTGCACCCTTATTATGAAACAAGCAAACATGCAATGTGTATGATGAATGCAATTGGAAATGTACCTATGGAGGTAATGTAATGGACTATTTGAATATGTAATGAATGACAATGTACAAATATGATGAAGAGAACATGTGTTATTGGTAGAGCTAGCAATTATGTTGTCTGTTCCTTGTTACCAAGATGGTTGGATTTTTAGAAGAATTTTTGGATGTTTAAACACCATAGTTTGAACAATCAAACTCATATAGTAGACAATCATTATCCATCAAAATTCTTAACTATACTGACTGATATTAAGCCTGTCATGGACCAGTGTGTAGAAAGTGATGATCATTTATCCATTTTTAGGGATATTGGACTAACCTATTGCAAACCTAGCCGATTAAGCTAGCTCATCCACAAGCGCATAGTGGTTTGTACAAAATATCACTAATATGATGAACATGTCACCACTTGTAATGCATACTCCACTACCAGGAAAGTGTCTATGGCCTATTACTGGTGATGGAGATCACCTCGTGATGTTATGATGGACCTGAGGACCTTAGGGATATGGTGCTTTTTTTATTTGCTTTTCTTTTGATTTTTTTTTATTGCTCTTGTAGGAGTTTGCTTTTGTTTTCTACCATTTTTATTTTTATTTTTATCTTATCCTTTTGTCAATCCTCAGGTTTATTTTGATCACACAAATGATAGGATGAGCAGGGGCAACCATTCAATTTATGGCAAGGCTTACAGAAGGTGTTGTCCTTCCTACACTCAAAATTTGTTTAATGTGTGAGGCGTGTGATTTGCTTATGAAATAACTCAAGTCAACCAGGGAAAGCTTTGAAATTCTTTAGAATTTTGATGGTTTTCAATGTTGGTTGATTGGACTGACTATGAATGGTTGAGCAACAAAAGAGCTTCCTATTGTCATGCATCTTGAGAAGAGGATTAGACACCACTACAAGTATACTAAAAAATGTATGTTTAACCCTTCCATGGTGTGTTGTATGCAAAATGATGTATGCATATGTATAAATATAATTGTATGGCAACGTGATGATGAACAATGCAATAGCATGCAAATCATGAGTTAATGGCATGATGGAATGCTTATGTACAAGAAAAATTCATGACATGATACAATACCTATGAATGCAAACTGAAATGTGACCAACTTGTTCTCAAGTAGTAAAATCAAGTGGGATAGTTATGATGCAAATTTATGACTCCAAATGAGTGACTCAATTGATACGGATGAAGCGTGATGGCATGTATGGATGCATTTGGTGAATGAATTGAGCATTAATGTTTGGTGGCATCAACATGATTCATGAGTGTGGATGATGATGGAAGAGGCTGAAAAGTGAGTCTATGAAATGGAGGAAGGAGAAGAGAAGAAAAGAGGAAAATAAGGAAGAAGAAAATGTAACCAATCAAAGGTATGTAGATGCTCAAAGCGTGACCATAAATATTGACTAGTAACAAGAAGAGAGGGAAGGGAGAAAGAAGAGAAGGACAAATCAAAGGCATATAGCCGCTCAAAGCGTGAGCATACAACATTGATCAAAGAGAAAGGAGATGAAGAATAGAAGGAAAAGTAGAAGAGTGATGTAATTTTTTGCATTTTTTGTATTTTTGTAATAGTCGTGATGGTATGTACAAAGAATGGTGAGTTGTACTTGAAAATGATTAGGCATAAAATGTTTGAATATAAATGATGTTTATGGGCTCAATATCAGCAACATCTTCAATATTGGCAAAATGATATGCCCCTAAATCAAATTTATGTGTAACAATGTAATAACCTAAACAATTAGGAACAAATTTAACATTAATGTGGCGTGGTTGGCTAGTGATCTCTTGGTTCTATTTAGGGACTAGATATCTGAATTTAAATTATTATGGATGTACCTTGCTATGATAGGTATGTCAAATGCAATCTTGGTAAACATGTGTGTTTAATGATGTAAATGCAGCATTCATCCAAGAGTGTGAACCGGTTTGATTTTTTTGGATCAGTAGTATCATCATTGATAAATTTTGACATTGATATGTGTAATTGATGAGAAGCTCAAGCTCTAGGGGCAGTAGATTTTAAAAATTTTACTGCCCCAATTGTAGTCTAAATGTGATGACTCTGCAATAGTTTTGTATGAAGAATGTCGCATATGGCTTGATGGGTAAATTCGGTTGAATTTTTCACATAGTGTGCAAAAATTCTTAGTCTAGAAAAGCATACCGTTATTATATATGACCATGGAAGAGATGTCAAAGCGATAGGTGATGTGTAAAGTAATGAATTCGATGATTTTAATACCTATCATTTGAATGAGAAGAATGTCTTGAACCCTATTTATAAAATAATCCACAGTATTCCTGGATGGGGTGGGGAGGATTTTATCAATAAAATGCAAACCCCATGGAGAAAAGGACCACATAGATTGAACAAAATAGAGTGCTTGATATGAAGAAAAGTGTAATATTAGCATGGTTTTGCCATGTGATGTATGGAAAAATGTATTCGTAACAACCATGCTCCAGTGTAGGCCAATACTAACCCACGTGTAATATGTTTCGTAATGAAGTGTTGGGTTTGTATGTGGTTTGAGATAATGCCAAAGGATGTCATTGTGGTTGCATTGAGAAATAACATCTCCCAAAAATGAGTAATGGATTTCCATTTGTTTGGATTCTCATTGAGAAGTGGGGCAAATCCTGAACAAAATGCATAATTTAATAGAATATTTGTGTATAAAGGTACAAACTATGCATCTAAACTATTGCAAGCATATAAAAATTTGAAAAATAAAATTAAGTAATCATTTACATAAATAAAAGATATTCAATAAATGGGGGGTGCTCTTTTATTATAAATGATGAAGCTTGATTACAATATCTCCCTCTTAGGGAGTCACTCAAATTGATACAATTGTTACAATAGTTGAGGCCCCTCAATGGGGAAAGATGCACTTGAATGGTCTTCACTTTAACACTAATTTGCTTGAGGGCTTACTAGGATGCCTCATTCTCTAATGTCAATAGGAAGAGTCTTGAAAGATACTTTGTCTCTGAGGTATTTGTTATCTGCATGTAAGGAAACAATAAAGCACATCAGTAGCACATGAAATCTCTCATGATGAGGATGATTTCAAAGAAAGTGCATGAAATAGATAAAATATGTAAAGAATGCATGAACATATATAAAGATACATAAAGTTGCCTAAAATATTAACAATAAAACACGAAGCAAATATTGAAATATATAAAGGAACCTAAAGATGCATGTAAACTTGCAAATGAAGCATATAGAATCTAATATATGAAAGCATATAAAGGAAAGCATGAAATGCACAAATGAGAGCAAAGATGCCTATGAAATTGATAATGCATCATAGAAATGCAGTAAATATGACTAATATAGACTATATAAAGCTAAATGATTGCTAAAAATAGAAAATATATGGCTAAATCGAAGGAGTTTGCATGTCAAACCCTGGCTGCTATCGCTCATAGCAGTTGGCTCTACTAGCTGCTATTGAATCAAATAGCTAAGTCTATGGGCCACTGTTGAAAGCAGTGACCATAAGGAAAGTGTTATGCTCTTGAAATCAGGCTTGATGATGCATATTTCCTTTGTTGAATTGGTGATCAATGGTCATCGATGTGTCTAAACATGTATTTGTGGTTGAATTATCTCAAATTCATGATGGATTGATGTGGAATGGCAAGCTTACTCCTCAAGTTGTTGTAAGTTCTATTGCTTCGAATGAAGGTGTCATTCTCCAATTGGACAACATCTTAGCACTCCTCAAGGGTTGCAAATGGCTCTCCAATTCAACAGGTCTTCACTGCATTCAATTTGTGATCCTCAATATCTCTTTTGGGGGTTTATAAATAGACTCTCCCAAGTCCAAATCTTGGCTTCTCAAGGAAGCCAAGATCAAGAATCAGTTGGCTTGAGAAGTTGGGAGGAAACCTCTGAAAGCTTCACAACCCAAAATCGCTTGAAATCCATTGCAAGTTGTCCATTGCAACTGATTTTGCTTGGCTCTAGGAGCTTGAGTTTGTTACAGGGCTAGCCGCTCTTGCTTAACATGGTTAGGACCCTAGCCACTATTAATAGATGTGGCTAGCACTTAGCTACTATAATCATCAGTGGTTGGGATCTTAGTTGTTGATGCCATCAGCGACTAATATTGAATAGGACTAGACTACCCTAAATGAGTGGTTAAAATAACTTCTAGGTCTTGGAAAGCTCCAAGATCATTCATATGGCCTACAAAGGTGCCCATATGAGTAGTATTATAAACATGATGTGTTTTAAGTGTCTATAGATACCCCTTTTGGGATGCGTTATGGGAAAATACAATGCTGAGAAAAAATAGACCACCTAAATCCATATTATAGGTTGATTGATGTTTATTGATCTAGTCAATGTTAGATGCCCCAATCCTATAAATGGTGCACATATCAAAATCATTGATTCCAACAGAATGAAAGACTCAGCTTTTAGTAAAGCTTTTGTCAGTTTGTGTATGAAATCAGTACGAATTATTCGAACAATAATGATCAAAGAATAAATTTCCAAATATTTAATTCATTATGTTTGCTTTGACCCCAGTAGAAGGGTAAGCTTATGATAGTTGTTAGCAATGATTTGTAAGATGAATGTGATTTACATGATTGAGTGTTCAATTATTGATTTTTATTATGAATTTGTTGATTATGACTATCCCCTCAAGCAACGAGTCGATGAGGAAAAGGACAAGTGATTAAAGCGATGAGTCACTTAACCAAGATGATTGATTTGGACCATTCAATATTATTGCATTTTGTTACATGGAAAATCCTATTACAGTTGTGATTTCAACCATAAAAGTAATTGTACATCTCTATCCCATGGATAAGTTCAGTTGTAATGGCCTTAGAGATTCAAGATGATAGCAATTCCATTTAAGCTTGTGGTGAATCACTATGTTTAATGATCTGCTAAAAATGTCATAGAAGAAATGAAATGAATGCCTCATTCCTGTGGAGTAGTTAAACTGCAAGGGCCTTCTTGGGGATTGAAGTGAAGACAATTAAATTCAACGATGACTAATTTACCTCAAATGACCTTATGGTAATTTATTCATCTTGTCAGATTGCATGGAGCACAAGTCACTGCAATTGCCAAGTGTATAGGGTAAATAATTGGATAAAAGGTGCATTTGAATTTTTATTTATTTTATTTTTGAAAATTTTGAACATTCAGGACTGATAGATATCCTTATTTTTCCATTTTGAAGCTTCTCATGGTGAGAAAATGTGTGCATTTAATGTTTCTTCTTAGCCACCATCGAAAGCCACGACTAGTTTTTGATATTTTCTTAGCTACTATTAACAACAACGATTGGTACTACCCTAATATAGGCTTGTTGTTGATATCAAAGGCTAGAAACAAAATGGAAAATATTAAAGCAAAATTAGGGTTTTTGCAATCCATTATTTCCAGTTGGTTTTTAGTGAACATTGAGTTGTGAGGAGAGGTAGAAGGCATTTAACACGAAAAACTGTCGAACTTCATATCCATATTTATGGAAAAGCATCCAGAGGAATCAACGAGTGGTGGAACTGGTGCTCCTAAGGTGGCATTGAAATCCTTTACTCATGATTTTAGCCATAAAATAAACCTCATTAAGTAATTGGCTAAATGAACCTCACTAAATTACAGGTAATTAACCTCACCCTAGTTAGATTTAGCATTAGGCTAGCTTAGTGGGAGGGTTTAATTTTATTTTGGGTATTTTTTAGGGTAGTAAATGACCTCACAAGGGGTCTTTCTCATAGCCCCTGTTGGTGAAGGTGGCCCCCAATATACCAATTAGGGGTCACAATTGTTCTCAGTGACTAGGTTCAAATCCCAATAATTAAAAAATTTACCGTTGATGCTAGTCATTGTCGACATCAATGATGGCCATGACAGCTACTGTTGACATGAACGGCTAAGGAAACTTAGCCAAATTTTGAAAAAAAAAAAATTGTTTTATTTTGAGCAAGGGGTTTGCTTAGTTATGATAATCACTGTTTATTTTGCTTTTTATTTTAGGAATTTTCTTATTTTATATGCAAGAAAGGGATTTCTTGGGTAGGGAGAGCTTGTACTTTTTTCAATGATCAACACTCTAGACCATGCACATCACAGAATGAGCAAGTACAAAACTTTCACTTAAGGTGACTAGGACCACTTTGTAGTGTTCATATTTCCTTATTCAAACGAGGATTATTAATGTTTGAAAAGTGATGGGATTTTGATGTGTGCTAGGTGCTATCAAAACTAAACCTTATATCTAAAATCCAAGATAGTTTTCTATAAAATTTGAGATCACTAGGTGTGGTTAAATGACCTAAAAACCCTAGTATATACCTCATAGCAATAGGAAGGGTTGTGTTGAAAAATATAATTACTCATAGGGGAGATGGATGATGATGATGTAAAGATGCATGACTAGAGTAAAAATATGGTGTTGTTTGTAAGATTGTAAACACAACCTATTCTAATGCAAGTGCAATGGATGAAAATGCCTAGTGTAATGCAATTCAATGAATTTGTGTGCAAAATGTAAAATGCAAATGTATTTGTGTTTTTGATGTTTTGTAATATTTTTTTATTTTTTTGGTAAGTTAACAAAATTTTTATTAATGAGGTCATTTAAAATGTGCCCTAATTCCTTAGTATAAAATCTTAATTAAATGATGCAACATCCAATAACATCCAAACTAAGCCTAAGACTTTTAGATAAAAAAACAATCCAAAAGGACCAAACAGGAACAAAAACGTTCCAACAAGACAAAAACTAGAAACAAACAATAATCTCCAAAGGAATTACACATTTGTAGAATCCTTTATGTCATCCTTTTCAACATATTTTGGGATTCCCTTGAATATTTCCTTTGCAATTTTCACCACCTCATCCTCCTTGATGCTACCTCCAATGTTGGCTCCTACGATATTCTTTTCAGGGTGATCCTCAGAGTAATTGGTACAAAAATAGCAAATGCAGAGCATTTCTATGCTCCTTCATCTGGACAATGGCAACCATGCTCATGGTTACTACACTTTCCATATGAGCGATGGTAGCAGTACTATTATTTGTGATGTACTCCTATAATAACTTGATCGTGGGATCTTCAAGCTCATACTCAATAGAACTATCATGTGCTTTTTCCTAGTTATGATAGAATTTATCTTTTAGGTGTTTGGAGCTTCTCAAAGGGGTGGGGTGATCCTCCATATTGACCTTCTTTCTTATCAATTTCTCAATATCCTAATATTTGCATTTCACTTTTCTTTTCTTGAAACCACGATCACTTGAGGATGGGGTAAAGGATGTGTCCTCCTCAATAATCTATTTAGAATCCACTTACTGCTCAGATATAAAAACATTGAATTTTGGAAACTTCTCTAACAAATGTTTGTAAATCACCTTAAAAAGTCCCTGATGTGAGGGCCAAGCCTCATCCTTATTTGAGTGAGTTGCCTTAATGGAATATTCCATAGATAAAAATATGAATTCAGGAATGTTGATAGGTTTCACTTCCCTAAAGTGATTCACAAAAGCTATGCGAAAACTCCTAAGAGGAGAACCCAAGGCATAAAATGTGATATACTCCATCATAGGTTTCATGAATTCTTTCCATAGAGTAGGTAAATCCTCCCTAACCATCCCTAGTTTTATGAGCTTGCGCAAACTAGATCTTGGTTCGAACTCCTTCAGCTTCGTGTCCCAATTATGTTTGTCCTTGCAGATGGTTCTTCCCACCAATGGCTGACCTGTTATTTTTACAAGGATTTGAATGTCAACATAAAATTTAACTCCATGGATAATAACAACACCTTTCTCCCATGTGGAAGCAAAGGTAGTTTTCACATCCTAGTCCATCCCAAAAAATTATTTCATAAATGGTATAAATCCATCTGTATTCATGATCACCGCAGCAACAGGTTCAATTTCAAGTGTCTCTGGTTCAATGAAACCCATAATGGTAAGGTTATAGAACTACGGGATGGAAGGAAAAATAGAGTGCTCTAACCAAAACCTTAGCGAGAAATCGAGGGAGATAGTAATTCTGGAATGGAGGTGTGCTTTTGAATCAAAGGGAGGTCTTGGGTATTTTTGGAAACTTTGCCACCTCCACAAGTTGTAACAATTCCTTGGAAATAATAATTCCACCCTAAACCTGATATCAAAGCGATGGGATTTAGTAGAATTGAAGTTCCCACAACACCTAGAACCATTGAAAATAGAAATGTGTGTCGCTCTTGGATACTTTTGAAAATTTGGGAAAAATCTCATTTAAATAAATGTGATCCTTGTAGGAAAAAATGAAAACCTAAAGCATTGGAAAATGGAAAAAATATCCTACGGATAGAGGCATGTAAAAGAGGATGAGAACGATGAGTCCCAAGAAATTTATTAGTGACAGATAGAAATGGTTATTTGACATGCGAAAGTTTGACACGCGAGTGGGATTTGGGAAGGAGTGGTCTAGGAGGTTCAATGAAAGGCGAAGTACTAAGAAATGATGATAGTTAGGATGACAAACTAAGGCAATAGCCTAATTATTTTTGGGACCATTAAAAAATTGAAAACTGGTAGTGCCAATAGAAATGAAAACTTGACCTAGGAAAAGCACAAGGAAGGTGCAACACAAAATTGCAAACATGTTGAGAAAACATCATAATTTACCTCGAGGAACACAAAATCATCATAGAAAAAATAAGAATGTGAAATAAGATCCTGAAGGGGCAAAAGGCAAAGATGGCAATTTGACCTAGGGAAAGTAAACCCTTCATACATGAAATTAGATAAATTAAATTGAATAAAAATTTTTCAGTCATTTGAACTTTCTCTGTCATGGTAATTTCATCTACCTCCTGTGGGAGGATGTCATTCCATGTTATCAACCTAGGAGAATTAACTCCAATATTTGCTAACCTGTCTATCACTTTATTTGCTTCCCTAAAAGCATGTTGAATGATGGCCTCATGCTGATGGAGGATCAGGTTTCTAGCTTCTTCGATGTAGTTTTTGACTCTCCAAGTAGGGGTTTTGGAATTCTTCAAATAATTGATTATATTTAAAGAGTCCCCTTCAACAATAACTTTACCAGGAAACTGTTTGATTAGTAGAAGACCTCTCCAAAGAGCTCTTACTTTAGCTATGTGATTTTATTGTTCACCTAGGCACTTGATGAAGGCAAAGATAGAATTTCCTTTGTGATCCCTAAGAATCCCTCCTGCACCTGCTCAGCCAGGATTACCTTTAGCCACCCCATAAAAATTTAGCTTTACCCAACCTTGTGGTGGAGGAATCCACTTGATATTGTTCCTTGTGATTTGGAAAGAATTAGAGTTGGGATTATCTAGAGAAATGTGCAAAGACTGAAGTAAAGAGGCTTCAAACCTAGGGATTGGGTGAGGATCATTTGGGATCATGAGTGCATTATCTTTAGCATAGAAGATGATTCTATTGGTAATGGATGAAATATCCTTGGTAGAACTAGAAAAAACTCTTCTATTCCTTTCAAGCCAGACTTGCCATAGGAAATGGTGAAGACATAATTTCCAAATCAGATGGAGGCAAGGGTTGTGGAAAGGATGAGGCCATTGGGAAAAAAAATCTACAATTGAAGGAGGTTTGGCCCAACTAATATAGAACCTTTGGAAAAGGTTGTTAATGATGGAACTAGAATAAGGATAGGTTAGGAAAATATGGTGAGTTGATTCCCAATCAGCAAGGCATAAAAAACATCTATTGGGAAGCAGGATTCCATGCTTGATGATATTTTCAATAGTAAGAATTTTATTTTTATTGGCCAACTAGGAAAAAAAGGAAATTTTTGGAGTTAAGTGTTTGATCCACACTAATTTAAAAGGAATTTGAATTTCCTCAGGAGATAGGAGGAGTTGATATGTCAACTTAACAATGAATTCTCCAATGTTTGAGGGTTCCCAAATGGGGTGATCCCTATCATTCCCTAAAGGTAAAACATAAGAAGAAAGTAAAGCCTCTAAAGAGTTGATTTTCGCTGATAAAATGGGGCAATGTATCCTTTTCCATCTACACGAATTGTTGGAAAAAGTTAAAAATCCAGCTACTTTGTGGCCAAATAATGGATCAGTAATATTTTTTATAGCTTTGAAATGAGGATTTTCAATTAGTGGTTGGTTTCCTATCCATTTGTCTTCCCAAAAATTTATGATTTTTCCATCCCCAACTTGCCATATGAGACCTTTTCTCAAAATTTGTTTTGTTGAAATGATAGATTTCCAAAAGGCTGACCCAGAAGAAGGGGCCAAATCACTTAAAAATTTAGATCCCTATAGGTATTTCATTTTTGCTAGTGTGACCTGTTCAACATGTTCTTTAGACACTAATCTCAAAGCTTGTTTTTCAAGCATAACAATATTTAAATAATTGATTCTTCTTAAGCCAATTCCTCCTTGGTCTTTTATTCTGCACACTTTATCCTAAGAAACACGATGAAATTGATTTTTATTCTCAACCCCTATCCATAAAAACTATTTTTGGATTTGTTCAATTTTATTAAATGCCTTACTTGGAGACTTGAATACTGATAAGAAATGGAAATGGATACTTTGAAGACATGCCATAGTGAGTGTAGCTTTTCCTGCCTAGGATAGAAGGTTACCTTTACATCCTGTGAGTCTTTTTTGGATTCTTTTAATGATCCTGTTCCACATCTCTTCAGTAGTATTTCCAATGAATAAAGTAAGCCTTTAAAAGGTATTTGGTAAGGTGGATATTGTACACTCTATAATATTGATAATTTTGATTTGTTGTCTATGTGGAGTGTTGAGAAAGTATAATTTACTTTTTTGAAAATTCATTTTTTGTACTAAGACTTCTTCATAAAGGAGGACGATATAATTGATGAATTTGGCTTCAATGACATAGGCATAGGTGGATAGAAGAGTATCATCAACAAATTGTTGATGGGTGACATGTTTAGTTTGTGAAGTGATCTTAATACCATAGATGAGACCTGAGCTTCTGGTTGGATGAATAGATCTTTTGAAAGCCTCTACTGCAATAATGACGAGAAGGGAGGATAAAGGATCTCCCTATATTAGACCTCTGGAACTTTGAAAGTAACCAACATATTAATTTTTTATTTATTGGATTTTGATGTTTTATTGTTTTTGAATTTTTCAAATTTTTTTAAATTTTTTTATGTTTTATGTGTGAAATACCTTTAGGTGAAGAATATTGAGAGGTTCATACTCTTCAACACCTTCTAGTGATATCAGGTCATAAGTTCTTGGTCCTATATTCTTTGAGATAATAAATGGACCAAACCAATTGGCTATAAATTTGTCTTGCATATGCATCGGTAGGTTTGAGTTCTGTTGGTTCTCTTTTAACACAAGATCCCCAATTTTAAAGTCTCTCAGGTGGAATTTATTTTTGTAAGTTCATTTTAGACGATATTGATCAACATGAAGATGCTCAAGGGCATTCATAAGACATTCATCAAGAAGCATCAATTGATCTAGGCGAGCTTGCTGAGTAGCGTCATCATCGATGAACTCTTTCAATGCAATGTGCAGGGTTGGAATTTACAATTCCAAGGGTATGATGGCCTTAGTGCCATATACTAGTGAGAGTGGTTTTGCCCTAGTGGGCATATGTATATTGGTCATGTAAGTCCATAATGCAAGAGGTAGTTGAATGTGCCAATTTTTATTATTTTCTTGAACAGTCTTCTTTAATATTGCTACCACTATTTTATTCGAGGCATTCGCTTACCCATTTGCTTGTGGATAATATGGAGTTGCAAAACTATGTTGAATATTATACTTGGAAATTAGAGCCATTACAATTTTATTTTTTAATGAAGTACCATTATCTGATATTATCTTGGATGGTATCCCAAAAAAATATATTATATTATGGAGTATGAACTCTGCAATACGTGCTCCTGTTGTTGTAGTTAAAGGGATTGCCTCCACCCTTTTGGTGAAATACTCAGTGGTCATTATGATAAACATGTATCAGCCCAAATATGGAGGAGAGATCTTACCAATCAAATCTAAACCCCATTGAGAAAATGGCCAAACCGCTTGGATGGGTTGTAAGACCAGCAATGGCAGGTGCATAAGATTGGCATGGTGCTGATATTTAATGCATTTCCTAACATATGTTGTGCAATCATTTTCCATGGTGGGCCAATAATAGCCCATTCAAATTATGCACTTGACGATGGCCATTCCATTGAAATTACCACCACATGTATCGTCATGAGCTTATGAAATCACCCAAGCTAATTATTGGGGCTTAAGGCAATGAAGGAGAATTCCATCATAGCTACGATGATACAAGATGTATTTGAACAAGACATATCTAGTAATTTTTTGTTTAAATGCTCTTTTTACAGTATGCGACAATCCTTGTGGGATTAAACCAAGCTTAAAAAAATCATGTAATTGGGTAAACCAATCCTGATATGCTACAACTTTGACTGACTAGAGGACATGTTCTCATTGTAATTCGACTTGCTCGAATGCATATTGAGAAACATACCTATGGATAATAGTAGTATCATTCTCCATAGGACCCTACGATATCAAGGACCCCCAAGTTGCCTTCTTCAAAAAGTCTCGATCTCTATAGAACCATTCATATTTTGGTTCTATCTGAATCATGTGGATTGATTCTTGATTGTCTTGAGCCTCATGTTGTATCACAAATTGTGATAGTATTTTTACCTAGATGTTAGTGAAGTCAGCAGACAGATTCTAAGGGATTAAGGATCCCAAAGATGCCATATTTTCTATAAATATGTTGGATGTTTTAAGGATTTCCTCGATGTTATACCACTCAAGTTGGGCTAAATAAGTGTCCACAAGTTCCTTATAAAATTTTAGGATGGGACACCTACACTAATAAATTTTGTTAACTTGATTGACTATGAGAAGGAAGTCACCAAATATGGTCAACTTTTTGATCTTCATGGTAAGCATTGTTTGGAGACCCAAGATTAGAGCTACATATTCAACTTTGTTATTGGTGCAAGAGAAGCTGATTTTAAATGACAAGGACATTGGAGCACCTTGTGGCATAAAAAACACAATTCCTACACCACCCCCTTGCTCACATTTTGAACCATAGAATAACAAAGACATATTTGCTTTATTATCTAGTTCTTCGAGTTCATGTGACTCTGATAATGCAAAGAATACATCATCAAGAAGCTCTATGATAAGAGGTATATGATCCTAAAGAGGTGCCTCTATCGGTTGACCAGCTATAACTTGTCCTTTTATTAACTTTTGACTGATGAATTCTAGATCATATTTTGTAAATAACATGATCCACTTTGCAGAACGTGTGTTATGATATGTCTTGTTCATCATGTACTGCAAAGGATTTTGTTTCGATATAACATATGTTGTATGGCTTAACATATAGTGGCACAACTTCTTAGTTGCAAAGACCATTTCTAAGCACAATTTTTATACGTATGCATATCATAGCTTATAACTAACCAGAGTTTGATTGATGTAGTATATCGCATGCTCTTTATCTTGCACATTCTTCTGGGCTAACATGGTTTCCAGTGCAAAGTCTATAGCAGATATATAGCAAAAATCACACATATGGTCTAGGTTGAGCTAATACTTGTGGTGATGCCAGGTATATTTTTATTTTAGTGAAGGCTTTTTGGCATTCTTCATCCCAGTTAAATGGGACCCCCTTATGTAGCAATCGATTCATGGGATGACATTTATTCGATAGTTATGTGATGAAGCATTTTATGGATGCTACCTTGCCTTGTAGGCTTCTTAATTCTTTGATATTAGTGGGGGAACACATTTCCAATATAGCCTTGACCTTCATTGGGTATACTTTGATCCCTCGTTTAGAAATTATGAATCCCAAGAGTTTACCTAAAGTTATGCCAAAGATGCATTTCTTGGGATTCAACCTGACATTGTGCTCAATCAGGTGATCAAAGACTTTTATAAGAACCTTGGCATGATCTTCATGCAATAATGACTTTTCCAGTAAGTCATCAATATAATATTCTAAGATCTTGTGTATGTAGTCATGAAATATGTATGTCATAGCCTGCTGATATATGGCACTAGTATTTTTAAGGCTAAATGACATGACCTTATAGCAAAATGTTCCCCATGGAGTGGTAAATGTGATTTTATGTTGATATTTAGGTTTAATCCAATTCTGGTTGTAACCAAAAAAACCATCCATGAGAGAAAGTATTTTTTGACCTATAGTTGCATCTACAAGAGCATTGATATTAGGCAATGAAAATGAATCCTTGGGTGTTGCCTTATTGAGGTCTCTAAAATATATACATATGCAGATTCTTCCATTAGGTTTTCCTACGAGTACCATGTTTGATACCCATTATGTATAGTCGATGGGAATTATGAAATATACATCCAACAAATTTTGCAGTTCATCTTTAACAATCAAGGCAACAATTGGATTCATCTTCCTAAGTTTTTGCTTGACCGATTTCTTGGTAGGGTCCAATGAAAGGTTATGAGTAACCAGTTTTGGATCCATACCTGACATGTCCTTATAATTCTAAGAAAATATATTAGGTCTCTCTTTCAATAGAGGAATGAGGTTGGTGTGCTCTTTGGGAGATAATATTTCTCCAAATTTAACTTTCTTTGGATTGGTAGGATACTGATATCCACTTCAAAATTTTTATCTATTGACATATGTGATACCTCCTCAAGCTGATGAGGCATAGGGATAAATTCGATGTCATCTACTAGGTTTAAAGGTTCCACCAAATTAAAATAAACCTCAACATTATAGATATCATATGCACAACCTGGTACAAAATGGAATGGTTGTAACATTTCTTCATTAGGTAAGAAATATTCAAGCTCTAGGGGTGAGTTGATGCAATCAAAATCAATGCCTCAGGATTAAAGTGCAAAGGTTTCAAAGGATCGGATGGACTATGAAGTGGATTGGTCAGATTGATGGAGATCATGTTGATGGAATAAAAAGAATATCTAGGGCCACATGTATGAAACTCACTATGTCTGGGTTGCTACCCACTCTCAAGATGTGTCTCAAGTGGTATAGGGATGATCTAGTCTACTCTAGAAATAGATAGGACGATTGTATCATCTGGAGGAAACACCTACCTTTCATTTGAAGGCTCAGGGAAGACCATATGATAGATTTCATCCAAATTCATTAGTCACCTATAGACTTGAGGACCCAAGAAGACCGTACGATATACTTCCTCCAAATCTACATGTGGCTTAATATGTCATAGATGTCAAGGCACAAGGTAAGCTAGCTTAGTCTCATTCTCATATTAATCATATTTTGAGAAGTACTCACCCTCATCTTCTTTAGAATTGTGTTTTGGTCCACCTCCTTCAGAGATGGATTCAGAGTCACCTTCCTCAAAAACGGATTCTGATTCAGGTTCTATTGTTATACTAGAACTCAGGGGTTCAATGCCTATGTCTTTGGTATATTCATTGTTTTTGATAACCCAAAATATTCTTGTAATGCTATCTAATCTAGCTTCCACAAGAATTTTATCATGATAAACCAAGGGTGGTTCTATGGTAAACATGGTCATAGGCCAATTACCTCTCTATGAGTGCGAAGGGTCTAGATGATAGGGATTCCAATTGACGTCATCCTTAAGACTTAGATTTAGGTGATCTAGAGATATAGCTAAAAAATCATCCTAACCTCTAATGTGATAATCTAGATCGAACCTATAAGTCAAAATTTGGTACTGCTACTGATATGGATTTCTATGCCCTTGTTCAAACAAGCCTAGTATGTAACCATGCCAATGGTAATGATTAAAATATTGAAGGGTAAACTTTAGGTTAGATAGATAATTCTATGAATGAACATTCTACGACCTAATCCAAGCTCCCATAGATGAAATTTGTTTGATTAGGTGGCACCCCTAGTGGTACCACCGTCCCAATAGGGAAGCAAGGATCTTGAGGTCTACCCAAATCTTGCGTAGATTCTATAATGGGTGTGAAGGTTACATTTTACACAAGTTACTTATCTAACCTTGGGTTAACCAAGTGAACCATTACCTACGGTATAGATGGCGTGGTTGATGACATAGGTGAGGTAGGTTGAGATACCTTCTCAACTATATTTTGCAAATCTTCCTCCTCCATGGGATTTGGAATTTTTGCAATTGCTATGTTAGGGATCACCCTAGGTTATTCTTCACCAAACATCGCCTTTAGCTTTTGATCATCCCTTCATTTTGATGATGTTGTAGGCTTTTCAAAATCAGATATTGTCCTAGGGATTGTTGGCGGTTCCAACATAGAGGGGTCGACCCGCACTAAATTTGATTTACTCAATAGGTGTCTGATAGGATACTTACGTCTAATATCCAAGTGAGTAGATGGGAGAATGAAATATCCTGGCAGGTCAACCTGATTGACATATTTAAATGACTTTATTTTAATTGACCACATGCACCTATTCCTCATGCACATACTTGATGCATTGGTGTAAAATCGAGGGAACACAATGCATGTCCCTAATCCAAGGATGACCTAGGAGGATGTTATACTGCATAGCACCTTCGAGAACATGGCACATCATCGGGATGGTTTTTAGCCCAAACTGAATAGGAAGGACTATTGTGCCAACTATTGAGCACAACACATCATTGAAATCTCATAGTGTAAAATTTGAGGCTACAATATGCGACTTAGGTAAGTTCAAATATCCTAAGGCTTTTGTTTTTATTATATTTATTGATGATCCTGCATCAATCAAAAATCGTTTGAAGGGAGTGTGATTAACATACATAATAATATGAAGTGGTGGGTCCGCTATAGTAGTGGATACCATCTTGATTTCATGATCGTAGAATCGAATCATAGATTTTTGACACTACTGCACATGCCCCACGAAGTTATTAAAAACTTCTAGATCCTAGGGTTGAACTTAAATGGCTCTTAATATTTTTGTAAGTGTCTCCTTGTGCCTAAGATATTGTTGTATGATTTCATATATTGATAGTTTCATCGAGGCTATCTATAGACTCTTAATGAGTCTATTTCTAATTGTTACCATCGGTCTTTTTGGTGGGTCTAAAAAAGGGTTTTGTGTTGGCCCCTAATAAGGTGCAACTTGAATCTGAATGGGCACTATAGGAGGATTTGGTTGATTATACCTCATATTTCTAGTAACCACATTCACCATACCAACAAATCCTTGAGTAGGCAGATCAATTCGCACTTGGTTGACTTGTACGACATTGTTCCTTGGTGGCTTGAATCTAGCAGGGGATATTTGAAGATTCCTATATTTTGGTTTTTTGATGCCAAGGGTTGTCTATCCATAATTGATCCTTATCGTTCATATTATGCACCACATGTTCAAAATCATGGCACACTTCAATGTCATACCCATTTTATTGATGGTACGGGTAATAATGATCTTTAAACCCTTTGGGTTTAGGAAGGTTAGGATCTAGTAGCTACACTTTGGGTAATCAAAGAACCTTAGCATCGCATAATTGATTAAAAATTGATATCAAAGTCTTTGATAATGGTGTTGTTGGCAGTTTTGCACCTCACCACATTGGGAATTTTTTTGGAGTGTTTTGATGGGAAATTTTTAATTTTATATGGCAGTATTTATTTTGAAAGCAATTTCATATGTTATTGTTCTATTTGCATATGTATTCTTCTAGCATTAGAACTATACATGTTTTAAAAAATAAATCTAAACTTCATTTAGGATTCAAGTCTGCTATATTCAGAGTGCACTGTAAAATGAATGCGTTTTCGGGCTTGCAAAATGAAAGAAGAAAAATTAACATGAAAAACTTATGGGGAAAAAAATCTTCAAAAGCACCGAAAAGAGATGGAATGCGGAAGTTCGTTCACCCCAAGTATGGAGCAAACACTCCGTTCACCTCACCTTTGGGAAAACATGATAAGAAAAGGGGCGCTATAAAGTGAAATCGCGTTCACCCTAGTTGAGGGGCGAACGCAACCCAAAATTCAAATGCAATCGCATTTGCCCCTTCCATGGGAAAAAGTGCCTCCAGGACAAAATGTAATCACATTCACCCTGGTCAAGGGGCAAATATATCGTTTACCCCTCCCATGGGTGAACGCGATCTTAAAGAAGAATCGCACGAGCATGCTGGGCGATAGACGATCAGGTGAAGCTAATTTTTTTTGAAGGGTGAATTCGGTTTTGGAAAAAAAAGGACAAGGCGATTATGAAAATAGAGTTGTTAATTGTGTAGTTTCACCATGTTCCATGAGAAATATAGTCAAAATTTCAAGAGTGCCCAAAGCAGATTTTACAAGAATTAAATTATGGTGGCAGTGAGTAACTCAAATTGTGGATCCCAAGTGAAGTAGGAAGTAGTATATAAGCATAGGGGGTATTTTTCATAATTTCCAAGGTGGGAGTGCATTTTCAAGACATTGAATGTCTCTTAATTTTATGTGCACCAATGCTCAAGATGTTGGTTTCCTGGGAATGTTCCCCTCAAGATGGATCACTATTCCAAAAGGATGTATTTTTAATGATTCCAAGGAGGAATTTCCCCACTCTTGTTCTTGATTTGTGATCATTTTTTTCTCATGTGCATTTAATGAAAGAGGCAAAAACCTCTATAAATACTAATCAAATTTCCATTTTAAGGAGTTTGGACATTCTGCAAGAAAACTTCTTAAGTTTTTTGCATCAATAGAAGAGACTCAGCTTTTGAATTTGACAAGCATTCTTGTGCGTGTGATTTCCTTCTATTTTTAAGCATTTATGTTTATGCTCATGTTCCTACTATTAAGTTTAAAATTCTATTTCTCGATTTAAAACAGCTAGTGAATGAGTTAGTCTTGGAATGCAATCTGGAGGTTGTTACTACAAAGGTGAAAGTGAAATTTTGCTGCTTCTTTTATGTTATATGCTGTTATAAATCTTGGTGGAATTATTGCTGCTAGTCCACCTCAAATCCTATGCTTCTGGTCTATGGCCATATTTCCCTTTCTTTTTGTTATTTTACAATTTATTTCCTATATACCTAGTCTTCAACCAATTTAGGATTAGTAATGGAACTAGAAATAAGAGGCGCATGTTTACTCAGTGGGATAAGGAACATGTACCACCTTTCTTGCCATAATATTATCCTAAATACTCCCAAACCACCTCCATATAAATGAAGTTCGTAATTTCAACATTGGGAACTTTTAGTTCCAATAACCCTTGCCTTCAACTATGAGGAATTTTTGCCTTCATTTTTTTACTACATACATTACATATGGAGTACAATCAACACAATGCATACAATGCTTTTTACTCATGATTAAGGAGGACAAATTGGAAGTATTTATGTGGAATTCACTTTTCCTATAGGCATATGTTATATAGTAAGTTGGCATCATCAAAGTACTAAAATTAATTGTGAAGCATGATTAGAAGCATGATTTATGATTCAATGGATAATAATAAGAAAGATATAGACATAAGGAAAGAATCAATAATGTTTAAAAAGGATTTTGGATAATGGAAAGAGAGATCCATCTATTACATCTTTAAATGAAACAATAAAAGAAATTGGTGATAATTGCACTAATGAAGATATATGAGAAGAAAAGCATATTGAATAGAAAGATATCATACAAATGTATGAACAAAGTAAGAATGAAATTGCTTCAATTATCCACATTTGGTTTAAGTATCTCATCAAGGAGATAAATAAAAGTGATATTCCTAAAATAGATAACAAAGCAGTTGGAATATCTTTACTATGCACTTATTACAACCAATTTGGTCATGAAAAGGTGAACTGTTGGAGACTCCATCCTTGTAAATATTGTGGAGGAATGAAATATTTATCTTTCTTCTATTACCAACATTATAAGTACTATAGAAGTCATGAATAAATATTACTACATAGAATATATTTATTCTTTCAAGATCTCATTTGAGAAGCATCCACTAACAATAAGTTCAATCTTAACATTTATGAAGATCAAAGAAGCAGAAATATAAGTACCAATCTAGATTAGAAGCATGATTTATGATTCAATGGATGATAATAAGAAATATATATACATAAGGAAAGAATCAATAATGTTTAAAAGTATTTGGGATAATGGAAATATAGATCCATTTATTACATCTTCAAATGAAACAACAAAAAAAATTGGTGATAATTGCACTAATGAAGATATATGAGAAGAAAAACATATTGAATAGAAAGATATCATACAAATGTATGAACAAAGTAAGAATGATATTGCTTCAATTATCTACATTTTGTTTAAGTATCTCATCAAGGAGATAAATAAACATGATATTCGTAAAAAAATTAATTCCTATTGATTTCCAAAAGAAGGACCCTCTTGAAGGAGGTACAATATTTCTAAAATTAGTACTCTAAAAATACTTACGGCTAACAATGGTAGTCCACTCAGATTCCACGTTCGAAATTCGTCTCCAAGATTACTTTGCTAGAAGGTCTAAATTTAGGAGATGAAGTCTCCTAAGCCCAATCCCTCCGAAATGTTTTGGTCGACAGACTCTATTCCAAGCAATAAGGTGGAAACGGTTTTTATTTTTAAACGGTTTTCATCAAGGAGCAAAAGAAGTTGATAGGTTGTCTTGATAGAAAAGTGTCCACAATCAGTAAGTTCCCAAAAAATCTGATCATATGGACTCCCTAAAGGAATTATTGAGGAGCTGAGAAGGAACTGCAATTCTCTAAATTCTTCTGAGTGAGTTTCATCACTTGATATTTTTCCTTCACATCCATATACATATGTATAGAATTCACATCCATATACACATGTATAGAATGGAATGTGACTCTTCATATGGAGAATTCTTGGCCTTCATTATTCCTATGACTCTTCATCTTCCTACTCTATTGACACATGTGCATAGGGACAACTATGCACATTTACATTGCCAAAATATCATTGTACACTTGTGGTACATCCATTGATTAGGAAACAATGTCACTAATGCAAAATAATGCAACAACTATAAAAATTTGCAATATATATATTTCTTGATTAGTTTTTTTTTTTAAATTAATTATTTATGTTTTTGGTGGCTTATGGTAATTTAAATTTGTATATTTTGATTTAAATTCATGTTTTGAATACCTCTACACAAAGTAAGAATATTCTAAGTGGTAAGATTATAGAAGTTGTAGGTATTATAACTATCACTATATCCCACATGAATGCATTAATGATTCATAGCCTAAATATTGACCTACTTAGCTTTGGAGATATTAACTTCATTATTTTGGTAGTACTACCTCCTAAACATGATGTTTCAGAATCTTATATCATTGGGCCAGTTAGTTTAGTTAGTTATTGGGGGGTTAATAACAAATGACATCAATTAGATCAACCTATTCACAAATAACTAATTATGAGCATGCCAATCAGGTAATTAAAAATTAAAAAAACATAAATTCTATTATTAGTATAACAAATAATAAAAATATTAGTAATATTAATAGAAAGATATTTCTCAACCATGTGGCATCTCACGTCCATCATAATAATTATTTGTTATAACTTGGGAGTATAGGAATCAATTAAACTATTAGTTTAACTCCATCCCAGTACTAACCATAATTATTATTTTTTAATTCTATTATTATGATTACGTGAAATTATGAGTATGCCAATAAGGTGTGGCTAAAACAATTATTATGATTACCTTATTATTTGGTAGTCATACTTAATAAAATTGGATAGCAGTTTTGGACCTATTAGTAAATTATTAATAACCTAAATTATTATTAGTGTAGACCGGGTGAAATAATAATTGTTTTAGCCACATCTTATTGGCATACTCACAATTTCACGTACTCATAAGTTATTGGTTTTTTTTTTTTTTCTTTTTATTAGTAAGGATGGTTGACTGGGTGTAAATTATTGTAATATTTTTATATATATATATATATATATATATATATATATATATATATATTCAAATTATAATTTGATTATATGAGATTAAAACAAGTCTTATTTACACCACTATTATATATATGATATGTATGCGTATCTTGGTAAGACTCAAACTTGAGTCTCTTATTTAAATATCAAATTTAGTAGGTTGAGAAATTATACTAGAGGTGTGCCTTGAGGTGGTATGAGTAAGAGCCTAATAATTATCATTAACCTAGTGCATCTAAGACGCTAAGAATTACTATTATACAATAAAATGATATGATTATCTAGGTTATATTCAATAAAAATAAATGAGATTACAATAAAATGGGATCTCAACTCGGAGCACAAGGCCACCCATATTATTGAACACCTAAAACTTAAATAAATGATGTTACAGTAAAAATGATATAAGTAATAAAAATGAGGCCACCCATATTATTGTATATTACTTAAAGATAAATTTTTAATAAAACTTAAGAGGCCATTTAACTAAATATTACTTAACATTATATTACCTTAATATTTATAATATAGTATAGTATAAATTACTATGTTTTTTATTTTTGGTAATACTATGTTAACAATTTTTTAATAATGTAAATTAGGACTATGAGACTATATTACCTATTAATAATTATCTTGAATAGGGTTGTTTTACTTAGTTTCTTCTTCTATGCTTAGTTATGTTGTTTATTCACACTTTAGGGGTTGGTTCTAGTTTTGATCATATGGGTGGCTTTGTGCCTCCAGTTGAGATTCCTTTTTATTGTAACCTCATTTATTTTTATTGAATATAATTGTTGATTGATATCATTTATGATGAGCTTATATTACCTATTAATAATTATCTTGAATAAGGTTTTTTTAATCTAGTTTCTTCTTCTATGCTTAGTTATGTTGTTTATTCACACTTTAAGGATTGGTTCCGATTTTGATCATATGGGTGACCTTGTGTCCCGATTTGAGATCCCTTTTTATTGTAACCTCATTTATTTTTATTGAATATAATTGTTGGTTCCCATTAAAAAATACTTTTAATATTTCGGAGACATTATAAAAATAAATAATAGTTCTTCCCAATAACAAATAATTAATGTTCAAAGAAGAACTATGATTAAGTAATAACTATGCCAAAGTGTAGAGCGTCATACTTAACCCTTATATGCAATCCCATGGGCATGCCCATGCATAGCCAGTAACCTGATCTAAGTCCTCTACGTCGTACTTAACCCTTATATGCAATCCCATGGACGTGCCCATGCATAGCCAGTAACCTGATCTAAGTCCTCTACGTGTTACCCCTGACTGATGACGATGAGATGTTTCATGTTTGTTCAATGGTCACGTGTTGAACCAGACTCACGAAGACGATGCGAACCCTGTGCATTCGACAGTCCCCATATCACGTCGGATTACCATTAACGGCATCCGACGGCCCCCATATCACGTCGGGTTACTGTTAACGAGACAATGAATGTGTTGGAAGCATTTGTTGATAGTTTGAACCTTGCCAGGTGCGCTGGCAGTTACTAAAATTGTGATTGTAACCAATTCATCTATGTAACCAAAAAAAACAAAAATTAATGATAATTATTAGGCTCTTACTCATACCACCTCAGTTATTAGTCACAACCTACTAAATTTGATATTTAAATACGAGACTCAAGTTTGAGTCTTACCAAGATACACATACATATCATAATATATATAACAGTGGTGTAGATAAGAATTGTTTCTATCTCATATAACCAAATTATAATTTGAATATATATATATATATATATATATATATATATATATATATATATATATTTTATTTTTTTATTTTTTTTTTCTTTAGATTATATTAATTCATTAACAAAAACATTACAATATTATGTGTTAATATTGTTTATCAACTAAAAAACAAAATTAAGTGGATAAAGAGTAAAGCATTCATAACTGAATATACATAAAAATAGGAGAAACAATATATAAAAACCACACCAAAATATCATCTAATTTTTATACCAAAAATATGACTAATAATTGAGGACGAAGGCCTACCACCAACCACCTTATTAAAATTATAAGGCTCCCATAACCAATGACCATACTATAAATTATTATGACTACGTGAAATTGATATATATAAAAATAAAAATGTGATTCAAGCAAAATTTTAAAATTTTCTTTTTATATTTTTCAATCTAAGAAAACATACGTCAGGGGACTAGGGAATTTTGAAGTGGGTCAAAATTCCATGTCTACACCTAGTATTCTTGTTGTGGATCCTCAAATATTTTGTGATCCTATTTATAAAGGTATGGATGATGTTTTTCAGGAGAATGTGGTTGTCGAAGAGGGATGGATGGTGGCCTTTGTTGTTGGGCACAAGGTATATTTTGATGTGGATGAGGTGGAAGATTCTTATTTGGGTGAGGTGGAATATTCTAATTTGGGAACCCAGGGTAATGTTGGTTTACCTATCTTTGATGCATAGGCATGGGAAACCTTTTATGCATGATCCTTTATAGTTGTTGCTATTGTAACTAATTTTTCTAACCAATATTTAACTTTGGTATCTGATGGGGATGATTTACTTGGTCAATCATGTGAGGTTTGTTTACATGAGCATGGGTGGGTTGAACAGGTGTGGCTTGAGCTTCATCTCTAAAAATATTAATCACTAGTTTTTTGAGATCATGGAAAGTTGTATTAACCTGAGGGTGGTACCATAGGGTAAATTTTGCATTATCAGAAGATGTTGAAGCACAACATGCTTGAGCTAGTTTCTTAAAATAATATTTAGAAGGATAATTAGGATAATCCTATTTGAGTCCATAAGTAGACATAAAAGGTTTGGTATAACATCAGAGAGTGTATCTATCTACCTTTTCATAATCCATCCAAGGATGCTCAGCTAGGGCAACTTGATCTTCCTCGTCTTGATGTGAATCATAACCCCGATCTTGATAAAAGGGATTCATAGGATAAAAAAATGTAAATTCATGGTAACAACCTCCCTAGTGCCTCATATTTATGAAGAGCATCTTTATACAAGGCATGTAATATGGTACAATTAGGATAATTGATATCTTGATCATCACCAGGACCTTGGGTGGATCCTGATTAGGGATACCTATCATAGTAGGGTTAGTGGTGTAACATGTGATGTGTGAGTCATGTTGGACACTAGCATGCCATTCAAGGATGACAAGGTCCTCTAGATTTTCTTGAAAGTGACTCAGGAGTCATTGTTGTGAGTCAGTAGTGCGTTCTCACAATCTAGTTTGACTATGTGTTTCAACCATGTTCTAGATAGATGGTACAAGAAAAGCCATGGAAATGCTCTCAAAAACACCATAATATCTGAAAACAAAGCAAACAAACAAGCAATAAAACACTTTTTTTAATTATGTTTTTGATTTTTTTAAATTTTGAATTTGTTTTTTATTTTAAATTTTTGTGTGTGTTTTTATTTGAACTCCTACATCTAAAATACTAAGGGATATGAAGAGAATGCTATAAAATTATGGTTTGTGCACATCCCCTATCGATAAATGCAACACAAATGATAAAAGTGACTTCCTACAAGGATGAATTGGTGATAGGTAACACTATAGTATGAAAAATACCCTCCCAAGGAGGGGTTGCATTATCTAAATCCTGCTACTTGCCTAGCTAGGATTTTACTTCACACTCAGGTATGCTCAGATATAAACGACAATTGTGTTCCACAAATTTTTAAACCCTATGGTTAAGGGGCATCTAAACCTAACCTACTTCAGGATGCACCCAAAAGTAGGAGGCTCCTTGGTGATGAATTCCAAGAAACCACTCATGGGGGCTACTATGGTGTTTAGGGGGTAAGCCAATGGAAGGAGGTGAAATACAACATCACGGGTCTCGATTGGAGGTTGGTGATTAAGACCAACCTTACCAATGTTTATGTGATATGTGAGTGTGTGATGTTCTTTTTTTTGTTGAAGTGAAATAGAGAGCACACAATGCTTCTAACAATGCAAATTATTAAATAAAATGTATCTATTTTTGCTAAATGATCATCTATTGCTCTTATCAAGCAGTAATGCAATAAAATAGTAAAAACTCAGAGACCATATCGACCTAAGATGGTTTCAAAAAAAGACTATGTCGACCTAATATGAACATAGTAAAAATATTTGAAACATATAAGGGGGGAACATACACCAGGGGGACGAGAGAATTTTGAAGTGGATCAAAATTATACATCTACACCTAGTATTCTTGTTGTGGATCCTTAGAGATTTTGTGATCTTGTTTATAAAGGTATGGATGATGTTTTTCATGAGAATGTGGTTGTCGAAGAGGGATCGATGGTGGCCTTCATTTTTTGGCCACAGCAGCAGAGAGGAAGGTTCTGAAAGATGAAGTGTTGTGATTTCACAACAGAAGCATAACGAAAGAGCAAGGAAGCGAAAGCGTCATAATTTCGTGGTAAAGTCAAGGAGGAAGTGCAAGGCAGCGAAAGTGTCGCAATTTCGCGACATGTTCCAATTTTGTTGGTGCATGCGGAGAGAAGTGCAAGGAAGCGAAAAGTGTCACGATTTTGTGACATGTTTCGTTTTCGTGGGTGCATGCAAAGAGAAGTGCAAGGAAGTGAAAAGTGTCACGATTTTGAGACATGTTCCATTTTCACGGGTGCATGCCAAGTAGAGTGTACGAAGGAAAAAAGTGTCTCAATTTTGCGACATGTTTTTTCGTGGGTGCAATCCGAATAATGAAGCAAGAAAGCGAAAGTGTCGCGATATCATGACATGTCTTTTTTTCATGGTCAAACACCAAGAAAAGTCAAAGGGGCAAAAATGTCACGATTTCATGACAGGACGCATTGGCATGATGGAAGAAGAAGAACCCAACCAAAGTAAAGTTAACTGGAGTCAGAACTGTAGTTGTAGGGGGTGTTGCAAAGAAAGTCATGCAAGAAATATAAAGAAGAGTTAATCTGAGTCGAACTGCAGCATTACGGGGCGACTACGTGAATAAATTATACAGCTAAAATTAGAATAGTGCTTTAAATACAGAATGGCTATTACACGGCCGTGACCCAGTAAAACTGTCAGAGTGATGGCCATACCGAGAATCTCAGTTAAAAAGACAAATCCATTAATAGGTTGCATGTAAGAATTTTGTGTAAGAAAGGAGTTACTTACAGGAGTAGCTATTAATAGGCTACATGTGGGTTAATGGCAGTTACAGAAGACTTAGGGTTTCAAGATGAAAAATATTATTTTAAAAGGGCAGTTGTGTGCAGAAGAAAAGGTTTCTTAGAATTGAAAAGAGTGCCATCGTAAAGAGTAAATGTGTTGCAGAAAGAAGAGCCGCTAATGAGCAGATAAGGTTGTCAGAGCCAAAATAAGAAAATAAGGCTGTCAAAGCACATAGAAGGTTGTCAAAGCGCAGTAAGCCATAAAGCGGTAAGAATGATCCGTTAGGTCGAGTCCTGAGTGGGTAGAGACAGATAAGAAAATCTGAGGTGAGACAGAGCACTAGAGAGAAAAGAGCGATGAGGAAAGAGTGTTGATGTATAGAGGGATAGTGTTGTGGGCTGTTACAAAGCTGGAAGAATGCTATAAGAAGTATAGAGCTATGAGAGCTACAAGAGCTAGCCATAAGAAAGGGTTGTAAGTGTGCAGAATGTAGAGATGTAAAATACTGTATGCTTTGTGGACAGGGAGTTGAGGTTGAGAGTTAAAAAATGAATATATTGAGTCTCTAACAATTATTCTTATGCTTCCATGAGATTGATTTGAGTTAAGCTAGACCAATGAGGGTCTTGTAACACAGAAGGAATTTTTATGTCAATCAAGATTTAAAATAGAAATCCAAGTTGGTGCTTGGAATCAGGGGTGGGTGCTCCTTCTAGTTGGTGTTGGTAAATTAGGGGTTGGTGCTCCTTCCAGTGGATTCTGGTAAATTGATTGTAAAGTTGGTGCTTTGCAATGGTTGGATTTGGATGGGAGTCTAAGTAGTCTATTTTGAGGAGTAGCCAAAACTGGTGAACCTCATTACATCTTGTGTTATGTGTTGCTCTCTTGTGGTACTTGTTGTTTCTGGTTTTAAGCTTTCATTGTTTTGGCTTTAAGAGTTAAAGTTTTAAGTTTTAAATAGATGCACTGATTCACCCCCCCATCTCATTGCCATTGTAAGACTAACAATTGGTATCAGAGCCAAGTTCCCAATTTTGGTTGATCTTGAGGCTGAAGTAGATCTTGAAGGAGAGTTGATATCTGCACTTGAAGAGTTGAGTATAGAAAAGAAAAAGAACAAAAGAATGTCCAAGAAGTTAGAAAAATATAGGTATGAAATTGAAGATCTCTTTCTACAAGTTTAAAAGGCCAAGAAATCAGAAGACAGTTTTCAGTAGCAAGGACACCTCAGCAGAATGATGTTGTAGAAAGAAAGAACAAAACTGTACAGGAAATGGCATGGACAATGTTGACTGAAAGCAAAATTGTAGATAGATTTTGGAAAGAGGCAGTCCATACTGCAGTTTATATCCAAAACAGGTGCATGTTGAGGACACATGAAAGCAAAAACCCTTATGAGCTTTGGTTCGGCAAGAAGGCAACAACAAAATACTTCAAAGTCTTTGGCAGCAAGTGTTACATCAAAAGAACGAAAGATAATCTTGGTAAATTTGAATATAGAGCTGATGAAGGTATTTTTGTTGGCTATTCATCAAAAAGCAAAGCTTACAAATGCTACAACAAAAGGCTAAAGAAAATTGTAGACAGTGCTGATGTTAAATTTGATGAAGATAGGAAACAAGTTGTCAACTATGAAGAAAACTACCCTATTTATGAAGAAGTTATTGAAGGAGATGAAGAAAAGGAAATAGAAGAGAATAAAAAAATTGACCCAGATGATTTAAGTATTGATTCAGAAGTAGAAGAAAACAATAAATTGAAAACAGGAAGCTGGCAGAAAAATCATCCTAGAGAACAAATTATAGGGGACCCCACAGTTGGTGTTAAGACAAGAAGAAGAGTAGTAAGTAACTACTCCCTATTATCCAACATTGAGCCCAAAAATATTGTTGAAGCAAGCACAGATGAAAGTTGGATGAAGGCAATAAATGAAGAACTAGATCAGATTGAGAAAAACAAAACCTAGGAGTTAGTACCATGGCCTGTAAATAAAAACATAATCGGTACTAAATGGATTTTTAGAAACAAATTGAATGAAGACGGACAGAGTTGTAAGGAATAAAGCAAGATTGGTCTATAAAGGCTATGCTCAAGTTGAAGGTATTGATTTTGAGGAAACTTTTGCACCAGTGGCTAGACTCGAAGCAATCAAAATGTTTCTGGCTTTAGCAGTCCACAGGAATTTCAAAGTTTATCATATGGATGTGAAATTAGCATTTCTGAATGGAAATCTTGAAGAAGTTTATATTGAGCAGCGAGATGGTTTTCAACTTGGTGATAATCCCAACTTTGTTTGCAAGTTGAAGAAAGCTTTGTATGGCTTGAAACAGGCACCCAAAGCATGGTATGCAAGACTAGACAACTATCTCACTGAACAAGGGTTCAAGAAAGGTATGGTGGATAGTAACTTGTATGTCAAAATAGACAATGGCCAACTTATTGTCCTTGTTGTTTATGTTGATGATATAATTTTTGGCAGAAGCAATGATGAGTCATGTAGAGACGTAGCAAATAAAATGCAGAAAGAATTTTAAATGTCTATGATTGGTGAACTTTCATATTTCCTCGGACTGTAAGTTAACCAAAGTGAAAATGGCATTTTTATTTCTCAAGTTAAATATGTGAAAGAAATACCGAAAAAGTTCACAATGGAGGATTGTAAACTTGTTAGCACTCCCATGACAACAGGTTGCAAATTGAGCAAGGATGACAAATCTCCAAATGTAGATCAACCCATGTACAGATCTATGATTGGAAGCCTGCTGTATTTAATAGCCACAAGACCAGATATCTTACGGTGCAATATGCATGGTAGCAAGATTTCGAGCTAGTCCCAAAGAGACTCATGTGATAGCTGTGAAGAGGATCTTTAGGTACCTCAAGGGTACTATGGAGTATGGGTTATGGTACCCAAAAGGTAAGGACTTCACTCTTTTTGCATATTCTGATGCAGATTGAGCAAGATGTATAGATGACGAAAGAGTACCGATGGAGGTGCATTCTATCTTGGAGACAAAGTTGGTAGCATGGCACAGCAAGAAACAAGAATTAGTCTCTCTATCCACAGCAGAGGCTGAATACATTACTGCAACAACATGTTGTATACAGATTTTATGGATAAGATAAACCCTGAAAGATCTTGGTATTAACTTCAAAGAGCCAATTTCAATTAAATGTGATAATACCAGTGCTATTAACATTTCAAAGAATCCGGTTATGCATTCTCGTACCAAACACATTGCAATTTGGTATCACTTTTTGAAGGATAAAGTTACAGAAGGTGAGGTTAAATTGGATTTTGTTCCAACTACAGAACAAGTAGCGGATATCTTCACTAAACCGTTGCCCAAGGAAGTTTTTGAATATCTCCATAGTAAGTTGGGAGTGGTCACACTACCCAAGAACTGACTAGCTTTCAGGAACACATTCTCAGGGGGAGCATTTATATATTTGATTATCAACCCTTTGATATATATTTGTTTGCTCATGTTTGTATTTTTTTGCTAACTGTAATATTGTGTGCCTGAGAATGTTGTACATGGACTCAGGGGGAGTTTTGCAGCCGCCCTTTGGTATTATTGTCAAAGGGGGAGAAGAATTACAGGTAATTCCAGACAATTATGTGTGTTGCCAACAATTTTAAAGGGGGAGATTGATGAGCAAGGTGCAACCAAAGTATTGTCATTGTTGTCAACATAGTCAGGTTGATCAGTTGATGCAATGGATTGGAGTTGATTGATGAGCAAGGTGCAGCCAAAGTATTGTCATTGTTGTCAACACAGACATAAGATCGGTTGATGCAGTGGACAGGAGTGCAGAAGTCATTAGATAGAGCGGTTGATGAAGTGAACAAGAGTTCAGAGATCATACAGAGCATGTACAATGAATTTCCAAGAAGTCAGAAGTGGCCCAGAAAAAGAAAAAGACAAGTTAGAAAACTGTCGCGATATTACGACATGTTTTTTGTCATGATTTCGTGACATAACAGAGGAGAGAGAAAAATCTAGGAAACTGTCACGATATCGCGAGATGTTTTCTATCGCGATTTCGCGACATATCGAAGGAGAGAGAAAAAGCTAGAAAAGTTGTCGCAATTTTGTGACATGATGAGAAGCTGGAAAAGAAATTGTCATGATATCGTGACATGGTAAGAAGAAGAAAAAAAAACTGTCACAATTTCGTGACATGTTCGATGAGAAGGCACATGCAAGAAAACTATCGCGATTTCGTGACATGTAGGCAGAGAAAATGCCAAGTGGAAAAACTGTCATGATTTCGCAACATGTTTGGAAAGAAGGCGCAAGCAAAGAAAATTGTCGTGATTTCATGACATGTTTGAGAGAAAGAGCTTGCAAGGAAAAGTGTCGCGATTTCATGAAAATTTGCAAGAAGGATGGTACGGACAAAAAACTGTCACGATTTCACGACATGTTTGAGAGAAACAGCTTGCAAGGAAAAGTGTCACGATTTTGCGACAATTTGCGAGAAGGATGGTACGGACAAAAAAGTGTCATGATTTCACAACAGGTTCGAGAGAAAGAGCTCGCAAAGAAAAGTGTCACAATTTCACGACAATTTGCAAGAAGAAGCGCTAAGGAGAAAAAGTGTCGCGATATCGCGACATGTCGGGTTTTCGTGATCCGATGACAAGAGAAAGCGCTAAGGATAAAAAGTGTCACGATTTGGTGACATATTGCAGGAGAAAGAAAGGAAGATAAAAAGTGTCACGATTTTGTGACATATTGCATGAGGAAGAGCTCAAGAGAAAAAGTGTCGCGATATTACGACATGTCGTGTTTTTGCGACCTGAAGAGAAGAGAAGATCTAAGGAGAAAAGATGTCATGATTTCGAGATATGTCGCATTTTCATGACAACAGTTGAGAGGAAGGCTTCGAAATATGAAGTGTCATGATTTCGCGACAGAAGCATAACGAAAGAGCAAGGAAGTGGAAGCGTCATGATTTCATGACAAAGTCAAGGAGGAAGTGCAAGGCAGCAAAAGTGTCACGATTTTGCGACATGTTCTGATTTCGCTGGTGCATGCGGAGAGAAGTGCAAGGAAGCGAAAAGTGTCACAATTTCATGACATGTTTCGTTTTCGTGGGTGCATGCAAAGAGAAGTGCAAGGAAGCGAAAAGTGTCATGATTTTGTGACATGTTCCATTTTCACGGGTGCATGCCAAGTAGAGTGTACGAAGGCAAAAAGTGTCACGATTTCGCGACATGTTATGTTTTTGCGAGTGCAAGTCGAATAATGAAGCAAGAAAGTGAAAGTGTCACGATATCATGACATGACTTGTTTTTGTGGCCAAATGCCAAGAAAAGTCAAAGGGGAAAAAATATCATGATTTTGCGATAGGACGCATTGGCGTGATGGAAGAAGAAGAACCCAGTCGAAGTAAAGTTAACTGGAGTCAGAACTGCAGTTGCAGGGGGTGTTGCAAAGAAAGTCATGCAGGAAATATAAAGAAGAGTTAACTGGAGTCAGAACTGTAGTTACAGGGGGCAGTTACAGAATAAATTATATAGCTAAAATTAGAACAGTGCTTTAAAGATAGAATGGCTATTACAGGGCCATGACGCAGTGAAAACTGTCAGAGTGATGGCCATACCGAGAATCCCAGTTAAAAAGATAAATCCATTAATAGGTTGCATGTAAGAATATTGTGTAAGAAAGGAGTTACTTACAGGAGTGGCTATTAATAGGCTACATGCGGGTTAATGGCAGTTACAAAAGACTTAGGGTTTCAAGATGAAAAATATTGTTTTAAAAGGGCAGTTGCATGCAGAAGAAAATTTTGCTCAGAATTGAAAAGAGTGCCACCATAAAGAGTAAATGTGCTACAGAAAGAAGAGCCGCTAATGAGTAGATAATGCTGTCAAAGCCGAAATAAGCATATAAGGCTATCAGAGCGAAGTAAGCCATAAAGCAGTAAGAATGATCTGTTAGGTCGAGGGCTGAGTGGGTAGAGATAGATAAGAAAAGTCGAGGTGAGATAGAGCACTGGAGAGAAAAGAGCGGTGAGGAAAGAGTGTTGTTGTATAGAGAAATAGTGTTGTGGGCTATTACAAAGCTAGAAGAATGTTGTAAGAAGTACAAAGCTGTGAGAGCTGCAAGAGCTAGCCATAATAAAGGGATGTAAGTGTGCATAAGGTAGAGCTGTAAAAGACTGTATGCTTTGTGGACAGGGAGTTGAGGTTGAGAGTTAGAAAATGAATATATTGAGTCTCTAACAATTATCCTTATGCTTCCATGAGATTGATTTGATTTAAGCTAGACCAGTGAGGGTCTTGTAACATAGAAGGCATTTTTATGTCAATCAAGATTTAAAATAGAAATCCAAGTTGGTGCTTAGAATCAGGGGTGGGTGCTCCTTCCAGTTGGTGCTGGTAAATTAGGGGTTGGTACTCCTTCCAGTGGATGGTGGTAAATTGATTGTAAATTTGGTGCTTTGCAATGGCTAGATTTGTATGGGAGTCTAAGCAGTCTATTTTGAGGAGTAGCCAAAACTGGTGAACCGCGTTACATCTTGTGTTATGTGTTGCTCTCTTGTGGTACTTGCTGTTTCTGGTTTTAAGCTTTCATTGTTTTGGCTTTAAGAGTTAAAGTTTTAAGTTTTAAATAGTTGCACTGATTCACCCCCCCTCTCAGTGCCATTGTAAGACTAACATGTAGTATTTATACAATGATTAATCAATGTTAATTAGTCTTGCTCCTAACATGGTATTAGAGTAGGTTGGAGATGACGCGATGAGCTATGTACTTAGGTTATTACATTATTAGTTAGTTGTTAAGTTGTTGCAACTACATACCTAAGTTGGCTAGTTAGCTCCATTAGTTACGGGCTAATCTAGGCTATGCTTGTAGTATTTATACAATGATTAATCAATGTTAATTAGTCTTGCTCCTAACATGGTATCAGAGCAGGTTGGAGACGACGCGATGAGCACCTCGACACATTTCTCGAGGTGACTTAGACTCTGGACACAGCTTGACTCGAGCACAATTCTTGAGGAGGCCCGTAGGAGTTGACTGACGTGATAGCCAGTCGAGCATGGAAACCCATGCTGGCAAAATACTCGGAACATACCTGGTTACCTCGAGTTTCTGTACAAGGCGAGACTCCATCGCTCTAGCCAAGGTGGACATAGATCTTGAAACATGGGTGACTAGATCGAAACGAATTGGGCACAGATCCTAAGACGTGGCTGACTGGATCAGATTGAACCTCAGACATAGATCTTGAGGCAGACTGACACGGCCGATTGGACCTGACTGGACCCTGGGCATGGAACCTGAGATCAACTGGACCCTGGGCATGAAACTTGAGGCCGACGATGTGGTGACACATGGCAGACTAACCATGTGCCACCTGGACCGACGACACAGCAACGCGTGGCGGACTAGCCATGCGCCACCTGGACTGACGAGCGGGTGACACATGGCGGACTGGCCATGCGCCACCTGGACGCGATGCATGGCGGACTAGCCATGCACCACTTGGTGCAGCAAAACACCATCCGAAGGTCTGCGAGCAATCTATTTTTAAAAGGGTGGATTCTCCTTTTTAAAGAAGGAGAATGCAGCATCATGCTGCGTGTGGGATAATTCCCACAAGATTTAAAAAAAAAAATTGCGCTGCAAGTGTGCTTTAGTAGCACAAGGCCCACCTTGGCTGACGGATCAGCCAAAGTAGCCCGACTGGCAACGAAGCCAGTGTTAGGGCCAACACCTGCGGGGTCGCGAGATCGATCCCCAGCGGGAACCAAAATTTTTTTTTGGCATTTCTCACCGCTGGAGGGATCAAAGGGAAGGATTTCCCTTCCCTTCTCGTCAGGTGGTGTATCTCGACTAGTAGGAGCGCCAGTCGGAAGGCTTACTATCGCGGGGTCGGGAGTTCGATTCTTGGCGGCGTCAAAGGCATACTTTTTACAAGGCGTGGCGGAAGGTATATTTTTTTTGTTATGTTTTGTTAATATTTTTTTTTATAAAGTTCTTTTTTAATTTTTTTTATTTAGTTTAATTAAAATTAAAATTTTTAATTATTTTTTTCATTATAAAAAAAAAAAAAATTTAATAATTTTTTTTTATGAAAAAGTAATTATTTAATTAATTAAACTTTATAAAAGGAATTTTTTTGAAAAGACTTTAGAAAATAATTTTTTTTTCAAAACTTAACAAGGGGGGATTTTTTTTCTCTCCACCATCAAAGCAATTAAAGAGGCATCAAATCATCCTACCTCCAAACCTGTTTTTTAGACTTCATAAAAAGCAATTTTTTTGTTTGAAGTACTTCACACAGGGGGGATTTTTTTTGGTGATATTTTGTGCTAATCTGCCTACGAGGCAAGCTTTGTAAGAGCCCTTTGAGGCTTAATAGTTGCATATTTTTTGCACTGAAAGGGGGGGATAAACTTTTTTCTCTCCACCATCTCCTATCTTGCAAACAGGAGGGATATAATTTTGCAAAACCAAGGGGGGAAGACTTATAAGGGTGCATTTTCGGTAGTGACCGACACCTTAATCAAATTTATTATGAAGAAGGCCCATATTTTTTCCCACACCTGGAAGGGATAGATTATTATGAAGATGGCACATTTCTTACACTAAGGAGTGGTGTAAATGCCATAATCAATGATTCTGCATCTTGTGGAGACATGTAGAAAAATGGTGTTCTAATCCCTATTGGTGCTATAATGGGCATATTCATGTCATTTTATGCTCTTGACAAAGCACAAAAAAAAAGGGACTTTAGTGAGGAAAGATAGGTCAAACCCCTAATGGTTGATGCTTGTAGTGACACAAGTGACCTTCAACCCATGGTGGCGAATGCTTGTTGTGATACATGTGACCTTGAGCCCATGATGGCCAATGCTTGTTTTGATACAAGCGACCTCATACCTTCTATGGTAGATATCAGTTGTAGTACAGGTGATCTCATTTCAGTAGCAGATTTTGCTTGTGACACTAGTGACTTAAAAATTGAACCTCCTCAAAAAGAGCTCCATAATCTCATCAATAATGACAAATGCAATATTGTTAAAAGCATTGATGAAGATGTTGAAATTGGGTGTTTTGAAAAACACACCAAAGTATTTGGTTCCAAAATGATGAAGAAAATGGGATTCAATGGTGAGAGATTAGGTAAACAGGAACAAGGCATTAAATCTCCAATAATGCTAAGTGTCAGAGCAAAGCATGAAGGCCTTGGCTATACTGGACAAGCAAGTACCAGTAATTCCATGTTTGTAAAACCTAAATCTCCTACATATCCTAAAAATCATTGTTGCAATCATTGTGGAAAGGTAGGACATGTTGCAGCTAAGTGTTGGAGATTACATCCTTGTGATTCATGTGGATGTACGAATCATTCTTCTTCAAAATTTTGGTACAAAGTGAAAATGGCCAACAAGGTTCATATTGATTGTGGATGGACAGATCTCACACAATGGACCATGATGAAAGAAATGTTGTATGGCTTCTACCAAAAAGGTAAAACCTATGGTAGACCTCGAGGCAAATCCAGTGATAGACCTAGTGGCAGTCCCAAAGATAATGACCCAAAGACAGACCTAAAGATAGACCCAGAGACAAAGTTCCAGAGGTAGATCTACAGGCAGATCCAGAGGCAATAATCCAGAGGCAGATTCACAGGCAGATCCTGAGATAGACCCAAAGGTACAATTCCAGAGGTATGTTTAGAGCGAGAGCCATGAGCCAGAGCCAAAGTCGAAGACAAAGCACGAGCCACCATTCTTTCACTTCTTCTTCTTTTTTCACTGTATTGGGGCAGTTATATACTTTACCCAAATATTGTTGTATGGGGGGATGTTAGCATAGCTAGTAGTTATTCCATTACACAAATAATGTAATAAGGGGGGATGTTAGCGTACTATGTACTTAGGTTATTACATTATTAGTTAGTTGTTAAGTTGTTGCAACTACGTACCTAAGTTGGCTAGTTAGCTCCATTAGTTACGGGCTAATCTAGGCTATGCTTGTAGTATTTATACAATGATTAATCAATGTTAATTAGTCTTGCTCCTAACATTACATAGATACAAAGGAAATAAGAAGAACAAATTAAGATCCAATCAAGACATACCATACCATGAGAACAATGGTCCATCAAAGACATCTAGCATTAAGGAATTAAAAATGGAAAAGGACAAGAGGGCTTGACATAAATATTGAAGCAACAAAAGTGGAACCATATCAAGACTGCTCTGAACAAGTAGATAAAGGAGCAATATAGTGCAAGGTAATTTGAAAGAAGAAAACTCATCTCTAGCTTACTTTTCTTCTTATGAAGATACATATTACCTATTGAACCTTAACACAAAGAATGCAAAGATAGAAAATAAATTTCAAGAAGAAGAAGAAGATCCATATTGAATACTGAAGTCCTCAATACCCAAATAATGTAATACAGGGGGGTGTTAGAAATAGAGTCTATTCCATCATTTGTGTTATGTAAATGTATCTTCTAAGGTACATACTTATATTACTTTAGGGAGAATTTATCTAGTTACTTCATGCAATGTAATAAGTGCACAAGTGTCGTTATGCAAGTTGTCCCTTGCACAACTAGATAGAGTGTTGGCCAAGTATCCTATTTTACCTATATAAGGATGGCCTCTTAGGTAGATAGATATAGTGTGAGAAATACATATAGTGTGAAGCATATAGAGTGTAGCATAGTGTATGACACCATCCATTGGTGATAGATGCAATGTAGTTCAGTAGCTTTATATTGGAGTGTTCATTTCCTCCATAGTTACATTGTAATCTTTTATGTTTCAATAATTCAATAGATTTATTTTCTTTCATAGTATTCTGCATATCGTGATTGATATCTCTCCATGCTTGCTATATCAAAAGCTAAAAAAAACAAGGGCTCACTAAAGATCTAATATTAATCTATAAGAGAAACATATAAAGCACAAAGAAAGACTCATCTAGATTATATATACTCAAAATAAATTTATACATTGATGCAAATGAACATACAATACTTTGCATGCTTATACTTGATCTATAGAGAGGTATTTATAGGTATGCTATGGTAGGTGTTTGAAGGTTTTAATAAATTACCTCTCTCCCCATTACAAGCATCATTTTATCTATCTGGTAAGTGTATAAATGCACTTCATAAAAATACACAAGATAAATTTATATTCTAACACATTATCATAAATTTATTTTATGAAGTCCTAAAGACCCATCATAAACACAATATAAGAATACGAGTCTTTATTTTCTATTTAAATCTTATGGCTCAATAGATACTCATTTACAATATAAGTCTTCATCAAGCCTTCCACTTTTATGTCTCTATCATGATACATTATTCTTCATTATTGTGCAACAACTAGAATGTTGACTGCCTCTTTTTCCTACACTTGGGATGTCTTTTTTACATAATAATATCTATGAAATATTTCTTAGATGTCTCTCAATACTTATTAATTAATGTCTACATAACAAGGTTTTTCAACTAGCTAACTCAACCATATCACCACCAAATTTTATTGTGGTCTCCTTTGGTCACCTCCATATTGTGTGGGTTCTCTCAATCAATTATATTCATATTGTTCCTCTCAACCACTTTTATTATGTGGTTCCTATTAACCACTTCCATGGGGTTTTATGGTATTTTCATAACCATTAAGTGCAAAAAAATTTCGTGCTTCATTTGGAGACCATCCTATCCTTGTGGAATACCTGACTTTGACCTTAATTATCACCAATAATATCATAACTATATTATTTTCAGCACTTTCGTAACATCAAATTTTGTCTTTGACTTCACAACCAATTCACCAAACTAACACGTCATAACATTTTAAGGATATCGAATACCATCAATCATGCACCTTTTTATACATTATATCCAATTTATCAATTACAAATAATATATGATAAGGTCTTCCAGATCATTAACACATCAACACTTTCACACAATAATAAACACTTTTCTTCTTAACTCAATACATGACTTTTCTTTTGTTATATGCTTTATATTAACTTTATCCTTTACATGGACCTATTAAAACACCTTGATGACAAGTTGAATTTCTCATTTTGTAGCCTCATGCAATCTCCTCCAAGCATAAATTATCACATTAATCATACCCTTGAACTCTGATGAAAATTGTCTAATCCTGTTATTTTATTGTCACGTACTTTGAAATCCTAGGATTTTCACAAGGGAACCATGCTTTCTAACTTTTTAGTGCTAATTAATAAATCTGGAATGTGATACTTTTTATTCACCAAAATCCAAAAGCAAAGTAGTCTACCATTTTATATCTATCCACCATGGATAAGAATGAGGATCTTGAGAAAAATAATATAGAAAAATACAACATATGAATGAAGAGATAACGATATAAGACAAACTTTATAAACTAATAAAGTAGTGGCCTCATAAGGATAGACTCATTTATCATGAAATAAAATATAGAATTGTGGGGATTCTATCTGTGGACATACAAATTCATCATCAATATGAAATGTAGATTATATTTTTAAAATTATTTCTTATGTGATTATGAGGCTTGTCTAGGACATTGTTTTTTCAAACATGAATTGATCCAATCCACACTTAAGGACTTTAGGAGCCATTACTCACTAGAATATTATATTTCTTTGAAAATAATTCAAGTCTCTCACCTAAGAGAGGTTTTTTGGTGTTGAAGATCAATCATTGAAACATGTCTCAAGCTCCACCCCTTAGAGGGATCCCTTGCACAAGATATCCTCCTTCCAACTTAATAGTACATACCATGGCTCCAACTCTTCCTATATTCTTATCAACCAAAAATTTTATACCTTTTCCCTTCTAGTCGAATAAAAACCCGATTTTTTTATCTATGGAACCACCTCCAAGAAAACCATGACTAATATTGTTTGGCCTTCAAATATTTTTGCATTCTTCTTTGACTCATATTCTCACAGGACCAACTCTATATGATTCTCAAATTCTTTTTATTAAATGATTCTCTAACACTCCTTGCTCAAACATAAAGGCATCATTAGATAGAACATGAGTTAAATAAAAATATAATATAAGCTTCTTAGTTAATAAATTGACCATAGATAAAAGAAACTTTGATAATAGACTACCAACATAACAACAAAGGTCTTGTCGTATATACATCCATTCATTGAGGACCCTAAATATTATTGGAAAATATTATTCTAATACCAATACAAAGACTCATTTACGATTGAATACCAATTTATAAGAGGATATGGGGATAAATCATACAAAGCATAGAGAAACACCCAAGAAGAACTATATACATTAAGCACAAATCTATACAGTAACGACCCTCGCATGTTTAATTAAAGAAAGTAAATTATGTATATACTTACCTTTTCTTGAGAAATATGGTACTATTGACAGTCTATGTGAGTGCATGATAGTTGCAATATGACAATAAAAGGAATCAAGTCAGAAAAAAAAATTGGGTAAGGGAAGTGATGATTCGGATTGTGAACACATGGAAACTGACACTTGCATATCATTTAGGGGTAATATAAATTACATATTTGTATGAGTTCAATTGTTTGAAATATTGCTTGTTTGCAAGGAATGAGAAATATTTTTATGGTGGCAATGATGATGGGAGCCACTAGCTTGGAAAGGTATGTTAGTGTTTGTTTATTTGGGCATGTGTGTATGTGTCTAATACTTTGAATGTTCCTTTGTTTTATTTTTATAAAGTGATATTGTGTGATTAGAGGTGGCAATGAAGATGTCTTAATCATGGGAGCCACCCTTTATTTATTGAATGAAGATTTGAAAATATTTTCCTTTATTCTTTCATGATTTTATGGAAAGATAATTTTATAAATAAAATAGAAAAAAAAAATTAAAATATTTTTTTTTCTTTGAAACAAAGTGAAAACTTGTGCAAAATCGAGTTATAGTTTGTTGTGTATTTGCTCCACGTTCATATTAAATAATAATGGTAATTGATGTTAAATTTAAATAAAAATAGAACCACCATGTTTGGCTATGATGGAAAAGGACATGTTATTTGGTGGCCAAAACTCCTTCTATGTTAGACTTTATGTATACTACTAACCTTCCTTTATTTTTTTAATCATGCAAAAAATAGTTTATGTTATTATTGTTGCTCTACGGTTGGAAAAAATCAGCAAAGCTAAGTTTATTAACTTTCATGTTGGTGTGATGCACTAGGAACATTGGCTATGGCTAAAAACAAGTACCGAGAATTTTTGGAACGCCATGATGGTACGTTATGCATACAAGGTTGTGGAGGAGAGGCTCGAAAATTTGGAACTACACATGAAAGAGGAGGAAAAAAACTTACCAAGTTCTGCGGATGTAGTTTTTGGTGAGTAGGAGAGAAAAAGAAAAAAAAGGAAATAAGGGAAGGAGTAAGGATATTAGGGGGAAGAGAAGAGAGAGTAGTGATTTGAAAGTACATCAAACCGAATTGATCTGGAAGTGAAATAAATAGGTTGGTATTCCTATTTGATTTTATTATAATGAATGTTGTGCATACTATGTTTAATAAAATATGAAAGGAGTGTGATGTTATGATGAATATTGTTGTGTAAACCTTGTCGAATTATTTTGAAATTAGTGTAAAGTTAATTTAATTACTGCTGTGAAAAATTGTGTATAGTTGAATTTAGAAGCAGTGTGATACTAGGATAAATACTGCTATGAAAACGGTGTTAAATATTTATGAAGAATTATGTTGTGTTGATTGTGTATAAATGTATTTGAAAAAATACAATGCTGAGAAGATGCACTACTTTTGTTGTGTGTATTTACATTTTGAAGCAAAGGAAAGATGTTAAAATGTTGTCATATTGCTTATTTCTTTAATAGGTAAGAAAGAAACCTTTGTGAAATTATTTTTTCCTTGGAACCTAGAAAACTTTTTTTGAGAAATATAGGTTTTATGGAATTTGCTACCTGATAAAATAGGTAAATGGTGAAGGAAGAAAGATGATGAAAGAAAAAATAGATTTAATATCGAGTTAGGAGATATGTGAGTCTTTAGAATGTTTCTATGTTATTTTAGATTGCATATGTGCATAGTAGGATGCATGATCATCCACCTTGATCCATATCTAATGCCAGACGACATTACATAGAATCTTTGTGTAAAAATAGCTTGTTGAGGATAGCCAACATTGAAGTGTAGACTAAAACCAAGGATGTGGAGTGAGAATGAACCACTAGCACCAAGAATTTGTAGATGAAGAACAGTGACCATGCTCTTCTATGGAAGTAGTCTTAGAAGTAAACCTTCAATGAAATAGATAGACCAAATCTTAGAAGATGATAGTTCAAACTATTACCTTAAATTAGAACTTTTGCATGTAAGAAAATATGGGTGATGCTCTATTGTATTCCTATTCTAAACATAACTTCTAAGTTGGAATCGACAACGCAGGATTAAATAGTTCTGACTTATGTGTTTTGTAAATTATATAAAGAATTTCTATTCTTGATTCTTCTACACATGATTTTATTTGACATCATAGTTAGTTATTTATTTGGAGCAATCTTTGGTTTTATTTTGATATTTTAATGAATCCAGAGAGTCATTTAATTAATTTTGAGTATGAATTTTATCGCTTATAAGACATGAAATATTTTTCTTTTAATCATCTAATAGTAGACCAGATAAGAATTTTCGTGAGGGCAGTCAATTGAAATAATTTTTTTAAAATAGGAAAGCTTGCTTCAAAACTTTAGAATGTGAATTTATTATAGAGGTGAAATCCATGAAATGGTTTTTTTTACTCTTGGCTTAAAAGGAATAGTAGTTATGCTAGAAATGTGCAATGTTGAGAGCATAGGATCTAAACCAAAAGTAGAGCAAATGGTTTTTAGAATCCACCTTTGTGAAACATTAAACCTACCTTTGTCTTGGGGGTGAATCTATTTTAGAATGGTAATAACTTCATGGAAGTAGAGAATTTAGTTTTGTATGGCAAACTACCTCTATGTCTAATTAATTCTTATCCTTTAAATTTTAATGTTTCTTTTTAGAAAAGAGAGTTTTCTACTCAAGGGAGTTTTGTAGAATTATTTGTTAAGAAATGTTAGTAGTATAACGTTAAATACGATTCTTATGAATTTTGACCTAATAATATAACATATGATCACTCATAACATTGAGGTGTGGGTATGCACACAATGAGGTTCAGAACAGCTGCTAACTGGCGGAATTGGTCAATAAAAGACTTGATTAAGTCTCGATGAAATGGTGGTATAGGACACCTTTTTTAGGTTGTATTCGAAGGGCATGGTAATAAATTCCTTACTCATCAAACTTAGCTAATATTAGCCATAGTATTTTGTATGGGATTAACCACTGAGTTACAATGAGTATGTGTAATGAAGTCCAAGGTTAGAGAATTAACATGGCACTAACTGGCTTTGGTAAATGGGAATCACCAATTAGTCATGAATGCATAAATACGCTAACCTCATCCATACCTAAGAACTTGACTAGGTAGTCGAAGGTTCATTATGAAGGGATAAGGGAAAAAGGTGTCCACCCTCTATGTATTATGGGACCTAGAGGATAACCCTTATCATGGTTCGGATCTCATGCTGGAATATACAAATGGTAAATGAGGATATATGTTTCTACTAAATGGCATCTCTATAATTTGGCCAATCTCATCCACTTTGGTGACTGGTTGCAGTAGTCTTGAACCTAAAAGTGGCATGTTGTACCTGTGCTATAAATTGTTTGAATATGTGTATGTAATATTGGATGATCCAAAATGTTAGTAGTTTGAAAGCAAACCTTGTAAACTAGGGAAACAATTTAGACTAAGGGATAAAATTTTTAGGGAAAAAAAGATATCCTAGGTTTTGTTGATATTTTTATCGAGAAACCAGGTGAGTAGTCAGAACTTGGTTGTTACATATGGTATCAAAGCAAACATGATTCTAATTTGTATACTCTTAATGTGAAAATGATTAGTTGTTATAATAACTAATTTACTATAGGATAATTGGCATAAATGCTACAAGGTGGGTCCTTGAGAAATCTTATGGGAGGCAGAGAGGATAAAATCACTGAAAGGCCTATAAGAGGACCATGAACAAATTTAATGAGATTCCTCTAAATTAAACTAGAGAAGAAGAATGGAACCTTGCAAATATGGTTCAATTATTGAAAATACAAATGGAAAACAAAATAGAAGAGATGGTCCAACAAAAAACTCACATGGAACAGCAACAAGAATTCATTATCTAGCAACAGCAGGTCATAAAGGACTTAGCTAGAGGAAGATAAACTAGATTGAACTGGACAACGAAAGTGCCAAGGGGACCTGAGATATCTAGTACTAAAAGGGCAAGGGTGAGTAAGGAATTGGATAGAATTTTGAAAAAAATTGTAATATCAAACTTTAATGGAAAGGGTGGTGAAGAGTCGACTAAAAATTGGTTAAGTGAATTGGAGTCCTACTTCTCTTTAGTGGTCCTATCCAATGAATCTAAGACTGCTTTGGTAGTTATGAATATGACTGATGTAGCCCTGAATTGGTGGAAGTATTATAAGAAAGGACTTGCAATAGAAGTTGCTAACCTCAAATAGGATTTTATCAAGGAATTTAGGGATAGATTCTTGAAAAAATAGTATTATGTGGAAAAATTGAGGAATTCTCAAATTTGAGACAGGAAAACATGTCAGTTCGAGAATATCACCAAAATTTCATACAATTTCTAAAGTATGCATCCCAATATGAAAGCAATGAGGAAATAAAAACTTAGAAATTTATTTTGGGATTACATCCTAGGATCATGACGATGGTAAATATGCACAATCTAATCAATTTACCTACTAATTTTTATTTAGCAAGAAAAGAGGAAGCTAATCAGGAAATGAGAAAGACATATTTTAACTACCAAAAGCTATGTAAAAATGAAAAATATGAACTCAAGAAATGGAAAAGTGTTGGTTTTATAAAATGGGAAAAGGAACAGAATAAGAAACCCAAAGGAGGAGATCATAATAAGCAAGGTGGCAGAAATAAGCCCAATTACCAAGGTGGTAAATATACGAAGGATGTTAAAGAGTTTCCCAAAATATAGGACTAGAAACTAGTAGGTCAAGGAAAGGATAGGGAAACTACATCTATGAATAGAAATGAAACCAACAATAGAGGCAATAGAGCTCCACCAAGTGGATGCTATGTATGTAAAGGATCTCATTATACCAATAATTACCCCCTCATAAATAATCTACCACCAAAAGCTCTAGAAGAGGCTAGCCATAGGATCTATGCAGCCACAGGTAGTTCTAAACTTAAAGGTCAAATTACTCCCTTTTTATTCAATGGTAAATTTTTTGGTAAAAATGTACAAATTTTGATTGATAGTGGGTCAACTGATAGCTTTATCTCATCTAGATTAGTGAGGAATTTTCTTGTTAGACCTAGATTCTTGGCCAATGGTTGGAAGGTAGAGTGTGGATCAAGGTAAACCTATCATGTTAACCAATGTCTTTTTGACTCCAATACCTCCATGCCACAAGGAAATACCAACTGGCATCTATATGTGGAACCTTTGCATGTCTTTGATATCATTTTAGGAGTTTACTGGTTAAAAGTGCACAAGGATCTTTTAAACTTTGATGAGACATGAGCGAAATTTTTGGATGAATCCAATCAAATAATTAGAGTTAATTGTGATCATAAAGAGGTTATACCTCATCTATTTATTGCAATGCTGATTAAAAAAGTGATTAGGAAGAATGGTATGATCTTCATAGTTAATATGAATAGGAGAGAGGAGTTTGAAGAGGAATTCGACCTCTTCCAAAAACATCCGGTATTGGGTGCATTCAAAGGTGTATTCCCTGAGGATTTACCAGGATTACCTCCTTAATGGAAATTTGAATTTTTAATTGACCTATTACCTAGAGTTGCACCAATTGCAAGGTAACCATATAGAATAACACCCATAGAGTTGCAAGAACTCAAAATGCAACTTTAGGACTTATTGAAAAAAGGGTTGATCAAACCAAGTGTGTCACCCTAGGGAACTTCTATACTATTTGTAAAAAAGAAAGATAATACCTTAAGAATGTGCATAAACTACAAATATTGAATAATATTACTGTTAAGAATAGGTACTCATTACCAAGAATTGAGGATTTGTTTGATCAATTGAAAGGAGCAATTAGTTTTTTTAAGATAGACCTAAGGTCTAGATATCATCAATTAAGGATAAGAGAGGAAGATACTTCTAAAACTACTTTTAGAACAAGGTATGGGTATTTTAAATTTATTGTTCATTCTTTTGTGCTAACCAATGCCCCAACCACATTCATGAACCTCATGAATAGCATTTTTAGAGAACAAATGGATAAGTTTGTACTCGTGTTTTTGGATGAAATTTTATTTTATTCCAAGAGCAAGGAAGAGCATGATTAGCATATGAAAATTTTACTTAAGATTCTTAGAAAGAATAAATTATATGGAAAATTGACCAAGTGTGAGTTTTATACTCCACAAGTGTAGTATCTTGGGCATATTATCTTTTTTGAAGGAATTACAATAGACCCCAAGAAAATTGGAGCAATCGTTGATTAGCTAGAACCTACTAATGTTACAGATGTATGAATTTTAATGGGATTTTAAGGTATTATAGATGATTTGTCAAAGGATTTTCAAGAATTGCTCAACCCATTACAAACCTACAAATAAAATGGAAAAGCTTCAAATGGACAGAGCAATGTGAAGAATCTTTCCACATTTTGAAATAGAGGTTTACGACAACACTGATCCTACAATTTCCTGATCCTAATAAGCAATTTAGAGTTTGTACAAATGTATCAATCAAAGGGTTAGGTGGAATTTTGACCCAAGATGATGCGATAATTGCTTATTAGTCCAAGAAAATTAAGATATGCAAGGTAAATTATGCCACTCATAATTTAGACTTGGCAGTGGTAGTGCATGCTCTAAAAATTTGGTAACATTTTTTAATGGGAAAACCATTTGAGTTAAATAAAAACCACCAGAGTATGAAGCATATTTTTACCCAACCCTTATTGAATGTTAGACAATGACATTGGATAGAATTCTTGATGGAGTATGATTTAGATATTGAATGCATTAAGGGTAAAGAGAATGTGGTCACTGATGCTCTAAGTAGGAGAGGGCATATTACCACAATGAAAAATTTCAATATGATCTGTTGGATAAAATTAAAATATGGCAAGAAAAGGATGATTTTTGCCAATCATGTATTGGTCAAGATGGACAAAAAATAGACAAGGATACAAAATATATTTTTAAATATGGTCTGCTTTATTTTAGGAATAGGTTAGTGGTTCCTAACTTATGAGGATTGAGGGAAACAATCCTTAGGAAGGTGCATAATACTCTCTATTCTATGCACCCATGAGGGGTAAAGATGCACGAGAATCTAAAGAAGGCTTATTTCTAGGTAGGAATGGAAAACGATATTACTATGTGGTCAAATGCTTGGAGTGACACAAATTAAAAGCAGAAAACCTGCACCCAGCTGGAAAGTTATACCCACATGAGATACCCACAAAAAAGTAGCAAGTTGTATCAATTTATTCTATAGTGGGACTATCTAAAACAAGATTTAGGCACAATGTAATTCTAGTAATTGTGGATAGATTAACTAAAGTTACACATTTTATAGTAGGTAATGTGCAAGATGATACAACATCCTTGTGAGTGTGGTCTATTGGCAAGGATGCCACTTGCATTATCGATGATGTGACCCAGGTTCAATCCCATGGTGGATGTGTATAAGAAGTATTACTCACAAAAAAAGATGATGCAAAAACCATAGCAAGTAATTTTTCTAGGGAAGTGGTAAGACTGCACGATTTTCTAAAAGTTATAATATTTGATAGGGATTCTCGTTTTACTTCTAAGTTCTGGAAACTACTACATTAGGGACCAAACTAAATATCAATACCTATTATAACCTAGATATAAATGGATAAACTGAGAGGGTGAACCAAGTACTTGAGGATATGTTAAGAATGTACTGCATGGATCAACACACAAAGTGGGAAGACTATTTGTACCTAGTGGAATTTACATATAACAATAGTTACCACACATCATTGGGTATGGCACCATTCGAAGCCCTATATAGGAGACGGTGCATAATTTTCTTATCTTGGAATAATCTGGAATATCGGGTAGTGATTGGACCGAAAATGGTAAAAGAAATGGAATAGCATTTAAAAAGAATTCAAAAGAAGCTAAAAGAGACCACCGATCACCAAAAGAGCTATGTGGACCTCAAACGAACATCGAGGAAATATTCTTTAGGATATAGAGTATTCTTAAGGGTGAAGCCAACTAAAATTTCAATAAAATATTCCAAGCTTGATTCCAGATACGTGGGTCCATTTGAAATTATAGCTAAATAATCCCTATCACATACAGACTAGCTCTACTGGCTAGCTTATCCAAAATATATAATGTCTTTCACGTATCCCTCTTTAGAAAATGTATTTTTGATCCTACTCATGTTTTAGACGTTTCCAACTTGCAAATTATTGATCCCTTAAATATTGAGGTTCAACATGTTCATGTACTTGGTTTTAGAACCAAGAACCTGAGAAAATGAAGCATAGAGCAATGTTGTTTCCAATTGGACCACTACTCAAATAAAAATGCTAAGTGGGAAGAAATGGCAGGAATGCAATGACAATTTCCTTATTTCTTTGAGTAGATGAAAAACTTTATCAAAACTTTCTTTTATAAAATTTGTGATATGTGTATAAAATATATTAGTGAAGTTACTGAGTAGAGTAGCTTGTAAATATTTTTAGTATTTCTAAGTGAAATATTTTGAACCATGATGGGTATGTGTAATTGATTTCATTATGATATAATCTATGATGTGATTGCATGACAATCATGAAAAAGTGTGATGTGATTTTATGATGATGAATATGATTGAAATTTATAAAGTTAAAATGGAATAGTGAATTTTCTTGAGCATTTTTTTTAAAGTAAAAGATATGAATATACAAAATATTTATTTTGCTTAACCTAGTTGTAAACATAGGGACTGTGTTTGTCTCTAGTGGTGGAGGATGTAACGACCCTCATCACACGATTAATGAAATAAATTAAATTATGTATATAATTACCTATTCTTGAGAAATATGGTATTACTGACAGTCTATATGATTGCAGGATAGTTGCAAGATGATAATGAAAGGAAGCAAGTTAGTAGAAAAAAATGGGTAAGAGAAGTGATGATTCGGCTTGCGAGCACATGGAAACTTGCGCTTGCATATCATTTAGGGGTATTATAAATTATATTTTTTTATGAGTTCAATTGTTTGAAATATTGCTTGTTTGTAAGGAATGAGAAATGTTTTTATGGCAGCAATGATGATGGGAGCCACTAGCTTGGAGAGGCATGTTAGTGTTTATTTATTTGGACATGTGTGTACATGTCTAATACTTTGAATTTTCCTTTATTTTATTTTTATGAAGTGATCTTATGTGATTAAAGGTGGCAATGAAGTTGTCTTAATCATGGGAGCCACCCTTTATTTGTTGAATGAAGATTTGAAAATATTTTCCTTTATTCTTTCATGATTTTATGGAAATATAAACTTATAGATAAAATGGAAAAAAACAAAGTAAAATAGTTATTTTTATTTCTTTGAAAAAGAGTGAAAACTTGTGCAAAATCGAGTTATAGTTTGCTTTATATTTGCTCCACGTTAATATTAAAGAACATTGGTATTTGATGTTAAATTAAAAGAAAAATAGAACCACCATGTTTGGCTATGATGGAAAAGGACGTGTTATTTGGTGGCTAAAACTCCTTTCGTGTTAGACTTTATGTATACTTCTAACCTTGCTTTATTTTTTAATCATGCGAAAAAATAGTTTATGTTATTATTGTTGCTCTACGATTGGAAAAAATTAGCAAAGCTAAGTTTATTAACTTTCACATTGGTGGGACGCACTGGTAATATTGGTTATGTCTAAAAAAAATTACTGAGAATTGTTGGAACACCATGATAGTACGTTATGTGCACAAGGTTGTGAAGGAGAGGGTCAAAAATATGGCACTATGAATGAAAGAGGAGGAAAACAACTTACCAATTTCCACGGATGTGGTTTTTGGTGAGTAGGATGGAAAAACATAAAAATGTAATAAGGGAAGGACGAAGGGTGCTGGGGGAAGAGAAGAGGGAGCAGTGATTTGGAAGTACAACAAATACAATTGATCTTGAAACAAAGGAAACAAGTTGATCTTCCTGTTTGATTTCATTATGATGAATATTGTTGTGCACTATGTTTAATCAAACATGAAAGAAGTGTGATGTTATGATGAATACTGTTGTGTAAATATTGTCGAATTGTTTTGAAAGTAGTGTAAATTTAAATTGGTTGTTGCTGTGAAAAATTGTTTATAGTTGAATTTAGAAGTAGTGTGATACTAGGATAAATACTACTATGAAAACCATGTTGAATTAATTTTGAAAGCAGTAAAAAATTTACGAAGAATGCTATTGTGTTGATTGTGTATAATCGTATTTGAAAAACAATGCAATATTAGGAAGATGTACTACTTTTTGTTGTGTGTATTTACATTCTAAAGCAAAGGAAAGATATTAAAATCATGTCATATTGCTGATTTTTTAATAAGTAAGAAAGAAACCTTTGTGAAATTATATTTTTCTTGGAACCTTGAAAACTATGTTTGAGAAAGATAGTTTTATGGAATTTGCTACCTGTGAAAATAGGTAAATGATGAAGGAAGAAACATGCTAAAAGAAAAAATTAGATTTAATCTCGAGTTAGGAGATATGTGAGTCTTCAAAATGTTTCTATGTTAGTTTATATTGCATATGTGCATAGTAGGATGCATGATCATCCACCTTGAGCCATCTCTGATCCCTGATAGTATTACACATAATATTTTATGCAAAAATGGCTTGCTAAGGATAGCCAACATTGAAGTGTAGACTGAAACCAAGGATGTGGAGCAGGAATGAACTTGTAGTACCAAGAATTTACAGATGAAGAACGATGACCATGATCTAAACCAAAAGTAGAGCAAGTAGTTTTTAGAATCCACCTTTGTGAAAAATTAAACCTACCTTTGTCTTGGGAATGAAACTATTTTAGAATGGTAATAAGTTCATGGAAGTAGATAATTTAGTTTTGTATGACAAACTACCACTATGTCTAATTAATTCTTATCCTTTAAATTTTGATTTCTTTTTAGAAAGGAGAGTTTTCTACTCAAAGGAGTTTTTTAGAATTATTTGTTAATAAATGTTAATGGAATAACCTTAACAAATATTCTTAGGAAGTTTAACTCGATAATATGACATATGATCATCCATAACGTTGATGTGCGGGTATGCACACAACGAGATTTGAAATAGTTGTTGAATGATGAAACTGGTCAGTAAAATACTCGATCAGGTCTAGATAGAAAGGTGGTATGGGACACATTTTCTAGGTTAAATTTGATGGGCATGATGATAAATTCATTACTCATCGAACTTAACTAAGATTAGCCACAAGGTTTGGTATGGGATAAACCATTGTGAGTTGCAATGAGTATGTGTAATGAAGTCTAAGATCAGGGAATTGATATGGCACTAACTGGCTTGGTAAATGGGAATCACTAGCTAGTCACAGATGCATAAATATGCTAACATATTTCATACTAGCTAAGAACAAGTGACTAGGTAGTCGAAGATTTGGTATGAAGGGATAAGGGAAAAAGGCATCCACCATCTAGGTATTGTGGGCCCTAGAGGATAACCCTTGTTGTGGTTCGAACCTAATACTAGAATATGTGAATGGTAAATGAGGATATCCATTTCCAAAAAATAGCATCTCTATGGGATTTGGCTGATCTCATCCACTTGGGTGACTGGCTACAACAGTCTTGAACCCAAAAGTGGTATGTTGTACCTATGCTATATATTATTTGAATATGAGTGTGAAAACTATTGGATGATCCAAATTGATAGTAGTTTGAAAGCAAACCTTGTAAACTAGGGAAACATTTTAGACTAAGGGATAAACTTTTTAGAAAAAAATTATCCTAGGTTTTGTTGATCTTTTTATCGGGCAACCAAGTGAGTAGTTAGACCTAGGTTGTTACATATACATTGATGCAATAATCATACAAAATACCTAATGCTTACACTTGATTCATGGATGAGTATTTAGTCACATGCCATGGTAGTTGTTTGAAGCTTCTACACACTCCTACACTATTACATCCACCTCTTCATCTACCTAGTCATTGTATAAATACACTCCATAGCAATACATTATAATTTTATATTCTAACAATAATAAAGCAAGTCAACCTATTGCTCAGCTATGAAGAAGAAAAACACTAGAATGCAAAGGTTATATTCTCATATTTTTCAATATGAACATGTTAAATAATGAAGCAAAAAATATTAGAAAATAATTTTATAAAAAGGTACACACTAATATCATTGTTTAATAATAATCTATATATTTTATATAGCCTTGATATATAAAATATACACCTTAGTTGTTTAAAAAAAATTAACAATTAATTTTGCAATTAATTTTATTTCATTTTAATAAGTCTTAGAAGATTGGCATTAAGTGAAATAGCAATTATAATATTATTCCAATAGTATATAAGAAAGAAGTTTATTTTTTAACTATATTGTAAATAAAAGGTCAACACTATAAAAGGTCAAGAATATATTTTATTTTATAGAAGTTACACAATTATTAAAGAAACCCTTGTGTTTGTGTTAAAATATGTATCTTAGTTGTTTAAAAAATATCAATAAATAATTTTACAATAAATTTTGTTTCATTTAATAAGTCTTAGAATATTGGCATGTAAGTGAAATAGCAATTACAATTTTCTTCTAAGGAAGAAGATTTTTTTTAAACTATATTGTAAATAAAATGTCAACACTATAAAAAGGTCAAGAATATATTTTATTTTATAGAAGTTACACAAGTATTAAATAAACCCTTTTATGTGTATTGTTTTAATAGTATATAAGGAAGAAGTTTATTTTTAACTATATTTTAAATAAAAGGTCAACACTATAAAAAGATCAAGAATATATTTTATTTTATAGAAGTTACACAAGTATTAAAGAAGCCCTTGTGTGTATGTGCATGTTTTTAATTTTACTATAAATGAAAAATAAAGTTCATGCATAGAATCACGTGGTATGAGCTTAAAGGAATAAACTTTTCATTTTTTAAGGAGAAGAGTTACACAAACTAAAGTTCATGCATAGAATCAACTAGTGTGAGCTTGACTGATTAAATTCTTCAACTTTCAAGGAGAGGTTTCTACTTTTACTATAAATAAACAATAAAGTTCATGCATAAAATCATGTGGTATGAGATTAAGTGAATAAACTTTTCAATTTTTAAGGAGAAGAGTTACACACACTGAAGTTCAAGCATTGAATCAACTAGTGTGAGATTGACTAATTAAATTATTCAACTTTCAAGGAGAGACTTAGGTTTGAATATTACCAAACTATATATGTAGAATTGTCAAAGTTTATTAGGAAAATATTACAATAGAGTAAGGTAGTTACAATTAAATGGTTGGCAAAAATCTACTAAACCAATTATAAATTTGCCTTATTCATTCTATATATACACCTGTTTTGATCAATGATAATTATTTAGTATCATGCTAGTCCAACATATGGTATTCGAGATATCATTGTTCCTAAAATATGTAAAATAAAATATCAAGTTTGTGAGGTATAGTTTTTAGTTTTGCAGGTGAGCATGGAGTTCCAGTTTTGCATGTAAGCATAGAGTTTCAATAAAGGAGGAAAATCCAAACACAAGCACTATATGTTGTTATATTCAAATCCAAAATAATTTGTGTCTTGTTCTATAAGAATTTTGATAGATACAAACATTTCTCCTTTTATTTCCACTTTGTTGCCACATAATGTACCAAAGAACCAATTTCCACTCATTCTAGCTCAAAACTTATAGCTAGAGCTAGTGGAAGTTGGATCTTTGGCACATTATGTGGAAACAGATTAGAAATACAAGGAGAAATATTAGTATCTATCAAAATTTCATAGATGACAAGACAAATTTTTATGGATGTGAAGATAAAAATGGAGAGAGATTTGGCTTTAGAGTTTCCTCTTTACTTAATATTGGAAATGAAGATAATTTTGAAAATGAAGGTGAGCGAGTAGATAGGGAAGATAGGGAAAACAAGAATAATTTACCTAGAAATGAAAGTGAGCTAACAAAAGGAAAGATACCAAAGGTGATGGAGAAGGGGACAACAACAATGTTGTAGGTACCTTGCACTTATTCTCATTATAACTAAGTTAGCAAGATAATTTAATTTTTGTAAGGTGTGTGGTACTTATTTTTTTCATAAATGAGCAAGTTAGATACATCAAATGACTAGATTTTAATATTCCTGAAGGAAATTGTTGCTCTTTTTAGAGCTTTAGGGATGGAATTGTGAGACAAGCAAAGTCTCCCCAAGATCGAAGACTGCTCCACAATCACACACAAAATAGGAAAACCCACAACACCAATATTAAGTGGTAAAACCCTACTTCCAATGAAGAAGGGAAACATCCACTATGAAGCTCACTATATTATTCATTTAATTCAACAATACAAGAATGCTTCAATGTTATGCAACAATATGCACAAACATGATATTACAACACAAGTCAATATGAAAAGATATGTTAAGATGTAGTAGACAACACCCCTATTTAAATAGAAGCTTTTATAATACAACCCTAAATCTTATCACAATCTAATTTTATCACAATATAATCTTGAGATGTGTGACAAGTGGCATCTATCAAATATTAGAAAGTGCTTAGTTACTTTCTAATCTTATCACAATCTAATATTTGAGATGTGTGATAAGTGGCGTCTATCAAATATTAGAAAGTGATTAGTTACTTTCTAATATTTTCTAGAAAAGGAGAAATAACTTTACCACAAATTAAATATTCCTAGCACCCTTATTTTATTTATTAATTGGGTGGGAATATTTTTACATAAAATAGAATTATTTTCTATATCAAATATTATTCTTTAGACTTTATATTTTAGTCTAAGAATAATTTACACAATGTTGCATTACATATTCCAACACTCCCCCTCAATGCAATATTGGAGAAAGAAATTATGAAACAAAGAAACATTCTCCCCTAAAGATAAAAATGGGTATGAGAATCAAATGAGTAATATAGTTACAATGAGCTTCTATGACCAAGAATGGTCTATAATAAGGCACCAATACAAAATGGGCCAAAATGATATTGCAAGCCCCCAATAGAGTAGCTTCAGATACAAGCAACTTACAAAGCCATCCATCAACCACAAGTGGTTTCAAATGACAAGAAGAAAACATCACAAGGGTGTTTTCAGTAAGCCTGCAAAACCCCAAACAGAAGTACCTGTAAGCTACAAGCAGCTCAACATAAGATCAGTTAGATACATCATCATAAATATATTCACCACAACATATATGAATATCCAAAGATGATAACAAAACTGATCTAACAAATAGTGAACTATAAGTCATCACAAAAAGATGCCAAGCCATACTTATAGTCATGTGCTATATAGTTGATCAAAAAATATCATGATCAAAGTTGCATAAAGCAAACAAGGAGTACCATAATAATGTAAATTCTAAAGTACCATGTACAAAACTTGCATAAGTTATATGAAAATAATAAAGTGTGCACACTGGTTGCATAAAGCCAACCATAAAATATCATGTACAAAAGTAGCATAAATTCTAACAATAAAGTACCATGATATTACAACACAAGTCAATATGAAAATATATGTTAAGATGTAGTAGACAACACCCCTATTTAAATAGAATTTTTTATACTACAACCCTAAATCTTATCACAATCTAATTTTATCACAATATAATCTTGAGATGTGTGACAAGTGGCATCTATCAAATATTAGAAAGTGCTTAGTTACTTTCTAATCTTATCACAATCTAATATTTGAGATGTGTGATAAGTGAGCGTCTATCAAATATTAGAAAGTGATTAGTTACTTTCTAATATTTGCTAGAAAAGGGGAAATAATTTTTCCACAAATTAAATATTCCTAGCACCCTTATTTTATTTATTAATTGGGTGGGAATATTTTTACATAAAATAGAATTATTTTCTATATCAAATATTATTCTTTAGACTTTATATTTTAGTCTAAGAATAATTTACACAATGTTGCATTACATATTCCAACACTCCCCCTTAATGCAATATTGGGGAAAGAAATTATGAAACAAAGAAACATTCTCCCCTAAAGATACAAACGGGTATGAGAATCAAATGAGTAATATAGTTACAATGAGCTTCTATGACCAAGAATGGTCTATAATAAGGCACCAATACAAAATGGGCCAAATTTGAGATTGCAAGCCCCCAATAGAGTAGCTTCAGATACAAGCAGCTTACAAAGCCATCCATCAACCACAAGTGGTTGCAAATGACAAAAAGAAAACATCACAAGGGTGTCTTCAGTAAGCCTGCAAAACCCCAAAAAGAAGTACCTGTAAGCTACAAGCAGCTCAACATAAGATCAGTTAGATACATCATCATAAATATATTCACCACAACATATATGAATATCCAAAGATGATAACAAAACCGATCTAACAAATAGTGAACTATAAGTCATCACAAAAAAATGCCAAGCCATACTTATAGTCATGTGCTATATAGTTGATCAAAAAATATCATGATCAAAGTTGCATAAAGAAAACAAGGAGTACCATGATAATGCAAATTCTAAAGTACCATGTACAAAATTTGCATAAGTTATATGAAAATAATAAAGTGTGCACACTGGTTGCATAAAGCCAACCATAAAATATCATGTACAAAAGTAGCATAAATTGTAACAATAAAGTACCATGATATTACAAAACAAGTCAATATGAAAATATATGTTAAGATGTAGTAGAAAACACCCCTATTTAAATAGAAGCTTTTATACTACAACCCTAAATCTTATCACAATCTAATTTTATCACAATATAATCTTGAGATGTGTGACAAGTGGCATCTATCAAATATTAGAAAGTACTTAGTTACTTTCTAATCTTATCACAATCTAATATTTGATATGTGTGATAAGTGGTGTCTATCAAATATTAGAAAGTGATTAGTTACTTTCTAATATTTGCTAAAAAAGGGGAAATAACTTTCCCACAAATTAAATATTCCTAGCACCCTTATTTTATTTATTAATTAGGTGGGAATATTTTTACATAAAATAGAATTATTTTCTATATCAAATATTATTCTTTAGACTTTATATTTTAGTCTAAGAATAATTTACACAATGTTGCATTACATATTCCAACACTCCCCCTCAATGAAATATTGGAGAAATAAATTATGAAACAAAGAAACATTCTCCCCTAAAGATACAAACGGGTATGAGAATCAAATGAGTAATATAGTTACAATGAGATTCTATGACCAAGAATGGTCTATAATAAGGCACCAATACAAAATGGACCAGAATGAGATATCAAGCCCCCAATAGAGTAGCTTCAGATACAAGCATCTTACAAATCCATCCATCAACCACAAGTGGTTGCAAATGACAAGAAGAAAACATCACAAGGGTGTCTTCAGTAAGCCTACAAAACCCCAAACAGAAGTACCTGTAAGCTATAAGCAGATCAACATAAGATCAGTTAGATACATCATCATAAATATATTCACCACAACATATATGAATATCCAAATATGATAACAAAACTGATCTAACAAATAGTGAACTATAAGTCATCACAAAAAGATGCCAAGCCATACTTATAGTCATGTGCTATATAGTTGATCAAAAAATATCATGATCAAAGTTGCATAAAGCAAACAAGGAGTACCATAATAATGCAAATTCTAAAGTACCATGTACAAAAGTTGTATGTTATATGAAAATAATAAAGTGTGCACACTGGTTGCATAAAACCAACCGTAAAATATCATGTACAAAAGTAGCATAAATTCTAACAATAAAGTACCGTGATATTAAAACACAAGTCAATATGAAAATATATGTTAATATGTAGTAGACAACACCCCTATTTGAATAGAAGCTTTTATACTACAACCCTAAATCTTATCACAATCTAATTTTATCACAATATAATTTTGAGATGTGTGACAAGTGGCATCTATCAAATATTAGAAAGTGCTTAGTTACTTTCTAATCTTATCACAATCTAATCTTTGAGATGTGTGATAAGTGGCGTCTATCAAATATTATAAAGTGATTAGTTACTTTCTAATATTTGCTAAAAAAGGGGAAATAACTTTCCCAAAAATTAAATATTCCTAGCACCCTTATTTTATTTATTAATTGGGTGGGAATATTTTTACATAAAATAGAATTATTTTCTATATCAAATATTATTCTTTAGACTTTATATTTTAGTCTAAGAATAATTTACACAATGTTGCATTACATATTCCAACACTCCCCCTAAATGAAATATTGGGGAAATAAATTATGAAACAAAGAAACATTCTCCCCTAAATATACAAACGGGTATGAGAATCAAATGAGTAATATAGTTACAATGAGCTTCTATGACCAAGAATGGTCTATAATAAGGCACCAATACAAAAAGGGCCAAAATGAGATTGCAAGCCCCCAATAGAGTAGCTTCAGATACAAGCAGCTTACAAAGCCATCCATCAACCACAAGTGGTTGCAAATGACAAGAAGAAAACATCACAAGGGTGTCTTCAATAAGCCTACAAAACCCCAAACGAAAGTACCTGTAAGCTACAAGAAGCTCAACATAAGATCAATTAGATACATCATCATAAATATATTCACCACAACATATATGAATATCCAAAGATGATAACAAAACTGATCTAACAAATAGTGAACTATAAGTCATCACAAAAAGATTCCAAGCCATACTTATAGTCATGTGCTATATAGTTGATCAAAAAATATCATGATCAAAGTTGCATAAAGCAAACAAGGAGTACCATAATAATGCAAATTCTAAAGTACCATGTACAAAACTTGCATAAGTTATATGAAAATAATAAAGTGTGCACACTCGTTGCATAAAGCCAACCATAAAATATCATGTACAAAAGTAGCATAAATTCTAACAATAAAGTACCATGATATTACAACACAATTCAATATGAAAAGATATGTTAAGATGTAGTAGACAACACCCCTATTTAAATAGAAGCTTTTATACTACAACCCTAAATCTTATCACAATCTAATTTTATCACAATATAATCTTGAGATGTGTTACAAGTGGCATCTATCAAATATTAGAAAGTGCTTAGTTACTTTCTAATCTTATCACAATCTAATCTTTGAGATGTGTGATAAGTGGCGTCTATCAAATATTAGAAAGTGATTAGTTACTTTCTAATATTTGCTAGAAAAGGAGAAATAACTTTGCCACAAATTAAATATTCCTAGCACCCTTATTTTATTTATTAATTGGGTGGGAATATTTTTACATAAAATAGAATTATTTTCTATATCAAATATTATTCTTTAGACTTTATATTTTAGTCTAAGAATAATTTACACAATGTTGCATTACATATTCCAACACTCCCCATCAATGCAATATTGGGGAAATAAATTATGAAACAAAGAAACATTCTCCCTTAAAGATACAAATGGGTATGAGAAGCAAATGAGTAATATAGTTACAATGAGCTTCTATGACCAAGAATGGTCTATAATAAGGCACCAATACAAAATGGGCCAAAATGAGATTGCAAGCCCCCAGTAGAGTAGCTTCAGATACAAGCAGCTTACAAAGCCATCCATCAACCACAAGTAGTTGCAAATGACAAGAAGAAAACATCACAAGGGTGTCTTCAGTAAGCCTAAAAAACCCCAAACAAAAGTACCTATAAGCTACAAGCAGATCAACATAAGATCAGTTAGATACATCATCATAAATATATTCACCACAACATATATGAATATCCAAAGATGATAACAAAATTGATCTAACAAATAGTGAACTATAAGTCATCACAAAAAGATGCCAAGCCATACTTATAGTCATGTGCTATATAGTTGATCAAAAAATATCATGATCAAAGTTGCATAAAGCAAACAAGGAGTACCATAATAATGCAAATTCTAAAGTACCATGTACAAAACTTGCATAAGTTATATGAAAATAATAAAGTGTGCACACTGGTTGTATAAAGCCAACCATAAAATATCATGTACAAAAGTAGCATAAATTGTAACAATAAAGTACCATGATATTACAACACAAGTCAATATGAAAAGATATGTTAAGATGTAGTAGACAACACCCCTATTTAAATAGAAGCTTTTATACTACAATCCTAAATCTTATCACAATCTAATTTTATCACAATATAATCTTGAGATGTGTGACAAGTGGCATCTATCAAATATTAGAAAGTGCCTAGTTACTTTTTAATATTATCACAATCTAATCATTGAGATGTGTGATAAGTGGCGTCTATCAAATATTAGAAACTGATTAGTTACTTTCTAATATTTGCTAAAAAAGGGGAAATAACTTTGCCACAAATTAAATATTCCTAGCACCCTTATTTTATTTATTAATTGGGTGGGAATATTTTTACATAAAATAGAATTATTTTCTATATCAAATATTATTCTTTAGACTTTATATTTTAGTCTAAGAATAATTTACACAATGTTGCATTACATATTCCAACACTCCCCCTTAATGCAATATTGGGGAAATAAATTTTGAAACAAAGAAACATTCTCCCCTAAAGATACAAATGGGTATGAGAATCAAATGAGTAATATAGTTACAATGAGCTTCTATGACCAATAATGGTCTATAATAAGGCACCAATACAAAAAGGGCCAAAATGAGATTGCAAGCCCCCAATAGAGTAGCTTCAGATACAAGCAACTTACAAAGCCATCCATCAACCACAAGTGGTTGCAAATGACAAGAAGAAAACATCACAAGGGTGTCTTCGATAAGCCTACAAAACCCCAAACAAAGTACACTGTAACCTACAAGCAACTCAACATAAGATCGGTTAGATACATCATCATAAATATATTCACCACAACATATATGAATATCCAAAGATGATAACAAAACTGATCTAATAAATAGTGAACTATAAGTCATCACAAAAAGATGCCAAGCCATACTTATAGTCATGTGCTATATAGTTGATCAAAAAATATCATGATCAAAGTTGCATAAAGCAAACAAGGAGTACCATAATAATGCAAATTCTAAAGTACCATGTACAAAATTTGCATAAGTTATATGAAAATAATAATGTGTGCACACTGGTTGCATAAAGCAAACCATAAAATATCATGTACAAAAGTAGCATAAATTCTAACAATAAAGGACCATGATATTACAACACAAGTCAATATGAAAAGATATGTTAAGATGTAGTAGAAAACACCCCTATTTAAAGAGAAGCTTTTCTACTACAACCCTAAATCTTATCACAATATAATCTTATCACAATCTAATTTTATCACAATCTAATCTTGAGATGTGTGACAAGTGGCATCTATCAAATATTAGAAAGTGCTTAGTTACTTTCTAATCTTATCACAATCTAATATTTGAGATGTGTGATAAGTGGCATCTATCAAATATTAGAAAGTGATTAGTTACTTTCTAATATTTGTAGAAAAGGGAATATAACTTTTTCCCACAAATTAAATATTCCTAGCACCCTTATTTTATTTATTAATTGGGTGGGAATATTTTTACATAAAATAGAATTATTTTCTATATCAAATATTATTCTTTAGACTTTATATTTTAGTCTAAGAATAATTTAAACAATGTTGCATTACATATTCCAACACTCCCCCTCAATGCAATATTGGGGAAAGGAATTATGAAACAAAGAAACATTCTCCCCCTAAAGATACAAATGGGGATGAGAATCAAATGAGTAATATAGTTACAATGAGCTTTTATGACCAAGAATGGTCTATAATAAGGCACCAATACAAAATGGGCCAAAATGAGATTGCAAGCCCCCAATAGAGTAGCTTCAGATACAAGCAGCTTACAAAGCCATCCATCAACCACAAGTGGTTGCAAATGACAAGAAGAAAACATCACAAGGGTGTCTTCAGTAAGCCTACAAAACCCCAAATAGAAGTACTTGCAAGCTACAAGCATCTCAACATAAGATCAATTAGATACATCATCATAAATATATTCACCACAACATATATGAATATCCAAAGATGATAACAAAACTGATCTAACAAATAGTGAACTATAAGTCATCACAAAAAGATGTCAAGCCATACTTATATATATATATATGAGTTGATAGGTACTTCAAAATCTTCTTGGTAGCTTTTAAGTGCTCAATATAAGGTTTCTACATGAACCTAGCCATCATACCAACTGCAAAAGCAATATTTGGCCTTGTGATGGTAACATAAAGAAGACTACCAATGAGCTACCTATACAATGTAGCATCAGCCAACTAAGATTATGTACTTACTTCCAAATTAACCCCTATAGAAAAAGTAATGGAAGTAGGATTGTCATCCTCCGAATCAAACCTCTTAAGAATATTTCTAATATACTTGGATTGAATAAAAAAGGTACAATCCTCATGTTGATAAACTTGCATGCCAAGATAGTAGTGTAGAAGACCAAGGTTAATCATTTCATACTCTAACTTTAATTTGGAGATGAAATAAAAAATGGCCTCATTCTCATTTCCAGTCACAACAAGGTCATCAACAAATAGAGCAATTAAAATGACCAAGTTATCCTTCCTAAGCACATAGAGATATGTATCTGAATAGTATTTATCAAAACCAAGAGACAAGAAGTAACCTGAAATCTTCATGTACCATGCTCTAGGTGCTTGCTTCAGATCGTACAAGGTTTTCTTTAGTTTACACACAAGTGTTTCCTTACCTTGTACAACAAATCCTTGTGGTTGACTCATGTAGATATCCACATCCAAATCACCATTTAGAAAGGCACTTTTCACATCAAGCTAAAAAATCTGCCAACCTTGAGCAGTAGCAATAGCAATGAGAAGTCGAATGGTGGGCATTTTGGCAACTAGTGCAAAGGTTTCATCATAGTCAATGCCATATTTTTGAGCATAACCCTTAGCAACCAATCTAGCCTTATACTTTTCTATCTCTCCATTAGAATTGTACTTGATTCTATAGACCCACTTGTTCCCAATAACATTTCTCTTATTAGGATAAGGCACTAGATCCCAAGTTTTATTCTTTAGAAGAGAATCCATCTCAACCTTCATGGCATCAACCCAACAAGAGTGTTGTGAAGCTTCTTGGTAAGAAGTAGGCTCATGATCATTCTCTATCTTAGCTAGAAGAGACATGTTAAGGGTCATACTTCTAGTTATCCTTTGGCTAACTGAATTTTGCTCTTTAGGACCCCTAGAATGATCCAACCACTTGGTCCTTTTGACACAAGGCCCACCCTTTTCTAACTCAAGAAGGTCTTCATTGAATTTGACATCTCTTGAAACAAATACAATGCGTGAAGAAGGTGAGTATAACCTGTAGCCCCTATGTTCTGCATCATAGCCAACAAAGATGCATTTTTGAGACTTTTTGTCCAATTTCTTCCTCTTTTCTGAAGGAATATATGAAAATGCATCACATCCAAACACTCTTAAGTGTGACAAATTTGGCTTCTTACCATTCCAAACCTCATAAGGAGTCTTCCCCTCAACTGATTTTGAAGGACACCTGTTAAGAATGTAGATTGTTGTACTGGCTGCTTCACCCCAAAGAAATTGAGGTAAGTGGTCACCAAGCATGCATCTTACCATCTCCATGATTGTCCTATTTTTCCTCTCTGCAACACCATTTTGTTGAGGAGTGTATGGACAAGTAAACTGCCTTTTGATCCCATGAGAAGAACAAAACTCATTGAAATCATTGCTATTGTACTCCCCTCCATTGTCACTTCTAATCATTTTGATCTTTTCTCCCTTTTGATTTTCTACCAAAGCTTTGAACTCCTTGAATGTCTCAAAACAATCTGATTTATTCTTAAGTAGATACCCAAAGATCATTCTTGAATAATCATCTATAAAGGTGAGAATATAGGATGCACCACCAAGTGATCTAACATGTAATGGACCCATAATATCTGTATGAATGAGTTGAAGAATTTGTGTGGCCCTTGTTGACTTGTCCTTTGCAAACTTTTGTTTGCTCATCTTGCCTAAGATGCATGTTTCACACAAACCATGAATAGGTGAAATGTTAGGCAAGCCTTCAACCAAATTTTTGGACTTCATCATTTGAATATTTTGATAGTTTGTATGGCCTAACCTTAAGTGCCAAAGCTTGCTACTAGGAGAAACATTAGTTGCTAAACACACTTTAGGAGGAGCATCACCTAACACATAAATATTATTCTTCACATAACCTGTAATGATTGGTAGCATGCCTTTCCTAATGCTCCATGAAGTTGCATTGAACTCAATAGTGTGACCACTTCTAGCAACTTGCAAAACTAAAATTAAATTTCTCCTAAGGTTAGGCACATATAGGACATTATCAAGTAATTTCCCTTCAATTACAACATTGCCAACACCTTCTACTTGAAGTCTAGTATTATCACCAATGACAACTGAATCTGAAGAGTGCTTATGAAAGTCCACAAACTTATCCTTTTCAAAACACATATGGTTAGTGCATCCAGAATCTAACACCCATTCATTAGAAGTAGATGAGTCAATGGAGTAGAGGGCACAAACAAAGGCATTTTTATTAGAATTTTGCTTTACATTGTTGTTCTTTTTCTTTCCCTTGCCAAACCATTTCTTAGGTCCTTGTCCCTTAGCCTTTTCTTGCTCTTCCTTTTCTGCAATATTCTTCTTCTTGAAACAATTTTGTTCCTTGTGGCCTTTCTTGCCACAAAAGTTGCAAGTGAAATCAACTCTAGGCTTGTTGGGTTGGAAATTTTGATTTTTCCTTCCCTTGTATTTCTTCTTGAAGGAAGCCTTAGTGGCACTCAAGGCAACATTCTTCTCCTTGACAACTTGACCATTCACTTTGTCTCTATTAAGAGACTCTTCATGTTGAATCAATAATTGTGAAAGAGTGTTGAGAGGAATGCCATCCTCTTCTTGCTCTAGCCTAGTCTCAATAATGGTGACAAAATTCTTGAACTTGCTTGACAAGTTCCTCAAAATGATAAATCTTAAGAGCTTCTCACTTATCCAATCACAATTACAAGCCAATAGTTGAGTTCTCATGTCTTTCATCTTTGAGAGGAAGATCAAGGCACTTTCTTCTTCACCTTGCATAGTGCTAAGAATTTTGGACAATAAAGTGAATTTCCTTGATGTGTTGGACCCTAGATGGACTTGTTTTAGCAAATCCCATGCATCTTTAGCATGCTCACAATGGCTTATAGTGAGCAATATCTCATCACTCACACTATTGATAATCATGGAAAGTGCAAGGTGACTCTTGTTGTTGTATGTCTCAAGTGCCCTTGCCTGGGTTGGGATTGCTTCATCTCCATTCACAATGGGCCATAACTTTCTTGCTTGAAATTCAGCCCTCATCCTTGGTTCCCATATTCCAAAATTTGATCCATCAAGGATGTGCTTAGGTGTGAAGGAGATTCCATGATCAGCCATTCTAGAAAGTGAACATAATCAAAACATAAGATGCATTGACAAAGGAAATAAATGATGCAATAAGAAAGTAGATAAACATACTTGCATATATAAAAAAAACATAACTTTCAAGTAATCTACTTTTCAATCATCAAATATAATCATCATGAAAGATAAACATCATGAAAGATAATTAAAATTAAGCATCATCAAGAGAGATAAGCATCATCATGAAATATAATCAACATTATCATGAACTACTATAACCATCTTGCAATAAACAACTATAACCATATTGCAATTGAATAAAGGAAATAAACCAAGATCAACTTGCAATAGATTAACTTGCAATAAGAAGGTAACTAATCATAACAACCATCTTGCAACAAAATAAACTAACTTGAATTGAACCATAAAACATTTGTTAAATGTTAGATAGTCAATAAGTTAGTAAGTTAGTGTTCATTTTAAGGTTTTGCTATAGCCTAATGAATTGCCAATTCATCTCACCCAAGGTCAACCAAGCTACCCAAAAGGGTATGGGTACGAGGACCCGAAAAGGACTTGCTACCGATAGAGCGGATTCTTTTGGATTCAATAGGTGTTTAGCAAATATAAATTGTGTTGCAAGATTAAGTAAATTTTAATCAAATACTAAAGTTGTGGTTAGTAAGTTGATTCATTTTTAACCTTCTTGATTAATATGAAAATTAGTAAATTGCAAGTTAGTTGGTTAGTAGATTGTTTAGTAGCAAGTTAGTAAGTTAGTAGTTAGATTAGTTGAGATGCAAAATGCAAAAGATGCAAAAAAAAATGTAAGAAAGATGAACAAGAGATAGTGGAGACACAAAGCAAAACACAAATACACACTCTCTCTCTCTTTCTCTCTCTCTCTCACTCTCACTTTCATTCTCTTTTACTTTCATTATGAGAGATACAAGTTACATTAATTTACATTATGCTTCAAGCAAATGCTTGAGAGAGATTAGAAGAAATTAATAAAAATAGGGGAAGAGAGTGAAAAAGTTGATCCGAAATTGCCTTGTATACTCCAAAACATACTTGGATAACCTTGCAAAACAAGCAAACTCACAAACAACCATTGTTAATGTGAGACAAAAAAATATTGCATTTTAAGGAAAATAATAATAATTTTTTAATACAAAAATTGCTTAAAAAAATGCAATTAAATTAATAAAATTTATTTTATTAAATAATTAATAAAAAAAATCGCATGAAAAAGTTTAAAGATTTTTATAAAGCAAATTTTAAAAAAAAATTAAAAGTTTTTTAGACTATATAGCCGATTTGTTTTATATATATATATATATATATATCGATTGTTTTATTTATATATATAGCCGACTATTTTTTTATTTATATATATAGCCGATTGTTTTTTTATTTAAAAAATTTAAATAAAAAATGACTATATATGGAAATAGGGGTTTTTGGGTCTTCCGGACGCAACCATGGGGTCTGTTTGGCTCCAAAACCCTTCCAACAAAAGCTCAATGCCAAAAAAAATTATAGATTTAAAATGAAAATACTATTTGCAAAAGATCTAACAACTAGATCTAAAAACACAATAAATCTATAAACCCTAATGGCAGATTTGCAAAATAAGTTTGCATAAAATACCCAAATATCAAATGCATGCAAAAAATATATATACCTTAATGGGTTTTTCACCTCAAAGGATTGAAGACACTTGATGGAGATCCCAACCGCTCTGATACCAAATGTGAGACAAGCAAAGTCTCCCCAAGATCGAAGAATGCTCCACAAGATCAATCACACACAAAAGAGGAAAACCCACAACACCAATATTAAGTGGTAAAACCCTACTTCAAATGAAGAAGGGAAACATCCACTATGAAGCTCACTATATTACTCATTTGATTCAACAATACAAGAATGCTTCAATGTTATGCAACAATATGCATCAACATGATATTACAACACAAGTCAATATGACAAGATATGTTAAGATGTAGTAGACAACACCCCTATTTAAAGAGAAGCTTTTCTACTACAACCCTAAATCTTATCACAATCTAATCTTGAGATGTGTGACAAGTGGCATCTATCAAATATTAGAAAGTGCTTAGTTACTTTCTAATCTTATCACAATCTAATCTTTGAGATGTGTGATAAGTGGCATCTATCAAATATTAGAAAGTGATTAGTTACTTTCTAATATTTGCTAGAAAAGGAGAAATAACTTTTTCCCACAAATTAAATATTCCTAGCACCCTTATTTTATTTATTAATTGGGTGGGAATATTTTTACATAAAATAGAATTATTTTCTAATTCAAATATTATTCTTTAGACTTTATATTTTAGTCTAAGAATAATTTACACAATGTTGCATTACATATTCCAACAAGAATTACACAATCAAAATAAATTCATATAAATGATGATAATTTAATTTTCATAAGGTTCTTGACACTTATTTTTATCATAAATAAGAAAGTTATATTCATCATATGATTTGAATTTAATTAACTATTTCTATTTTTAGGGCTTAGAGCTTGAATTACACAATCAAAATGAATTTAGATATCATATGAAGATAATTCAAATTCTATGGCGTGTGTGACACTTATTTTCATCTTAAATGAGAAAGTTACATACATCAAAGGATTATATTTTAATTTTCATAAAAGAAACTATTGTTATTTATAAGACTTTAGGGTTTTAATCACATAGTAACATTAAATGAAGATAATTCAATTTCTCATAAATGAAAATTTACATATATCACATGATTAGATTTTAATTTTGATTAAGGAAAATGTTGTTATTCTTAGGACTTTAGGGTTTGAATCACACAGTCAAAGTGAATTCAAACATTAGATGAAGATAATTCAATTTTTATAAGATGTCTAGCACTTATCATAAATGAGCAAGTGATTTAATTTTAATTTTTACAAAGAAAATTATTTCTATTTTTAGATATAGAGGCTTATATGTATGCATATTTTTACCTATAAATTCCTTATATTTTGTTTTTGCTCTTACTTTTTTTTATATGATGATGTTTTATGGGCTGTCAAATGCAAAATCATTATATGATGATTTAAGATAATTTCAAAGGGTGTTTTCCATCTAAATTATTTGAGGTCCAAATTTCAAATTGTGCAATAGTTTAGTTAATGTTTCTTTGTAATATCATGATGGTAAAAGCATGGGCACTTTATGATATGCTTTTTTTTTCAAAAGTGTTCTCTCCACTTTATAAATAATCATTCAAGAGAATTGTAATTGATTACTCTAGTCGTAATTATCTAAAATTAACAATTAAGATGTTTTTGGTTAATCTTGTTAATTTTTATCTATTTTGTTTTGTTGACATTAAAGGCGACCATACAAATTTATTGTTATTTTATATAGATTTAGATAATTAATTTCTTAAAAGGATGAATTAGAAACAAAAAAATTAACAATTTTATATTTTTTAAAAGAAATTATAATAATTATATTAAACTGAAATTCATTATAACATTTAGACTTTTAATAATATGATAAACTAAAATACATTATTTCATTTCTTTTATTTTCTTGTCAAATATTTCCATTGTTTAAGAAATATTTTATTTTAAACATCTTCATTATAATATGGCCAATGTATTTTTTTTTTTTGAAAAAATTGAAAAAAACTTGTATTAAAACATTGATCAGTTACAATTGGGATAAGATACATCCCAGCCGAAAACAATGAAAGCACATGATTACAAGAGAAGAGGAATATTTGCACTGGATCCAAATCTCTTAAACCAATATCAAGCTAGCTGAGAGAGCTGATAGGTCAGTTACAACAACTTATCGCGAAAACACACAGCAAACACCAACTGCACCTCTGTCCGCAAAAAAGCTACAAGTCGCGAAATCGCGACACAAGACTCCAATGTATTGAAAGTGGATGGTCCTTATAAATCCATAGGACTTATATTTCAGCCTTCATTTATTTTGAATTGACTATTCTATTTTGTAAGAAGGCCATTGATTTTTATTGGGTTTATAAAGTGAAATATAGATAATATGGATCTTTGGATATGTACAATAACAACTTTTATAAATATTTATTTACCCCAACTACAAACATGTCAAGCTATTGGATGGTTCTCTCTATTATAGCTCAGTTTGAACCGAAGACATACCAAATATATACTAAGTATTCCTACTTAAATCAAGGTAAAATAATAGGTATATGTGGTTCAAACAAAATGATTTTAGGTATGTAGTAAGAGCATTTTGTTTGCATTTTCATTAATTTTTTATATGAACTTGAATAGGGTTCTCAAGATTGATATATTAAAATTAATTAAAGTCTTAAAGATTCAAGAGAAGTGATCTATTTATGTGATCAGCTATTGAAAGTTATTTTGAGTCAAGAATACTTTTTGTAGCTTTGTGTAGCAGTGTTTGTAGCATTTTGTACCTATCTTTTCAGCTTTTATTTTGTTTGTTTTTGTACTATGTTAGTTGTTGATTTCTACATAGCTCTCTTCCTATTTAATACGTAATACCTGGTTAATCTTGTTTTGCATTGTATAAGGGTATGGACCCTTTCAAACCTTATTTTTAACTTAAGTAAAAAAATATTCAAGATTCAATTTTTTTATCATAATGTTTATGTTAAAAATAATAGGGATGATATAGATATTCTCATTGTGTATTTCCACCCATGGAAATTACCATAAATAGTAATAATAACTTATCTACCAAATTGTATCAATTTTTATATAAGTAAATAATAAAGTAACACACCTAGGTGTTGTAGGTGAGTTGGAGAGGAGAGGGAAATCCTCCAAGGGAGGTCCCAGGTTTGAATCTCCACCCTACCAAAAAGTAGAATTGGGTACCCAAAATCCAATTGATAATGTTGGTGCGAGCAGGGTCGGGTGCGACTCCCTGGTGACTTTGACGGTGTAGAACCCCCTGTTCGTGGTCTCTCAGACCAAGATAGCCCCGCAAGGGGTTTTTCACTAAAAATAAATAAAAAAATAATAATAATAAAGTAACACAATATCCTACTTTAAGAACACAAATAATCATTAGACATAAATATATTTTCTTATATCCATAGAGTTAGACTAGGAATAATACATTCTCAAACCCCATATAGGAGGATGATTGACCACCCAATTGTCAATATGAGGCTACACCTTCCATGTCTCAACATGGATAACATTATCCACCTAATCTATATATCTTCTTATCTAATATGGGTGTAGCTAGGGTCTTCATATCCTCATTAAGGTTACCTCATCTAAAATAAAAATGTGCATGCTCATGGCCATGGTACTTTTAATTAAATTTATAACCAAAAAAATATTATAAATTATAATAATATTAAGGAATGAATAAAATCATGACAAAACCTAATAAAGAAATAAGGTAGCATAAACATAGAAAGAGAAGGTTCCCTTAGATACGAATAACACATCATTAAAAAATAAATAATTATCTCCAACCTATGAATAAATGGTTGAATATGTGGGGCATAAATGCAATCTATAATACAACTCATCAAATATTAGGTATTAATACTAACCATAAAATTTAGTAATAATAGATTTCACCTTACAAATTGCACATAGACCTATAGGAAAATATAATAATTATAATATAAAAGTTGGTTGTGGCCTTGGGTGAATATTAACATTTATTCTAATATCCTCCAAGTTGAATATGGACATGGATACAGGCCATTATGAGTCATCCCCCGTAATATTTAACTTCAAGAATATTTTGGTAACAATAATATCTTCCCACCATAATGGAAGCTCTAGTGGGCCTCTGCACTTGAGGAAGACCATTTGGATCCCCCTTACCATTTAAAAATTTGTTGATGAAAAAATACCTCTAAATAAAATTATCCTTAAGATTGACTATAATCATCACTCTCATTACAAAATAATCCCACACATGAAAAGAACTCAAAAAATCATGCAATTTGAAAAAGAAGGCTTAAATTCTTTTGTATACAAAATTTATGGCCTTTGAAAGTTTGATGTCAAAAATAGACATAGAGTGGCACTTTTGAAATATAACATACTTTAAAATTACTTCTAATTTTATTTTTGCAAGAAAAACATAACCTATATTAGGCATAAATTTTCTTTTAAAAAAAGAAAAAAAATTAGAGAAAAAATTAGATCTTTTATTTATCTCTTTTATTGAAGGTGCTTATGAAGCTATGAGGATTAATTCAACCTAGAAGTTAGAAAAAGAAATGAAGGTTTTGAATAAAATTTTTGCATGACCAAGTGATGAATATCCCCATGGGACACCCATGTGGTTAGGGTTTTGGGATTTCTTTCGGGAGACCTAGGTTCAAACCACCGTGGGGGTGTGTGCACATGTGTAAGTGAGCTTGTGTACAAAAAAAAAATATCTATACCTCTTTTTATACCATGTTGGAACTTATAGCTATTTCTAGAAATAAATAGAAATAATCCATCCACTCAATCGAAAGTGTAAAAAATTATGAAAGAGAAAAATATATAGTGGGTATTCTTATGCACCATAAAAAATCACTCTATTATCCCTAGATAAGAATCATAACACTCGATGCAATGGATGGAGTGGTGGGGGGTATTTATACCAATACCAAAACCCTAATTACATAAATGAGTTTAACCTAAGCCAACATAACAAGAGGGATTAATGTTAATTACAAGTTATAATGTGGATTTAACCATAACAAGGTTAATCGAGGCCCGAGGCCCATTGAGTCTACATCATAAAATAGTATAATAAATTAAATACAATTGTATAAGGATTGCTTGTATGCTTATACAATATTACATCACATAATATTGGTCTTTGGCTATAAGTTAGATTAAAATTTCAATAGTACAATCTTGCAAAGTGATATGCAAATAATTGCTAGTTGTAATCCACTATGGGGTTTGTTAAAATATTGTGATAACATAGTCATGACATAATATGATTCATTTTATTTCAATATTGCAAAACCAATTTAATAAATACAAGAAAAAATAGACAATTATCATTACCATGCCATATATTTCTTCATTACATTCTAAGGAATACAAACAACTATGCAAAATTTATGTGATGCTTCCATTAGATGTCATCTAAGTTTAATGTGTCAAATAATTTTATCAGTACAATATGGCAAGACTTCGTTGATTTTTAAAGATAAGATTGTCAAGAAATGGGTTAGTTTCCATGTTGTTGTTTATGTCTAAAAAAATTAAAGACTAAGCTAAGCATCTAAGAATGAGATGTCGTATTTTAAACTTTTATGCTTGGGAGTTTAAACTAATGTAAGTGTTAGCTTTCCATGTAGATTAGTTCTTAGAAATATTTCTTTAGGATCAAATATAAATTAAATAAGTGTCACTAACACAATATTGAAATAACAATAATATCTCACAAATATAACTCAAATATACAATATCACAAGATTACAAGAATAATACTAATTGATTACATTGCTTGAAGAGAGGTCTCCAATATATAAATTTTACATGAATTTTTAGTACTTTAATTGTTGCTCTCCTCTAACAGTTGGGAGATGCAACCTTTCATATTCATCATATTGACACATATTATATAAAATATAAATCATCTACCAAACTAATAACTACAAGGGTCTCAACTAATGTAATACTTCCAACATCCACCTTCATTACATTATTTGGTAGAAGGTTTTTTCCTTCATTCTTTATTCTTAAGATTTGACTTTGGCATGGTTGGATATATGCAACATTTATTAGATATTTTTTTATAAATTATTTGTATCTACCTCTAGATCGACGTATCTAAGCCACCTTTGGATCCTTTCCATTGGGTCCCTACCACTGAATCTGCATTTGGATCACTGTCTCTAGGTCTATACCTTTGGGTCACTCCCACTAGATCACTACCTCTAGGTCATTACCTCTAAAACTCTATCTTTGGGTCACCTTTGGATTATCATTACCTCGTGGTCATCCACTAAAATATTCATAATACTATCATATCTGTAGGATCATAACTACAAATACTTATACTATATACCATCTTCTAAGATATTCTTGGGTCATTATCATTTATTTCATATTTCTTCATGATAAAACCAGCATCATTATTTACATTCAATAAACTTTGATTTTCATCACACTTGGTTTTTTTTTGTAAAAATCATACAACAATCCTTTCATCTTATTCCATTCATTCATAATTATCCATACACAGTCAATTTTTTATTTCTATTTTTCATTTTCTTTATGTAGATAGGATTTTTGAGAATGATTGTCCTCCACAAATTTCATAACAATAGAGATTCCAATATTTCTATATCTTATGTATATATCTACCACAATGATCGCATTTATTCCTTGTTACAATTTTTTTTTATTAGCATTGATTTTATTAGTCTTTATCACGAATTTGATATCACTATTTTCTATCATGAATTTAGTTCTTAATTTATTATTGCTCATATGTCCTATATATCCAAGACCTTCATATTTTGGTCTTATTATTGCTATAATTGGCTCTTTCATTTCTTGTCTATGTTTTCCTAAACCTGTGTCTTTGTATCCCATTTGATTTAACAAATTTGAACCAATTTATTTAGTATACCTTTCAAAGTAACCAAAAATATAGTCATACTAATCCCTCTCAACATCAACATAACTCTGAGTATCACTATCTCTGTCATTATTTGAATCTATCTCATCATCAATTCTAATAGCATAAGATTTTTTTGACCAATCATGAACTATACTCAAATCATCTAAGTTGCACTCTATATCTTTTGTTTTGTATCACAACATGCATTTACTATCATAGGTTCCAAGTCTTTATTGGATTCCTCATTACTTGATAACAAACATATGTGATTTTTTATAATATTCTTGTGTATAAATTTTGATTGTGCAACATACCCTAGCTAATTACTCTGATCTCTTTGATTCTCTTTAGAAGATTCTTGGTCTTGATCCTTCCAAGTCAATGTATTATACTTACAAGATTTTATTTTATGTCATTTTTCAGAGATATGAAAATATATTTTTTTGTTTTTGATTTTGTGATGAAGTGCAATATCCTTTTTCTACTTTAAGAGCATTATTAGATGACTCATTTATCAAGTGATTTTCAAGTTCATATTGCTAAAGAATATTTATTAAGTCTTCAAATGATACCTTTTTATTTGATACTAGAAGATATGTGACCAACACTTTGAATGATTCAAGAAGTGCTCTAAGTACAACTAAAACTAGGAGTTTATCTTCAATATTTTCTCCTAAGGTATGCAATTTTGATTTTAATTTTGATATCCTTCAAAGAAAATGTTCTATGTTTTCTCCATCATGAACTTTTAGTACATACAATTGTGATTGTAGGTGTAAAATAATTTCCTTATTCTTTCCTTCAAATATCATACACAAATTTTCCCATGTTATTTTTTAAGTTTCTACTTCACTAACATGTATTTGAATTTCATTTGATATACCAAATAGAATTAACATAAGAGCTTTATCATCACCATATTTAAATTTTTAATTCTTATTTTGTCTTCTAGAATGTTTCTCTGTACATCAACTACATCTGAATTTTTTCAACAATAAGTATTGACCTCATCTTATTTTTCCATGCAATAAAATTAAGCCCTTTTAATAATTAAGATTTAAAAAAATATTCCTATATTTACCATTTCCTTTGAAGTTGACAACCTTATAGCTCCAAAAATAAATTTTAAATTTGTATACCCTTGAAGTAGTAGCCCTTTATCTCCCTAGGTTTAAATATTTTATTTTTGTTTCTAAATTTCACAAACCTATACAGTAGAATTCCTTATGTCTCCCTATTGTTGTTTAGGAACTAAGAAAATAAGAACTGTACAAATTTATTTTTTCTAGATTTGAAGTAGTAATATTTTAACTCCCAAATAATTAATTTGCTAAAAATAAACTTGTATCTCAAAATGTTAATAAATCAAACCAAATTCAAATTTATTTCAAATAAAAATTATTAAATAAACCTAATAACTCCAACTTTGGATTATCATCCTACTTACCCTGCCATTAATAATTAATAGTAAAATTAGTATTTCTAATTATATTTATCCAATCTCAAAATATTATTCCACCCTATTTCTCAATAAGTTCAAATAGATTTTATAACTTATTTCTTCTAAAAATTTAAACTTTCATAAAATCTAAGTTGTGACTATATAAATTAATTTTAATAACCTTTCAAAATAGAGCCTTATTTCTCCTAAGAATAAATAATTAAGAAAATTTAGAGTTTATTTCCTTTGTTAATATTCGAAGAGAATGGAATGGTGTGGTTGATTGCTTGGCAAAATAGGATTATGAGTTTTAGGAAGACTGGAATGTTAAGGAATGGGATCAACTTCTATTGGATTATCCGTGGATATGGCTGGTTGAGGTTGTTGTTTGTTGGATGTCTTTGATGGGTGCTCTGTGGTATTGGGGTTTTCTTTCTTTTGGCCCTTGTAAAGGTTATTGTTATAGGATTCTTTGTTTCTTGAAAAGCTTATTGATTCAATAAATTTTTACCATTTAATAAAAATAAATAAATAAACTCAGCAAACCCTAATTTCAAAATTTTGAATTTACCTCCAAAATTCTTCCTTGCTTTGTTGCAGTCATCTAACTTGAGTCCAATTTGACCAAAGCAACTAGTAGATTGAGTCTGCAATAGTCAAAAGAAATTATCTCAAGAGTATAATGATTCAAACATTACCTTCAATTGACCATTTAGATGCAGTTCTCATAGACTTATTCAATTATTGTTACAATGGTGCTGGTATTAGTTGGACTAAGAAAAAAAATCCTTCTCCCAGTCCAATTTTGGCTTCAAACTTCTTATTACTCTAATAATTATGGCAATTGATAATTGAATTGTGAAGACGTTACTTCCATTTCCTGCTCTGCACACAGATTGGAATGAGCATTACAATCTATTTCCACTTAGATAATTGTATTTCCCCTTTGTTAAGCATTGTGATTGATGATGTTGGATCACTTGTTTGGCATTTCAAATATCAAGTTTATATTGCAATTGATGACTCTTGGGTGCACTTCTCTAACGCCTACCAAACTTGAAATAGTTCAGAAGGTCGGTGTTGAGAAATACAAACTGTTGGATAGATGGACATATGGCAAAGTTAGATGCTTGAAGAGCTAAGATTTTGAGAAATGTACCAAGAGTTATCCGCACATACTTTGCTTGAAAATAATTTTTAGCATTGCTCATGACTGCTATTTATGTACAGACTTTATGGAGAGGCAAATTGGCATGCAAAATTTACAAAAAAATGAAGAGGAAGGCTGCTGCTATTAAAAAATAAAAAACATATGCATGAACACCATGCCAAGAAAGCATACACTCAACTATGATCTTCAACAATTGTTTAATCTAGATTACATGCAATGACTATTTGTAATGAGTTTTGATTTACAAGGCAAACAAAAGCTACAATTAGTATTCAAGATGAATGGAATAGGCATAGAGCTAATGCTTATTACAATATTCTGAAGCGTTCAAAAGTTATTTTCCAATGTGCTTAGAGATCAAGGGTTGCAAGGAGGGAGCTCAAAAAACTAAAAATGGCTGCCAAGGAAGTTGGGGTATTGAAAAACTCCAAGGACAAGTTGGATAAATGTATTTAGGAACTAACATGGTGCTCGTAATTGAAGAAGTGCTTAAGGATTGATTTAAAAGAATTCTAGACACAAGATATTACAATATTGCAAACCACTTTACAAGTATTGCAAACTCAAGTCAAAGAAGCTAATGTCATGCTGGTCAAGGAACAAGAGGCAGCAAGGAAGGCTAATGAGAAAGCTCCACCTAAGATCACATAGAAGGTTGACTTGCTAACAAAAAAAAGAAAGAGGAACGAAAGGATTTACTTAAGTAATAAGGGAAAAAGCAAATGAGGTCAAACATATTTATGAATAGAATAGCAACATAATGCTATAAGGAAAATTCATGGGAGAAGGACTGTTAGATCATTAAAAAACTAGCACATATTAACTAGTTTTTTTTAGATGAGGGTCATATCCGCATGTGAAGAAGGGATTTGACCTTGGGACCTTTCTTATCTAGAGATTTTTACACAACCCGTTGCCTCCAACTTCCCCACACGATCAAATACACATATTAACTAGTTATACACAGTCCAACATTGACAACGTAGAATCTAGCAAATTGGTATTTCTTGAAAAAGAAAAATTGTTGACATTTCCTTTTCTTGTCACTATAAATAAGGGCTTCTTTATTTTTGGAAAACTTAAAAAAAAAAAAAAAAACTAAAAACTTTTTCTTTTCACTTTTAAACAGATTAGTTGAATTTTTTATCATTCAAAATTTTAGAAAATAAATTTTCTAATTTTACATGATTTTTTAGTACTTTGATTGTTGTTCTCTTCTAACAACTGGAAGATGCAACCTTTCATATTCTTCATACCCACACATGCATTATACAAAATATAAATCATCTACCAAACTAATATTTACAATTGAACCTAATAATGTAATAATGTAATACTTCTATTAGTAAGTAATTGTAATTTATTTAAAACAATTATTAATTTTTAAAAAATAAATTGGAAGCTCAAACCATATTAACATTATATAATATATTGCATTTGTTTATTTTACACTAGAATTATATTTAAATTAATTTTAATAATTCTTGGTTTTCATTTGTACTAAGAAATTTATGCTTATTTTAAGGATATTCCTAAGTGGTTCATGAAGTTGTGTTTAATGAAATCAAAGCATTAATAAGCTATAGCCAGGAAATATTTTTTTTTGGCCAATAAATGAAATACACTTATCCATGTGAGTAAATCATACATTTGTAACATAGAAATATTTATATCAAAGCATGTAGAGAAAACTTATAGTTCAATTAATATTGTTCTTTATTTCATTATAAATAAGTAAATTTTGTATTGGATAATATGAAAAATGGATCACATCAATCAATATCAGTTATCAAATACCCAAAAAAATAAAAATAGTCTATAATAAGATCAAAATTAGGATTTTTTTCTTATTCATATAAGAAATAACAATGGATGGCCTATTTTGTTTAATTTGGCCAATAGGTTATATTACAAATTAAAATACTATTAATGCATATAAGATTGTTAATAAATTGATAAAATCATGACCATGTATTATATCTCTCTCTTTATTTTCTTTTAATCTCCTAGCGCCATTTAAAGCTTATTTTTCTATAGAATCTCATAAAAAGGAAATATAATATATGTACAACATATCATTCCGTAAAAGCATTTTCTTTTTTACCTTTATTTATCATTCATATATTTTAGAGCAACTGATGAGGAGTGAAGAGTTTCATTTCATAAGCCAAGGTTCAAATCCCATGGGTGAACCTTGAAATTTTTGTGCAAGTCGTTGGGGGTAATTGATCAAGAGCAATAACTTTCACATTATAGACCAAGGTTTCATTGTATTAATAAACCTTAGCATTCATTCAAATGGTATAAGATCAGTTGGTTAAAGTCCTTACTCTTAATGAGGAGAACTAGGTTCGAAACGTGTTAAGAGATATGCATAATTGCTAAGATAATTATAATATTAGAATATGGTCAAATATAGGTGGGGCTTGTTTCAATCCCATATAACTAGTTTTAAAAATTATCATTTCATAAAATGATTATATTATATTCTTCATGCATCTTTTCCATCATGTTCACTTAAAGTATATATGATGGAGAATATAGAAATAATAACATATGCATTCTACCTGATAAATATAAATTACTCTTTTACATAATATATAATATAATTTACATTTTATATAGATATTAATGTCCAATATATAGTTTCAAACATCAAGTTTTTCTCTATCTTAAACATTGAACACAAATATATAGACTTGATTTGAATAAATATAAATCTATATTAAACATTAAACATAGTTATCAATCAATCTCGAGCATGTAAGGTATGGTATTTCTTGGAAGAAATCTTCTTATCCAATAGTATAGTAAATTTATTAGTCTTATTACATTAATTTTAAGTGTTTTTGTTCTTCCTATGCTATCCCATTATTGACTTTCAAAAAATCATCTCTACTTAGCACAAAATTGACTACTAGATGTCCTTTAGCCAATGGGTCTTAAGGAGTAATGGATACATCACTATTTGGGTATTAGCCAATGGATCTTAAGGAGTAATGGATACATCACATTTTGGGTATTTTGATAGTTGTACATAGAAACTGATCAAAAACTAAACTCAAAGGAAATTATGATCACTTTGATCTAATTCCAAAATCTCCTTAAACTTGATAAATATTTAGAGGATAGAGCTTGACAAGGGTTTAGAATAGAAAATATTTGAAATCAAAATACAAGTATAGATGGAAGTGACAAGGTGGAAATTTAACCTCTTATAAGGGAAATACTTTAAATCTAGCTTTTGGGATTATTTGTAAGATATTAGATAACACATACAATAGCTCTTATAGAAATCAAATTTCAAGCAAAGCTAATCTAGAACCTTCAAAATTTTTAGGTAGAGCCTCTTTCAAGAAGACAACACTAAATTCATGATGTGATAGATCCAATAGAAATATAGGAAAAAATATCAAAGCATATTTAGATGGATAAAACAAATTTTATAGATTAGATAATGTTCCCCTTATTTCACAAAATCAAGGGTCCATTATGGAAAAAATTCTTCTTCCTTTTTTGTTCATGCAAATAATGTGAATATCTCTTTATTTGCTTCAAAGCTCTTGGAGAGAAGCTTGACATATGGATTCAATAATTTTTGGCCCACTCTTCTTGCTCTAATTGAGTACATTCAAGAAGAATAGTCATTGTTCAAATTAGATGAAGTGAATATTCACCCTTATGCACAAGGGTTTTTCATCATGCTATTTGTAGAAGAGGAGGATCTAGATACAATTTATAATGCTAGCCCCTAGTTTCATAAAGGAGTGGTATTGTTGATTAAACCCTACCATGTAGAAGTTGATCCTTTAATGGAGACTCTATATTTAATCTTGATAGAGATTAAGATAATATATTTATCTTTAAATTTTTAGATACATTTGACCCTTAAGTAGATTTTTAATACAATTGGAAAATTTATTTGTGCTCTTTTCTGTATGGAGGTGGGTCTAAACAAATATCTCCCATAATATTTTTCCTTAATTTGTAGAGTTTAACTAGAACTCAAAAAAGTGAACTATAAATATATTACTTTTAAATGTAAACAATATTTCAAATGTCACCTAGATGATAACTATTCAATAAGGAATACTCAAATTAAGTAAGGGTAGAGGATCAAACAACCTATGTTGATAAGAATTTTTAGGAGGTATAGTAAAAAAGAAAGCAAGAATCTACTTGTTATAAGGATGCTAAATACAAGCATTACTTTGTTACATCTCACCAATAGGATAAAGTAGATGTAGATGGATCTCAACCTTGTTTTTCTCCAATAAATTTGTGAAAATTTCAAAGCTCCACGGAACCAATAGTGTTATCTTGTAAAACATAAAAAAAAATTAAGTTACAAAAGGAGAGATCCAAAATAGAGCAAAGTAAAAGCATGACTATAAGAGTTCTCTTATTTTAGACATTGCTCCCTTGATTCTTAGAATATTTTACTGAACTATTGAATGATTGGATTTCAAGAGGTTAAGAGGTTATTAAAAAAATTCTCTAAAAGAATTGTTAATTATTTTATTAATTTTAGCTACTTTATGATTTGAAATTATGTGTTCAACAAATGATTGTTAAATAATAGAAAACTAATGCATGCAATGAAAAATATTGCATGTATTGAAAGAAAAAATCAATGTTGAATGCATTCTTGCACTAAAAAACTAAGCATGCACCTAAAAAACATGCATTTACAAATATACATGTACTAGTAGGTTGATTAAGAAAGTCTCCTTTCTATAAAAGCTAAGATTTTTAGAATGTATTCTTTGAAGAATAAGAAAGGATTTAAAGGGGAAGTAGAGTGAGTTAGGAAAGTTTCCTTTGTAGAAAAAGAAAGTTTATAGACATTGAAATTTTCATAATCTATTGAAAAATAAAAAAATACAAGGCTTCATATTCAGAGGCTATTAAATATGTGTTGGACTGCATAATTATAGCTTAGTCCATACCCCTAATTTTTCAAAAGCTATCAAGGTTTGATGTCTATGTGATTTTAGGGAACAATGGTTATTTCAAGGAGTCAATGTCCAAAAGGTTTTTATTGGATAAAGGTGCTTCTCCTATGTTTCCAAGAAAAAATTGATTCCACACATTCATTTCATTTCATATTTCCATATCAATTATATATCCTCATCATTATTCTATTATTCAATAGCTATTGCCATTCATTTTCTTCCATTTAAACCCATTGTCTACTCATATTCATATTCATTAAGGTCATCCCCCTCATCCCTTCATTTATATTTTGTCATCACTCATAAGTACATTCATTATCTTATAAAATATCATTCCATACCCTTTAATTCCATATATTAACCCCTTCTAGAAAGACCCTTTCAACATTTCATTATATCCAACCCATTTCTCCTAAAAATCTAAATTTTACCCCCTTGATTCAATAAATTTGCATGGCTCAAAATTTCAAAGTCATTTTCCTAAGTTTTGATTCATAAAAATCATGATTGGGTAAAGTCGATCATCTTGAACGATTTGTTCCAATTGGTGCACGTGAAAATAATAAACTCAGCTTATTGGTTGGATGTATAAAAAATAAATATTCAACCTTCCCTAAGGTTTTCAAGGGTTTTATCTATGTCAAAGTGTATCCCTTCCCATCCATGAAATAAAATATTTTCTATTGGCAATTTTGGGTTTGAGATCCTAGCTTCTTGTCTATGAGTTGTCATTGATGTCAAAAGGAAATGGCATTAATGTTAAGAGGATGTGTTGGCTTCAAAGGTGGAAGATTCCAAGAGAATATTTTTAAGAGAATCCGGAGAGATTCCATTGGCAATGGTTTTTATTAAAACCAATGGAGGTTCTCTTTATTATTTATTTAATTATTATTTAAAACCCTTCAAGGTTTTAATTAATTAATTATTTAATTAATTAAGGGAGAAATTATTTTTAATTTATTAAAAATACTTAAAGGTTTTTAAACCTTTTTTTATTCTTAATTTATTAAAATTATTTAAGGGTTTTTAAACCCTTTTTGAAAAGACTTTTGATTAATTTTGAAATGGTCTTTATTTCCGCCGACGTCAAGGTGTCTTCGAAGAGACTATTTATTCTCCAACTCCTAAGGTTGGAAGGCTAATTAATTCGAAATTCCCCGAATGCAATTTGCGGTGTTTGTGCTCTGTATTCGCTGCGATCGAAGGAAGACTTAGAAGCACGTGCGGTTGAAAAGTCTTCGGGAGTTTTTTCGAGGGTGAAGTGGAGGGAAGTTCACTTGTGAACTTCGTAGCCCGCGTGGGCTAGTGGCAATGAAGGCTGCTGTTGGGCGTTGCATTGGCGGAGGTCGCCGTTTCGAGTCTCGCGGGGGTGCTTTGCTAGAGTAACACACGTTTTTATTAAAACGTCTTTATGCCACGAAATTCGGAGTTTCTTGGACAACGATTTATAAGGTGTGATTAAATTTTATGAGTTTTGGCTTTTGTGATTAGCATTGAATAAAAGCTTAGGAGAAATAAGGGCATATTTCTTTGGATGTATTTTTAAGATTATTCTTTGCTATGCTAAAATTAAAAATGGAGGTATAAGGTGTGAGTCTGTGATTGTTGATTTATTGGCATGTTATGGTGGTTGTGTTTAAAGAAGTGGAGCTAAAAGGTGTAATAAAGGAAGTTTATATTATTGCTCATTTCTTTTTATTCTAACCCTAACTTGGTTGGAAGTTTGAGAGTTGTGTGTGGTGACAGCTTGAAGGTTCAATTATCTTCTACTCCAATAAGGTATGGGCACATTCTTCTTATGAGTATGATTGGTGTATGTTTTCTGAAATAAGGTTGGAGTGAAAAGGTATTCTACTAGGTATCCTTTGGCTAGGTGTAAATCCTATTTTCTGGTTTGTTGAAGACTACTTATGCATTGTTATCCTTAAGGAGAGTTTTTGGTGAATGCATAATTTTTGGTTTGAGATAGTGGAAGCTTTGTGCACTAGGGTTTATATTTGTGAGTCTAGCTACTTGCATTGAGTTGGTGGAACCCTTGGTTGGCTGTTTTGAGTTTGATGGTTGAGTTGCTTCCATAGAGGTTGTTTGATCAAGTTATTGCTTTACTTGATTCATGATATTGGGCTTACTCCATTGAGTTGATTTGAGCAAGTTATTCTTTGCATTTGGTGATATTGTGTTGGTGGCTGTTTTGTTCAAATATCTTTGGAGGGAAAAGGATTTCTACTTGTTTCCTTTTCTTGTGATGATTGGTTGAATGCTTCAAGGTTGATGTTGAGTTGAATGGTGTTGGTTGACTAAACCTTGTTTGATGAGCATTGTTGTTGAAACCCTAATTGATGGTGAAAAGAACATGAGTATCATTGTTATGTGATTCTTTGCATAGTTGGCAATTGTTGGGGTTTCATGTTCTTGAAAGAAAACATTCTATCCTATCCATTTCAGATATTGAGTTGAGTTTTCAGATTTGAGATTGAGATTGAGCTGAGTTGATTTGAGTTGAGTTTTGAGATTGGGATTTGAGTATAGAACATATTGAGTCTCTAACAATTCTCTTTATGCTTCTATGAGTTTGACAAATCACATTGGGTCTCTAACAATTCACTTTGTGATTTCCTACTAAGAAAGTTTTTCTTGGTGAGCTTGCTGAGTTTTTGGACAGGTTCCAGTGGGGACTTGTGAGCAGTTTTGGATAGGTTCCGGTGGGGACTTGTGAGCAGTTTTGGACAGGTTCTGGTGGGGACTTGTGAGCAGTTTTGGACAGGTTTCGGTGGGGACTTGTGAGCAGATTTGGACAGGTCCTAGAAGAGGACTTGTGAGCTGAGTTTGATAGTTCTATCAGAGAACTTGAGGACAGAGGTGCATTGGTTCTATGAGAAGAACCTGAGGACAGTTGGCAAGTCTTTGAGAAGGCTTGTATGCAGAGGATTGATTTGTTCAAGAGTTGGACAGATCTGACAGACAGAGGAAGACTTGTACTAGACCGATTGACTATGTTTGGTACGGGTTGCTGAGCTGCTGTGGACGTGATCATAGAAGGCAGAGGTCTCTTAGGCTAAGCATTGAGGACAGGAGGTCTTCGATGGAAAGGAGTTCCACGTGCTTGGCAAGAGGTAGAGGCGGTTGATCTTCCGAGGGATCATTTCCAGAGGAGAGGGGAAGGTATCTCCTTTGAGCGAGAGGCTCATAAATTTTGATTGGGGGAAGGTATCTCCTTTGAGCGAGAGGCTCATAAATTTTGATTGGGGGAAGGTATCTCCTTTGGGCCGAGGCTCATAAACATTGTAATTGGGAAGGATTCCCAAAGAACTTTGAGATAACTTTTAGAGAAAAGTTTTGTGGACGTAGCCTGACCATTTTGGGTGAACCACGTTAAAATTGGTGTCACTTTGTGGATGATATTGTGCATTGCTTTGATATTGCTTTGGGTATATTGCTTTACTATTTTGAAGTATAAAGGAAAAAGTAAAAAGAGGTCTTATACTGTTCACCCCCCTCTCAGTATAAGCTTGTGTTCTTCAATTGGTATTAGAGCCGGTGCCTTTATAAAGTTTAACGACTTGAAGGAAAAGCTAGTAAAGAACACAATGGATCATTCAAGTGGCAATGCAGCACCTATTCTTGATGGGTCGGATTTTGGTCTTTGGAGTGCAAGGATGAAGGTTCATCTAATGGCACTTGGGAATGAGGTTTGGGAAGTGATTGAAGATGAGTACACTATTCCTGAACATGGTCCTAATACTAAAGAAGAAAGGCTCCTACATCACAACAATTCAAAAGCAATGAATGCAATCCTGAAAGGCTTACGAAAGCGAGATCTCACCAAAGTGATTCAACTGCAAGACAACTAGTGAAATGTGGAAACAGTTGAAGGTGGTTCATACAGGTGATACAAATGTCGAAAAGGCCAAGTTGAGACACTTCAAAGGTATGTTTGAACAACTCAAGATGAATGATGATGAAAATATTAGTGACTACATGCTTCGTATGGATGAGGTTGTTAACTCCATGAAAGACTTAGGTCTTGAGCTTGCTGAAAATGATGTTTGTGATAAGATTTTAAGATCTCTTCCTAATAGATTTAGTGAAAATATTTCTGCTATTGAGGAAGCTAAAGATTTGGATAAGTTGAAAAAGGATGAGCTCCATAGTATACTTGCAGCATTTGAGTTGAGAACTCAAGTGAAGGTTGATGTCAAGAAAGAGGCCGCTTTCAAGGCTACCAAGAATTCCAAGGGTAAATAACTTCAAGATAGTGATGAGTCTTCTAGTGATGAAGAGGCATATTACAACAAGAAAGGCAAGTTCTCTAGAAAGCACAAAAGTATGAAAAATATAAGATGTTTCAATTGTGGAAAGTTTGGTCATTATGCTACTGACTGTATTATTCCCAAGAATGAAAGTGATGAAGATAAACAGGATTCTAAGAGCAAGGATTCTGAAAAGCACAAGCATCACGGGAAAAACAAAGATGAGCACAACAATCAAGGAAAGAGGTATTCTCACAAGCACAAGAAGAGTTTCTACCTAGACAAAGCAAGTAAGTGTTCTAGTAGTGATAGTGAAAGTTCTTCAAGTGATAATGAAAATGAGATGTTGTTCATATCAGAAAAAGAGGAAGAACCGAAACATAGATTCATTATCATGAAATGTCTTAGATGTGGAAATTTTGGTCACCTTGAGGATGATTGCACAAATAATGATTTGGTTTCTAGTATGTATGAGGATGCTTCAGAAAACTATAAGGAAGATGCATGTATGGTTTTTGAAAAGGGTAGCACCTCTAGTGATAAGAAATCTGAAAAAGGCTTTGATGATTCAAAAAGCAAACAAATAGAGGAAGATATAGAGGAAGGTGAAGTAGATCTTGAAGGTGAACTTATTAGTGCTCTTAGTGCTTTGAAAAAGGAAAGAAAGAAGAATGCTAGACTCAAGGATAAGTTAGATGAATGTTGTATGGAGAGAGATGATCTTATAGAAAGTCTTGACTTCTCTATGGCTAAGACACAAGAACTCAAGGATGAGTTAGAGTCTAAGGTTCTTGAGTATAGTGAGTTAGAACAGAAAATGGCTTCTTTGAAAGAGGAAACTAAAGAGTACAAGGATAAGCTTTACGAGGTTTCAAGATAGCTCCAAAAAGGTTAAGTCACTCATCAAAGGTCAAAGAAAGACAACAGATAAAACAGGCCTTGGTTTTGTTAAGCCACACAAGGAACAAGTTGGAGAGTCTAGTAAGAGACTCCAAAAGGAAGAGAGTTCTGATGAGGAAAGTATTTCAGAAAAGGAGTCCTTGAATGATAGATGCACAGAAATAGAAAATAGAATTCAGAATGAGAAGAAGAAGTTTTCAGAACCTAAGAGGTCAATTAAAGGAAAGTTTCAAGGCAGATGTTTTGCTTGTCACGGGTTTGGTCACATGGCTTCACATTGCATGGCTCAAGTGAAGGAGGTAAATGACAGTTTCAGAAGTGCTAGTTACTTTCAAGGGTATTGCTACTCTTGTCAATAGTTTGGGCACAAGGCAGTTTATTGCAAGGCAAATAACAGGAACAAGTTTGGTCAGAACAGGTTTGGTCAGAACAAGTTTGGCCAGAACAGGTTTGGTCAGAATAGGTTTGGTCAGAACTGGTGGATTCAAAGATCAGGTTTACCTCAGAGAAACAACATCGTCAAGTGTTTCAAGTGCAACAATGAAGGTCACATAATCAGACAGTGTAGAGCTGAAATTCCAGAATACAAGAACAGGAACAGTGGCATGATCAGGTCCAAGGATCAAGGCATGGACAAGAACAGGGATGAGAACAAGAACAAGAACAGTGACAGGAATAGGAATATGGACAAAGAGTTCAAGAGAAGGCCCGACAAGGAAGTTATAGACGCCGATGATGATCGAGTGCCTAATGGGAGTTTTACTCCCACCCAAGAATTAATCACCTCATCGGGGAGGTGGGGGAGGGACTAAGCTAAGAGGCTCATTCTTAGTCCCGAGCCCCAAAGGTGACCCTTTGCCATTGATGACAAAGGGGGAGAGATTTGAGTAAGGGGGAGAGCCTCAAGACAGGGGGAGCTGTTTATGTTGAGTTTCTGTGTTGTTGAGAAGCATGGTTTGCCATCAATGACAAAGGGGGAGATTGTTGGCAATTTTGGGTTTGAGATCCTAGCTTCTTGTCTATGAGTTGTCATTGATGTCAAAAGGAAATGGCATTAATGTTAAGAGGATGTGTTGGCTTCAAAGGTGGAAGATTCCAAGAGAATATTTTTAAGAGAATCCGGAGAGATTCCATTGGCAATGGTTTTTATTAAAACCAATGGAGGTTCTCTTTATTATTTATTTAATTATTATTTAAAACCCTTCAAGGTTTTAATTAATTAATTATTTAATTAATTAAGGGAGAAATTATTTTTAATTTATTAAAAATACTTAAAGGTTTTTAAACCTTTTTTTATTCTTAATTTATTAAAATTATTTAAGGGTTTTTAAACCCTTTTTGAAAAGACTTTTGATTAATTTCGAAATGGTCTTTATTTCCGCCGACGTCAAGGTGTCTTCGAAGAGACTATTTATTCTCCAACTCCTAAGGTTGGAAGGCTAATTAATTCGAAATTCCCCGAATGCAATTTGCGGTGTTTGTGCTCTGTATTCGCTGCGATCGAAGGAAGACTTAGAAGCACGTGCGGTTGAAAAGTCTTCGGGAGTTTTTTTCGAGGGTGAAGTGGAGGGAAGTTCACTTGTGAACTTCGTAGCCCGTGTGGGCTAGTGGCAGCGAAGGCTGCTGTTGGGCGCTGCATTGGCGGAGGTCATCATTTCGAGTCTCGCGGGGGTGCTTTGCTAGAGTAACACACGTTTTTATTAAAACGTCTTTATGCCACGAAATTCGGAGTTTCTTGGACAACGATTTATAAGGTGTGATTAAATTTTATGAGTTTTGGCTTTTGTGATTAGCATTGAATAAAAGCTTAGGAGAAATAAGGGCATATTTCTTTGGATGTATTTTTAAGATTATTCTTTGCTATGCTAAAATTAAAAATGGAGGTATAAGGTGTGAGTCTGTGATTGTTGATTTATTGGCATGTTATGGTGGTTGTGTTTAAAGAAGTGGAGCTAAAAGGTGTAATAAAGGAAGTTTATATTATTGCTCATTTCTTTTTATTCTAACCCTAACTTGGTTGGAAGTTTGAGAGTTGTGTGTGGTGACAGATTGAAGGTTCAATTATCTTCTACTCCAATAAGGTATGGGCACATTCTTCTTATGAGTATGATTGGTGTATGTTTTCTGAAATAAGGTTGGAGTGAAAAGGTATTCTACTAGGTATCCTTTGGCTAGGTGTAAATCCTATTTTCTGGTTTGTTGAAGACTACTTATGCATTGTTATCCTTAAGGAGAGTTTTTGGTGAATGCATAATTTCTGGTTTGAGATAGTGGAAGCTTTGTGCACTAGGGTTTATATTTGTGAGTCTAGCTACTTGCATTGAGTTGGTGGAACCCTTGGTTGGCTGTTTTGAGTTTGATGGTTGAGTTGCTTCCATAGAGGTTGTTTGATCAAGTTATTGCTTTACTTGATTCATGATATTGGGCTTACTCCATTGAGTTGATTTGAGCAAGTTATTCTTTGCATTTGGTGATATTGTGTTGGTGGCTGTTTTGTTCAAATATCTTTGGAGGGAAAAGGATTTCTACTTGTTTCCTTTTCTTGTGATGATTGGTTGAATGCTTCAAGGTTGATGTTGAGTTGAATGGTGTTGGTTGACTAAACCTTGTTTGATGAGCATTGTTGTTGAAACCCTAATTGATGGTGAAAAGAACATGAGTATCATTGTTATGTGATTCTTTGCATAGTTGGCAATTGTTGGGGTTTCATGTTCTTGAAAGAAAACATTCTATCCTATCCATTTCGGATATTGAGTTGAGTTTTCAGATTTGAGATTGAGATTGAGCTGAGTTGATTTGAGTTGAGTTTTGAGATTGGGATTTGAGTATAGAACATATTGAGTCTCTAACAATTCTCTTTATGCTTCTATGAGTTTGACAAATCACATTGGGTCTCTAACAATTCACTTTGTGATTTCCTACTAAGAAAGTTTTTCTTGGTGAGCTTGCTGAGTTTTTGGACGAGGTTCCAGTGGGGACTTGTGAGCAGTTTTGGACAGGTTCCGGTGGGGACTTGGGAGATTTTGGAGTGGGGGACTTGGTTTTGGAAGTTTCGGTGGGGACTTGTGAGCAGATTTGGACAGGTCCTAGCAGAGGACTTGTGAGCTGAGTTTGATAGTTCTATCAGAGAACTTGAGGACAGAGGTGCATTGGTTCTATGAGAAGAACCCGAGGACAGATTTGGCAAGTCTTTGAGAAGGCTTGTATGTAGAGGATTGATTTGTTCAAGAGTTGGACAGATCTGACAGACAGAGGAAGACTTGTACTAGACCGACTGACTGTGTTTGGTACAGGTTGCTGAGCTGCTGTGGACGTGATCATAGAAGGCAGAGGTCTCTTAGGCTAAGCATTGAGGACAGGAGGTCTTCGGTGGAAAGGAGTTCCACGTGCTGGCAAGAGGTAGAGGCAGTTGATCTTCTGAGGGATCATTTCCAGAGTAGAGGGGAAGGTATCTCCTTTGAGGAGAGGATCATAAATTTTGATTGGGGGAAGGTATCTCCTTTGAGCAGAGGCTCATAAATTCTGATTGGGGGAAGGTATCTCCTTTGGGCCGAGGCTCATAAACATTGTAATTGGGAAGGATTCCCAAAGAACTTTGAGATAACTTTTAGAGAAAAGTTTTGTGGACGTAGCCCAACCATTCCGGGTGAACCACGTTAAAATTGGTGTCACTTTGTGGATGATATTGTGCATTGCTTTGATATTGCTTTGGGTATATTGCTTTACTATTTTGAAGTATAAAGGAAAAAGTAAAAAGAGGTCTTATACTGTTCACCCCCCCCTCTCAGTATAAGCTTGTGTTCTTCATTTCCATCATCACCTTAGGAATATTTTCCCTCATAAACCTAAAATATACACCCATGTGTATTATTCACCTCATTTTTTATCTCCTCGACTACGTTGTCCAACAACACTTAATCATGCCTTAATCCCCCCTAATTCCTAAAGGTTAATAATTCCATGCCATAAAAAATCCCTAAGCATAAGCTCCATATTTATCATTCAAAACCTTTAGGTGATCATGGTTTTTACCCATGCCTTTTAATAATTTATTCATTTACCTAAGTCTCAACTCAATCGCATGAACCAATCATGACCCATTGGCACATTTGTCCCACCCAAACACCTCCAATTGGTTACCGAATATTCTTTCCTTTTCTTAAGGTTTTTGAGGGTCTAGTGCGCATGAATTTCTTTCTCCCCCTTCATAAATATTTGAATTCCCCAGCACTTTAAAAAAAAAAATTCCTCAATCCCCCAACAAAAAATATTTTCTTTCACAAAAAGAGCAAAGTGTCTTGAAGAAGACCAAATTCAAAGCAGATGAGTGAGCCAATCATGCCCAATTGGTATGGATGACCTGAATAATTATTCTCCATTGGTCATCAAAAAATCAAAGCTTTGTTAAGGTCCTAGCTTCATTTCCTTCAAGATAATTTTCCCCGTCATGCAAAACTTAGAATCCACAATGCATATCAAAATATCATACACCTAAGTTTTAAAGGAAGATAAATTAAACCTAAGCTATACATGCAAGCTAGAGCAACCAAGAGAAGAGATTACACCCGATTGGCATGGCCTTCTCAATCGAGCGTGTTTGGCTGGTCAACAATCAATAAAGTTTGATTTTCCAAAAGTTCTATCTTATTTCTATTATTTCCTCCTCCATATAAGCTTTAAATTCTAGGTCCACTCGATTTTTGGTAAATTAGATCCACCTATGGTTGCGATAAATAATTTTATTGTATTTTATTAACTTGGCAAGAAAATGATCAAATCCCATTGGCACACTCATCCCGAATGAACACATTTGATTGGTTCAAGATAAATAAAAGTAATGTTTCTAAGGTCCCAAGCCTTGCCCTTTGCACGAAATTATTTTCTCCCTCAAAATTACAAGCCAAAGTCTTAATTTTCTAAGATATTTTCAAAAGTCCTCCAAAATGATTTTTTAGGTTTCCAATACCATAATCTACTTTAACAATATTAGAGTCCATCTGAGACCTGTATTAACTTGATATCATTACACAACTACCTTAGCTAAATTAAAACCCATTGGCTTGATCATATCAAGCAAGCATACCTGAATGGGCTGGATTTAACGAATTTGATTTTTTCTAAAGGCTTGAGGTTTAATTTCCATTAAATATATCTTGTTACCATCATATCATTCAAAATAATTCATGAAATATATTTCTAAAAGGGAAGGGTCCTAGTTTTCTCCACCCCTCATTAACCTTTACCATAGCCATTTTCACACACTTCTTTATCCCATGTCTAAAGTGCCCATGACTGCATTGTAAAAGGACTTTGACCAATAGTAAATATTAAAATACACATGCTCATGATCGATGGCTCGGGTGATCTCACTGTAGTAAAGTGAACAACTCATATTTCTCAAGGATCATGATAAAGAACTTCTACCTTGCAAAAGAATTTTGTAAGTATTTTTAAATATAAATTCCTTTTCTTTTTAAACTAACACCTATGGTAGATCAGACAAAGCCAATATTTTCAATGGTGTGCATGCTAAACTTTGACTGCCAGTTTAGAACTAAATCTTCAAAAATAACTGATTACCTAGTTTTGTGCATAAACATAACTCGCCAGCCAATCATAAAGTATAGTAGAGCCAACATGACCATTAAAGATAGTTGTAGAGCAAGGAAGTGGTCAAAAGGTGGTATAAATCTATTGCATAGTTCAAAGGAGTTTGGTTGAGATTAATAAAAATCCACACACTCCAAAATTACTATTAATACTCAGCACCATACTACAAACCCACTTACAGTTAGTGTTTACAATGAGAGGGCAAAAAATATCAGAGTTATAAAGGAAAAACCTACACACACCAATAGCGGAATGAAACACAAAGTAGAATTACCATGACCTCCTCCAGTTTAGCTTAGCAATAGAAGCCTCTCCCTCAATGGTGGTAAAAATTAAAAAAATCATGAATGGCCCTCCTTATCTGCACCTCAAATCAAAGGCATCCACCATCGATATAAAGGTATTCGCAAAGCAATCAAGGTCCAACTCTGATATCACTCCTTCTCATTAGTGTTGAATAGAATAGCAATCAATATTTACCTATGAAGAAATGAAGGATGCTTATAACTATCACTCTTGGTTACTAATGGGGTTGTTTGATAGAGTGTGAAGGGATTAAAATTCAAAAAATCCCATACTACAACCTATGGATCTATAACCTAGCAAACTTGATATACCCTAGAGTGTATTTTTCTTTAGATATCCTAGCATGGCTAGCTGTGGCATACGATTTGAAGACTCGGTCTATTAGAGACTTTACCAATAGAGCAGCATTTAAACTTACTCTAAAGAATATTGTAGAAATTTTCAAGCTAAAAAAAGTTGTGCTACCTCTAGATAGAAAGGTACTTGAAGCTTAATCTTACCCTCTTATCATAACTTCTTTTTATGCTAGTTTTTTCGATCATAATGCATAAATATCATATTTATTTCTAATACACTACTTAGAATTGCATCCCTAGGTTAGAGACAATGCAGATATGATTAATATAATCATGGGGGAACCATACTTGAATTGGGTATGTAGAGAGGTGTTGTACCTACTTAGTCAATGTAACCGAAGAAACTAGCCTACGATGTATAGATAGAAGGATTAATTAAGTTATAGGATGGATAAGAAATTTTGAGAAGTACAAGTAGCTATTGCTCAATAAAAAGAAATAATGCTCTGATTCTCACATTATTTTTCCTTATACACCTAATAATAGAGTACATGAATAAACCATTGATAGATAAATGGGGTGGCGCATATGAAGAAATCATCCAAGATAGACTCTCGTGGATACATGAATGTTGGTCTAGCCACACTCAATTTTTTAGTGACTTTCTTCCATAGATTCATGATAGACTTTATGGCTAAGAGCCCAAGGTAAATTGGTAATAGAATAGCCACCTTCTTAGATGAGGAATAGGAAGGATACTATTTCCTCATAAAAATATTTACTTTCATCAAAACTTATAGGGCCAAAATTCCTCCTAAAGTACTACCAAAATTATGTTCGATGTTAATTGTTGTCTTAGAAATAGTGAGGCAAGTAGTCGAGGAGACCAAATTGTGAGTTTCCAAGAAGAAATTAAAATCCCCTTGGATATATTTCCCTTGTAAGATGGGATATTATACCTACAAATGGTAAATCAACTTAATTGATTTCTTGGAGAATATGGACCTCTTTGGTTTCTCAGAAATTACCTGGGGGTCATATGATCCTTTTGGCTATTACAATTAAAATATTATCAAAAATGTTCCCAATGTTATAGTCACACATAGACCAGATGAATTTGAAGACAAAGTGCAAGTAGCCATTAGAAAAATAAATTCACTAATAGATCTATGGAAATAATATGTAAATAAAAGAAATCGTACCCAAATTAAAATGGCTGGCCAATACTTAGGAGAGCTAAAAGTATTGAGATAAGCCTCAATATAAAATTATGCCCCATTAATTCCTCCTATTCACCCTAAAGAGATCTAGGACCCAATGCTAAAAATAATAAAGTATAATCCTAAGGAAATTAAAGTAGTTGTGGATATTGTAGATCCCACTGTTGCACAACTAGAAGCACCTTCAGTAGATCTACCTAATTCTAGCTTTGAGGACACAGGAAAGGGAAAATAAGTGGCCACATTTTCTTCTAAAGTAACTCAACTAGTAATTTTATAATTAGAACAAGCAATAATGGGTCCTAGAAAGAGATATGAAGTGGTTTTAAACTTGCCAGAAGTAAGTTCCAAGTCTATAATAGTGAACCAAGAAGTTACTATTTCTAAGATTTTACAAAACATGATCCAATAGGGATGAGGGATGGCCAACCTATTTTAGGAATATAGAATGGTAAGCAAAGATTCAGTATGCTCACCTGAGCATTAAATACCTAGAATTAAAAGCTCTTTAAAGTCTAAGAGTTTTATTCTTGCCAAAACATAATAAGTTGTAGTTTTTGATAAAAATGAAAAAGAGCAGATCTAAGGAATGGATCAAGGAAAGGACCCAAGGAAAATGCATTACAATGTGAAGGGTTTGGGGAGTAGTGAGCCCCAAACTACTATTGGACCTCTTATGACAATTGAGGCAACTATTTATATGGATAAAATAGCATCCATGCAAGTGGACCCCATAGCCCAATTAGCATCAATTCAATATCAATAAGATCCTTTAAATCTAGCTAAAACTCAAGCTCAAGCTTAAGTAGCTATGACAAAAAAATTATATAAGAGAAATTAGGTATTGACTACCAAAATTAACAAATTATAAGCTAAAAAAGACTAGGTGCAAAATGAAAATAAAAAACTTCAAGTAGAGGTTAGTAGATTGAAAGGGGAAATATCACAAATTTGTACTAAATAACAATTTGATAGTGCTAGCTTCATCAAAAAATATAAATAAGAGTTGATAAATGAGATAAAAGAAGAAGTAAATATGTTGTCAAATATATTCAAATACCTGGTTCAAATCATAGAGGTGACTCAAGATATGAAGAACCTTTTACAAAATATAGATCACAGAGTGCTAACTATAAAGTCTATTTTTCTAAAATACAGAGAATAATATAATCATATTGGTCATAAGCAAGTTACTATATCAAATGGTCAGAGTTATGATTGCCAAGAAGAATTCCAGAAGTTCGGCATTTATACCTGTGAGAAGCCATATTGGTAAAATCTTCTCCAAGACATGAAAGAATGGACCAAAGAGATCTATGATAGAAGAAAATAGGATTGTGTCATCCTTGGGGAGCTCACCTCAACTAATAAATTATATGATAACACAACTAAAAGAATTGATAATTTTGAATGTAGAGAAGAGAATGAGCAGGAATTAGCACAATAGTTAAAGAAATTGACTCAAGTGGTCTAAAATATAATTAAATTTACCAATGAAAATGAGTCCTTGATTAAAAATAATATAAACCAACTAATGAGTATGAAATATAAAATTACTTTAGCATCTTCTTTTTGTGATGAATCATGGGACCATATTGCCAACATTTTAGGTGTAAAGTTACCACAAGAAGACAAGGGTGACAAGTCCATTATTAGGCCCACCACAAAATCAGGCAAGGGAACAACATTGAAGGTAGGAAAAAACTAATTTTTTAAGTATAACATTTTTCTTCAGGGTAGTTAGAGCCAGAATATTCCAAGCATCGGTGATGGATAACAATTGGCACTAGTTTTGGGATAGATGGTATTTTTTTCCAATTTTGAACAACCTGTGATAGTTTCTCTTCTACTGTAACACACCTAGTCAAATGAAAGGTAGAGGAAGGCCCACATGGATACACCTACACCATAAATTCATAACTGAATCATAGAAATATAAAACCAGACCAAGCATCAAGAACTAGCATAGTAAAATTTTGCAAGAGGTATTCTTGTGTATCATCTTGATCAATTGTATTTCTCTCTATGTATGTATCTGCTTTTTCATACCTTATTTCTTCCCCACTCTATGCAAGAATTATTGATATTTCATCTAGTTTACTAAGGACATTTCCAAAAGTTGGATTAAGGAGTTGAAGATTCAATATCACTATTCTCGTGATAAATAATTAGATCCTCCTATTAGATCATTTAAATTGGGTGGATATTGTATTATTCCTTGAAAGAAGCCATAGTAATTTGATGGGCTCTATTATGTAATTTTTTAAATACAATAATAATACAATTCAACTTCTTCTCTCTACCAACTTTAGTGTTCAATGAATGTTATGTTGCTCATTCATGGATTACATTATTTGAATGTATGGATGACGTTTTCTTTTGCTAGTAAAGTAATTATGTTTATTACATAATTTGAACATATGTAAGCATTCCAATTAATTTATTATCTTTCTATCTGATTCATGAACTCATTGATCTCTTCTATATTTTCCCAATGGATGAGACACAAGTTTGATTGTTGAAGCTAAGGCTAGGAGTTGGTATAAATTGCGTGGTCACAATAAATTTGAATAAATCCACATAATTCACTAAATCTAGTTAAGCAATGAGAATTGAATGTCAATCACTATTTGAGATCACATAGGAGTATCCTAATCCAACTTTGGTTATTTAAGAGTTTATAATTGTAGGTCAAAGAGGTAAGTCTACCAAATCTTGCATATCTACTTGTGATAAATGAAATTTAGGTAGCGTAATAGCCATATTTTAAGGATACCTAAATTTCCCACAATAGTTTTTTGGCACTATTTTTGGGGATAGACCTTTGCATTGCTTGCATCTCTTAATTTTTTTAGTTTATCTCCTAAAAAAATTATGAATTTTCATCAACTTACTACCATAATTTTTTTAATATCTTTTAAACCTTTTTTCCTTGTTTCTTGGGTTATCTTTGATCATTGTTGAGGGATTGAGAGGATATTAAGGTTGAGCAATATTAATCAGAGAGATATTATTTTGCACCATGATGCTGGAAACTTTGAACAAACTTGAAGACTAGAAGATTCAAGGATTTGATCTAGCACATATGAGAAGAAGCGATAAATAGCTCTACCAAGAATTAAAAAATCCAAATATTTCTACTCCAAGTAATCATATTACTACCCCTATTGTTAATATTTTTGTAAATTCTACTATCACTACACTTGCAACCAACATGGCCAACTCCCAATCAAATCAAAACAACCAAAACCTCCAAACATGGATAACCAATAGGTACATGCCCTTTGAAATATCCTCATATCTACATGACCTTCCCAGTAAGGCCCACAAATACTTACCAAAATTCCAAGAGAATAGTGTAGCAACAGGATAAGAGCATATCAAAAGTTTCTTGTATATCTTAGATAGTCTTGAGGTCAAAGAAGATGTAATGCTCAGGATATTCCTATAGATCTTGGAGAAATATGCCAAGGATTGGTTCAATAGTCTTCCAGAACGTACTATACCTGACTTTCAAACTATGGAAGAAGTATTTCTAAAAAATTATGGGGAAAGGGAAAATGAGCAATCTTTATTGGCAGAATTAGATACCATGAAGAAAAAATAAAATGAATCTATAGAATATTTTAACAGAATATTTTTTAAAATAAGAAATAATATTTACACAACTTTGAGACCAAATAATAACTAATCCATTTTCTTTTACAATAATACATTACCTAGGGAGTTTAATTATGAATTAAGACAATAGAAGGTTGCTACTATTGATGAATATATGGAAAATGTCATAGAAATTGAAATAAATATGATAGATAGTGGAAAAATAAAGGCATATTCATCCGAGCAAGATCTGAATCAAGCAGATAAAAATACTAAGAAGTTGGTTTCTCATTATTAAAAAAGAGTGAATAGGATCCCATGAAAAAACTATCAAGTTAGTTAACTGAAATGCTTAACATAATGAATAGTAGACTATCTAGGATAGAGAGAAAAGGGATAGAATTTTGAGTCATATCAACCTCAAAATGATAACATACCATCTTTCAAGAGAAACTTTAATAGAAATTGGGGTATAAAAAGTGCATATGAACCCATGTGTTGTAGGTGAGTTGGAAATGAGAGGGCAATCCTCCAAGGGAGGTCCCAGGTTCAAATCTCCACCCTACCAAAAAGTTGAATTGGGTACCCAAAATCCAATTGATAATGTTGGTGTGGGTAGGGCTGGGTGTGACCCTCGAGTGAATTTGACGGTGTAGAACCCCATGTTCATGGTCTCTCAAACCAAGGCGGCTCCGCAAGGGGTTTTTCACTATAAAAAAAATAGTGCATATGAAGGAAATATGAATGGAAACAATAATAATAGTTGGAGGAAAAGAAAAGGATAGAAATATCAAGATACAATCCCTAACCCCATACCTTTAGTTAACATGGCCTTTGATTTTATGTTTTCCTACCCTGCATGTGATGCACTGCATAATCCAATTGATTGCAATATATATTTAAGCATGAATATTGCTGCTAATACAAAGGAATAATTTGATGAAGAAATACGAGTAAATATGTGTTGTACTAAGGAATATGAGGCTAGGGAGATCCAATTTGAGAAATATATGAGCGAGTTGCCCATATCTAGAGGAGAACCTAAAGCTTTTGTCCTATAGAATGTAAAATTTTTGAAAAGACCTAAAGATAATAGATTCAAAAGAATGAAACTGTGTAAAATAATACCTACAACAAAATAAATTGAGGCTCTAAAAATAATTCATGCTATAAATTTTAGGAATAGGATAGTTCTTGATAATGTTGATGATAAATCCAATACTGAAGCTAAAAACCAATAGAACAAAAATAAATATAAAGCTACAAGAAAACAAAACAGTAATAAACAACAAGTGACTATTGAAATAGAAGTAAAAAATGATCCCCAAAAATAGTAAGACTCTAACAAGAATGTAGAAAACAAGAGGTTTGAGTTTGATGCTAGTCAAGAACTGGCTAGGTGGAAGATAAATATCACTTTCAAAGAATTAATGAATATACCAAAGTACAAAAAGTAGGGGTGTAGGGATTTTGGTCTAATGGATCAAATAGGCAATCAGGTCTATAATGCTTCAGCAGTCAACAATCCTAGATCTATAGCTAGAACTCCATCATCAATAAGATCATTCTACATATCCCTTAGATATAAATAAGACTTGGAAGACCAATATGTGATCCATAATTGCATGCTAGATAGTGGAGCATCCATAACATCATGCTAAAGCAAATAGTAGATCAATTGGGTCTGATATGTACTAGAGATTCTCCTCCCATATCAGTAATGGATAATAAGGAAGTACCTTATGTTGGAGTAATAACTATATTGCTTGTCTTCCTAGATCAATATCCAAAGAAAGGAATAGTCATGGATTTAGTAGTTGTAGATGTAGATCTTTTCTTTTCATTGTTGTTATGCAAACACTAAACTAAACAATTAGGGGGAATACTAGTCCATTGATATCTAAGGAACATGTTACACTTAGAAGAGATTCCTTCAACAAATATTCAATATAATTAATAAAATATGATGATACCATAGTGAATTTAGTTAAATCTATTGAAGAAAAAGAGATGGGGGTTTACTCAATCTGGAACACACCTTTTCTGATTGAGGTTCCTGAAGTTATAGATATGGATTCACAAATAGCAACTAATTTTGATGCTAAATCCAATAGGGTGTTGACATTCGAAATGTGGACTATGACTTTTGATGGTACCAAATCATAAATTGGTGTAGGGAATAGTGTAAACCTCACCAATATTAAAGGAAATTACCTAGGCATACCCTATAGGTTAGAATTCCCATGTACAAACAATGTGGTTGAGTATGAAGTATTATTTCTAGGGCTAAGGAAGGCTAAAGAATTGGGGATCAGTTATTTAACTATCTACGAGGATGCAAAACTTATAATACAACATATTAAAGGAAAATATCAAAAAAATCATATGAGGTTGAAATAGTATAAGCAAGCAATCTAGGATGAGATAAATAAATTTTTTGCCTTCAACCTATCACATGTTCCTAAGAACGAGAACCAGTTAGTAAATTTGTTTGTTGTGAATGCATCTGGTGCATATAGTTCTAAAATAGGCACTAAATACATAAACAGGTTTCCTACAATTTTTTATTATCATCTATATGTGCCAGATAACATTGTATGCTTACAGGTATTTCAAGATGATATCGATATTAAAGATTTTATAACCTTACAAAATCATTATATTGATATTTTGTGTGATGAAGAAGATGAAGAAAAAATGAGAGATGTCATTGGGAAACCTGTAGAAGTAATACAACTAAATATTAACAAAATTCCAATAGGCCTGATCTCATTGGAGAGTCTTTTTGATGACTTTGACAGAGATCATAGACCCACTTTTTAGGAAACAAAAGTAGATGAAGTCAGTATCAGAACAAAGAAAGAATCTAGGATGGTGAGAGTTAACATAGCCTTATCAGATATAGAAATAACTAGTACATAAGGTATCTAAAGGGACATATAAAAGTTTTTAATTGGAGATATGAAGATCTCAGAATCTTCAATACTAAGGTAATAACCCACATTATTCCCTTAAAGAAGGCATCAAACCTCACAAACAAAAGCAAAGGAAATTCAACCCTAAGTTACACCAAGTGATGCATAAAGAGGTTCAAAAGTTGCTAGATGCAAAGGTCATTAGGAAAGTTAGATTCTATTATTGGATAGCTAATCTGGTGATTTTTAGAAAGAAGAATGGTGATATCAGGTTGTGTGTAGATTTTAGAAATTTGAACAAAAATTATTTAAAAGATAACTACCTATTACCAAACATGGAACACTTATTATAGGTAGTTGTGGGATCAGCTAGAATATCTTTGTTATATGGATTTTTAGGATACAACCAGATCCACTTCAATCCTTAGAATAGGCATAAGACTGCATTTACTACCCCTTGGATAATATTTGAGTATCATAGAATACCATTCAATCTGATGAATGTAGGTGCCACTTTCCAAAGAGCCATGAATTTTACTTTTAAATAACTTATGTTTAAGATAGTTGTGGTTTACCTTGATGATATAATAGTATTTTCTAAAAATCTAAAAGACCATCTTGCACATATGTCTCAATTTTTTAAAAGGTGAAAGCAGTTTAGCATTTCTTTGAATCCAAAAAATGTATCTTTGGAGCTACTGAGGTTAAATTATTAGAATATGTGATCTCTAAATAAGGGATCAGCATTGACCCTGAAAAGACTACAACCATTGTAAAAATTACTCCACCAAATAAATTGAAAGGAGTCAAGTCATTCTTTGGGAAAATTAATTTTATCATAAGCTTTGTTCCAAATTTTGCTCAAATTGCAAAACCTATAAATGATTCGATAAAGAAGGATGGGAATATTAGGTGGATAGAGGACAACTTGAAGGTTTTTCAAAAGCTATAATATGCAATCACACAAGATCCTATGTTGATATACCTTGATTACTCAAAATATTTTAACATTTACTCATTTGCTTCAGAAGATACCATTGCTGATATTTTATCTTAGAAAGACCACGAGAATAATGAAAGGCCTATAACCTTCATGAGTGTTGGAATGAAGGGAGCTCAATTGAAGTATACTATGGTAGAAAATAGACCTTCTCCTTAACAAGATCCTTAGAGAATTTCAAGGGTATATTTGGATCTAATAAGGTAATAACTTGCATCCCCTATATAGCTATTAAAGATGTATTCACTCAAAATGAGCCAACAAGATGTTCAGCTATATGGATGGTTAAATTACTATAGTATGATATTGAATTTAGAATAGTAAGAACCATTAAAGGGTAGGTCTTAGCTAAATGCATTGCCACTAAATGAGGAGAGGATATCGATAAAACAATCATAGTGGGAGATGCACAACAAAATAGAAGAATAGACAATCATGAGGATGACCGGTATAATACTTATCATTCCTAGCAATTTTATCATAGAGTAAAATAAGGATTATCAAATAGCAGTCATTAAAGTATTATATCTAAGATATCCCAATGGTGTGCTTTCACTCTATATTTTTCAAAAAGAGGTTCCTGAGGTTATTCAAGAGTTCCACACTTTTTTTTGTGGAGGATATTTTCCACCAAAGGCAACATCAAATAATATAATGAGAGTTAGATACTATTGGCCCACTATGTTCACATATGTACATCTATTTATAAAAAAATTCTAGAACTACCATATTTTTTTATGGCAAGGAAAAGTTATTTGTTATACCCCTAAAGGTCATTGTAGTTGAAGCTCCATCCATATACTGGAGTATAGATTTAATTGGAGAAAGAAATCCCAATTCTTTAGGTGATCACAATGGATAGTAACAACAATAGATTATTTCACTAAGTGGTTAGAGGTTACCCCGTTAAAGAAATCAACTACAAAAGTGATCATTAGGTTTCTAGAAAAAAACATTTTGATTAGGTTTGGGGTACCCAAGAAATTGGTGATAGGCAATGGGAAATACTTCACCTTATTTGACATGGTAGATTTTTATGCTAAATATAGCATCGAACTAGCTTATTCTACTAATTACTATCCTCAGGGCAATGGTTTATTTGATTCCTCTACTAAGAACCTCACAACTAGACTTAAAAGGTCACTTGGAAAGAATAATAAAAGTTGGGGCAGTGAATTAAAGTATGCTTTATGGGTAGATAGAATTTGTATTAAAAGGTCTATAGGGAAGATACCATATGAATTGGTCTATGGATAAAGATAATTTTTCCTCCCCAATTAGAAAGGATTTCTCTTTCTTTGTTGCTTCATGATCATAAAATCCTAGATGCATTACAAAGGTAACTAGATCAAATTGTCAAACTAGAAGAAGATAGAAGAGAAGCCTTAGTGAAAATGATTCAAGAAACTTAGAAAATAGTCCAGTTCTTTAAAAATAAGGTGAAAGTAATACTATTTATTGAAGGTGATATAGTGTTGTATTAAGATACAAAAAATGATAAACCAAGAGAAAAAGGGAAACTTGAAGCCAAATGGTCGGGTCCTTACTAGATTGTCCAAAATGTTGGTTAGCACACCTATAGATTACAAGGCATGGACGGTGAAAGGTTACCTATACCAGTTAATGGACAAAATTTGCAGATTTTTAATCCTCACTATGAGGATAGATGAGACTAAAATATTATACCTTACAAAAAAAATTGTGTTTATTTCAAGTTCTTTTCCTTAGGTGATTAGGATTTTTCATTTTTTCTACTTCAAGTTCTAGGTGACTAGGAGTTTTTATTTAAGCTTGTTGGCCTTAGATGACTAAATGAAATTTAACATCTAATATTTTATTTAGTCCTTTTAATAATATATCTCTTTTAAATACTAACTGATTAGGGCCTATTATAGATAGTATGAAAACCACATTTGGAACGCCGATGTTTTACCATAGGTCACTAAGAAAATTCAAGCACCCATCCATATAATCAATAAGATATTCTAGGATTCTCAAGAGAATTCCTAGTCCTTAAAGACTAATCATATCTATTGTCCTAGTTAGAGCCAATATTGGATTGCATAATTCCATCTTAGTCCATACCCTTAATTTTTTAAAAGCTATCAAGATTTTTTGTCTAAGTGATTTTAGGGAACAATGGTCATTTCAAGGAGTCAATGTCCAAAAGGTATTTATTGCTATGAAAATGTCAAAGTGGTTATCCTATGTTTCCAAGAGAAAATTGATTCCACACCTTCATTTAATTTCACCTTGCCATATCAATTATATATCCTCATCATCATTTTATTATTCAATATTTATTACCATTCATTTTCTTCCATTTAAACCCATTGTCTACTCATATTCATATTAAATTAAGGTCATCCCTTTCATCCCTTAATTTATAGTTTATCATCACTCATAAGTCCATTCATTATCTTATAAAGTCTCATTCCATACCTTTTATTTACTTATATTAACCCCCACTAGAAATATGCTTTTAACATTTCATTATATCCACCCCATTTCTCCTAAAAATCTAAAGTCGACCCCCTTGATTTGAAATATTTGCATGGCCTAAAAGTTCAAAGACCTTTACCTAAGTTTTGACTAGTAAAAATCATCATTTTCTTATATTATCACTATCTTAGCCAATGCTGCCCGACTAGTTAAATAATGTGTGGCTCGGGTAAAGTTGAGCATCTTGAGAAATTTATTCCCATTGGTGCACATGACCTGAATAAACTCATTCGATTGGTCAGATGTATAAAAAAAATATTTAGCCTACCCTAAGGTTTTTAAGGGTCTGCTCCATGTCAAAATGTATCCCTTCCTAGACCCAAAATAAAATATTTTTATCATCACCTTAGGAAGCTTCACCCTCATAAATCTAAAATATGGACTCATGCGCATTATTCACCTAATTGTTTTATTCCCTCGATTTCATCGATCGACTACACCTAATCATTCCTTAATCCCCCCTAAGTCTTAAAGATTATTAATTCCATGCCATGGAAAATCCCTAAGCCCAAGCTCCACACTTATCATTCAAAAACTTTAGGTGGTCATGCTTTTTACCCACACCCATTAACAATTTATTCATTTACCTAAGTCTCAGCTCAACTATGTCAATTTATTGTGAACCATTGGTATGTTTGTCCCACCTGAATACCTATGATTAGTTACCAAATAATTTTACCTTTTACTAAGGTTTTTTAGGTTCCAACGTGCATGAATTCCTTTCCCCCTTCATAAATATTTGAATTCTCTAGCACTTTGAAAAGTCAATTTAAAGTGCCTCGGTCCCCCAAAAGAAAATATTTTCTTTTATAAAAAGAGCAAAGGATCCTAAAGAAGACCGAATTCAAAGTGGATGAGTGATTTGATCGTGCCTGATTAGCATGAATGAACTAAACAATTAATCCTCATTGGTCATCAAAAAATAAAATCTTTGTTAAGGCCCTAGCTTCGTCCCATCCAAACCTTAGAATATGCAATGCATATAAAAATATCATACGCCTAAGTTTTAAAGGAATATAAATTAAACCTAAGCTATACATCCAAGATAGAGAGACTAGGAGAAGCGATTACACTTGATTGGCATGGCATTCTCGACTGAGCAGACCCAATTGGTTAGTAGTTAACAAAGTTTGATTTTCCAAAAGTCCTAAGTCTCTTTTTCATTATTTCCTCCTCCATATAAGCTTTAAAGTCCAGGTCCTCATCAGTTTTGGTAAATTAAGTCCACCTAAGTTTGCGACAAATAATTTTATTATATTTTATTAACTCAGCCAAGAAAAGTGATAAATCCCATTGGCACACTCATCCTGATCAAACACATATGATTGGTCCAAGTCCAAAAAAATTAATTTTTCTAATGTCCCAAGCCTTGCCCTTTGCAAGAAATTATTTCCTCCCTCAAAATTACAAGTCAAAGCCTTCATTTTCTAAGTCATTTTCAAAAGTCCTCCAAAATGATTTTCTAGGTTTCAAAGACCATAATGTGCCTTAACAATATTAGAGTTTGACTAAGACCGTATTAACCTGATATCACTACACAGATGCCTCAACCAAATTATACCCCATTGGTTTGACCATCTCAAGTGAGCACACCCTATTGGGTAGGATTTAACGAATTTGACTTTTTCTAAAGGCCTAATTTTTAATTTTTGTCAAATATATCTTGTTACCATCATATCCTTGGAAATTATTCATGAAATATATTTCTGAAATGGAAGGGTCCAAATCGTCTCCACCCCTCATTAACCTTTGCCATAGTCATTTTCACACACTTCTTTCTCCCATGTCCAAAGTGCTCATGATGAAATTGGAAAGGTACTTTGGCCAATATTAAATTTTAAAATGTACATGCTCATTATGGATAGCTTGGGTGATCTTATTGGAGTCAAGTAAATGGTTTAGATTTCTCAAGGATCGTGAAAAAGAACTTATACCTCATGGGAGAATTTTGTAAGTGTTTTTAAATAGAAAATCATTTTCTTTTTAAACTAACACCTATAGTAGATCAAACAAAGTCGAGATTTGTAATGGTATGCATGCCAGAGTTTGATTGTTAGTTCAAAACTAGATCTCTGAAAATAACCGATCACCTAGTTTCTAAATGCAACTCACTAGCCAATTATAAAGTATAGTAGAGCCACCATGACAGTTAAATATAGTTATAGGGCAAGGACATGGTTGAAAGTTGGTAGAAATATATTGCACGGTTCAATGGAGTTTGGTTGATATTAATAAAATCCTACACATTTCAAAATTTCTATTAATACTCACCACCCTACTACAAGCCCACTTACAATCAATTTTTATGGTAAGAGGGTGAAAATACCAGATATTTACAAAGGAAAAACCTATGCACACCAATAGTGAAAGGAAACACAGGGTAGCATTACCATGGTCTCCTCCATCTCAGCTCAGTAACATAAGCCTCTCCTCCTAGTGGTGGAAAAAAATTTAAAACTTATGAATATCTTGCCTTATCTACACCTCAAAGCAAATGCATCCACCATTGATATAGAGGCATATGAATTATTTAGGATCCAACTCTGAGATCATTCCTTATTAGTAGTAGAAAATAGAAGAGCAAGCAATATTTACCTACGAAGAAATGGAAGCTTATAACCATCACTCTTGGTTACTAATGGGATTTTTTGATAGAGTGTGGAAGAATCAAAATTCAAAAAAGCTCATATTGCAACCAGTGGACCTATAACCTAGAAAAATGATATGCCCTAGAGTGTATTTATTTTTGGATCTTTTGGAATGGCTAGTTGTGGCATACAATTTTAAGACTCATTCTATTAGATACTTCACCAACCAGACAACATTTAAACTTACTCTAAAGAATATTATGAAAGTTTTTGGGTTGAACAAAGTTTTGATACCTCTAGATACAAAGGTACTTGAAGCTCAATCTCACCATCTTATTGATACTTTTTTTTATGCTAGGTTTTATATCATAATGCGCAAGTATCATATTTGTTTTCAATACACTAGTTATAATTACATCCTTGGGTTAGAGACTACGTAGATATGATTAATATAATCATGGGGGAACCAAAATTGAATTGGATATGTAGAGAGGTGTTGTACCTAGTTAGTCAATATAAAAACCAATCTACAATGTATATATGGAAGGATGGATTAAGTGATAGAGAATTTTGAGAACTGTAAGTAGCTATTGCTCAGCAAAAGAAACAATGCCTTGATTCTCACACTATTCTTTTATTATACACCTAATAGTAGGGCACATGAATAAACCATTTATAGATAAATGGTGTGGGGCATATGAAGAACTCATCCAAGATAGACTCCTATGGATACTTGAAGTTTAATCCAACCACACTTAGTTTTATAGTGACTTCCTTTCAAAGATTCATGATAGACTTTGTGGCTACGAGCCCAACAAAATTGGTAATGGAATAGCCATATTCTTAGATGAGGAATAGGTAGGAGATTTTTTTCTCAAAAAAACTTCACTTTAATCAAAATTTATGAGGCAAAAATTCCTCCTAAGACATTATCAAAATTATATTTGATGTCAATTGTTACCTTAGAAATAGTGAGGCAAATAGCTCAGGATACCAAACTGTGGGTTTCCAAGAAGAAAGAAAAACTTCCTTGGATAGATTTCCCTTGTAGGATAGAATATTACACCTACAAATGACAACTCAGCTTAATTTATGCCTTGGATAAGATGGACCTCTTTGGTTTCTCAACAACTATCGAGTGGATATATGATACTTTTGGATATTATAATAAAATATTGTCAAAAAATTTCCTAATGCTATGATCACACACAGATTAGATGAATTTAAAGACAAAATTCAAGTATCCATAAGGAAAAGAAACTCATTGATATATCTATGGAAAGAATATGCAAAAAAAATAAATTATACCTAAATTGAAATGGTTAAATGTATTGATACAAGCCTCATTAGAAATGTTTGCCTTGTTAATTCCTCCAATTTGCCCTAAAGAGATGCAGATTCAATACTGAAAATAATAAAGTAGAATCCTGAGGAGATTAAAGTATTTATAGAGATTTTAGAGCCGATTTTTGTATAGCTAGAAGCACCTTCACTAGATCTACCTACTATTAGCTCTAAGGACATAGATAAGGGCAGCTAAGTGACCATATTTTCCTCTGAAGTAACTTAGCCATTAATTTCAAAACTAGCACAAGCAATAATGGATCCTAGAAATAGATATGAAGTGGTTATAAAATTTCTAGAAGTAAGGCCCAATTCTATAATAGTGAACCAAGAAGTAGTTACTATTTCTAATATTTTACAAAATAGGATCCAATAGGGAGGAGGTATGGCCAACCTTATTCGAGAATATATATTGGAAAGCAAAGATCCAACAACATCACTTGAGCATAAGAGGTCTAGAATTGAAATCTCTTCAAAGTCTAAGAGTTTTATTCTTGCCAGAACATAAGAAGTTATAGTTTTTGATGAAAATGAAGAAGATCAAATTTGAGGAATAGAGGAAGGAAAGTACCCAAGGAAACTGTAATACACTGTGAAGGGATTGGAAACTAGTGAACCTCAAACTGCTATCATGTCTCTTATGAAAATTAAGGTAACCATTCCTATGGAGAAAATAACATCCATGCAGGTGGACCCCATATCCCAATTAGCATCATTTCAATATAAAAAAAAATCACTTAACATTTACTAAAACTCAAGCTCAAGTAGCTACCATAAAAAATGTATATAAGAGTAATCAAGTATTGATTACCAAAATTGATAAATTACAAGCTGAAAAGACTAGGTGCAAAACTATATTAAAAAACTATAAGTAGATATCAGTAGATTGAAATGGGAAATATCACAAATTTAGACTAAAAAGCGGTTTGACAGTGCTAGTTGCATCAAAAACTATAAACAAGAGCTGACAAATGAGATAAAATAAGAAGTAAATCCCTTGTCGAATATATTCAAATACCTGGTTGAAATCATAGAGGTGACTCAAGGTATGAAGAACCTTTTACAAAATATAGATCGTAAAGTGCTGACTATAAAGCCTATTTTTTGTAATATAGATAAGAATATAATTAGATTGGTCGTAAGCACATCACAATATCAAATGGTCAGATTTATTATTGTCAGGAAAAATTCTAGAAGTAGAGCATTTATACCCATGAGAAGCCATATTGTAGAAATCTTCTCCAATAAATGGAAGAATAGACCAATGATAGAAGAAAACATGATTGTATCATCCTTGGGGAGCTCACCTCAATAGATAAATTATATGAGCTCACAACTATAAGAAGTTTGAATGTAATGAAGAGAATAAGTAGAAATTAGCACAAAAATTAAAGGAGTTGACTCAAGTGGTCAAAAATATAATCAAATTTGACAATGAAAATGAGTCCTTGATTAAAAAGAATATCAATCGAATAATGAGAATGAAGTATGAAATTACTTTAGCATATTTTTTTTGTGATGAAGCATGGGACCAAATTACCAACCTTTTAGGTGTAAAACTACCACAAGAAGATAAGGGTGACAAGGCCATTGTTGGGCCCACCATAGAAGCAGACAAGGGAACAACTTCGAAGGTATAGAAAAACTAATTTTTAAAGTATAACTTTTTTCTTTAGGATAGTTAGAGCCAAGAGAGTCTAATAATTGGTGATGGATAACAATTGGTAATATTTTTGGGATATATGGTATTTTTTTCTAATTTTGGATAGCCTATGATAGCTTGTATTTTGCTATAATTCACCCAGACAAATGAAATGTAGAGGAAGACCCACATGGACACACCTGCACCAAATATTTGTAACTAAATCATGGCAATGCAAATTATAAAAATGAGCATCTAGAACCAGACTAGGCATCAAGCACTAGCATAGTAAATTTTTGCAAGATGTATTCTTATGTGTCATCATGGTTAACTATATTTCTCTTTGTATCTATCTCTATTTTTTCAAACCTTATTTCTTCTCCATTTTATGCACGAATTGCTGAGAGTTCATCCAATTTATTGAAGACATTTCTAGGAGATAGTTAAAGGATTTGAAGATTCAATGTCACCATTCTTAGGACAAATAATTAGATCCCCTGTTACATAATTTGAATATGGTGGTTATTATATTATTCTTTAAAATAATCCTTAGTAATTTTTTGGGCTTTGTTATGTAATTTTTGAAAGATAATAATAATACAATTCAACTTCTTCTCTCTACTAATTTTAGTGTTCATTGAATGTTATGTTGCTCATTCATGAATTATATTATTTGAATGTATGGATGACATTTTCTTTTGCTGGTAAAATATTTATGTTTAGCATTTTTTGAACACATGTAAGCATTCTAGTTAATTCTTTCGCTTTCTTTCTAAGTCATGAATTCATCGATATCTACTATAGTTATCCAATGTATGAGATATTATTGAAGCTGATGTTGAGAGTTTCTATAAATCTCTTGGTCATAATAAATTTGAATAAATCCACACAATTCACTAAATCTGGTTGAGCATGGAGAATTGGATGTCAATCACTCATTGAGCTCACATAGGGGTATCCTGACCCAACCTAGCTTTTTTAAGAGTTTATAATTTTTAGTTTAAAGAGGTAAGTCTACCAAGGCTTTCATATATACTTGTGATAAAGGAAATTTAGGTAGTGGGATAGCCATATTTTAAGGATGCCTAAATTTTCCACAATAAATTTTCCACAACAATATGTTTATTTCAAAGTGTAATTAAAATGTAAAAGCTTACCTTATTTTTCAAATGTATATTAAAATTTTTAGTTATCTTTCAATTAATAAATATAATTTTGTGATTGCATTGGGGCTATGCACCCTTAGTTGATGCTTAGATACATGTATTAATCTTAGTGGCACATTAGATGCATTAATAGTGCATTAGGTGCATTTTGAAAGTGCATAAGTTATTTTGATATTGAACTCAACCTTCCCACAACCTTCTTCCCTTAAACCCTATGCAAAAAGGAACCTTACACCTTGGGTATCCCTTATTTGGAAGTCTACACCAAGTACCCTATGCTTGCACCTTGTAAACCTCAAAATTTTACATCTAATAAATCTTGATATAAGTTATATAAAAATAAATTATTAGAAAAGTATTTATATGGTGCAAATGTGAGACATTAAAAATATATCATCTAATAACATGTTAAAAAATTTAAAGTAATAATCCTTATAAGATATGGATAAGTATATAAAATTTTAAAATAATATCATAATCTATATACTATCTTCAAATTCTAAAAGGGTATATTGCCAAAACCTTGTCAATTTTATAGAATATACTTATGTTTTCGTAATAGTTTTCATTAAACATATGAAAATGAACATCAAATTCATGCATTTATCCATAAAAAAATAGTATTCATACATATATATAATATATATATATATATATATATATATATATATATATATATACATATATATATGTACATACATATATATGTATATACATATATATATATATATATATGTATATATATATATATGTATATACATATATATATATATATATATATATATATATATGTATATACATATATATGTATATATATATATATGTATATATATGTATATATATGTATATACATATATATGTATATATATATATATATATAGTATTCGTAATAGTTTTCATTAAACATATGAAAGTGAAAGTGAACATCATTATATATACTTATGTTTTCGTAATAGTTTTCATTAAACATATGAAAGTGAACATCAAATTCATGCATTTATCCATAAAAAAATAGTATTCATACATATATATACATATATATATATATATATATATATATATATATATATATATATATATATATATATATGTATATACATATACATGTATATGTATATACATATATATGTATATACATATACATGTATATGTATATATATATATATATATATATATATAAATATATAAAAATCCATCCCATCCCTTTGATTGTCATTTTTTGAGAATAAAAAATTATTATAATACCATAACCAGATTGTCATTTTTGGAGAATAAAAACTCATTATAATACCATAACCAGATTGTATTCCAAATTATATAAAACAATTTGAAGGTATATAGACAAATTTTAGGCTATGATAAAAAATTAAGAAGAGCCAGAGGGATTTGAATCAACACAAAAGGTCTAATAGTAGTCATTGTTATTCTAAGTTTGTAACTACTAGTTACATATTCATGATCTCCTATTTTGGTAGGAGGAATATATTTTTATTTTTTATCCTATGTTTTTTTCCAAAGATAGAAGAGACACATTGTGCATAACCATGTATTCTCTAAATTGAAAGGACATTGACCTTAGCTATGAAGATTGTGGCATTTTAATTAATATTATGTCTCAAGTGGGGATAATGTAAAAATGTATACCTTCTCATTGCTACATCCACAATTTTTCCCTTGACTTGTATGGTGATGGATGTCATCTTGTTGGCCACCTTGTACTATGGGCTAATAAAAGAAGAGATAATAAAGTTTAGTCTCATGATAATATTTCACATGGATGTGATCCATCATGGATATGGCAGTGGTAAGAAGTTGGGTTTTCATCCAAGAAACATAATTTTAAACCTGGTACAAGGGGATCAAAACCCCTCATAAAAACCTACGCTTTACCCTAACATTTTAATCCTTAATGGGATAACATGGTAGTATATCTTTGGGTTATCATCCAAGATACCCAAGTTCAAACTACTACACAAGGGACTAAGACCCTTTCAAAATTTTGTGCTTTACCTTGAAATTTTTGGTTTGCAAGGACAAGGTAGTGGTTAGGGCTTTGGCCTCTCTTTCAAAAAGTCCAAGGTTCAAACTATGACATACCTAGAAGAGAGTAGACAGCCTGAGTGTAGGTTGTTTATCCGAGTTTGATACCTTAGAGAGTCTAGGATTCCATTAACTTTATTCTAACCAACGAGTTAAGGTTTATAAAGATAACATTAAATAATGTTATCCATTTTTCTATATCAATATATATATTGACATGCATATTGTATTTGGTTGTAGTGTCTATATTTCAAAGAATAGACATGATAGAGTTAAATAATTAATCATCTAATATTATTAATGGTGATCATCATCCTACTAAAAACTGGTATGATATGCATATTATAGATAATTCTGTTCTACGATCTCCACCTACTTTAGGTATTATAGTGCAATTTGAAAGGATGTATAGCTTTTTAATAAAATTCAATCAAATCATAAAAATTAAGGTACAATGACATCATATGTTTTGGTTTATACATAATATATATGTAAGTTAACATGTTTATATCCTCTAAAATCAACATTGGGAAAAAATTATAACCCAAAATATATTTTAGATCTAGGATACCATCTTTTATAAAAACTTTAATAGGAATCATACCTTCAAGAAGGTTTACTATACCCTCAAGGTGGAAAGGTTTACTAGTGACTAAAAAAAATAAAATATAGTGTTGTTGATGGAAAACTTTGATTAAAAAATAATTATGTAAATTAGCTCAGATATATAGTGCTTCAGATTTGCACATGATAATAGCTAGTACTAAACATCCTTAAACAGATTGTTGCACACTTCACATATGCTCAATTTGAGCAATGACCTCTGTAATCATTGTTGCTGCTTCACAGTGAACCATAAATGCTTTGCTTTATGAAATTACGGATTTTGAAACTAAAGAAACACCGGAAGGAGGAGTAGTTTAGAAAAAAATATATATATATTGTTTTGTTTGTTTTTAATAGATTTTGAAAGCATATTTAGAGATTTAAATTAATAGATGCTTTGAAATTACAGATCTAAAAAAAACCAGTATCATGCGGTGTAGGTGATGGGCACATCCGGATTGCTCAAGAAATGGACTGCTAAAGACACACTACGTCTCTTCTTCTCACATATATACACTATTGTTTTGAATAGTTCTTTATTTATCACACTAATAACGTCAAGATATGTATATACTCCCGATTGCTAACTTGATTCAAGTCACCAAAGAAATATACCAACGCGGGTCAGCGATGGCTTATTTAAAGAAGGAATGGTCGCATCTGCTCGGAGTAGCACTGTATATTATGTTTTCGATCATAGTATTAATTGCTACTTACTCTCTTCCCTATGGAAAGTATTGATGATGCTCAATGAGAATTTATAAGATTTTTTAATAAGCATAAATTCTTGTATCTTGCAAAAGATGATTCAATTATTTTAATGATAAAGACCTGTATTGGTGTGCTCTACTTGCTCTTTTTAATACTGTGGACAAATTTTTTTTTGTTAATAGCTTGGAAGGAATACCTAAAATATCTCCATTGCTCAAAATGATTAAATCATAGGAGTAGCACGAAAAGGATATTTTCAGTAGGAATAAGTATTTAGGATAATTAGTTGGGAGTAATAAGTTTTACATTGTAGATTAAGATTTTATTTTTATAATATTTTTACTTTTAAATAATTGTTTTGAAGAAATATAGATTATTGTATGAAGTCAACAAAATAAATAGTAAAGTCAATTATACCTTAGACTTTATAATTGCTAGAATAAAACAAGAGCTCATTAAAGATCTAATATTAATCTATAAGAGAATATAGGGACTCATAGAGATTATTATACTCAAAATAAATTTATACAGTGATGCAAATGATTATACAAAACTTTTCTTGTTTATACTTGATCTATATATGTATTTATAGGCATGCTATGGTAGGTTTTTGAAGGTTTTAAACAATTACATCCCTCCCCATTACAAGCACCACTTTATCTATCTAGTAAGTGTATAAATGCACTTCATAACTATACACAAGATAAATTTATATTTTAACACTTTTTCATAAATTTATTTAGTGAAGGCCTAAAGATCCCTCATAAACACAACATGAAAATACGAGTCTCGATTTTCTCTTTGGATCTCATGGCTAAATAGGTCCTCATTTACAACAAAAGTCTTCATCAAATTTTCCATTTTTATATCTCTATCTACATCTTTCTTCATTATTGAACAACTAGAATGTTGGCTACCTCTTTTTCCTATACTTGAGACGTCTCTTTACATAACAATATCTCTGCAATTCTTCTTATATGTCTCTACATCCTTATTAATTAGTGTATACATACCAAGGTTTTTCAACTAGCTAACTCATAACCATATCACAAAAGTTTTTTCATGTGGTTAAACCATAACCACCACCAAATTTTATTGGGGTCTCCTTGATCACCTCCATACTATGTGGGTTCTCTCAATAATTTTCACTCATATGGTTCAAGGCAACAACTTTTATTTATGTGGTTCCTTTTAACTACTTCCATGGGATTTTATGACTTATTCATAACCATTAAGTGCAAACAAATTTCTTGCTTTTTTTTGAGACCATAATATCCTTGTGTAATACCTCATGTTGATCTTCATTATTGAAGAACATAAGCTTATACTGAGAGGGGGGGTGAACAGTATAAGACCATATTTTACTTTTCTTTTTAATTTAATATTATGCAGTGTATAGATAGCAGTATCAATAGCAATAATCAAAGAAATACACAAAACACCATCCATAAAAGTGACACAACAATTTACGTGGTTCACCTAATGCGGGCTACTCCACGAAGAAAATATTTTGCTAAAACTTTCTCAATCAATCTCTTGGGAATCCTTCCCAATTACAATGTTTATGGACCTTTGTCCAAAGGAGATGTTGATCCCCTAAATCTCAAGTTCATGTATCTCTTCCACAGGAGAACTCTTTCCCCTTATGCTCTGGCTAGTGATATTCTTGAAGACTTTGTCTCTCTGGTGCACTGACTTGTGGATCTCTCTCCACTTGAATACTTCTCACTCAGATCTGTCTTCAATTGTCCTAACTTTTGGATCTCTATCCACTTGGACTCTATCCTCTGTACTTTGTCACCTCCAAAGCTCTATCAATAGGCTCACTCAGAACCTTCTCAAATCTGGTCAATAGGTTCACTCAAAACCTACTCAAATCTGCTCAATAGGCTCACTTAGAAACTTCTCAATAGGTTCACTCAAAACCTGCTCAAATCTTCTCAACAAGCTCACTCATAACTTGTCCAAATCTACTCAATAAGCTCACTCATAACTTGTCCAAATATTCTCAACAAACTCACTTAGAACTTGTCCAAATATGCTCAACAAGCTCACTCAGAACTTGTCCAAATATGCTCAATAAGTCCTCTTTAGGACTTGCTCAAATTTGCATAGCAAGATTTTCACAAAAGCTTACTCAAAATCAGTCCACAAGCCTTCTCAAAGACTTGCCTCAAATTAGCTCAACAAAATCTGAACTCAATCTCATAGAAGCATAAAGAGAATTGTTAGAGACTCATTATGTTCTATACTCAAATTCTAATCTTAACTCAAATCAATCTCAACTCGGCAATCTCATAGAAGCATAAAGAGAATTGTTAGAGACTCAATATGTTCTATACTCAAATCCCAATCTCAACTCAACTCAAATCAAAATATATAATAGTTTGTTTTATGGAACTTGAGCAGCCACTTCACACAATCACTTGACTAGGCTCAAACAACTCTACTCAACCAATCACCACAAGGAGCAACTATTTCTCACAAAACCTAGTCCAAACATGAATCAACCAACTCAAAATATTTTCAACAATGTTCAACAACAAATCTCACATAACTATGATACTCATGTTCTTCTCTAACTCAAGTTCAATTTCTTTACACAACCAATGGGCTTCAATAATAATGCTTATAAAACAAGGTTTTAACCATAACTCTCAAACCATAAATCCTTGAAGCATTCAACCAACAACTCTCAAAAGGAAACCACAATCAATCCTTTTCACTCCAATGATATTTTTAGAAATCAACCACCCAATCAAATTAATGGAGAATATTACCCATACATTTTTTATGCCAAGAAGTTGTCCATAAAATCTGCCATACTCAATACACTTTCTTTTTCCAATCTCAACAAGGGTCAGTGGACTTCAAATAATAATCACAAGATAAAGTATAACTCAATCTACACCTTTTTACTCTAACTCAATAATCACATCCACCAAAGTCCATCTATAGAAAAACCCTCTAAAATAATAATCAATAAGTCACTATTATAATCCTCAAATTCAAAACCCTTATTTCTCCTAAAATAATGCTCTCAAAAATTCAAATAAATACCATAAGGCTCAAATAATCATCTATGGATTTAACCAAAAAAAAAATTATTTAACCTTTTAAACACAACAAAGGTTTTACAAAATGAAATATTTTCTAACCCTTATCACTCCAAAATTCAGGGCATCAATAAAAATTAATTAACAAAAAATTTCATACCTCCTCAAGGGGTTTCGACCCTTCAACCTGCCCTCACTGCGAGCACCTTAGCCGTAGCTAAGGTTGCCACACGAGCTAGCCACTCATTCGCAAAGGGAAAGGCACAACGTGCCTTTTCTTTGCCTCACTGCCCACATGCGCCAAATCACCATACGCCTTGGGCGCTCCACTTCACAATTGCCAAAAATACTGCCAAAATTTGAACATACGACCTCGTGCCTCCCAATGTCTTTGCGCAACTTGAGTTGCCAACAGGCCACACTACCCACATTGTCTTGGGATTTGACCACACCCCGATTTATTCGTTGCCTCTGCCTTTAAATGTTTTTCGCACGAGCTCGATTTGCATACACTAGCCAACAAAAATAGCACGAACAAGGCTATATGTTAATAAACCTTAGGCACCCCTTTATATAGTCTTCTCCCTCATATTCGACGATATCAATGGGAATTTCCACTTTGGAAATTTTAATTTTAATTTTAATTTTAAAATATTAAAATTTAAACTTTGTCACCGGGACTCCTTTTTCGATGAAACGAAAAGCCAACTTGGGTTTTAAGAAAAACCCATTTCAAATCTGTCATCCTTGGTTTTAAATAAAAACCCTTTCCTAAGCTTCCCTTGAAGCTCCTTTTTGGAACCAAATGCCATGCATCCTTTTGATCAAAACCTTTGCTTCTCATGAAGCTCTTTGTGGAGAAAAATCATAGTGCTTACTTGCATATGTCCTTTTGACATCAATGACAACTTTTTATCTTAGGGACTCAAAATTTCCAATAATTATTACCAAAAACATCAAAACTATATTCAACACAGTTATTTTCAGCACTTTCATAACATTACATTTTTCTTTGACTTCACAATCAATTCACCATACTAATGTATTATAACATTTTAAGGATGTCAAAAATATCAATCATGCACCTTTTTATACATTATATCCAATTTATCAATTACAAATGACATATGATAAGGTGTTCTAGATCTTAAACACTACAACACTTTCACACAATAATCAACACTTATCTTTTTAACTCGATAAATAATTTTTCTTTTATTATGTTCTTTATATTAACTTTATCTTTTACATGGACCTATTAAAACACCTTGATGACAAATTGACTCTCTCATTTTGTAGCCTCCTACAACCTCCTCCAAGTACAAATTATCATCTTACTCATACCCTTGAACTCTTATGGGAATTGTTTAGTCCTGTCATTTCACTCACATACTTTGAAATCAAATGATTTTCACAAGAGGAATTGATTAACATATGTGACATGTGACACTTTTTATTCACCAAACTTCAAAAGCAAAGTAGTCTACCATTGTATAGCTATCCACCATGGATAAAAATGAGAATCTTGAGAAAAATTATATTGACAAATACAACATATGAACTAAGATATAACAACATAAGGCAAAAGGTAGTAAGCTTGATAAACTAATAAAGTAGTGGAATTGTAAGGATAAACACCTTTACCATGAAATAAAATATAATGTTGTGGGGCCTCTATATGTAGATATACAAATTCACCATAAGATGAAATATCTCAAACAGGTTAACTTTTAAAATATTTTCTTATGCGATTATGAGGTTTGTCTAGGATATTATATTTTTTTAAACCTGACTTGATCCAATCCACACTTAAGGATTTTATGAGCAATTACTCACCATAATTTGATATTTTTTTTAAAAATAATTCAACTTCCTCACATAAAAGAGGTTTCTCGATGGTGAAGATCAATCATTGATACATTTCTCAAGCTCCACCCCTTAGAGGGATCCCTCACACAAGACTTCCTCCTTCTACTTCCTCCTTTCAACTTGATAGTACAAACTATGGCTCCAACTCTTTCTATAATCTTATCAACCACAAATTTTATGTCTTTTTCCTTCTAGTTGAATAAGAACCTTTTTTTTTTGTCTGTGGAATGACCTCCAAGAAAACCATGACTAATATTGTTTGGCCTTCAAATATTTGTGCTTGCTCCTTTGAATCATATTCTCGTAGGACCACCTCTATGTGATTCTCAAATACTTTTTATTGAGTGATTCTCTAACACTCCTTACCGATACATAAAGTGATGATTGAGACAAATAAAAATATAATTTAATATTCAAAGTTAATACATGCACATAGATATAAGATATTTTAATCTTAGACTACCAACATAACAACAAAAAAAGTTGCCATATATATATCCATTCATTGAGGACCCTAAATATTATTGGACAATATTCTTCTAATACCAATACAAGCACTCATTGATGATTGAATACCAATTTACACTTTATTCATGGAGGACTATTTATTGACACACCTTAGTAGATGTTTGAAGCTTCTACACAATTACCTCCTATATTGTTCCATCTACCTCTTCACCTATCCAGTAATTGTATAAATACACTCCATATAAATACAGTATAAATTTATATTCTAATAATAATAAAATAATTCACCTATCGCTCAACTATGAAGAAGAAAAATGCAACAATACAAATATCATATGCTCATGTTTTTCAATATGAACATTAAATAATGAAGCAAAAAAATATTAGAAAATGATTTTATATAAGAGTACATACTAATATCATTGTTTAATAATAATCCATATATTTCATATGGCCTTGATATATAAAATATGTATCTTAGTTGTTAAAAAATATATATCAATTAATAATTTTACAATAGCAATAGTATATAAGGAAGAAGTTCATATTTTTTAACTACATTGTAAATAAAAGGTTGAAACTATAAAAAGTTAAGAATATATTTTATTTATAGAAGTTACTCAAGTATTAAGCAAACCCTCATTTATAAATACATGTCTCTACTTTTACTATAAAGTAATAATAAAATTCATGCATAAAACCAAGTGGTATGAGCTTAATGATTAAACTTTTCATTTCTTAACTACAAGAATTATATATATATATATATATATATATATATACATATATATATACATATGTATATATATATATATACATATGTATATATATATATATATACATATGTTATATATATATATATACATATGTATATATATATACACATATATACATTAGTGTATATATATATATGTATATATATATGTATATACATATATATGTATATATTTATGTATATACATATGTATGTATATATATACATATATACGTATATACATATATATATACATATATACGTATATACATATATATATATACATATAGATGTATGTATATATATACACTAATGTATATATATATATATATATATGTATGTATATATATATATATGTATATACATATATATGTATGTATATATATATGTATATACATATATATATACATACATATATATATATACATACATATATATATATATATATATATATATATATATATATATATATATATATATATATATACTCTAATGTTCAGGCATAAAATCAAATATTATTAAATTCTTCAACTTTTAAGAAGAGGCTTAGGTTTAAATCTTATCAAGTTATATATGTAGAATTTTCAAAGTTTATTAGGAAAATATTACAATATAGTAAGGTAGTTAAGATTAAATGGTTGCTAAACAATTACTAAATCAACTATAGTTTTATCTTATTCATTGTATATATACATCCATTTTGAACAATGGTACTTATTTAGCATCATTCTAGCCCAAAAATGGTATTAGAGATCTCATTGTTCCTAAAACATGCAAAAGAAAAGATCAAGTTTGTGAGGTGTAGTTTTCAATTTTACAAGTGAGCATGGAATTTCAATTTTGCAGGTAAGCATGGAGTTTCAATAAAGGATAAAAATCCAAATCCAAGCACTATTTATTGTATATTGAGCTCCAAAATGACTTTTATCTCATTCTATTAGAAGTTTGATAAATACAAATATTTCTCCTTCCATTTCTAGTCTTTTTCCACATAATATACCAAAGAATCAATTTTCTCTCGTTTTGGCTCAAACCTTGTTGCCAGAGCTAGTGGATGTTGGATCCTTGGTACATTATGTGGCAACATATTGGAAATAGAAGGAGATATATATGTATCTATCAAAATTTGAATAGATTACAAGGGGATCTAAAAATAAAAACGGAGAGAGCTTTGGATTTAGAGTGTCCTCTTTAGTTATTTTTGGAAATGAAGATAATTTTGAAAATGAAGGCTAGCGAGTAGATAGAGAAGACAAGAAAACACAAGTAATTTTTCTAGAAATGAATGTACACCAAATATGATGGAGAAGGGGACAACAAAAATGTTATAGGTACCTTGCACTTATTTTCATTATAAATAAGTTAGCAAGATAATTTAATTTTTGCAAGTTGCCTGGGACTTATTTTTGTCATAAATGAGCAAGTTAGATACATCAAATGATTAAATTTTAGTATTCATGAAGGTGCTTGAAACTTATTTTTAACATAAATAATCAAGTTATATACATCATATGATTCAATTTTAATTTACTATTGCTATTTTTATGGCTTTAAGGCTTGAATTGCACAATCAAAGTGAAGCTAGACATAATATAAAAATAATTCAATTTTTATAAGGTGTATGGCACTTATTTTCATCCTAAATGAGCAAGTTACATAAATTAAATGATTATATTTTAATTTTCATAAAATAAACTATTGTTATTTTTAAGACTTTAGGGTTTGAATTACACAGTGACATCAAATAAAGATAATTCAATTTTTCATAAATGAGAGTTATATATCATATGATTAGATTTTAATTTCATTAAGGAAATTGTTGTTATTCTTAGAACTTTGGGGTTTGAATCACACAATCAAAGTGAATTCCACTATTAGATGAAAATAATTTAATTTTTATAAGATGCCTACCACTTATTTTCATCATAAATGAGCAAGTGATTTGATTTTAATTTTTATAAATAAAATTGTTACTATTTTTACATATAAAGGCTTATATGTATGCATATTTTTATATATAAATTTCTTATTTAGTTTTTACTCGTACTTTTGTGAATATTATGATGATTTATGGCTTGCAAAATGCAAAATCATTATACGATGATTTAAGATAAATCCGAAGTGTGTTTTGCATCTAAATTATTTTAAGTCTAAAGTTCAAATTGTGTAATAGTTTAGTTAATGTTTCTTTGTAATTTAATCATGGATATGCTTTTGTTTTTTTAAAGTGTTCTCTCCACTTTATAAGCAATCATTCAAGGGAATTGTAGTTGATTACTATAATAAAAATGATCTAAAATTAACAATTAAGATGTTGTTGGTTAATATTATTAATCTTTAACTATGTTATTTTGTTGGCATTAAAGACAACCATACAACTTTGTTGTTATTTGACTTAAATATAGATAAGTAATTTTTTTAAAAGATGAATTAGTAACAAAAAAAAAAAAAAATTAATAATTTTATTTTTTTTTAAATAAATTATAATAGGTCCGAGGTACCAAACCCTATAAGAGAGGCGGAGGTCTAAGGTTCAAATATCAGGACTCACTGGACTCAATGTTGTCCCTCGTGGTGCTTTGGGTAGCGTAAAAGGTTTAAAATGATTGTGGCTTAGTGATTATAGGGGCGGACTACACGAAAAATTATGTAGTGACTTTCAGGATGGACAACTCAGAATACTCTAACAGCCATAAAAATCGGACAACCTACTTGGCCACCACCGATTCCACCATGTAAATTCAAAAAAAAATTATAATAATTATAATAAACTAAAATTCATTATAACATTTAAACTTTTAATAATATATTAAACTGAAGTACATTCTTTTATTTATTTTATTTTTTGACAATTAAAATATTTATCTATCTTTCCAACTATTTTTTACTATTAAAGAAATATTTTATTTTAAACATCTTCTTTACAAGATGGTCAATCTATTGAAAGTGTATGGTCCTTATAAGTCATAAGGACTTATATTTCAGCCTTTAAGCATTTTGAATTCACTATAATATTTAGGAATAATATCATTAATTATTAGTAGGTTTATAAAGTGAAATATAGATAAGATGGATCTTTGGATATGTACAATCAATTTTTTTTATGAAGATACCTTTGCCCCAACTACAAAGATGTCAAGTTATTGGTTGGTTCTTTGTATTATAGCTCAGTTTGAATCAAAGACATACAAAATATATACCGATAGATCCTACTTAAATCAAGATAGAAGAATAGGTCTATGTGGTTGAAATAAAAGGACTTTAGGTATGTAGTAAGAGCATTTTTTTTGTATATTCATTAAGTTTTTATATGACCTTATGTAGGCTTCTCAAGATTGATATATCAAAATTAATAAACATATTAAAAATTCAAGAGAAGTGATATCTTTATGTAATCACCTATTAAAATTTATTTTGAGTCAAGAATCATTTTTGTAGCTTTGTGTAGTAGTGTTTGCAATATTTTATATCTATCTTTTCAACCTGTATTTTGTTTGTTTTTTGTACTATGTTGGTTTTTGGTTTCTAGGTAGCTCTCTTCCTATTTAACAAGTAATACCTAGTTAATCTTGTTTTGCATTGTATAAGGGTATGAGCCTTTTCAAACCCTATTTTTACCTTAAGCAAAAAAAGATTCAAAATTTCTATCATAATATTTGTGTCTTAAATAATAGGGATGATATAGAGATTCTCATTATGTATATCCACCCATGGAAATCACCATAAATATTAATAATAACATATCTACCAAATTGCATCAATTTTTATATAAGTAGATCATAAAGCAACACAATATCCTACTTTAATAACACAAATAATAATAGAACATATAGATATATTTTCATATATCCATAAAGTTAGACTAGAAATATTACATCCTCAAACCCATTAGAGGAGGATGATTGACCATCCAATTATCAAGATGATGCTACACCTTTCATGTCTCAATATGGATAACCTAATCCACCTAACCTATCCATCTCCTTATCAAATATGGGTGTAGCTAGAGTTTTCATCTCCTCACTAAGGTTACCTTATTTAAAATAAAAATATCCATGCTCATGACCATGGTACTTTTAATTAAATTTGTAGCCAAAAAATATTGGAAAATATAATAATATTGAGGAATGAATAAAATCATGCACAACACCCAATAAAGAAAGAAGGTAGCATAAACATAGAAAGAGAAGGTTTTCTTAGATACCAATAACACATCACTAACAAATAAATAATTAACTCCAACCTATGATAAAATGGTACTCATAAAATACTAGGTATTAAAACTAACCATAAAATTTGGTAATAATAGATTTCACCTTACAAGTTGCACATAGAGCTATAAGAAAATATAATGATTATAATACAAAAGTTGGTTGTGGGCTTGGGTGAATAATAACACTTATTCTAATATCCTCCAATTTGAATGTGGACATGGATAAAGGTAATTATGAGTCATATGCCCTAATATTTAACTTTATATTATATATATAATTTAATAACAAAAAAAATTTAAATTTTAAATAATTTTAGAGATAATCGTATAATAATTTTGAGTGCCTACAATAATATTTTTTAATATAAATTATAAAGTACAGGCTAATAATTCATGTAAAATCCTTTTTGTTATAGTAAAGATCAAGTTTATAATGTAAATCATTTCCATCACTACCAAGATCTTGAAAAATTATACAATTTAAATAAATGGGCTTCAAACTCATCTATCTATGAAAGTTATGACCCCGAGTAGTTTTCCTCTCAAAAAAGTTTAAAGATATGATTTTTTAAACTAATAATATTTTTTGGAAATCCATCCAAATTTTGTAAAGGAAATATTCATACAAAAGTAGGGTCTTCTTCAAACTAGTTGTTTATAAGATTCAATTTAATCAACTTTAAAATTGTTGTTAGGACTTTTTAACCAAAACTAAGGGTGTGGATGTTAACTCCCATTTTATGGAACTATAAGTCATTCTAGTTCCAAAGCATATGATCCAATCTTAGAGATGTTCCTTTTAAAATTATTATATGAAAAAAGTATCTAATTGATATATGAAATTTAGAACCAATTCTCTTGTTGTTTAGGTCCTTGATAATTGTTTTTTCCTAGAAATTTCTATTTGCTTAAAAATGGAGGATTATATTTGGAAGTGCCTATAAAGTTTCTATGTGTTTAGAAATGTAGGATTGTATTGAGGAGTGCATAAGTAATAACTTTATCAACTAAGTAGGATGATTTAACATTAAGGGAGACAAAAAATAAAATTTTCACTAAAGAATTTTGCTTCCTTTTCTTGGACTCAATTTGATCAAATGATGACTAAAATTTGTATTGCCTAGACGAAGGCAAAATAGAATAAGAAAAGTGAAATAAGGTGATATTTCTATTTTTTTAGATAGTTTTTACTATAAATAAATCTAGATATTTTTTCTCAAAACTCTAGATATGGATATATTGTGAAAAAATGACATTCATTTTCCTTAATAATCATAGATGCTTATAGGACAGAATTTGAGATGCTTATATTTCAAAAATATTTTCTTCAAAAACCATGAATATATTTATATGAATATTAATCATATAGGAAAAATAATGAATTATCTTTCAAACCTTTAGGTCAAATATGTTACAAGTATGACTATTTCTCTCTATATAATCTTAAATGGAATTTATATAATAACTCAAATTCCCTAGTTGTTTTATCTCACTATCATCAAGAACCCATGGAACATAAATGAGGGTCCATATGAAGGGGTAAAAAGGTAAAGTAATTTTCAACATCTACAAGGCCATAGGCCATAGGAGATGACCTTGATAGAGGATTTTTTCTATCTAATATATGGTTATCCAACCATACTTCAATTACCAAGTGTACAACCCTACCTTTCTTAGGACTCAAACCCTGGACCTCTATTCAAAGTTTCAAAATCTCCACTATTAGGTCCACTAAGAAATGTGCATCAAGATATTAAATATTTAGCAACATAATGTTGGTGGATCCAATATCCGTATTCATCTCATATGTGTATTCTACTTAACAATAGCTTACATTCAAATTGCTTTTATTTAAATAATAAAAGCACTTGATAGATTGAAATACTTTACCTCCTATATTATCAAAATCATATTTTCTTGCATTTTACAATAGCATTTAGCTACTCATAAACAATAAAGTTTGTATAAGTATTTGGATTAAAATTTTACTTTGAAAAATTCCATAAGAATAAGCCATGAAAACTATGTTGCGGCTTTGGGACGGACAACAGAAATACTGTGGCAGCCATAAAAACTAGATAACATGCCTGAATTTATGGCAATTATAGATTCCACCATGTAAATTCAAAAAAATATATATATAATAATTATATTAAAATAAAATTTAGTATAACATTTGAACATTTAATAATATCTTAAACTGAAGTACATTCTTTCATTTATTTTTTTTTTATTTTTATTTTTTAAAGAGGGTAAAAATTTATTAACTCAACAAAACATTCATGATACAAAGAAAAAGCAGAAGCTATTCAGACATATCAGCTCTCAATAAATAAGAGAGAGATTGAGAGCAATCAGAAGAAAGTTGAGACCAATTTTGAACATCCCAACCATCTTGAAACTTAGAAGCCCATTTAGCTAACAAATCCGCTACCCTATTCCACTCCCGAGGAATATGCACAAAAGAAATGAAGTCCAAGTGAGTAGAGATATTAAGAATTTTCCGAGCAACCCAACTCAACCGCCAACAACCATGAAGACTATCTCCAGAATTTAACAAATTTATAACAATCTGAGAATCAGATTCACAAACAATCCGACGCCAACCCAAAGCATACCCTTGCTCCAAAGCATATAAAATTGTGAGTGCTTCCATGAAGTTATTAGAATGATGTCCCTTAAAGCAAGAGAAAAAAAATTGGATAGTCAACTCTTTTTTATTTTAATTTACTGTCAACTCTTTTTTACTATTTAATAAATATTTTATTTTAAACATCTTCATTGCAATATGGTGTGGATGGTCCTTATAAGTCGGTAGGACTTATATTTCAGACTTTAAATATTTTGAATTCACTATAATGTTTAGGAAGAATATCATTGATTGTTAGTAGGTTTATAAAGTGAAATATAGATAAGATGGATCTTTGGATATATACAATATATTTGTCCCAACTACAAAGATGTCAAGTTATTGGTTGGTTAATCTAGATACAATAATAGGCCTATGTGGTTCAAACAAAAGGATTTTAGGTATGTAGTAAGAGCATTTTGTTTGTATATTCATTAAGTTTTTATATGAACTTCCGTAGGCTTCTCAAGATTGATATATCAAAATTAATTAACATCTTAAAGAGTTAAGAGAAGTAATCTATTTATGTAATTAGCTATTGAAATTTATTTTGAGTCAAGAATCATTTTTGTAGCTTTGTGTAGCAATGTGTGCAACATTGTATAGCTATCTTTTTAGGTTGTATGTTTTTTGTTTTTTGTACTATGTTCGTTTTTGGTTTCTAGGTAGCTCTTTTCCTATTTAACAAGTAATACCTAGTTAATCTTGTTTTGGATTGTATAAGGGTATGGGTCTTTTCAAACCCTATTATTACCTTAAGCTAAAAACAAATTCAAGATTCAAAGTTTTTATCATAATATTTATGTTATAAATAATAGGGATGATATAGAGATTCTCATTAGGTATTTCCACACATGGAAATCACCATAAATATTAATAATAACATATCTACCAAATTGCATCAATTTTTATATAAGTAGATCATAAAGCAACACAATATCCTACTTTAAGAACACAAATAATAATCAGATATAGATATATTTTCATATATCCATAGAGTTAGACTAGGAACATTACATCCTCAAACCCCATTAGAGGAGGATGATTGGCCACCCAATTATCAAGATGATGCTACACCTTGTATGTATCAACATGGATAACCTAATCCACCTAATCTATCCATCTCCTTATCAACTATGGGTGTAGCTAGAGTTTTTTCTTCTCACTAAGGTTATCTCATTGAAAATAAAAATATCCATGCTCATGACCATGGTACTTTTAATTAAATTTGTAGACAAAAAATGTTGGAAAATATAATAATATTGAGGAATGAATAAAATCATGCACAACATCCAATAAAGAAACAAGGTAGCATAAACATAGAAAGAGAAGGTTTCCTTAGATACCAATAAAACATCACTAACAAATAAATAATTAACTCCAACCTATAACAAAATGGTTGGACATGTGGGGTATAAATGCAACTTATAAAATACTAGGTATTACGACTAACCATAAAATTTGGTAATAATAGATTTCACTTACAAGTTGCACATAAACCTTTAGAAAAATATAATGATTATAATACAAAAGTTGGTTGTGGCCTTGGGTGAATAATAACACTTATTCTAATATCCTCCAAGTTGAATATGGATATGGATAAAGGTAAGTATGAGTCATCTCCCCTAAGATTTAACTTTATATTATATATTATTTAATAACAATAAATTTTTAAATTTTAAATAATTTTAAAAATAATCCTATAATAATTCTAAGTACCTGCAATAATTTTTTTAATCTAACTTCAAAAATAGAGGCTAATAAATTCATGTAAAATTCTTTTTGTTATAGTAAAGATCAATTTTATAATGTAAATCATTTCCATCACTACCAAGATCTTGAAAAACTATATATGAATGTTATGACCCCAAGTAGTTATCCTCTCAAAAATTTTAAAGGTATGTTTTTTAAAACTAATAATATTTTTTGAAAATCCATACAAATTTTGTAAAAGAAATAATCATACAAAAGTAGGGCCTTCTTCAACCTAGTTGTTTATAAGATTCAATTTAATCAACTTTAAAGTTGTTGTGAGGACTTTTTAACCAAAACTCCCAAGGGTGTGGATGTTAACTACCATTTTATGGAACAATAAGTCATTCTAGTTCCAAAGCACATGATCCAATCTTAGAGATGTTTCTTTTAAAATTATTATATGAAAAATGTATCTAATTGATATATGAAATTTAGAACCAATTCTCTTATTGTTTAGGTCCTTGATAATTGTTTTTCCTAGAAATTTCTATTTTCTTAAAAACTAGAGGTTTATATTTGAAAGTGCCTATGAAGTTTCTATTTGTTTAGAAATATAGGAATGTATGGAGGAGTGCATAAGCAATAACTTTATCAGCTAAGTAGGATGCTTGAACATTAAGGGAGACAAAAAATAAAATTTTCACTAAAAAAAATTTCTTCCTTTTCTTGGATTCAATTTGATCAAATGATGATTAAAATTTGTATTGCCTAGACGAAGGCAAAATAGAATAAGAAAAGTGAAATAAGGTGATATTTTTGTTTTTTGTAGATAGTTTTTTTTTTAATTTACATGGTTGAATCAGTAGCCATCATGAATCCGGGTAGGTTGTCCAGCTTTTATGGTCGTCATAGTATTTTGCATTGTCCGTCCTGAAAGCCACCACACAGATCTTTATGCAGTCCACCCCTATAAACACCATTCCATAATCATTTTAAATATTTTATGTCGTTGAAAGCACCAAGAAAGGGACAAGCATTCATTTTGGCGAGGCCCGATATTTGAACCTTGGACCTTTGCTCCCCTTATGGGGTTTGGTCGAACCAATTGGTCTACACCTCGGACCTTTTGTAGATAGTTTTTACTATAAACTAATGTAGACATTTTTGCTCAAAACTCTAGATATGGTTATTTTATGAAAATACAACATTCATTTTTTCTCAATAATCATAGATTCTTATAGTAAAAAATTTGAGATGCTTATATTTTAAAAATATGTTCTTAAAATACCATGAATATATTTAGGTGATTATTATAATATAGGATAAATAATGAATTATCTTTCAAACCTTTAGGTCCAAGATGTTACAAGTATGACTATTTCTCTCTATATACAATCTTAAATGAAATTTATATAATAACTCAAATTCCCTAGTTGTTTTATCTCATTATCATCAAGGTCCCATGTAATATCATAATTTCATTATCCTATAAGCTCTATGTTTATCTTTGAACATAAATAAGGGTCCATATGAAAGGGTAAAAAGGTAAAAGTAATTTTCAACATCTATGAGGTCATAGGCCATATGAGATGACCTTGATAGAGGATTTTTTATCTAATATATGGTTATCTAGCCATACTTCAATTACCAAATCATGATGTACAACCCTACCCTTCGTAGGACTCAAACCTTGGACCTCTATTCAAAGTTCCAAAATATCCACTATTAGGTCCACTAAAAGATGTACATCTAAATGTTAAATATCTAGTAACATAATGTTGATGGATCTAATATTAGTATTCATCTAATCATGAACATGTGCATTCTACTTAACAATAGCTTACATTCAAATTGATTTCATTTAAATAATAAAAGCACTTGATATATTGAAATACTTTACCTCCTATATTATCAAAATGATATTTTTTTTGCATTTTACATTAGCATTTAGCTACTCATAAACAATAAAGTTTGTATAAATATTTTAATTAAAAATTTACTTTGAAAAATTCCATAAGCATAAGCCATGAAAAACATAAATTTATCATATCAAACGAAAATCTTAAGGGGTTGAAAACATGGGTTCCGAATTTAGAGACCTAAGTATATGTTGGAATTTATACCTATTTCCATAAACAAATATAAGCAATCCATCCACTCAGATCTTATATAGAAAGCATAAAAAATGATGAAAGAGAAAAAAATAGAGAGGGCATCTATATGTATCATAAATAATCATTATATTAATCAATAGATAAGAATCACAACACTTTGATACAATGGATGGAGTGGTGGAAGGTATTTATTACAATACCAAAACTCCAATTACATAAATATGATTATTCTAAGTTGACATAACAACGGAGATTAAATTTTATTATAAGTTATAAGCTTAGTTATAAAGTTCGAGTTTGTGTTCGAAATTCGACACTCTTGAAATTCGAAAGAAATTCGTCATGTTTAAAAATTAGAAATAAAATTCGACATATGTATATATATGAACTTGATGTATACACAATATTTTTTGTGGATTAAATATAAAACCAATATTTTTAATACATTACCCCGCACACTAATTAAAAATAAAAATAACAATAATAAATGGTACTCGTCCATTGAAAACATTTGGTTTACTAAATCAAAATAATAAAATTGAATGTATTTTGCACGCTATTTATACTGTTTCACACCATATAGATTGCATAAAATTTCATAAAAATATTTTTTAATTTTTTATGAACAATTTGTATTCCTTGTATTTAGAAACTCCAATCAAATTTCATATAAATATTATTATTATTTTATATATAATTTGTATTCCCTTGTCCCGAAACTCCATTGCGCGTGATCTGCAACACGAAAGCAAACCGCAAGTGCACTTATCAAAAACCAAAACTACAAATTAACATACCAACCAAGTTGGCATTTCTGAGAACCAAAAAACTTCTTATGGGACCGTTTTTCCCTCCTGCATGTATTTCCACTTAATTTTTTTTCATGCGGAATTAGGTTTTGTTCATAGTTTTTTCCTTTCTCATGTATTTCTACTCAATTTTTTCCCCATACCAAATTTAAGGTTTGTTCACCATTTTTCCCTTCTGCATGCAGTTCCACTCGATTTTTCCCCCTTCTACATGTGGTTCCACTCATTTTTTTCCCACGTCAAATTTAAGGTTTGTTCACCAAATTTATTCGTATCCATATTAAATTCGACGAATTCTGAAATTTAACCATAACAAGGTTCACCAAGGCCCATACAATTTACATAATAAAATATTATAATAAATTAAATATAATTGTATCATAATTTCCCATAGGCCAGTACAATATTACATCACACAATGTTGTTGTTAACCATAACTTAGATTACACTTTCAACACCCCTTATAATAGAAACTAAGGGATCAATGCAAGAAGATATTAGTAACAATAATATCTTTCCACCATTATGGAAGCACAAGTGGGCCTCTACACTTGAGAAAGACCATTTGGATCCCCCTTATCATTTGAAAATTTATTGATGAAAAAATACCTCTACACAAAAATCTCCTTAGGATTTACTATAATCATCACTCATTACAAAATACTCCAAGACATCCAAAGAACACTTTTTCTAAGACTCCATATAAGGAAGGGAAGTCAAGATTACTCCTAAATAAAATCTACTACAATCTTTCATAGTCACATAAGGTAAGACTTAGAATCATAGATTTCCCTTTTATAGTATGCATCACCATGTTTGAAAACATCAAACTACCCTTACATCACCTAATTTTTATTATCATAAAAGCTTTTGCAATGATTTGTTTATGAAAAGAGCCATTACAAATTCTAAAAGTACCTAGATAAGGAATAGAAGAAAGAAGACATAATAAAATATTAGATCTTCATAAATAAGATAAATCTATAGCCCAAATGAGGAAGAGGTATTGACTAAATCATATTCTAAATTATTTTCTTGTATGCCTCCAAGAGACTCCAAAGTTGTTACAACTATCACAAATCCAACTCTATCTCCTATAAATATAGACTAAAGTTTATTCACATGAGGGTATGTAGCCCAAGCAGCATAGTAGCCTTAGGCTAAGGATTTTTGGTGTCTTAGGTCACGGGTTCGATTTTGGGTGTTGGTCATTGGACGTTGGTCGTTGAGATGCATGTAATATTTTTGGTGATGTGGGTCAACAATAAGGTATGCAATTTTTAAATTAATATTGCCAAAGGTTTTGAAATGCAGAAAGTATTTTAAGGCCACATGATAATTAAAAAGAGCATGTGTGAAATTGTTTAGGGAGTCATAAGGATTTATTAAATATTTTATTTTGGGTGCTTAGAAATAAATAAAGTATTGGAAATTATAAGGTGTAAGCAAGGAATTTTATTTTGATGTGTGTTGAATATTATTTTGAGAGTATTGGAGATTATAAGGTGTAAGCAAGGAACTTTATTTTGATGTGTGTTGAATATTATTTTGAGAGTATTGGATATTATAAGGTGTAAGCAAGGAACTTTATTTTGATGTGTGTTGAATATTATTTTAAGAGTATTGGAGATCATAAGGTGTAAAACAAGGAACTTTATTTTTAATATATGTTGAATATTATTTTGAAAGTTAATGAGTGATAAGGTGTATTTGTGACTTGACATTTTATTGTATTTCTTGTATGGCGAGATATTTGTTGAGATAAAAATTCTTGTGGAAATTTTGAGATAGACTATTGCTATCTAACCTAGAATTGGCAAAAGGATTAGGTTGTGAGTAAAACAGATTTTGAAGACATATCTCCATCAAAGAAAAGAGGTATGGGCACATCATATTTTGTTTGAAATATTGGAATGAATGTTGTGAAATATAAGGTGGAGTGAAAAGGATTGATAGATATTGTTGGAAATGAATGAGCAAGTTTAAGTGCATCTTGTTGATGGATGATTTGATTTGAGATAGAGATTGAGGATTATTTGAGTTAGGGTTTGAGACCCACATTATGCTATTTGTTTGAAGAAGTTTGAAAAAACTTGTTTAGGTTTAGTGAGAAAGTTGTGTTTCATTGATTGAATGATTGAGTGAAATCCTTGAGCATTGGATTTTAGTGATATTGAAAGTGAATGTGCAAACATTAGAAACCAGATTTATGAAAGTGATAAACTTAATGACTGAGTAGAACATATTAAGTTTTTGATTGAGTACATCATTCTCTATATATTCTAGAGGTTAAATGAATTGTGAATAGAATATGTCTAAACTGCTTCAAGTTAAAGGAATTACTTTGAAGGTTAGACAAAGCATTTGATAGCATTGTGTGCAAGATTTGAGATTGATTGAGCATGTTTTGTGAGTTGTTTTGAGTATGTATTAAGATAGATTGAGCAAGTTCTTGAGAGGACTTGAAAGCATATTTGAGGTAAGTCTTGGTGAAGACTTGTAGGCAGATTTGAGCAAGTCTTAGTGAAGACTTTAGAGAATATTGAGCAAGTTCTTGAGAGGAATTGAAGGTAGATTTGAGGTGATTCTTGGTGAAGACTTATAATTAGACTTGAGAAAGTCTTAGTTAAGACTTGAGAGCAGATTGAGTAAGTTCTTGAGAGGACTTGAAGGCATATTTGAAGCAAGTCTTTGTAAATACTTGAGAGCAGAGTTGATTGATTGATTTGTTCAAGCTTTGTGTTAAGGCTTGGGATAAATCTAAGTAGAGTTGATTTGTGATTGGATTAAACTTTGTGTTAAGTCTTGAGGATAAATTTTGGTACATAATTATGAGCAGATTTGTGCTAGACCTGAGATAGAGTTAGAGCAGATTTGTACTACACTTGGGACAAAGTTTAGTGTATATCTAAGATAGAGTTAAGAGTAATCTTTGGAGGTGATAGAAGAGAGGATGGGAGTCTCCAATGGATAGAGATCCATTATCTAGGGTAGTGAGGATAGAGGTCTTCTATGGAGAGAGATCCACAATCCAAAGTAGTGGGGGCAAAAGTCTTCTAGAAGATCATCAACCAGAGTAGAGGGGAAAGAGTTCTCCTATGGATAGAGATCTACAAACCTAAGTAAGGGGAAATAGTTCTCATATGGATAGAGATCAACAAACCAGAGCAAGAGGAAATATTTTTCCTATGGATAGAGATCCACAAACTAGAGCTAGGGAAAAGAGTTCTCCTATGGAGTGTAATTTGTGAACCAGATAGGAAGATAGATTTATTCTATGGAGAGAGATCCATGAACCAGTTGAGGAGATAGAGGTCTTTTGGATCAAGTTCCATGAACCAGAGAAAAGGGGAAAGAGTTCTCGAGTGGAGAGATATCCACAAATCATATCATAGGGAATTGGTGTCTCCTTTGGACAAAGGTCCATAAACATTGTAATAGGGAATTGATTCCCAAGAAGATTTATTGAGAAAATTTAGTAGAAATATTTTCTCCATGGAGTAGCCCACATTGGATGAACCACGTTAAATTGATGTCTCTATTGTGTGTGATGATTTATACATTGCTTTGATTACTTTTGTTGATATTGCCATTGATAATATTGGATAATATTGTTTAGGAAAGAAAAGTAAAAGTTGATCTTATACTATTCACCCCCTCTCAATATAAGCTTGTGTTCTTCAATTGGTATCAGAGCAAGTTCCTTTGGAAGAGTTTAACAGTATGAAGAAAAATTATACAAGAACATAGATGGCATATCAGAGTGGATCTTCATCAAATAAGGCACCATTGTTTTATGGGAACAATTATGCTTTCTAGAGCATAATAATGAAGACTTACTTGATGGCACAAGGATATGAAGCATGGAAAATAGTTGAGGATGGTTACACACCTCCAGCTAGTCCTCCTACAGATAAATATGGTAAGCTCTTACATATATATAATGCAAAGGCAATGTGTAACCACCATAAAGGGTCACACTCGATGGCATATCCTATTGCAATAAATGATAAAAATATAGCATGCATACAAGAACACAAAATTGGCAACAATGAATCAATAAGAAATGTGCTTTATTCCATTGTATTCGAAGTCAAAATCCAATTACAAGTACATCCCTCTTAGGGATAATTATTTTGATACAATATTACAATAGGAGTGCACAATTGTTTCCCTCTTAAGGGTAGGTGTGATTTCCAAATGCCTTTCAGGATGACACGAACTGATCTAGGTTGGAGGTGCCCTCTTCTTCGTGACGGGGAAGGAACTTGATAGTTTGCTCTCCTTTGAAACCATTTCCTGTGATCAAAAAACAACACAAGAATGTCAAAAATATAGGCAGCCTCTCATGATGAGACCCTTTTAGGTAAATTGCATAATGACCCCATTAAACATGTATATTGAATAAAATGTAAAGAGTGCTTCTAAGCTTTGCAAATTGAACCAAGATTCATATAATAGCTTAAAGAAAAGTAGCAACTACACTATGCATGGTTTAGATATATAAAATGAAGCATAAATATGCATAAAGAAACCATTTAAGTCCTATTTGAAGCATAAATAGAAACAAGCTAAACTAACCTAAATCTACAGTCAAAAGTATTCTAAAATGTGTTTTAACCATAAAACCAACTAATATAAACTAGTTAACCATACATAAATGAAAATAGGAATATGGTTATACCTCTGCTGCAAACTGCAGCTCTGGTGAGCATTCTACACTATAAACTATGGTTGGCAGCCATGGTTAGCACTCTGATAGGCTTACCCTCAATTTCAAAGGTAGTGGGCTTGACCTCCTTGTCAAATTGATGCTCAAGGATCACCTTCAGTTTCCTTCTAACAGGTTTAGCGGTTGAATCACTGTGATGGGCCTTCGTTTGCCCAGATTTATGTTTCTTGATCCTCCTAGGCTCCTAGGGCATCCATAATGTAATTCATCATAAATCTTGGCAAGTAGGTAGGGGATAAATGCAATAGCTCTCTCTTAGTATACTCGGTTGAGTGTAAAATTTGATAGGTCTCCACTGTTCAAATCTCCAATTCTCTCTCTCCTTTGTTTGCCCTAATTTTGAGGGGTACTTATAGGACTACCAAAGGGCTAGGGGTGGCTTCCTAGAGAATCCAAGATCAAGAAGGGGTGGTTAGAACAGTTGGAATGGAAGCTTCCGCCCTCTAACCACCTTCTTCTAGATAAAATGGTCATTCCAACTAATTTGGCTTGGATTAAAGGCCAACTGAACTTCAGTTAAGATCATAGGTCACAATTGTGGTCTAGACTATACACCGTAGGTCTCAACCGTGGTTCAGCTATAAATCGTAGGTATGGGCTGTGATTCAGACTGATTAGGCTAAAGATCCCAAATTGAGTGGTTAGAACCATTGCTCTATCTTGGATTCTATCCAAGATCTTCCATTATGGTCTTGTAGCATGTCCATATGAGTAGTCACCCTTGACATGATGCGTTTAGGTGTCTATAGATGCCCCTTTTGATATGCATTGTGAGATTGAACAACGCTGAGCAAAAATAGACCTTCTAAAATGATGTCGAAGGTTCTATGATTATCATTAGTCAGATAAACATTAGATGCCCCACGTCCAACAAAAGGACATGAATCTTGGAATCATTGCTTCCAACTCTTTGGAGGCTTAAACTTGAAAGAGTTTGCACTCGTCATCAGATATTCGAGTAGCTTTGGCACTACAATAGGAGTTAGGCCTATATAATAGAAAGGATAAGAGTTACAAACTAATTATCATATTTGCTATTTTCCCCAAGCAAAGGAGTAAGCTTATGATAGTTGTTGACAATGATTTGCAAGGACGAACGCAATTTTGATAAGATCAATAGATCTACGATTTCAGGGATCTTCTATTGATTTTGATTATGATTTGATATTATGACTACCCCATCAAGTGATGATTCAATGAGAGTAATGACAATGAATAAAGTGACGATGTTGCTTGACCACCATGGATGATCTGAAAAAAATTAGATTTGAGCATATTAATGCATTGGCTAGGCCTAGTTCAGGTTTTGATTCCAACTGTTAATAGTATTTGCATATTTCTATCCCATGGAGCATTCAGGATACAATAGCCATCTTAGGTAATCGAAATGGTACAAATCCAAGTAGATTTGTGTTGAATCAAATTATCGATGATTTTTTGAAAAAGAGGTCATAGAATAAATGACGTGCAAAGCCTCGTTCTCACGGAGCAGTCCAGCCACAAAGGCCTTCTTAGGGATTGAAAATAATCATATCAGATCAACGATGATAATTTTTGCCCCAAATTTCCTTATGGTAATTTACTCATCTTTTCGGATTGCATGGAGCGCAAGTCGCTACAACTGCCAAGTGTATAGGGTAAATTACTAAATATGAGGTGCATTTGGTGTTTTGAATTATTTGATTTTTTTGAATGTTTTGAATTATGAATTGAGCTTATTTATTTGGCTAGGAGGTGCATCACTCCATGAGAGGAGTGTCATAGCGATGACCTCGGTTGAATGTACTTTATAATCTTAGCCAGATTTTTAATTTTTAATTGGATCCCGATGCTTGATTATCACAAAATTCCAAATTAGTTTGCTTTATTGAGTTTTGACCCAATGGGAGACATTAATTTATCTTTTTGGCCCTTCCCATGGTGGTAATTTTATAAATTTCCTACCAGTTGCAAACCATGGCTAGGATTTGCAGTTCCCATTTATAAATTTGGGAACTGCGACTAGGGCCTATGTTCCGCGTGAAACATGAGAAGCCTATAAAAAGTCCAATTTTCAAATGTCTCTCATTATTCCCTGATAGCGACTTGCAAAATTGGAGCTCTGACAGTGACAACTGACAAAACTCACCTACAACCTACCACACTTTACTCACACACCTACTCACAGGACGATAGTTGGGCGCGAGCAAGCGTCTTCTAGTCGTGGCGGATGAGGTGAGGGCAAGGTAACTCAAAAACCAAGACATTGCATCCATTACCACTTAAAAATTAACCTAATTAAGTAATTGGTAAATCAATCTCATTAAATTGTTGGCAATGAACCTCATCTTAGGCTAGGGTAGCTTAGATTTTAATTTTTTTTCATTTTTGGTCGTGGTATCGCACCCGACCGAATCTCAATTGAAGATCGCAGGTACCAGTTGTGGTTCCCAATTGGTCAATTAGGGACCACAGCTGCCAGCTACGGTCAGAATTCAAAATCCCAATGGTCAATTTTTGACCGCATGTGAACCGCAAGGTTGACCCGTGGTTCGCCAACTTTAGGAAAATTTTATAATTTTTTTAATTTTTCTAAGTTTTTAGATGCAATTAATGTCATTTAATGCTTTTCTGACCTGTCTTATTGACAATTTTGATTGGTATGCCTGAATGATGACATGTTTTTACAATTTTATCAGGATTTTACTATTTTTGATGATTTTTAGGTCATTATTAACTGTTTTGCTTATTTTAGATAGCCTTTTCCTTATATCATGCTATTTATTTCAAAATTTGACCTCTAGAGCTTGAGAGCCTGACATTCTAAAGACTCTCCATAGAGAGCTCACTAATGGTGAGCGAGAGTGGTTCGGAGTTGTCGACTTCGGCTACGTACTGGATCTACCCACTATCAGGGTAGATCAATCCTATTTGACTACGTTGGCCCGGTGCTGGAATGTGTGGACCAACATGTTTCACTTGCCTATAGGTGAAATGATAGTTACCTTAGAGGATGTATATAGGATATTTAGGATCCCCATTTATGACAAGCCCATCGGCCATTTTAATTATGGTGCTAAGGATTCCATCTTTGATGCCATCTTCGGTGCTCGAAGCGAGGAGGCTTAGTGCGCCATTGACCACGAAGGGGTCCACATTGGCTATTGGTAGGGGAATAATATCTTCTCCATGCATGAGGCCATTTTCATGCACCTGGTGGTGCAATATGTGCTTACAGACTCCTCAGGCATGAGGATTCCCTGGAATCTCTTAGCTACTATGCGTAGAGTTGTCTAGATCTCTATCTGAAAGCCACTACTCATAGCCTGGGGGAGCACTCTATTGGCTCATATGTATTGAGAGCTATATTATATCACTAACCAGAGTTTTTGGGGGATCAGCTGTAGTCTACTTCTATAGATTTAGGACTGGTAGCATATCAAGATAGAGAATCCTGGGGAGCTGCCCCTGCACATAATAGAGATATATGATGTCCATCAGTGCTATGTTATCGGCTAACCTCAGGAGGAGGGCTTCCATAGTAGGACCCATGCTAGTGATGTCCAACATTACATTACCTAGTTTGCAGTACTCGGGCCAGATGATGTCGAGTGGTGGCCCTACATAGAATGTCCTGATTGGCCTGAGGTTGGTGAGTGACTTTGATAGTCTCACCAGGATATATGGTTACTCGGTCAGATGACCAATATCAGAGAGTACCAATTTTTCTCTCATGTCCTACGATAGTTTGGTATGATACATGACATACAAAATATCCCATTTTCTTATAGGTGCATGGCTTTGGAGAGGGATCTGTCATGGATCCAGCCTCCAACTCTAGGGGATGCTCCTGATGACTTCCAAGAGACTGTATTTGATAGAGTTGTGACCACTCTAGAGTATGACGGATGGTGGTCTATGTTCTATTGGTATGGGATAGGGTCTCTAAGACGAGCTACATATCAGGCAGGGGTAGAGGTGGATCCTGACGGGTGCAATGTGTGGCAGTGGATAGAGGGCGGTTGGGGTGTAGAGGCTATCATTGAGGAGGCTCCTGAGATTTATCCTAATGAGGAGGCTCTCGAGGAGGGTGAGGTCTCTCCTGACAATGCATAGGGACTACTCTTGGCATATGTGGCTAACCTATAGAGTCAGCTAAGGTGATTCCACATGCAACAAAGGGAGCGAGACACTACTATCACTACTCTGTAGACACAGTTGACTTATAGAGATCATTGATTAACATAGGAAGACCAACATATTGCTAGCCTGATAACATAAGCTACCATAATAAAGACTCAGGTTGGTGAGCTCACCCATGCTCATGACTTGGCACTGGCATAGAGGGATGCAGTAGTAGTAGAGCGGTATCTTCTCAAGGCATAGATGGGGGATCCCTCATCCTCTAAAGTGATTATGGGACCTCCGGTGACACCAACAGCAGTACTACCAGGTTGCTAGGATCCTATGGCAAAGAATCAATGCTTGTAGGGTTTGCTGATGAGTGCCAATGATAGGCATGCATCTAGGGTTGCTCATGTGGACTAGCTATTTGGGTACATTCAGATGCTAGGTGTAGAGGTTCCTGAGGATCCATATGCTCTAGAGTCCCAGTGGATAAGTATTTAGTCACATGCCATGGTAGTTGTTTGAAGCTTCTACACACTCCTACACTATTACATCCACCTCTTCATCTACCTAGTCATTGTATAAATACACTCCATAGAAATACATTATAATTTTATATTCTAACAATAATAAAATAAGTCAACCTATTGCTCAGCTATGAAGAAGAAAAACACTAGAATGCAAAGGTTATATGCTCATATTTTTCAATGTGAACATGTTAAACAATGAAGCAAAAAATATTAGAAAATAATTTTATAAAAATGTACACACTAATATCATTGTTTAATAATAATCTATATATTTTTTATATAGCCTTGATATATAAAATATGCACCTTAGTTGTTTAAAAAAAATTAACAATTAATTTTACAATAAATTTTATTTCATTTAATAAGTCTTAGAAGATTGGCATTAAGTGAAATAGCAATTATAATATTATTCCAATAGTATATAAGAAAGAAGTTTATTTTTTAACTATATTGTAAATAAAAGGTCAACACTATAAAAGGTCAAGAATATATTTTATTTTATAGAAGTTACACAAGTATTAAATAAACCCTTGTGTGTGTTAAAATATGTATCTTAGTTGTTTAAAAAAAATCAACAAATAATTTTACAATAAATTTTGTTTCATTTAATAAGTCTTAGAATATTGGCATGTAAGTGAAATAGCAATTACAATTTTGTTCTAAGGAAGAAGTTTATTTTTTAACTATATTGTAAATAAAATGTCAACACTATAAAAAGTTCAAGTATATATTTTATTTTATAGAAGTTACACAAGTATTAAATAAACCCTTTTATGTGTATTGTTTTAATAGTATATAAGGAAGAAGTTTATTTTTAACTATATTTTAAATAAAAGGTCAACACTATAAAAAGATCAAGAATATATTTTATTTTATAGAAGTTACACAAGTATTAAAGAAACCCTTGTGTGTGTGTGCGTGTTTTTAATTTTACTGTAAAGGAACAATAAAGTTCATGCATAGAATCACATGGTATGAGCTTAAATGAATAAACTTTTCAATATTTAAGGAGAAGAGTTACACAAACTAAAGTTCATGCATAGAATCAACTAGTGTGAGCTTGACTGATTAAATTCTTCAACTTTCAAGGAGAGGTTTCTACTATTACTATAAATGAACAATAAAGTTCATGCATAAAATCATGTGGTATGAGCTTAAGTGAATAAACGTTTCAATTTTTAAGGAGAAGAGTTACACACACTGAAGTTCAAGCATTGAATCAACTAGTGTGAGCTTGACTAATTAAATTCTTCAACTTTCAAGGTGAGACTTAGGTTTGAATATTACCAAACTATATATGTAGAATTGTCAAAGTTTATTAGGAAAATATTACAATAGAGTAAGGTAGTTACAATTAAATGGTTGGTAAACATCTACTAAACCAATTATAAATTTGTCTCATTCATTGTATATATAAACTTGTTTAATCAATGATAATTATTTAGTATCATGCTAGTCCAACATATGGTATTATAGATATCATTGTTCCTAAAATATGTAAAATAAAATATCAAGTTTGTGAGGTATAGTTTTTAGTTTTGAAAGTGAGCATGGAGTTCCAATTTTGCATGTAAGCATAGAGTTTCAATAAAGGAGGAAAATCCAAATCCAAGCACTATATGTTGTTATATTCACATCCAAAATAATTTGTGTCTTTTTCTATCGAAATTTTGATAGATACAAATATTTCTCCTTTTATTTCCACTTTTTTGCCACATAATGTACCAAAGAACCAATTTCCACTCATTCTAGCTCAAACCTTGTAGCTAGAGCTAGTGGAAGTTGAATCTTTGGCACATTATGTGGAAACAGATTAGAAATACAAGGAGAAATATGTATCTATCAAAATTTCTCTAGATGACAAGACAAATTTTTATGGATGTGAAGATAAAAATGGAGAGAGCTTTGGCTTTAGATTTTCCTCTTTACTTAATATTGGAAATGAAGATAATTTTGAAAATGAAGGAGAGTGAGTAGATAGGGAAGATAGGGAAAACAAGAATAATTTGCCTAGAAATGAAAGTGAGCTAACAAAAAGGAAAGATACCAAAGGTGATGGAGAAGGGGACAACAACAATGTTGTAGGTACCTTGCACTTATTCTCATTATAAGTAAGTTAGCAAGATAATTTAATTTTTGTAAGGTGTGTGGTACTTATTTTTGTCATAAATGAGCAAGTTCGATACATCAAATGACTAGATTTGAATATTCTTGAAGGAAATTGTTGCTCTTTTTAGAGCTTTAGGGATGGAATTGTGAGACAAGAAAAGTCTCCCCAAGATCGAATAATGCTCCACAATATCAATCACACACAAAAGAGGAAAACCCACAACACCAATATTAAGTGGTAAAACCCTACTTCAAATGAAGAAGAGAAACATCCACTATGAAGCTCACTGTATTACTCATTTAATTCAACAATACAAAAATGCTTCAATGTTATGCAATAATATGCATCAACATGATATTACAACACAAGTCAATATGACAAGATATGTTAAGATGTAGTAGAAAACACCCCTATTTAAAGAGAAGCTTTTCTACTACAACCCTAAATATTATCACAATATAATCTTGAGATGTGTGACAAGTGGCATCTATCAAATATTATAAAGTGCTTAGTTACTTTCTAATATTATCACAATCTAATCTTTGAGATGTGTGATAAGTGGCATCTATCAAATATTAGAAAGTGATTAGTTACTTTCTAATATTTGCTAGAAAATGGGAAATAATTTTTTCCCACAAATTAAATATTCCTAGCACCCTTATTTTATTTATTAATTGGGTGGGAATATTTTTACATAAAATAGAATTATTTTCTAATTCAAATATTATTCTTTAGACTTTATATTTTAGTCTAAGAATAATTCACACAATGTTGCATTACATATTCCAACACTCCCCCTTAATGCAATATTGGGGAAAGAAATTATGAAACAAAGAAACATTATCCCCCTAAAGATACAAACGGGGCTGAGAATCAAATGAGTAATATATTTACAATGAGCTTCTATGACCAAGAATGATCTACAATAAGGTACCAATACAAAATGGGCCAAAATGAGACTACAAGCCCCCAACAGAGTAGCTTCAAATATAAGCAGCTTACAAAGCCATCCATCAACCACAAGTGGTTGCAAATGACAAGAAGAAAACATCACAAGGGTGTCTTCAATAAGCCTGCAAAACCCCAAACGAAGTACCTGCAAGCTACAAGCAGCTCAATAGAAGATCCATTAGATACATCATCATAAATATATTCACCACATCATATATGAATATCCAAAGATGATAACAAAATTGATCTAACAAATAGTGAACTATAAGTCATCACAAAAATATGCCAAGCCATACTTATAGTCACGTGTTATACAGTTGATCAAAAAATATCATGATCAAAGTTGCATAAAGCAAACAAGGAGTGCCATGATAATGCAAACTCTAAAGTACCATGTACAAAATTTGCATAAGTTATATAAAAATAATAAAGTGTGCACATCGATTGCATAAAGCAAACCATAAAATATCATACACAAAAGTAGCATAAATGCTAACAAGAAAGTACCATGATAAACCAATTGCGCAATGCCAACTACATAAAAACATGTACAAATTTGCGCAAGGCAACAAGAAAGTACCATGTAAAAGAGTCGCATAAAGCAATTGCATCATATACCATAATTGCACAATTCCATCTACAAAATAACAAGTACAAAAGTTGCACAAGGCAAACAAGAAAATACCATGTTCAAAAGAGATGCAAAAAGCAATTATACCACCAAATATCAACTCATATATATAGCACAAAACACCTCATAAGGATTAAGTTGTCATCACACAAGTGTAACTACACTTCATTCCCCCTTGAGAACTTCACCAAACCAAGTGAGTCCCTCAGCTTACAAAACTACTCCTTGGAAAGAGGTTTGGTGAACAAATCAGCAAAATTAGAAGATGATGGGCAATACTCCAACTTAATAGTCCCATCCAATACCTTCTCTCTGATAAAGTGGGCTTGGATTTCAACATGCTTTTTCCTTTGATGCATTACAATATTTTTAGCCAAGTCAATAGTTGATTGATTATCGGAGAGTAAACGTGAAGGACCAAATTGCTCAAAGCTAATTTCCTTCATGAGGGTACAAAGCCAAAGCGCTTCCTGTGCAGCTGTTGTCGTAACCTTATACTCCGCTTCCGTTGTAGAAAGAGCAATTGTATATTGCTTCTTGGAAGACCAAGAGATATTTGCAGAGCCAATACTAAAAACATATGATGTGGTAAACTTTATGTCTATTCTATCCCCTCCAAAATCAAAATCAGCATAGCCAAAAAGAGCAAAGGAAGGAAGCCTAGAATACTTAAGTGCCAAATCTCTAGTACCTGAAAGGTACTTCAAAATATTCTTGGTAGCTTGTAAGTGCTCAATATAAGGTTTCTGCATGAACCTAGCCATCTTACCAACTGCAAAAGCAATATATGGCCTTGTGATGGTAACATAAAGAAGACTACCAATGAGTTGCCTATACAATGTAGCATCAACCAACTGAGATTTTGTACTTACTTCCAAATTAACCCTTGTAGAAATAGGAATGGAAGTAGTATTTCCATCCTCCAAATCAAACCTCTTAAGAAGATCTCGAATATACTTGGATTGACTCAAAAAGGTACAATCCTCATGCTGATAAACTTGTATGCCAAGATAGTAGTGTAGAAGACCAAGGTCAGTCATTTCATACTCTGACTTTAATTTGGAGATGAAATCAAAAATGGCCTCATTCTCATTTCCAATCACAACAAGTTCATCAACAAATAGAGCAATTAAAATGACCAAGTTATCCTTCCTAAGCACATAGAGATCTGTATATGAATAGTATTTATCAAAACCAAGAGACAAGAAGTAACATGAAATCTTCATGTACCATGCTCTAGGTGCTTGCTTTAGACCGTACAAGGTTTTATTTAGTTTACACACAAGTGTTTCCTTACCTTGTACAACAAATCCTTGTGGTTGACTCATGTAGATATCCACATCCAAATCACCATTTAGAAAGGCACTTTTCACATCAAGCTGAAAAATCTGCCAACCTTGAGTAGTAGAAATAGCAATGAGAAGTCGAATGGTGGACATTTTGGAAACTAGTGCAAAGGTTTCATCATAGTCAATGCCATGTTTTTGAGCATAACACTTAGCAAAAAATATAGCCTTATAATTTTCTATCTCTCCATTAGAATTGTACTTGATTCTATAGACCCACTTATTCCCAATAACATTTCTCTTATTAGGATAAGGCACTAGATCCCAAGTTTTATTCTTTAGAAGAGAATCCATCTCAACCTTCATGGCATCAACACAACAAGAGTGTTTTGAAGCTTCTTGGTAAGAAGTAGGCTCATGATCATTCTTTATCTTAGCTAGAAGAGACATGTTAAGGGTCATACTTCTAGTTATCCTTTGGCTAACTGAATTCTACTCTTTAGGACCCCTAGAATGATCCAACCACTTGGTCCTTTTGACACAAGGCCCACCCTTTTCTAACTCAAGAAGGTCTTCATTTAATTTGACATCTCTTGAAACAAATACAATGCGTGAAGAAGGTGAGTATAACCTGTAGCCCTTATTTTCTGCATCATAGCCAACAAAGATGCATTTTTGAGACTTTTTGTCCAATTTCTTCCTCTTTTCTAAAGGAATATATGAAAATTCATCACATCCAAACACTCTTAAGTGTGATAAATTCGGCTTCTTACCATTCCAAACCTCATAAGGAGTCTTCCCCTCAATTTATTTTGAAGGACACCTGTTAAGAATGTAGATTGTTGTACTGGCTACTTCACCCCAAAGAAATTGAGATAAGTGGTCACCAAGCATGCATCTTACCATCTCCATGATTGTCCTATTTTTCCTCTCTACAACACCATTTTGTTGAGGAGTGTATGGACAAGTAAACTGCCTTTTGATCCCATGAGAAGAAAAAAACTCATTGAAATAATTGCTATTGTACTCCCCTCCATTGTCACTTCTAATCATTTTGATATTTGCTCCCTTTTGATTTTCTACCAAAGCTTTGAACTCCTTGAATGTCTCAAAACAATCTGATTTATTCTTAATTAGATACCCAAATATCATTCTTGAATAATCATCTATAAAGGTGAGAATATAGGATGCACCACCAAGTGATCTAACATGTAATGGACCCATAATATCTGTATGAATGAGTTGAAGAATTTGTGTGGCCCTTGTTGACTTGTCCTTTGCAAACTTTTATTTTCTCATCTTGCCTAAGATGCATGTTTCACACAAACCATGAATAGGTGAAATGTTAGGCAAGCCTTCAACCAAATTTTTGGACTTCATCATTTGAATATTTTGATAGTTTGTATGGCCTAACATTAAGTGCCAAAGCTTGCTACTAGGAAAAAAATTAGTTGCTAAACACACTTTAGGAGGAGCATCACCTAACACATAAATATTATTCTTCACATAGCCTATAATGATTGGTAGCATGCCTTTCCTAATGCTCCATGAAGTTGCATTGAACTCAATAGTGTGACCACTTCTAGCAACTTGCAAAACTAAAATTAAATTTCTCCTAAGGTTAGGCACATATAGGACATTATCAAGTAATTATCCTTCAATTACAACATTGCCAACACCTTCTACTTGAAGTCTAGTATTATCACCAATGACAACTGAATCTGAAGAGTGCTTATGAAAGTCCACAAACTTATCATTTTCAAAACACATATGGTTAGTGCATCCAGAATCTAACACCCATTCATTAGAAGTAGATGATTCAATGGAGTAGAGGGCACAAACAAAGGCATTTTTATTAGAATTTTGCTTTACATTGTTGTTGTTTTTCTTTCCCTTTCCAAACCATTTCTTAGGTCCTTGTCCCTTAGCCTTTTCTTGCTCTTCCTTTTCGGCAATCTTCTTCTTCTTGAAACAATTTTGTTCCTTATGGCCTTTCTTTCCACAAAATTTGCAAGTGAAATCAACTCTAGGCTTGTTGGGTTGGAAATTTTGATTTTTCCTTCCCTTGTATGTCTTCTTGAAGGAAGCCTTAGTGGCACTCAAGGCAACATTCTTCTCCTTGACAACTTGATCATTCACTTTGTCTCTACTAAGAGACTCTTCATGCTGAATCAATAATTGTGAAAGAGTGTTGAGAGGAATGCCATCCTCTTCTTGCTCTAGCCTAGTCTCAATAATGGTGATAAAATTCTTGAACTTGCTTGACAAGTTCCTCAAAATGATAAAGCTTAATAGCTTCTCACTTATACAATCACAATTACAAGCCAATAGTTGAGTTCTCATGTCTTTCATATTTGAAAGAAAGATCAAGGCACTTTCTTCTTCACCTTGCATAGTGCTAAGAATTTTGGACAATAAAGTGATTTTCCTTGATGTGTTGGACCCTAGATGGACTTGTTTTATAAAATCCCATGCATCTTTAGCATGCTCACAATGGGTTATAGTGAGCAATATCTCATCACTCACACTATTGATAATAATGGAAAGTGCAAGGTGACTCTTGTTGTTGTATGTCTCAAGTACCCTTGTCTGGGTTAGGATTGATTCATATCCATTCACAATGGGCCATAACTTTCTTACTTAAAATTCAGCCCTCATCCTTGGTTCCCTTTTTCTAAAATTTATCCATAAAGTATGTGCTTAGGTGTGAAGGATATTCCATGATCAACCATTCTCGAAAGTGAACATAACCAAAACATAAGATGCATTGACAAAGGAAATAAATAATGCAATAAGAAAGTAGATAAACATACTTGCATATATAAAAAAAAAACATAATTTTCAAGTTATCTACTTTTCAATCATCAAAGATAATCATCATGAAATATAATTAAAATTAAGCATCATCAAGAGAGATAAGTATCATCATGAAATATAATCAACATTATCATGAACTACTATAACCATCTTGCAATAAACAACTATAACCATATTGCAATTGAATAAAAGAAAAAAACCAAGATCAACTTGTAATAGATTAACTTGCAATAAGAAGGTAACTAATCATAACAACCACCTTGCAACAAAATAAACTAACTTGAATTTAACCATAAAATATTTGTTAAATGTTAAATAGTCAATAAAGTTAGTAAGTTAGTGTTCATTTTAAGGTTTTGCTATAGCCTAATGAATTGCCAATTCATCTCATCCAAGGTCAACCAAGCTACCCAAAAGGGTACGGGTATGAGGACCTAAAAAGTACTTGCTATCGATAGAGCGGATTCTTTTGGATTCAATAGGTGTTTAGCAAATATAAATTGTGTTGCAAGATTAAGTAAATTTTAATCAAATACTAAAGTTGTGGTTAGTAAGTTGATTCATTTTTAACCTTCTTGATTAATATGGAAATTAATGAATTGCAAGTTAGTTGGTTAGTATATTGTTTAGTAGCAAGTTAGTAAGTTATTAGTTAGATTAGTTGAGATGCAAAATGCAAAAGATGCAAAAAAAATGTAAGAAATATGAACAAGAGATAGAGGAGACACAAAGCAGAACACAAATACACTCTCTCTCTTTCTCTCTCTCTCTCACTCTCACTTTCATTCTCTTTTACTTTCATTATGAGAGATATAAGTTACATTAATTTACATTATGCTTCAAGCAAATGCTTGAGAGAGATTAGAAGAAATTAATAAAAATAGGGGAAGAGAGTGAAAAAGTTGATCCGAAATTGCCTTGTATACTCCAAAACATACTTGGATAACCTTGCAAAACAAAAAAACTCACAAACAACCATTGTTAATGTGAGACAAAAAAATATTGCATTTTAAGGAAAATAATAATAATTTTTTAATACAAAAATTGCTTAAAAAAATGCAATTAAATTAATAAAATTTATTTTATTAAATAATTAATAAAAAAATCGCATGAAAAAGTTTAAAGATTTTTATTTTCAGACTATATAGCTGACTATTATATATATATAGCTGATTGTTTTATATATATAGACGACTATTTTTTTATTTAAAAAGAAAAAAGAAAAAGTGACTATATATGGAAATAGGGGTTTTTGGGTCTTTCGGATGCAACCATGGGGTCAGTTTGGCTCTAAAACCCTTCCAACAAAAGCTCAATGCCAAAAAAAAATATAGATTTAAAATGAAAATACTATTTGTAAAATATCTAACAACTAGATCCAAAAATAAAATAAATCTATAAACCCTAATGGCAGATTTGCAAAATAAGTTTGCATAAAATACCCAAATATCAAATGCATGCAAAAAAAAATATATATATATATATATATATATATATATATATATATATATATATATACCTTAATGGGTTTTTCACCTCAAATGATTGAAGACACTTGATGGAGATCCCAACCGCTCTGATACCAAATGTGAGACAAGCAAAGTCTTCCCAAGATCAAAGAATGCTCTACAAGATCAATCACACACAAAAGAGGAAAACCCACAACACAAATATTAAGTGGTAAAACCCTACTTCAAATGAAGGGAAACATCCACTATGAACCTCACTATATTACTCATTTGATTCAACAATACAAGAATGCTTTAATGTTATACAACAATATGCATCAACATGATATTACAACACAAGTCAATATGACAAGATATGTTAAGATGTAGTAGAAAACACCCCTATTTAAAAAGAAGCTTTTCTACTACAACCCTAAATCTTATCACAATCTAATCTTATCACAATCTAATCTTGAGATGTGTGACAAGTGATATCTATTAAATATTAGAAAGTGCTTAGTTACTTTCTAATCTTATCACAATCTAATCTTTGAGATGTGTGATAAGTGGCATCTATCAAATATTAGAAAGTGATTAGTTACTTTCTAATATTTGCTAGAAAAGGGGAAATAACTTTTTTTCACAAATTAAATATTCCTAGCACCCTTATTTTATTTATTAATTGGGTAGGAATATTTTTATATAAAATAGAATTATTTTCTAATTCAAATATTATTTTTTAGACTTTATATTTTAGTCTAAGAATAATTTACACAATGTTGCATTACATATTCCAATAGGAATTACACAATCAAAGTAAATTCATATAAATGATGATAATTTAATTTTCATAAGGTGCTTGACACTTATTTTTATCATAAATAAGAAAGTTATATTCATCATATGATTTGAATTTAATTAACTATTGTTATTTTTAGGGCTTAGAGCTTGAATTACACAATCAAAATGAATTTAGATATCATATGAACATAATTCAAATTTTATGATGTGCGTGAAACTTATTTTCATCTTAAATGAGCAAGCTACATACATCAAATGAATATATTTTAATTTTCATAAAAGAAACTATTTTTATTTATAATACTTTAGGGTTTGAATCACATAGTAACATTAAATAAAGATAATTCAATTTCTCATAAATGAAAAAGTTACATATATCACATGATTAGATTTTAATTTTGATTAGGAAAATTGTTGTTATTCTTAGGACTTTAGGGTTTGAATCACATAGTCAAAGTGAATTCAAACATTAGATGAAGATAATTCAATTTTTATAAGATGTCTAGCACTTATCATAAATGAGCAAGTAATTTAATTTTAATTTTTACGAAGAAAATTATTTTTATTTTTAGATATAGAGGCTTATATGTATGCATATTTTTACCTATAAATTCCTTATATTTAGTTTTTGCTCTTACTTTTGTTTATATCATGATGGTTTATGGACTGCCAAATGCAGAATCATTATATGATGATTTAAGATAACTTCAAAGGGTGTTTTCCATCTAAATTATTTTAGGTCCAAAGTTCAAATTGTGCAATAGTTTAGTTAATGTTTCTTTGTAATATCATGATGGTAAAAGCATGGGAACTTTATGATATGCTTTTTTTTTTCAAAAGTGTTCTCTCCACTTTATAAATAATCATTCAAGAGAATTGTAATTGATTACTCTAGTCATAATTATCTAAAATTAACAATTAAGATTTTTTTGGTTAATCTTGTTAATTTTTATCTATGTTGTTTTGTTGACATTAAAAGCAACCATACAAATTTGTTGTTATTTTATATAGATTTAGATAATTAATTTCTTAAAAGGATGAATTAGAAACAAAAAAATTAACAATTTTATATTTGTTTAAAAGAAATTATAATAATTATATTAAACCGAAATTCATTATAACATTTAAACTTTTAATAATATGATAAACTAAAATACATTATTTCATTTATTTTATTTTCTTGTCAAATATTTGTATTGTTTAAGAAATATTTTATTTTAAACATCTTCATTACAATATGGGCAATGTATTGAAAGTGGATGGTCCTTATAAATCCATAGGACTTATATTTCAGCCTTCATTTATTTTGAATTGACTATTCTATTTAGTAAGAAGGCCATTGATTTTTATTGTGTTTATAAAGTGAAATATAGATAATATGGATCTTTGGATATGTACAATAACAACTTTTATAAAGTCTTAAAGATTCAAGAGAAGTGATCTCTTTATGTGATCAGCTATTGAAAGTTATTTTGAGTCAAGAATACTTTTTGTAGCTTTGTGTAGCAATGTTTGTAGCATTTTGTACCTATCTTTTCAGCTTTTATTTTGTTTGTTTTTGTACTATGTTAGTTGTTGATTTCTACATAGCTCTCTTCCTATTTAATACGTAATACCTGGTTAATCTTGTTTTGCATTGTATAAGGGTATGGACCCTTTCAAACCCTATTTTTACCTTAAGTAAAAAAATATTCAAGATTCAAAGTTGTTATCATAATGTTTATGTTAAAAATAATAGAGATGATATAGATATTCTCATTGTGTATTTCCACCGATGGAAATTACCATAAATAGTAATAATAATGTATCTACCAAATTGTATCAATTTTTATATAAGTAAATAATAAAGTAACACAATATCCTACTTTAAGAACACAAATAATCATTAGACATAAATATATTTTCTTATATCCATAGAGTTAGACTAGGAATAATACATTCTCAAACCCCATATAGGAGGATGATTGACCACCCAATTGTCAAGATGAGGCTAAACCTTCCATGTCTCAACATGGATAACATAATCCACCTAATCTATCTATCTTCTTATCTAATATGGGTGTAGCTAGGGTCTTCATATCCTCATTAAGGTTACCTCATCTAAAATAAAAATGTGCGTGCTCATGGCCATGGTACTTTTAATTAAATTTGTAACCAAAAAAATATTGGAAATTATAATAATATTAAGGAATGAATAAAATCATGACAAAACCTAATAAATAAAGAAGGTAGCATAAACATAGAAAGAAAAGGTTCCCCTAGATACGAATAACACATCACTAACAAATAAATAATTATCTCCAACCTATGAATAAATGGTTGAATATGTGGGGCACAAATGCAATCCATAATACAACTCATCAAATATTTGGTATTAAGACTGACCATAAAATTTAGTAATAATAGATTTCACCTTACAAATTGCACATAGACCTATAGGAAAATATAATGATTATAATATAAAAGTTGGTTGTGGCCTTGGGTGAATATTAACAGTTATTCTAATATCCTCCAAGTTGAATATGGACATGGATAAACGCCATTATGAGTCATCCCTCGTAATATTTAACTTCAAGAAGATTTTGGTAACAATAATATCTTCCCACCATAATGGAAGCTCTAGTGGGCCTCTGCACTTGAGGAAGACCATTTGGATCCCCCTTACCATTTAAAAATTTGTTGATGTAAAAATACGTCTACATAAAATTCTCCTTAGGATTAACTATAATCATCACTCTCATTACAAAATAATCCCGCACATCCAAAGAACACTTCTTCTAAGACTCCATATGAGGAAAGGAAATCAAGAGTACTTCTAAAAAAAATCTACTTTAATTTTTCATAGTCATATAAGGTAACACTTAGAAGCATAGATTTCACTTTTATAGTATTCATCACCTTGTTTGAAAACATCAACCTACCCTTAGATCACCTAATTTTTGTTATCAAATAAACCTTTCCATATATTTATTTACGAAAATATCCATTACAAAATTCTAAAAGTACCTGGACAAGGAATAGAAGAAATAAGAGATAATGAAATATTATATCTTCATAAATAATCTAAATATATAGCCTAAAGGAGGAAGAGGAATTTACTAAAGTATATTCTAAATTATTTTCTTGTATGCCTCTAGAAGACTCCAAAGTTGTTACAACTATCACAAACCCAACTCTATCTCCTATAAATATTGACTAAAGTTTATGATTGCATAACATATTGTAAATTTCTCTTTTAAAATAGGGTAATAGGCTTTTATAACAATTACACAATGAGATACCCTTATATTATATCCTTTAGAAAATACTACCAATGCAAAGAACTCAAAAAATCATGTGATTTGAAAAAGAAGGCTTAAAATGCTTTTGTATACAAAATTTATGGCCTTTGAAAGTTTGATGTCAAAAATAGACATAGAGTGGCACTTTTGAAATATAACATACTTTAAAATTACTTCTAATTTTATTTTTGCAAGAAAAACATAACCTATATTAGGCATAAATTTTCTTTTAAAAAAAGAAAAAATTAGATCTTTTATTTATCTATTTTATTGAAGGTGCTTATGAAGCTATGAGGATTAATTCAACCTAGAAGTTAGAAAAATAAATGAAGGTTTTGAATAAAATTTCTGCATGACCAAGTGATGAATATCGTCATGGGACACCCATGTGGTTAGGGTTTTGGGTTTTCTTTCTGGAGACCCAGGTTCAAACCACCATGGAGGTGTGTGCACATGTATAAGTGAGCTTGTGTACAAAAAAAAAATATTCATACCTCTTTTTATACCATGTTGGAATTTATAGCTATTTCTAGAAATAAATAAAAATAATCCATCCACTCAATCGAAAGTGTAACAAATGATGAAAGAGAAAAATATATAGTGGGCATTCTTATGCACCATAAATAATCACTATATTATCCATAGATAAGAATCATAACACTAATGCAATGGATGGAGTGGTGGGGGGTATTTATACCAATACCAAAACCCTAATTACATAAATGAGTTTAACCTAATCCAACATAACAAGAGGGATTAATGTTAATTACAAGTTATAAGGTGGATTTAACCATAACAAGGTTAATTGAGGCCTAAGGCCCATTGGATCTACATCATAAAATATTATAATAAATTAAATACAATTGTATAAGGATTACTTGTATGCTTAATTAAGATTACATCACATAATATTGGTCTTGGCTATAAGTTAGATTAAAATTTCAATAGTACAATCTTGCAAAGTGATATGCAAATAATTGCTAGTTGTAATCCACTATGGGGTTTGTTAAAATATTGTGATAACATAGTCATGACATAATATGATTCATTTTATTTCAATATTGTAAAACCAATTTAATAAATACAAGAAAAATAGACAATTATCATTACCATGCCATATATTTCTTCATTACATTCTAAGGAATACAAACAACTATGCAAAATTTATGTGATGCTTCCATTAGATGTCATCTAAGTTTAATGTGTCAAATAATTTTATGAGTACAATATGACAAGACTTTGTTGATTTTTTAAAGATAAGATTGTCAAGAAATGGGTTAGTTTCCATGTTGTTTTTTATGTCTAAAAGAATTAAAGACTAAGCTAAGCATCTAAGAATGAGATGTCGTATTTTAAACTTTTATGCTTGGGAGTTTAAACTAATGTAATTGTTAGCTTTCCATGTAGATTAGTTCATAGAAAATATTTCTTTAGGATCAAATATAAATCAAATAAGTGTCACTAACACAATATAAAAATAACAATAATATCTCACAAATATAACTCAAATATACAATACCACAAGATTACAAGAATAATACTAATTGACTACATTTCTTTAAGAGAGATCTCCAATATATAAATTTTACATGAATTTGTAGTACTTTAATTGTTGCTCTCCTCTAACATTTGGGAGATGCAACCTTTCATATTCCTCATATTGACACATATTATATAAAATATAAATCATCTACCAAACTAATAACTACAAGGGTCCCAACTAATGTAATACTTCCAACACCCACCTTCATTATATTATTTGGTAGAAGGTTTTTTCCTTCATTCTTTATTCTTAAGATTTGACTTTGGCATGGTTGGATATATGCAACCTTTATTAGATATTTTTTTATAAATTATTTGTATCTACCTCTAGATCGATGTATCTAATCCACCTTTGGATCCTTTCCATTGGGTCCCTACCACTAAATTTGTATTTGGATCACTGCCTCTAGGTCTATACCTTTGGATCACTACCTCTAGGTCATTACCTCTAGAACTCTATATTTGGGTCACTTTTAGATTATCATTACATCTTGGTCATCCACTAAAACATTCATAATACTATCATATATGTAGGATCATAACTACAAATTTTTTTACTATATACCATCTTCTAAGCTATGCTTGGGTCATTATCATTTATTTCATATTTCTTCATGATAAAATGAGCATCATTCTTTACATTCAATAAAATTTTATTTTTATCACACTTGGTTTTCTTTTGTAAAAACCATACAACATTCCTTTCATCTTATCCATTCATTCATACTTATCCATACACAATCAATTTTTTATTTTTATTTTTCCTTTTCTTTATGTAGATAAGATTTTTTAGAATGATTATGTCCTCCACAAATTTCATAACAATAGAGATTCCAATATTTCTCTATCTTATGTCTATATCTCTCACAATGATTGCATTTATTCCTTGTTACAAAATTCTTTTTTTATTATCATTGATTTTATTAGTCTTTATCACGAATTTGATATCACTATTTTCTATCATGAATTTAGTTCTTAATTTATTATTGCTCATATGTCCTATATATCCAATACCTTCATATTTTGGTCTTATTATTGCTACAATTGGCTCTTTCATTTCTTGTCCATGTTTTCCTAAACCTGTGTCTTTGTATCCCATTTGATTTAACAAATTTGAACCAATTTCTTTAGTATACCTTTCAAAATAACCAAAAATATAGTCATACTAATCCCTCTCAACATCAACATAACTTTAAGTATACCATTATTTGAATCTATCTCATCATCAATTCTAATAGCATAAGCTTTTTTTGACCAATCATGAACTACACTCAAATCATCTAAGTTGCACTCTATATCTTTTGTTTTTGTATCACAACATGCATTTACTATCATAGGTTCCAAGTCCTTATTGGATTCCTCATTACTTGATAACAAACATATGTGATTTTCCATAATATTCTTGTGTATAAATTTTGATTGTGCAACATACCCTAGCTTATTACTCTGATCTCTTTGATTTTCTTTAGAAGATTCTTGGTCTTGATCCTTCCAAGTCAATGTATTATACTTACAAGATTTTATTTTATGTCATTTTTCATAGATATGAAAATATATATTTTTATTTTTGATTTTGTGATGAAGTGCAATATCCTTTTTCTACTTTAAGAGCATTATTAGATGACTCATTTATCAAGTGATTTTCAAGTTCATATTGCTAAAGAATATTTATTAAGTCTTCAAATGATACCTTTTTATTTGATACTAGAAGAGATGTGACCAACACTTTGAATGATTCAATAAGTTCTCTAAGTACAACTAAAACTAGGAGTTTATCTTCAACCTTTTCTCCTAAGGTATGCAATTTTGATTTTAATTTTGATATCCTTCAAAGAAAATGTTATATGTTTTCTCCATCTTGAACTTTTAGTACCTACAATTGCGATTGTAGGTGTAAAATAATTTCCTTATTCTTTCCTTCAAATATCATACACAAATTTTCCCATGTTATTTTTTAAGTTTCTACTTCACTAACATGTATTTGAATTTCATTTGATATACCAAATAGAATTAACATAAGAGCTTTATCATCACCATCTTTAAATTTTTTATTCTTATTTTATCTTCTCGAATGTTTCTTTGTACATCAACTACATCCTAAATTTTTCAACAATAAGTATTGACCTCATCTTATTTTTCTATGCAATAAAATTAAGCCCTTTTAATAATTAAGATTTTAAAAAATATTCCTATATTTACCATTTCCTTTGAAGTTGACAACCTTATAGCTTCAAAAATAAATTTGTATACCCTTGAAGTAGTATCCCTTTATCTCCCTAGGTTTAAATATTTTATTTTTGTTTCTAAATTTCACAAACCTATACAGTAGAATTCCTTATGTCTCCCTATTGTTGTTTAGGAACTAAGAAAATAAGAACTATACAAATTTATTTTTTCTAAATTTTAAGTAGTAATATTTTAACTCCCAAATAATTAATTTTCTAAAAATAAACTTGTATTTAAAAATGTTAATAAATCAAACCGAATTCAAATTTATTTCAAATAAAAATTATTAAATAAACCTAATAACTCCAAATTTGGATTATCATCCTACTTACCCTGCCATTAATAATTAATAGTAAAATTAGTATTTCTAATTATATTTATCCAATCTCAAAATATTATTCCACCGTGTTTCTCAATAAGTTTTATAACTTATTTCTTCTAAAAATTTAAACTTTCATAAAATCTAAGTTGTGACTATATAAATTAATTTTTATAACCTTTCAAAATAGAGCCTTATTTCTCCTAAGAATAAATAATTAAGCAAATTTAGAGTTTATTTCCTTTGTTAATATTGGGAGGGAATGGAATGGTGTGGTTGATTGCTTGGCAAAATAGGCTTCTGAATTTTAGGAAGACTTGAATGTTAAGGAATGGGATCAACTCCTATTGGATTATTTTCGGCATCTTGCTAATTTGCTTGTCATGGATATGGCTGGTTGAGGTTGTTGTTTGTTGGATGTCGTTTGCTTATTGTGGATATGGTTGGTTGAGGTTGTTGTTTGTTGGATGTCTTTGATAGGTGCTAGGTATCTTTGATAGGTGCTTGGTGGTATTGGGGGTTTCTTTCTTTTGGCCCTTGTAAAGGTTATTGTTATAGGATTCTTTGTTTCTTGAAAAGCTTATTGATTCAATAAATTTTTACCATTTAATAAAAATAAATAAATAAACTCAGCAAACCCTAATTTCAAAAATTCAAATTTACCTCCAAAATTCTTCCTTGCTTAGTTGTAGTCATCTAACTTGAGTCCAATTTGAGCACAACAATTAGTAGATTGAGTCTGAAACAGTCAAAAGAAATTATCTCAAGAGTATAATGATTCAAACATTACCTTCAATTGACCCTTTAGATGTAGTTCTCATAGACTTATTCAATTATTGTTACAATGATGCTGGTATTAGTTGGACTAAGAAAAAAAAACCTTCTCCCATTCCAATTTTGGCTTCAAACTTCTTATTACTCTAATAATTATGGCAATTGATAATTAAATTGTGGAGGCATTACTTCCATTTCCTCCTCTACATGCAGATTGGAATGAGCATTACAATCTATTTCCACTTAGATAATTGTATTTCCCCTTTGTTAAGCATTGTGATTGATGATGCTGGATCACTTGTTTGACGTTTCAAATATCAAGTTTATATTGCAATTGATGACTCTTGGGTGCACTTCTCTAAAAACTACCAAACTTGAACTAGTTCAGAAGGTCGGTGTTGAGAAATACAAACTGTTGGATAGATGGACATATGGCAGAGTTAGATGCTTGAAGAGCTAAGATTTTGAGAAATGTACCAAGAGTTATCTAGTGCTAGATCCGCACATACATTGCTCGAAAATAATTTTTAGCATTGCTCATGACTGTTATTTATGTACAGACTTTGTGGAGAGGCAAATTGGCATGTAAACTTTACAAACAAATGAAGAGGAAGGCTGCTGCTATTAAAAAATAAAAAATATATGCATGAACACCATGCCAGGAAAGCATACACTCAACTATGATCTTCAACAATTGTTTAAGCTAGATTACATGCAATGACTATTTGTAATGAGTTTTGATTTACAAGGCAAACAAAAGCTACAATTAGTATTCAAGCTGAATGGAATAGGCATAGAGCTAATGCTTATTACAAGAGTCTGCAGCGTTCAGAAGTTATTTTCCAATGTGCTTAGAGATCAAGGGTTGCAAGGAGGGAGCTCAAAAAACTAAAAATGGCTACCAAGGAAGTTGGAGTATTGAAAAACGCCAAGGACAAGTTGGAGAAATGTACTTAGGAACTAACATGGTGCTCGTAATTGAAGTGTTTAAGGATTTATTTAGAATAATTCTAAACACAAGATATTACAATATTGCAAACAACTTTACAAGTATTGCAAACTCAAGTCAAAGAAGCTAATGTCATGTTGGTCAAGGAACAAGAGGCAGCAAGGAAGGCTAATGAGAAAGCTCCACCTAAGATCACACAGAAGGTTGACTTGCTAACAAAAAAAGAAAGAGGAACAGAAGGCTTTACTTAAGTCATAAGTGAAAAAATCAAATGAGGTCAAACATATTTATGAACAGAATAGCAACATAATGCTATAGGGAAAATTCATGGGAGGACTGTTAGATAATTAAAAAACTCGCACATATTAACTAGTTTTTTTAGATGAGGGTCATATCCGCATGTGAAGGAAGGGATTTGACTTTTTATATGAGGGTCATATCCGCATGTGAAGGAAGTGATTTGACCTTGGGACCTTTATTATCTAGAGAGTTTTACACAACCAGCTGCCTCCAACTTCCCCATACGATCAAATGCACATATCAACTAATTATACACAGTCCAACATTGACAACGTAGAATCTAGCAAATTGGTATTTCTTGAAAAAGAAAAATTGTTGACATTTCCTTTTCTTGTTACTATAAATAAGGGCTTCTTTCTTTTTGGAAAACTTTAAAAAAAAATAACTAAAAACCTTTTCTTTTCACTTTTAAATAGATTAGTTGAATTTTTTATCATTCAAAATTTTAGAAATTTTCTAATTTTACATGATTTTTCAATACTTTGATTGTTGTTCTCTTCTAACTGGAAGATGCAACCTTTCATATTCCTCATATCCACACATTTATATCCACACATGCATTATACAAAATATAAATCATCTACCAAACTAATATTTACAATTGAACCTAATAATGTAATACTTCTATTAGTAAGTAATTGTAATTTATTTAAAACAATTATTAATTTTTAAAAAATAAATTGGAAGCTCAAACCATATTAACATTATATAACATATTGCATTTGTTTATTTTACACTAGAATTATATTTAAATTAATTTTAATAATTCTTGGTTTTCATTTGTACTAAGAAATTTATGCTCGTTTTAAGGATATTCCTAAGTGGTTCATGAAGTTGTGTTTAATGAAATCAAAGCATTAATAAGCTATATCCAGGAAATATTTTTTTTTGGCCAATAAATGAAATTCACTTATCCATGTGAGTTTGTACAAAATCATACATTTGTAACATAGAAATATTTATATCAAAGCATGTAGAGAAAACTTATAGTTCAATTAATATTGTTCTTTATTTCATTATAAATAAGTAAATTATGTATTGGATAATATGAAAAAATGGATCACATCAATCAATATCGGATCAAATACCCAAAAAAATAAAAATAGTCTATAATAAGATCAAAATTAGGATTTTTTTCTTATTCATATAAGAAATAACAATGGATGGCCTATTTTTTTTAATTTGGCCAATAGGTTATATTACAAATTAAAATACTATTAATGCATATAAGATTGTTAATAAATTGATAAAATCATGACCATGTATTATATCTCTCTCTTTATTTTCTTTTAATCTCCTAGTGCCATTTAAAGCTTATTTTTCTATAGAATCTCATAAAAAGTAAACATAATATATGTACAACATATCATTCCATGAAAGCATTTTATTTTTTACCTTTATTTATCATTCATAGAGTTTAGAGCAACTGATGAGGAGTGAAGAGTTTCATTTCATAAGCCAAAGTTCAAATCCCATGGGTGAACCTTGAAATTTTTGTGCAAGCCATTGGGGGTAATTGGTTGAGAGCAATAACTTTCACATTATAGACCAAGGTTCTGTTGTATTAATAAACCTTAGCATTCATTCAAATGGTATAAGCTTAGTTGGTTAAAGTCCTTACTCTTAATGAGGAGAACTAGGTTCGAAACGTGTTAAGAGATATGCATAATTGCTAAGATAATTATAATATTAGAATATGGTCAAATATAGGTGGGGCTTGTTTCAATCCCATATAACTAGTTTTAAAAATTATCATTTCATAAAAGTATTATATTATAGTCTTCATGCATCTTTTCCATCATGTTCACTTAAAGTATATATGATGGAGAATATAGAAATAATAACATATGCGTTCTAATTGATAAATATAAATTATTCTTTTACATAATATATCATATAATTTACATTTTATATAGATATTAATGTCCAATATATAGTTTCAAACATCAAACTTTTCTCTATCTTAAACATTGAACACAAATATATAGACTTGATTTGAATAAATATAATTCTATATTAAACATTAAACATAGTTATCAATCAATCTCGATCACGTAAGGTATGGTATTTCTTCGAAGAAATTTTCCTATCCAATAGTATAGTAAATTTATTAGTCTTATTACATTAATTTTAAGTGTTTTTGTTCTTCCTATGCTATCCCATTGTTGACTTCCAAAACATCATCTCTACTTAGCACAAAATTGACTACTAGATGTCCTTTAGCCAATGGGTCTTAAGGAGTAATGGATACATCACTATTTGGGTATTAGCCAATGGATCTTAAGGAGTAATGGATACATCACTATTTGGGTATTTTGATAGTCGTACATAGAAACCTATCAAAAACTAAACTCAAAGGAAATTATGATCACTTTGATCTAATTCCAAAATCTCCTTAAACTTGATAAATATTTAGAGGATAGAGCTTGACAAGGGTTCAGAATAGAAAATGTTTGAAATCAAAATACAAGTATAGATGGAAGTGACAAGGTGGAAATTTAACCTCTTCTAAGGGAAATACTTTAAATCTAGCTTTTGGGATTATTTGTAAGATATTAGATAACACATACAATAGCTCTGATAGAAATCAAATTTTAAGCAAAGCTAATCTAGAACCCTCAAAGTTTCTAGGTAGAGCATCTTTCAAGAAGACAACACTAAATTCATGATGTGATAGATCCAATAGAAATATTGGAAAAAATATCAAAGCATATTTAGATGGATAAAACAATTTTTATAGATTAGATAATGTTCCCCTTATTTCACAAAAGCAAGGGTCCATTATGGAAAAAATTCTTCTTTCTTTTTTGTTCATGCAGATAATGTGAATATCTCTTTATTTGCTTCAAAGCTCTTGGAGATAAGCTTGACATATGGATTCAATAATTTTTGGTCCACTCTTCTTGCTCTAATTGAGTAGATTCAAGAAGAATAGTCATTGTTCATTTTAGATGAAGTGAATATTCACCCTTATGCACAAAGGTTTTTCATCATGCTATTTGTAGAAGAGGAGGATCTAGATACAATTTATAATGCTAGTCCCTAGTTTCATAAAGGAGTGGTATTGTTGATTAAACCCTACCATGTAGAAGTTGATCCTTTAATGGAGACTCTATCTTTAATCCTGGTAGAGATTAAGATAATATATGTCTTTGAATTTTTAGATACATTTGACCCTTGATTAGATTTTTAATACAATTGGAAAATTTATTTGTGCTCTTTTATGTATGGAGGTGGGTCTAAACAAATATCTCCCAAAAAAAAATTCCTTAATTTGAAGAGTTTAACTAGAACTCAAAAAATTGAACTATAAATATATTGCTTTTAAATGTAAACAATATTTTAGATGTCACCTAGATGATAACTATTCAATAAGGAATACTCAAATTAAGTAAGGTTAGAGGATCAAACAACCTATGTTGATAAGAATTTTAAGGAGGTATAGTCAAAAAGATAGCAATAATATACTTGTTATAAGGATGCTAAAGACAAGCATTACTTTGTGACACCTCACTAATAGGATAAAGTAGATGTAGATGGATCTCAACCTTGTTTTTCTCCAATAAATTTGGGAAAATTTCAAAACTCCATGGAACCAATAGTGCTATCTTGTAAAACATCAAAAAATCAAGTTATAAAAGGAGAGATCCAAAATAGAGCAAAGTAAAAGCATGACTATAAGATTTCTCTTAGTTTAGACATTGCTCCCTTGATTCTTAGAATATTTTTCTGAACTATTGAATGAATGGATTTCAAGAGGTTAAGAGGTTATTAAAACATTTCTCTAAAAGAATTGTTAATTATTTTATTAATTTTAGCTACTTTATGATTTGAAATTATGTGTTCAACAAATGATTGTTAAATAATAGAAAAATAATGCATGCAATGAAAAATATTGCATGTAATGAAAGAAAAAATCAATGTTGAATGCATTCTTGCACTAAAAAACTAAGCATGTGTTGAGCAAGGTGCAGCAGGAGTATTGTAATTGTTGTCAACATAGTCAGTTAGATCTAATGATGCAGTGGACAGGCAGTTCAAAAGTCAGTCAGATGTAGAGGACAGAAGTTCAAAGGTTATTCAGAGCATGGACTGTGAGTTTCCAAGAAGACCATAGTGGCCCATTTGCAAAAGATCAAAGAAAAAGACAAGTAAGAAAAGTGTCGCAATATCGCGACATATACAGCAGGCAAGAAAAACTGTCGCGATTTCGCGACATGTTAGAGGAGAGAGAAAAAGCTAAAAAAATTGTCACGATTTTGCGACATATTAGAAGAGAGAGAAGAAGCAGGGAAAACTGTCGTGATTTTGCGACATGTTGGCAGAGAAAAAGGCAAGTGGAAAAACTGTCACGATTTCGCGACATGTCGGAAGAGAAAAAGGCAAGTGGTAAAACTGTCACGATTTTGTGACATGTTGGCAGAGAAAAAGGCAAGTGGAAAAACTATCACGATTTCGCAACATGTTGGCAGAGAAAAAGAGCAAGTTGAAAAGTGTCGCGATTTCACGACATGTTGCATTTTCGTGACTTGAAGAGAGCAAGAAAGCAGAGAAGGAAAAGTGTCGTGATTTCGTGACATACTGCAAGGAAAGTTGTACGGAAAAAAAAGTGTCACGATTTCATGACAAGTCAGAAGACAAAGTGGAAGCAAGATAAAGTGTCACGATTTCGTGACGTGCTGCAGAAGAGAGAGTCCAAAGTGTGAACTATCATGATTTCATGACAAGTTCGAGGAGAGAGAAAGTAAAATGAGAACTATCATGATTTTGTGACATGCTACAGAAGTCGAAGTGAGAACTGTCACGATTTCGTGACATGCTATAGAACTCAAAGTGAGAACTGTCACGATTTCATGACATGTAGCAAATGGAAGAGTTTGAAATGAGAACTGTCGTGATTTCATGACAGGTTGCAAAGAAAATGTACGAAAGCTGAAAGCGTCATGATTTTGTGACAGGTTGCAAAGAAAACGTACGAAAGCTAAAAGCATCGCGATTTCGCGACAGGTTGCAAAGAAAGCATACAAAAAGTTGATTGCGTCACAATTTCATGATGGGTTACAAGGAAAGCGTACGAAATCTGAAAGCATCGTGATTTCGTGACAGGTTGCAAAGAAAGCATACGAAAGCTGAAAGCATCGCGATTTCGTGACTGGTTGTAAATAATGAGTATGGATGCAGAAAGTGTCACGATTTCATGACAAAAATAAAAAGTAGGTCTTCAACAGGAGAAGTGTAGTGATTTTGCAACAAAAGCCAAAGATGTGAAGTACAGAAGTAGAAGTGTTGCAATTTTGTGACAAAAGTAGAAAGGAGGTCGACGAAGGGAGAAGTGTCACGATATCATGACAAAAGCAAAGTTGATGCTGATAAAGACAGAAGTGTCGTGATATCGCGACAAGAGCTTAGTTGAAGTCGACAAAGGTAGAAGTGTCACGATATCGTGACAAAAGCCAAAATAAAGTGTACGAAGGCAAAGGTGTCGTGATATCGTGACATGTTGTAGTTTCACGACAAAAGCTACAGAAGAGTTACAGAGGTAGTTGAAGCCGACAAAGTTAAATGTGAGCCGATGAAGATTAGGGTTTGCAATCGACAAAGTTTAGGGTTGTGCAGCCGACTAAGATCAGGGTTATAGCCGACTAAGATTAAGGTTTTGATCTTGAAAATGTTGTTATAAAAGGTAGGCTATTTTGAAGAGTTGGTTGTGTTGTGAAGTGCGACGTTCGTAGATAGTGCGTAGAGTGAGAAGTTCGATCGTAGAGAGCAGAGTGTGAAATTCGATCGTAGTGTGCAGAGTGCATTTTGTCGAATCATTCTAAGTGTGAAAGATCACAAAGGAAGTAGAGTGCGTGAAGGGGAGAAGATGAACGTTCGATAGTTTAGCAATAGATTGTGTGAAGTGATAGCACAGGGAGAGCAGAGTGTGCACAGGACAAAAAAGTGAAGTAGATCAGTCAGGGTCTTGTTAAAGGCAAAGGTATCTCACTGTCATACTTCTAAGTTTTAGATTTGAAGTCCAATTTGGTGCTTGGCATAATGGGTTGGTGCTCCTTCCAGTTGGTGCTAGCAATTTAGGGGTTGGTGCTCCTTCTAGTTGGTGCTGGTAAATTAGGGGTTGGTGCTCCTTTTTGTTGGGTCAGATAAAATCAGGGGTTGGTGCTCCTACCAGTGGGTAATGGTAAACTATTTATAAAAGTTGTTGCTTTGCAAAGGCTAGATTTGGATGGTAGTCCAAGCAGTCATTTTTGAGGAGTAGCCACATTGGTGAACCTTGTTAAAATCTTTTGTTGTGTGATGCTCTCTTGTTGTTCTTGCTATATTTGTTTATAAGTTTTAACTGCTATTGTTTTAGAGCTATTATTTCTTGATTAAATAGCTACACTGATTCACCCCCCCTCTCAGTGCCATTGTAAGTACAACAATTGGTATCAGATCCAAGTCCCTGTACAAGCTTAATCAGCTAGGGTGATCTTGGAATTATCACAATGGCAGGTGGTGAAGGTTTCTCATCAAACAAAGCACCATTGTTTGATGGATATAATTATGCATTCTGGAGAGTTTGGATGCAGACATATCTCCATGCTTTGGGATATGATATCTAAGATTTATTAGTGAGTGGATATTCAAGTCCCATCATTCCTCCAAAAGAAGCAAAGGAAAAGAAATTGTTTGAAAACAATTCAAAAGCAAAGAATGCCATCTTGTGTGGATTAGCAGACAGTGAACTGGTAAAGGTCATGAACTGTCAGTCAGTAAAAGAAATATGGGACAAATTGAACAGTGTTCATGAAGGATATGATAAGATCAAAGAAGCCAAGTTACAGACACATCGAGCTCAGTTCAAAGCTTTGAAGATGAATGATGATGAAAACATTGAGGCATTCATGTTGAGAGTCAATGGAATCATCAATGCTATTAGAGGACTCGACGAGAATATCGATGACTCTACTGTCATAAAAAAGGTATTAAGATACCTTCCTCAAAGATTTGATTCCAAAGTCTCAGCAATAGAAGAAGCTAAAGATTTAAATTATTTTAGTATAGATGAAATGTATGGTTCCTTAACTGCCTATGAGATGAGGATAGGAAGATCTAAACCTATTGACAGAGAAGTAGCTTTCAAGGCCCTTAAAAATAAAAACACTAAACAAGAGTCCGAGGAAGAAGAGACATCAGATGAAATGGAAGCAAACTTTGTGAGAAAATTGAAAAAGGGGAAAGGAAAATATAAAGGGAAGCTTCCATTCAAATGCTTCAATCTGTGGAGGTGTTGGGCATTTTGCAACTAAATGTCCCCTGAAAGAGAAGAACAAAAATGATGAAGGATCCCACCAAGAAAGAGGTGACTGGAATATGAAAGCAAATTTCAGAAAAGGCAACTTCAAAAAGAAAAGTTTCATCTGCAAGAATGTTAGTTCATCAGAAAACAGCTTCGATGATGAGTCTGAAGAAGAAAGAGATGAAGCTCTTTTTATGGCTTTTGAAGAAGTTAAATCAGAAAAAGAAGAAGGGGTGACCTCTGAAGTTTGTGGTGAAAATCTCGAGGCTAAAGTTGACTCTGAAGGTGAGTTGATATCTGCACTTGAAGAGTGGGAGATAGAAAAGAAAAAGAATAAGAAACTATCAAGAAAGCTTGAGGATGCACATGGAATCATAACTAGCTTAAAAGTTTAGATAGAAGAATCTAAGAAAATCATCGAATATCTCAAAGTTCAAATAACCATGATAATAGACTATTGCAGCAAGCTAGAGGAAGAGACTATTGGTCTAAGAATGCAGCTAGAAGAGATGAACAAGAAAATCAATTGTTATCACAAACATGAAGAAAGTTCATTGAAACTAGATAAAATCATAAATGACCAAAGACCTGCAGGCATCAGGTTTGGTCTGGGTTTTATCGAAGGAGAATCATCAAGTGGTTCAAAAGCCATAAATATAGAATCCATAAAGAATGAAGATAAGAAACGGGTCGATCAAGGGCAATTGCCTCTTGCAAAAGAAAGCAACAATGCCAAGCAGGAAAGGAGAACTGACAGTAATGGTTTCATCAATGTCACACATCAAAGAAGAAGAAGACCTATGGCTCCTACGGCATCATGGCAAAGACCATCTCCCAGGTTCAATTATCCCTTCTCTGGTTTCTATTTTAAATGCAATGGCTATGGTCATAAAATCTCAGACTGTAAGTACAATGTTAGACCAAGAAATTTCACAAGTAGAAATGTTTTTTCTCCTTTGATGAATTACACGGTAGAATGTTATAACTGTCACAATTTTGGGCACATTGCAAGAAACTGTAGAAGCATTTTTTCATCAAATCAGTTCCAGGGAAGAAAAGTTCAACAAAACAGGATGAGACAAAATGAGAAACTTCCCGTAAAACATGCACAAGCTGCTGATAAGGGAAAAACTAAACAAGAGCCCAAAACCACTATCAAAACAATATGGAAAGGGAAAGAAAGACTGAAGGAAGAAAATGAATCTTTAATCATTCAAATTGCTTTCAAAGCACAGAATAAACATGTATGGATACTAAATAGTGGATGCTCTAGTCATATGACAGGTGACAAACAAAAATTTGATAAGTTACAAAAATATGGAGGGTCAGTAAAAATTAGAAATAATGATGGAGCCAAGATAGTTGGCAAAGGCTCAGTCAAAATTAATGATGGAAGGATTAAATCAGAAGAAGTCTTATTTGTGGATGGATTGAAACATAATTTACTAAGTGTAAGTCAAATTTGTGATAAAGGTCATGAAGTGGTCTTTATGAAGTAGGGTTGTGAAGTTAGGAAGACCAACAGTGGAAAATTGATAGCAACAGGGTCAAGAACTTCTGGTAACCTGTATACACTTTCAGAGACTGCAAAAGGAGCTTGCTTTATTGGACAGGAAGAAGAAAATTGGCTATGGCACAAAAGACTTGGCCATATAAGTTTTGATAATCTAGTGAAAATCATCTCAAAAGGGGTTGTAAGAGATATTCCCACCATCAGCAAACCTACAAATAGCATCTGTGCTTCATGCCAAAATGGGAAGCAAACTAGAGTCACTTTCAAAACTAAAGAATACTACACCAGCAAACTGTTGGAACTAATACACACTGACTTGGACCCATGAGAACACAAAGCATAAATGGTGACAAGTATTTTATGTTATGCATTGATGACTATTCCAGAATGACTTGGATATTCTTCTTGAAGTAGAAATCAGAAGCTTTTGATATGTTCAAGATCTTCAAAAACCAGGTTGAGAATGAAATAGGAAAGAGGATCAAATGCTTAAGATCAGACAGAGGTGGAGAATTCATTTCAGAGGATTTTGTAGAATACTGTGAAAAGTATGGAATTAGGAGACAGTTCTCAGCAGCAAGGACACCTCAGCAAAATGGGGTAGTAGAAAGAAAGAACAAAACTGTGTAGGAAATGGCATGAACTATGTTGGTTGAAAGCAAAGTAGCTGACAGATTTTGGAAAGAAGCAGTCCATACTATGATGTATATCCAAAATAGATACATGCTGAGAACACATGAAAAAAAAACTCCTTATGAATTATGGTTCGAAATAAGGGCAACAACAAAATACCTCAGAGTGTTTGGTAGCAAGTGCTATATCAAAATAATTGAAGACAATCTTGGCAAGTTTGAAGATAGAGCAGTTGAGGGTATTTTTGTTGGTTACTCACCAAGAAGCAAAGATTACAAATGTTACAACAAGAGGCTAAAGAAAATTATGGACAGTGCTGATGTTAAGTTTGATGAAGGTAAATAACGGGTGATTAGCCATGAAATGAACTACCCAATTTATGAAGAGGTTATTGAAGGAGATGAGAAAAATGAAATTGAAAAGATACAAAAAATTGACTCATATGATGTAAGTTTTGATTTAGAAGCAGAAGAGAATAAGAAATTCAAAACAGGCAGCTGGAAAAAAAATCATCCTAGAGACCAAATAATTGGAGACCCCAAAGTTGGTGTTCAAACAAGAAGAAGAGCAGCAAGTAACTACTCTTTGTTATCCAGCATTGAGCCCAAGAATATTGCTGAAGCAAGCAAAGATGAAGGTTGGATGAAGGCTATAAATGAAGAGTTAGACCAGATTGAGAAAAACAAAACTTGGGAATTAGTACCTAGACCTACGAACAAAAACATAATCGGGACTAAATGGATCTTTCGTAACAAATTGAATGAAGACGGACAAGTCGTTAGGAATAAAGCTAGACTGGTTTGCAAAGGCTATGCACAAGTTGAAGGCATTGATTTTGAGGAGACTTTTGCACTAGT